>CM077237.1:7352192-8032192 GCA_039654775.1 Spinibarbus caldwelli
ATTTCCTCTTCCAATTATAATGAGTGTCGGGTTTTTACTTCAATACGCTCGAAGACCCCCGCGGTTCAGCGGCGTGGTCTCTACCTCAGTGCACAGCAAGAACGCTCACGTTCTGCGAGCCGAGGTAAAGAATTTGCTGGCGAAAGGAGCCGTAGAAACAGCTCCACCAGCTCAGAGCGAGTCAGGCTTCTACAGCCGTTACTTCCTCATCCCCAAAAAGGATGGCGGCCTGTGGCCCATCCTCGACCTCAGACGCCTGAACCGTGTCCTCATGAAACGGCCGTTCAGAATGACTACACTGAAGCAGATCCTCTCACAAATCCGCCCAGGGGACTGGTTCTTCTCGTTGGATCTGAAAGATCCTTACTTTCACATCCAGATAGCCCCCCATCACAGACGATTCTTGAGATTCACCTTCGAGGGAGTGGCTTATCAATAGACGGTCCTGCCCTTCGGGCTGTCTCTGGCTCCCTGCACTTTTACGAAGTGCATGGACATGGCCCTTGACTGGCTCGTTTTAGCACAGTTGGAGGCCGAACTAATAGCCCATAGGTCCCTCCTCCTCAGCCACTTAGAGCTCTTGGGACTCAAGATCAATTTTGCCAAGAGCTCTCTGTCCCACAGCCAACGAACTTTGTTCCTGGGGGCAGTTTTTGACTTAGTCCACATGAGGGTGATAGTCGTGCCAGATCATGCACTGGCTATACAGCAGCTCGCGGCTTCCTTCAGAATCGGAGCCTCCTACCCTCTCAAGAGGTTTCAAAGGATGCTGGGCCTCATGGCCTCTCCAGCACCGGTACTTCAGTTGGGCCTACTCAGAATGAGACCCCTTCAGTACTGGCTGAGACCTCTAATTCCGCCCCATGCGTGGCTTCATGGACGCATCCGCATCAGGGTGGACCAGGCCTGCGTGGCGGCCCTGGCCCCCTGGAAGGACCTACAGTGGTTCGAGCAAGGTGTGACCATGGGATTGGTTTACAGAAGGAAAGTTGTCTCAGCAGACGCATTCAACACAGGTTGGGGAGCTCTGTGCGACGGCAGACCGACCTTCGGCTACTGGATGAATGCGGAAGGCCAGCTACAGGTCGAGCTCTGCAGACCTTCTTGCCAGTCCTGAAGTTACACCACGTGTTAGTCCTGTCAGACAGCATGACGATGGTGTCATATATAAATCGCCAAGGCTCACCTCGAAAGGCCTTTTCGAGATGGTAAAACGCCTCTTGGAATGGGCACATCTCAACCTGCGTTCGCTGAGGGCAGCACATGTGCCCGGCGTACTGAACCAAGGAGCAGATATGCTATCTCGGAGCAACGTCTCCTCAGAAGAGTGGATGCTCCACCCACAGACAGTTCAGAAAATCTGGGAGATCTTTGGCCTGGCAGAGGTCGATCTCTTCGCCTCAAAAGACAACTCTCACTGCCGAACTTATTTTTCGAAGAACGAGGACGCGTTGGCCAGCGAATGGCCCAACCTCCTCCTGTATGCTTTTCCTCTGATCGCCCTGATCCCCCAGGTAATCAGGCAAATTAGGGAGTGCAGACACAGAGTGCTTCTGGTGGCCCCGCTCTGGAAGAACCATCTCTGAATCTCAGAGCTGTCTCAGCTGCTGACAGCAGCTCCGTGGCCCATTCCCCTGAGGCGGGACCTCCTCTCTCAGGCAAACAGAACGATTTGGCACCCCCAGCCCAAGCTGTGGGCACTGCACCTATGGGCTCTCAACAGGAATCAGTAGATCTCCCAGAGAGTGTCCTGAACACTATCTCACAGGATAGAGCCCAGTCTACGAGACGCCTCTACGCCCTTAAGTGGTCGATTTTTGCCGCCTGGTGCAAAACCCGTGACGAGGACCCAATAACATGTGACATATTGGTGATATTGTCCTACTTACAAGAGCTGTTGGACAAGGGCCGCTCCCCTTCAACGCTCAAAGTCTATGTGGCAGCTATAGCAGCTTCTCACGCTCCTATAGCCGGACAGTCGGTGGGCCGGAACAACGTAGTTGTCCGTTTCCTGAAGGGATCCAGGAGGCTTCATCTGCCCCGGCCCCTCACATTCCCTACATGGGATCTGCCCACGGTCCTGAGAGCCCTCAAAGGTTCCCCTTTGAGCCACTTCAGTCTGCGAGCTTAAAGACGCTGTCGCTGAAAACCGCTCTGCTGCTGGCGCTAGCATCGGTTAAGTGAGTAGGTGACTTGCAGGCTCTCTCGATAAGCCCTGTCTGTCCTGAGTTTGGGCCTAATGACTCCAAAGTCGTCCTAAAGCCAAGACATGGGTATATCCCTAAAGTGCTCTACACTCCGTTTAGAGCCCAGGTTATTACACTCTCTGCGCTTCCTCCTTCTGAGGAGGACCAGGAGTTTAACCTTCTCTGCCCAGTCAGGGCACTGAGAATTTACATTGAGCGTTCCGCTCCCTTCAGGCAGTCGGAACAACCCTTCGTATGCTTTGGCGGCCGCACCAAGGGGTCTCTGGCCACAAAGCGGAGGATCTCTCGATGGTTGGTGACGTTATCGTACTAGCTTACTCCTCCCTGGGCCTTCAGAGTCCCATAGGAGTGAGAGCCCATTCTACTCGAGGCGTGGCCTCTTTCTGGGAGTGGTCTAGTGGTGTGTCCATAACAGACATCTGTGCAGCAGCTGGCTGGGC
The DNA here is from genome assembly GCA_039654775.1 of Spinibarbus caldwelli. Lineage (NCBI taxonomy): Eukaryota > Metazoa > Chordata > Actinopteri > Cypriniformes > Cyprinidae > Spinibarbus > Spinibarbus caldwelli. Next base: position 7,354,840 of record CM077237.1, read on the forward strand.
CTCGCCGTCCACCTCTGCCAGGTTCTATAACTTGGATGTTCCAGCCTTGCGGGCCCGGATTTTATCTGCTTAAAGTAGCACATGCCTGTCTAAGGCGGTCTAAGTCTCAGGCACTGCCTGATTCTTCAGGAACGCTCTTGGCCTTATTACTAGTGCTGAGGATGTACATAAGTCCGTTGGAACGATTATCTAATATATGGCTGTGCAATTACACTGCATGATTGAATAAGTCTTCAGTCCTCGAAGAAAAAGGAGTTTTTCTCATATGCGTCTAGCGACGCAGTACTCGTTCCCGTATCTAAGGGAACCGAGGTTACAAAAGTAACCAAGTACAATTCTTTAAATGATCAGTATTGATGTCACTATTAAAGTGACTCCTGCTAGACTGCCGTTTTTTTTAATAGTGAGAGAGAGTTGTACCCTGCTCTTAATTTGTGTGTGTATTTGCTTTAGGTCCATTTAATCAGATCAAGTCCAGCATTTTGGGTTCCACATCTGACTCAAACCTCACTAAGTACAGCACCATCAACAAGATCCCTCTCATCACTCTCAACTTCTCAGAGACCAACAATGACAAGCGGGCATCATCTCCGCATTCCTCAGAGAAAACCATCATTGCACCAAAGGTCAAAGATCGAACACACAACGTCACAGAAAAGGTCACACAGGTGAGAGATGGACGTTACATGATGGAAACATTGATGTACTACTCTAAATGCAGCAACCAAAAAGTGGAGTCAACAAAGTGGTCTCACAAAAGGCTATTAATTACTACTAGATATTACATAGTGTCTCTCTTATGGGAAAGTCAGACATAAAGGGTTGTCTTTATAATCATAGAAGAGAAGACACCTTCAGCTAGAAGTGAAACTTAGACAGGACTAACACACACACACACTTGTGCCCGAAGCGTGAATCCGTATTTAGAAAGGCACGGAAAACAAATAACGTTTTTGCTAACGGTTGCCTGTTACATTACAGTACATAAAATTTCACTTATCACATAAACAGAGTAAGGAAAGATGACTGAGGACGATGGCGAATGATTTGCAGATCCTGAGCACCACTGACAAACATCTAATCTTGTAAAATGTGTGGTAAGTACTGCCGCTCCATAGTACAAGCAGAGTACGTGCGATCACGAATCTCAAAACTGAAACTAAAACGCGATCGTGCATTCAAAAGCAGTTTCTATGCCAGGCAAAATACCGGCTCCCTCATGCCCGCAATTTTATATACAGTATAATTACCCAATGATATAACTGCAAGAGAAAGTATTGAAATATATATTTTCCTCCCATCTCGTTTTTATTCCCTTTAGGGGTTCCGTCATTTTCTTTCCGAACACGGAATTGGGATGCGGCCAGATGCGGCGGATTGTGGGGGGTATGGGGGAGGGGGGATTGACATCGTCTATCGGCCCAAACCTAGTTCATACTGTTGTGTGTATTAATCAGTGCACATTGTTCCAACGAATAAAATGTTTGTCTTCCTAATCTTTGAATTAGTGCTGTCAGTCGATTTAAAAAATTAACTAATTATTCACATATTTTTTCTGAAATTAATCACAATTAATCGTGATTAATCCCACCTAACATTTAAGTTTAATGTATCAACAACATAATGATAGTATATTTTTATTATTTTTTTCAATGACTTTTTTTATGACTGAAGGTGAGTATCACTGATAGCAATACTACTGATGTCTCTAGCAAATTGTTCTTGTTTTCCTAATATTTAACCATTGACTATAGCTATCCAACATTACAATATAATTGAGAGCTATCAATTTTAACATTTATTAGACTTAAACAAATAACCGCTTCTAATTTAAGTGAACTTAAAACAACCTTCACGTAAAACCATTATAATAAATGTCTTAACTTGTGCCCTTCAGCAAGTAGGAAATACACAGAAATTGAATAAAGTTATCAAACTCTAAATTCTAAATTAAATATAGATGAATCCTTAAAGCTACAAAAGTTACTGATTTCCTCTTTTTTTCCTTTTGTTCTTTGATTAACAGACATCATAGCAGCTGGGTTATTAGCTTATTTGGCTGCTATTACTTTAAGAGCTGCTGCTGCTGAATGTGATGTGGATCTGACACACATGCTTGTAGTTTCATTTGCGCTTTAATATAAAATGATATATGCTACACTGCACGCCGCCGTATTTGTGCGTGCAGTTGAAGAGCATGCACTACGAGCCCAGTATAATGGTTGACTGGACAGGAAAATTAGTTTTTACTGACATATGGCCTGACAACATCTCATGCGACTGCAGTTCACTGTTGTTCTACTGAAGCTCCTTGCACCTGTACTGTTTCTGCGCTCCTTTGACTAGCGCCTGGCGATGAGGTGAAGTTGGAGTGCGCGTCTGAAAAGTCTCCTCCTGTTTGATGTGGTCGTAAAGATAAAAGCAATTCTTGTCAAGAAAAAAGAGACAGAAGCAGCAGTTGTGAGTGGAGCGGCCAACCCCAGCTCTGCCCCTGCAATAAACTGGAATTAATCGCCTGCGAAAATGCGCTAATTTTGACAGCACTACTTTAAACAAAAAGTAATACCTTATGCCATTTGCCAAATAACTATTTAGTAATTGTTTTAGGGTTCTTTTGTAATGCAGTTTTTCTCAAATCCTTGCAAAACAAGTCATTAAGTAATTAATTAGTGTACATGTGTATATGCACCATTAATGACTAGTCAGCCCGTTACACTTCTCTTCATCTCTCTTCATTGGCTACTGGTCAGTGCTCGCATCAAGTTCAAGACATTGGTGCTTGAGTAGAGAACAGCCACATGCTCCGCACCCTCTTACCTCCACTCCCTCTTACAAATTCACATCAACTCCAGAAATCTGAGGTCGATGCGTGAGCGTTGTGTCATGGTACCGTGGCAGAAAGGCACAAAATCATGTTTCCAAACATTCACATTCACAGTTGCTCTCTGGAGCACTAGCGTAGCCAGAAATGTTTAAGTGGGTGGGCCTACATAAAACTGGGTGGGCCAGGTGTGTAGCATATGAAAACTGTATGTCAAATTGCCAACAAAAAATACAGCACCAAGGTTCGTTACACAGTACTTCTAAAGCATGCATTAACATTAGTAATTTGTTATGTTAATGTTCATTTCAAAATTTACTAATAGGACATTATTAAAATTAAAAGCTGTATCTGTTAAAATTTGCCTGAGCTGGTAAACAAAGATGAATAAACACGGTAACAAATGTATTGCTAATGTTAGTTAATGCATTAACTAACGTTAACTAAAGGAAGTTTATTAAAAAGCATTACCTCAGTGTGAAACAACGGGGCTTCGCTGATGATTTCATAATCAAGCGTCTCTGTCAGTTCACGCACATCGAGGACCGCAGAAATGTGTGCAGCTGCAAATTATGCAGTTTGTTGTGGCGACCAGGATCTAGCACAATGTTTATGTGTTTCCTTCCACAAAGGACACATCTGTTTAGCGGATCAAACACTGTACCTATGCTAATATGATGTTTCAAACACACTTGGTTCAGAAGTTTCCGATCGATAAATCCAGCACCCGCGGGTGGTCTGTCGGGTTTCATTTGTAGACGGTCCAGATTTATTGCTAAGACTTTTACTTTTTAAAGAATTGATCTGATTTATGTTTGCTTCACTAGGCTATTTTCAAATTTAACTTCACAAACGCGCGCATTTTACTATTATATCCTTACGTCTTAAACATAGGTCGAAACATAACATTGTGGGTGGGACTAACAGAAACAGACGAATCATCATTTTGACATGCGTATGATGATATGCACCTATAGGAAGAGGGAAAACTAAGAAACGACCTGTAATTGACCATGAAAACAAGCGTTTAATATTTTTAATAAATAAAGTTACAGTGAAATAAGACGTTTATTAGTATCGTTTAATAAATTACATCCATTTGGAAAATTACAAACTTCTCATTGGTTGTGCCACAGATGAAAGTGGGTGGGCCCGGGCCCGCCCAGGCCCACCCGTAGCTACGCGACTGCTCTGGAGGAATGATCTTCCAAACTTGATATTCAAGAAACTGCTGAAAATGTATCTCTTCTGTGAGCACTTAACGGCATCTTGCTGAAAAAAATCCTCTGCGTTTTCAGCATTTGTTAAATCCCTCAATGTTTGAGACTTTATATGTTTAGCGTTCATGTTATTACCTGCTTAAGATGATTCGCTTTGTTGTTTTCCTCATTTGTATGTACACTACCATTTAAAAGTTTGTGGTCAGTAATATTTTTTTTAAATAATACTTTATTATTCAGCAAAGACACATTGAATTGATCAAAAATGGCAGTAATAAATTTACAATATTATAGAAGAAAATTAATTTTCAAATAAATGCTGTTGAAAGAATCAGTTTCCACAAAAATATTAAACAGCTGAACTGTTTTCAGCATTTTTACGAATAACAAATGTTTTTGAGCACCAAATCAGCATTTTAGAAGGTTTCTAAAATAAAACCAGTTATTTTTCGTTGTAATAACATTTCACAGTATTTTTGTGTTTACTGTATTTTCAATCCAAAACTTAAAAAATAAAATAAAATAATCGGGCCGACTTTGAATTGCTATCTGGATCTGGTATATAACACCCCCTTTTCATTATTCAGTCAATTACTGATGGATCAAAGTTCTTAGAATCTTTTTTTCATTAAATATCGTGTTTCACTCAGAAATATCTCATATTACAGAAATAAATTGGGTTGCAAATGCTGTTTCATGTTGACTAAAGAGAGCACTAATGATGATAACTTCAAACGAAACAACTATTTACAACACACCATTAACAGCACAAAATAGATATAAAATATCTGCTAATTCTGCATAACTACTTAGATCCGTCAGGTTGAGATTTGACATTTGCTGCACAATGAGGAGGACCAATAAACTTATAAGAGGTGTGGAAAACCATGTCTGGAATAAGTAGCAGGAACTAATCATGAAACATGAAGTAATAAAACTGGCAGTGTACAGTACATGCATACATACACCTCTAATGACTAAAGACATATATGCAAAATATTGGCTTAGTTTGTATCTCTCTCCCTCCTCTTCTGTCTATTTCTGTCAGTGGTGCTGTTTTTGTTTGTTTGCCACGTTATAGACTTGTTGCCTGTAACTAACCAGATGGCCAGTTACACACACAGATGGCTCGTTTCGTCTTTTCCATTCTTTGTGTCATGCTGGTTGAAGAGTTGGACTTTAATTAAACTGGGTCTTGGCATCTAATCCTGAAATGCAGCCTCCCACGCATCCGCAACCTTTATGCCGAACGTGATTTCACTCTTTCTGATTGACCACTTTTTTAATACATCTCTTTTTTTAATACATCTCTTTAAACTCTTCTTAATAATAATAATGAAATCCTCAAGTTATTAAACTCAGAAAAGTTAATGAGCTCAGAGAAGTCACTTATATTCATGTGCAACCATGTATTTTTAACACTTCCATATTAAAAGTAAAAATAACTAAGCTATCCACAATTATAGTTTAAAGATAAACACAACTTGTGTGCACACTGTAAAACTGAATCTGAAGTAAGCCAAAAAAAGTCACTAAAAGCAAGAGTTTGATTACCGCACTGCATTATTGATCAATATTAATAAATTAAACCCCAATCATTTATTTATCCACTGCATGGATGATGTCATTTGGCAGGACACAACTTGTCGAGTACCACACAGACAAGCTCACAAATACAGATAATTAAGAGAACACATGCTTTACAGCCAGCTCCAATTATTCTGCTAATTATGATGGCCTCAGTCAATACAGAGCATTTGTGACCTGCTACATAATTTTGAGACATTGTGACCCAATTTGAGTTTTATGCGCTGGATGAAAAAGATGCTTTCTAATGATACAATATAATTATGTGTCTACACTCTTAAAAAAAAAAACCGAAGAACCGAAAAGGGGGTTTCGCGGCAATGCTAGAGGAACCATTTTTGGTTCCCTGAAGAACCATTTTGTGAAAGGTTCTTTAAAGAACCGGTGTTTTTCTTGGTGCCATAAAGTACCTTTTCTGGTACTACAAAGAACCCTTTTTAAAGGTTCTTCAAAGAACCACTGATGAATAGGTTCTTTATGGCCCCATTTCTTCCAGATCAATATCCTTACATTTATCATACTATAAATTTTCTTTAATAGTATTGTTCATAAAATAATTTTGAAAAAAAAAGAAAAAAATCCAGAAGTAACAAGACTTCACAAGATGTATGATTAAAATGTTTGTTGCATTTACTGTATACATCAATGCAGCATACATCATACCTCAATACTGTTTATATGTGTTTAATAGGGATGTGCACAAGTACTAGAGTACTCAGACTTGACAATGATTGATCATTTTTTAAAGTTACTGCAATCATCGTTTTCATGATCAATCATCGCTGTCAAGTCTGAGTACTCGATGATCACCTGACTTTATATATTTCTCTTTTTCTGATTGGTTATGGCAGCATTTTGGGTGGTACCTGAGCTCTGACTAGTTAGTGTTAGAACAGCATGCCATCCAGACAAAATCAAAACCACCAGTACTTGAAATGAAAAATTTACAAAAATGCCCATCCCCAATGTGTAATACAGTGAATACAGCAGGTTAATGTCAGTACCCCCATCATCCACTAGTATGCCCTTTTTCATCCCATGGAAACTGCCACTGGTGGGTGAAAGAGTTCCCGCTTTCACAGTCCTTTTGATGAATGGTTGAGGCTGGGTACATAGGATCCTGTAACAAAAAAAAAAAAAAAAAAGACACTTTCGTTAGTTTCTTAATTTTCATTGGGTTAGCACAGGTATAATGATGCAAAATGACAAACAAAGATAATGGAAAGGTATTTTTAAGCTGAGCAGCAGTAAGAATAGAAACAAAATCAAAGCAAGTCAAAGAATTTTGGAAGTTCATCCATCCATCTATTCACTCTCCAAACCACGTATCCTCTCTAGGGTCGTGGGGGCTGAAGCCCATCCCAGCATCTTCGGCCACAAATGCATCCAATTAATGGTATATAAGCAATGTAAGCACTAGGTAACAATGTTATATAGTACCTGTCAAAATTTTGGAAACATTACAATGTTTTTGAAAAAAAAAGAACAAACAAAATCTCTTCTGCTCACTAAGTCTGCATTTATTTAATGAAGAATACAGAGAAAGTAGTAATATTGTAAAATATCATTACAAATTAAAAGAACTTTTGTCTATTTTAATATACTGTAAATTATAATTTATTCCTGTGAAAAAAAGCAGAATTTTCAGCATCATTATTCCAGTCTTCAGTGTCACATGATCCTTCAGAAATAATTTTAATATGCTGACTTGCTGTTTTTTTATTTATTTTTCTTTTAAAAGAATTTTACATTTCTTATTCTTAAAACAGTTGAAAACAGTTTTTGCTTTTTAACATTTTTTGTGGAAATGGTGATATCTTTTTCAGGATTCATTGATGAATAGAAAGAACAATGAACAGCATTTATTAAATTCATTAAACAATTTAGTAAATAGAAATCTTTTCCAACATTATAAATGTCTTCACTGTTACTTCTGATAAATGTAATGCACCCTTGATTAATAAAAGTATTAATTTCTCTCTCTTTTTTTTACCACAAATGTATTCATTTCTGTCTTTTCTTACCACAAATGTTTGAATGGTATTGTTTCCATAAAAATGTTAAGCAGCAAAAACTGTTTTCAGCATTGGTAATAATCAGAAATGTTTCTTGAGATGCAAATCAGCATATTAGAATGATTTCTGAAGGTTCGTGTGACACTGAACACTGGAGTAATGATGCTGAAAATTCAGCTTTGATCACAGCAATCAATTACATTTTAAAATATATTCACATACAAAAGAGGTATTTTAAATTGTAATAATATTTAACAATATTTCTGTTTTTACTGTATTTTTAATCAAATAAATGCAGTGAGCAGAAGACTTACATAAAAAAAAACATGTTAAAAAAAACATTTTAAAAAATCATACTAATCTCTAACTTTTGAACAGTAGTGTATGTATGTTTGAGGATTTACTTACAAGTCATATGGTACATAGTGCCTTAGAGATGTTGTCCGACAGGAGGTCTGCTCCAACTCTGCTGCACGGCCATCAGCATAGAAAATAAAATAGTTTATATATATATATATATATATATATAAAATATAAACACACACACAAACCAGTTTCTTAACATAACGGAATTAACCTTAATGTTTTTAGGTTTGTGTCACTCAGGTTTGGATGTCAAAACCTTCCTAAAATAACTGTAATATAACAGATGCATGGTGATATAAGAAAATATGTTGTGAGAAAATGCATATGGATGTATTTAAAGAGCTTTCTCAGCTCACCTGTGTTTCCTGCATTTCTGTCAGCAGCTCCCTTCAGAAACTTTGAAATTTTGTAGCTTCTCTTCTGTTGTAGAGAGATTATATCACTCCTGAAACCACAGAACAATTTTTATCAATATTTGTTTACCATGAAAGATAAAAACACGTTTGAACTAACGTTAGATTCAGTTAATTCACGCTCCTTGTAAGTGACGTCACCGATTAACAGTACAGGGCATATTTTAGGCTAAATAATTTAGACAACTTTCAATAAACCATTGACAAACTGACAGCAAACCCTTTACAAAGTTATCAAGACCTCTCATCTACACATAAAGCATAAAGATGTGATCAAAAGCCCAAACTCTCATAAACGAGCTCAAGCTGTAGAGTTAGCTTACCTGACCTGAAAACAGTTGAGATGCTTACTGACTTTTTCGAAGTTTTCTGTGAAGTAAATATTCAACAGAAACGTGTTCGTTACATGTAAGAAAGACATGTATGTGATATTTGTGTGATTTTAGGGACTAAACTCACCTGAAAGCAGTGAAAACAGCAGCGAGAGATGGAGATTTACAGTTTGTCAGTTGTTGTCGCCCTGTTTCCATGGCAACTCCCTCCGCTCCAGTGTTTGAATGCGACTCCAGTATTCAGCGTTCATGCCCATTAAAACACGCCAAAGTCACGCAGCATTTGCATAAATAAACCTCTAGAATTAGAACACTACATAAACAACTTAAAATCACATTAAATCTTTATTAAATCGTGAATTTAACCAATTCATAGGTGCAAAATTGATAGTGGGACAAAGTGACACTTTTATATTTTAAGATTTTGTATCACTCAGCCTTTTTATTTCATTTTAAAACATGATTGCAGTATTTTTTATACTAAACTTAAATAACTAGCTTAATAATTTTGAGTCATGCAAAACAGCATTAAAATAGATAATAGATATGAAAGGATCTACTGGTCTTTTTTAATTAATAAACACCACAACACTATTTATATAACTCAAAATTATTACACTATAATTGAATGCAACTAATAGAAAATGAGTCTGGAATGAGTTCTGGACCAGACAGGACAATTTAGCTCACTTGATCTCACTTTCCAGAAACAAAAATATTTATAACATGATGAGTGTGAAGAACCATTAAATAGTCTCTGAGAACCTTTTGTGCTACAAAGAACCTTTTGTGCAATGGAAAGGTTCTTTGGAGATTAAAGGTTCTTCATGGAACCATACACCCTGCTAAAGAACCATTTAAGAACCTTTTTTTTAAAGAGTGTACTCGAAACTGTTGTTGAGAAATAACTGTTTTTTGAAAAAAATGTATTCTAAAGATTAAAAAACAATTTTCAGTAATTTCAGACAAAATTAGAATTTTTATTTAAAAATATATTAAGTAATTCAGACAATAAAAGATCAGTTTTTTGTTTTTTGATTTTGGAAAGATATCAGTACTGTACTTTGGTTCAGCAAGGAGGCATTTAGTTGATCAAAAGACAATATTTAGTTGATTAAAAGACAGAGACAGACTTTAAAAGACTAAAATTGTTACAAAAAAACCTCTCTCTTCCACTTCACTACCTGTCAGATCTCTATACCTATATATATTATCTAATTAAATGCAAAAATGGCAAAAATAAATCTTTAAAAAATTCTATTTCAAATAATTGCTTTTCTTTTGAACTTTCAACTGCACAATGGTTTTCAACTTTGATAATAATAAGAAATGTTTCTTTAGCAGCAAATCAGCACTGAAATCACGAGTAATGTAAAGTTAAAGTAAAGTTTGCATATGTGAAACATTTCCTCATTCTAACTCTCTGCAGTCCTTCTCATGGTTTTCATTAAATGACATTGACTATTAAATGTATAACATATGACCTCTTAGTGGCTGCAGCCCATGGGCTTCCCAGCAGATACCTACATTATTCAGCCAGTTTGTGTAGTTGTGTGTGTGTGTGTGTGTGTGTGTGTGTGTGTGTGTGTGTGTGTGTGAGAAGTGAGAGACACTCTCCATGACACACAAATACACACACAGGCTAGCTGAAGGCTTGGCAATTACTGTCGCTGAAAGCAAGAGGAAATTGTCTCTCATCCTCTCTGTATCAGTGGAGGAATGGAGAGGAGGGCTGTATGAGAATTGCCTCTGTGACACTGAGACCATCCTAGTGTGTCCCACACGCATGCTGTCATACATTGCTGAACAGATCAAAACAGCTGTTGACTCATTTGTAATAATGGGCGTCCAGGGTGTTTCTGTATGCTGTAATATAATGTGGTACAGTGTATATGTAATGTTGTGTATTCGTTTGCTCACTGAACAGCCAGACTGGTTCTGTCCATTCAGACTGGTTCCCTGATGGGAAGGACATAAGTCTTTCTGTATGTCATTTTTTTCTCTGGCTGGATGGTGTGCTGTGGTCCGTGATTAACTCATGGCTGCCTCGGCCGTGACCCGTCACCATGTGGCCTTCTCTCGCTTTTCACATTACCATCTGAGAGCTGGATCATGAAATTTGGATCATGAGCATGATGTATTGCTCCCTCACTTCAGTTTCCCAAAATATCTATAAAGTAGACATACAGTGTGGTGCTCTATTAAAATGAAGGAGCTCAATGACTAAGAACTAAATAGACATACTCTAACATTCACATTGCAAAGCATCCTGGCCAATTAGAACAGATTATTTCTAGAAACAAAGCTACAAAAACCTTCATGATATTGGCATCACAACCATGATTATGTTAACAACAGTGTGGTACAGAACAGTTTACATCTTTAAGTCTTAAAGGTACGGTAGCAAAAACTGTGTGTTCAGTTCTAAGGGTCGTAGAGGGTTGAAAATGGGAGGAAATCAACAATGTCAGTAATCAAATATACAAATTTTTATTAAAAAAAAAAACATATATATATATATATATATATATATATATATATATATATATATATATAAGTATATACTTGAAAATTGTATATGTAAAATTTAGGATTATCAAGCGATTTGGATTTTTAATCTAATTAATTACATGATGTGCTGATCAATTAATCAAATTAATCACATTAATCTCAAATTAATCACAAATCAATTTTAAGAAAATTGCCTCAAAGTTCATATAAAGTCATTATTGTGCAAAATGAGAAAAGTATTAAATAGACATTATATAAAGTATCTTTAGAATTAATATTTTGGTTGCACTTTATTTTACAGTATGTGTAATTACATGTACTTACAGTGTACTTACAGTGTACATACCTAAGAAAGTTCTGGTAATATAAGGTAACCACATGGGGGTAGGATTAGGTTTAGGGGTAGGTTCAGGGTTAGTACCTAGTTATGGCAATTACTATAATAAGTACATAGTATGTACATGAGGAACAGGACTGTAAAATAAAGTGCTACCAACATTTTGATAAATAATGATAATAAATGGGTACTAAAGTTTTTTTGTTTTGTTTTTTAAAATTTAAATATGGCACGATTTAAAAAAAAATGAAATGGTGCTCTCAGTATGAAACTAAAACTGCCAGTCAGTGTAATTTCTAATTTTAAAATTTATGAGATTAATAACATCATGAGTATCTGAATCATGAATATCTGAATCACATTCTACACTGAATGCAAGTTAATGTGTACATTTCATACATGAGTCACTGTGTTGTTTCTAGTCTCTGATTTAGCAGCTTCTGATATCTGTTAATAGTTGCAAAATATAAAAGTACCACTGTTGTCATAGTAACCACATCTCCATGCTTCAGGTATTGTCACTAGGCGCCGATGTGCTTCCAGAGTATAAGCTTCAGACGCCACGTATCAACAAGTTCACCATCCTACACTACAGCCCCTTTAAGGCAGTCTGGGATTGGCTGATTCTGCTGCTAGTCATCTACACTGCTGTTTTCACGCCCTACAGTGCGGCCTTCCTGCTCAATGACGTGGAGGAGCAGAAGAGACGAGAGTGTGGATATTCCTGCAGCCCGCTCAATGTGGTGGACCTCATAGTGGACATCATGTTTATCGTAGACATTCTTATAAATTTCCGGACTACGTACGTTAATGCCAACGAAGAAGTGGTTAGTCATCCAGCTAAGATAGCAGTGCATTACTTCAAGGGATGGTTCTTCATAGACATGGTGGCAGCCATACCGTTTGACCTGCTCATATTTGAGGGAGGATCAGAAGAGGTGAGCAGTGCATGTATATGTGTGCTTTGATTTGTTTGAAGAGTTCTGTAATTTACAATGAATGATTTTTCATGCTATTCAGTTCAGTGATTTGAACAAATATAAAAAATTACTTCAAACTACATGGAACATCATCATCACCAACACCCTCATGGGTACATTTTTACCCAAATGTAAAAAATCTGGGATTAAATACAAAATACAGTTCAAAGGATTAGTTCACTTCCAGAATAAAAATTTCTTGATACTTACCCCAATGTCATCCAAGATGTTCATGCCTTTCTTTCTTCAGTCAAAAAGAAATTAAGTTTTTTTGAGGAAAACATTCCTCATATGGATTTTTCTCCATATAGTGGACTTCAATGGGGATCAATGGGTTGAAGGTCCAAATTGCAGTTTCAGTGCAGCTTCAAAGGTGTCTACACGATCCCAGCCGAGGAATAAGGGTCTTATCTAGCAAAATGTTCGGCTATTTTCTAAAAAAAATAAAAATGTATATACTTTTTAACCATAAATGCTCGGCTTGCACTAGCTCTGCGATGCGCGTCCTCGACTTCGCCAAAGTCCCTTTCAAGGGAAGTCTGTTCACACGGTGGCCATATTTGCAATGCCTCTGGGCAGCTCAGACAAGACCAAGTCCTATCTAATTGAGTGGGGGAATCCTGAAATCTCAAAAACTCTATGAATTCACAATTAAATTACATATTTCAAATCAGCAACAAAATCTGAAATAAACTGCCCCATGAATGTTGTGTCTTATGCTCAAATAGCGCTAAAAAAGTGTATTTTTTAAGCTAGACCAGCCAATGCGCATGCGCGGTTCCAACGCGCTTATGACTGCGTATGCGCAACGGCTGGTCCAGCCTCAGGTTTCTATGGGAACCGGAGCTTGTAACGACTGCTGCAGTGACGCAATGACTTTACCAATCAGTGACTGGCTCTTTCATTTAGAAGGCGGGACTATTCCACCATATTGTGCACTGCAGTTTCTCCCATTCATAAGAATAGGAGTGAACCGTCTTTGTATTTCTATAGTCTTTGACTTCGCTTACGTCGTCACGTTGGAAACGTAGGCATGTGTGACGTAGGCAGAAGTAGTACCGAACTTTATCTGATTTTCTCCTCCAACTACAAAATTGTGTGGCATCTTTGTTTTACCCCTGGATTTTTTTTTTTTTTTTTTATAAAAACACTGGGTCGGTACTTCTGCCTACGTCCCATGTGTCTACGTTTCCAATTACGTAATGCCAAGTCATTGACGCGCATCGCAGAGCTAGTGCAAGACGAACATTTGTGGTTAAAAAATATCTTATTTTTTATTTAAAAAATAAATGACCGATCGTTTCACTTTGAAGCTGTGTTGAAACTGCAATTCGGACCTTCAACCCGTTGATCCCCGCTGACGTCCACTATGTGGAGGAAAATCCTGGAATGTTTTCCTCAAAAACCTTAATTTCTTTTCGACTGAATAATGAAAGACATGAACATCTTGGATGAAATGGGGGTGAGTAAATTATCAGGAAATTTTATTTTGGAAATGAAGTATTCATTTAATGATTAAATATGGATTTAAAGGGATAGGTGACCCAAAACTATTCTGTCATTAATTACTCACCCTCACAAATTAAGACTATTTTTGATGAAATCCGAGAGCTTTCTGACCCTCCATAGACAGCAAGGTTCCTACCACATTCAATGTCCAGAAAGGTACCAAGAGCATCGACGAAATAGTCTTAAGTTGTGTTCTGAAGATGAACGAAGGTCTTACAGGTTTGGAACGACATGAGGGTGAGTAATTAATGATAGAATTTTCCTTTTTGGGTGAACTATCCCTTTAAGTATGACTGGCTGTTTTAGCTTTTGTGCAATAGTGTCATTTTTATCTAAACATCATGTGAACATGAATGTATTTTTGCTTTTCACTTTCTTGATTAGACCACGACTCTGATTGGCCTGCTAAAGACTGCCAGATTGCTCCGATTGGTCCGTGTGGCACGAAAGCTGGATCGTTACTCAGAGTATGGAGCGGCTGTCCTAATGCTCCTCATGTGTATCTTTGCGCTGATTGCTCATTGGTTGGCTTGCATATGGTATGCGATTGGCAATGTAGAGAAGCACTATCTGGATCACACAATTGGCTGGTTAGACAATCTAGCCATATCTATCGGCAAGCAGTACAACGGCACTGACCTCTCCTCAGGCCCATCAATCAAGGACAAGTATGTGACAGCACTGTATTTCACATTCAGCAGTCTGACCAGCGTGGGCTTTGGAAACGTGTCGCCAAATACCAACTCAGAGAAGATCTTCTCCATCTGTGTCATGCTCATTGGCTGTGGGTATCAATAAATTCATATTAAACTTATGCCATCAAAATCACCAGTATAGCAAACAGGAATGCTTTTTAAGTCAGCTTAATCTTAGCAGTTCCTTAACAGAATATAATATAATATAATATAATATAATGGACTGTTATACTTAGCTACTACATTTCTGGTAATATACTTTAGAATTGATCAGTTTGTAAAAATCTATCTATCTATCTATCTATCTATCTATCTATCTATCTATCTATCTATCTATCTATCTGTATATATAAAACTTTTAAAAAAAACAACATATTATGCATGTTGAGTATATTAACATCATATTTTTTAAAGGAGTTATTACTTTTAAAAATTTTAAATTTGTTCCTAAGCATATATAAGCATATAAGCAATAACTTAATATTATTAATATTTTTAAAGGAATTAATACTTGTATTAAGAATCCTGGAAAAAAATGTATCATGGTTTACACAAAAATATTAAGCAGCACAACTGTTTTCAACAGTAATAACATGTATACACACATTATTATTATGTATGTGTGTGTGTGTGTGTGTGTGTGTGTATATATATATATATATATATATATATATATATATATATATATATACACACACATAAATCTTGTAATAAATATAACTTAAATCCTGACCATTGCCTTCTCTTTTGTGTTTTAGCTCTGATGTATGCTAGTATCTTTGGGAATGTGTCTGCTATAATTCAGCGACTATACTCAGGAACTGCTCGGTACCATCTGCAGATGCTTCGGGTCAAAGAATTCATTCGCTTCCACCAGATCCCTAACCCGCTGAGACAAAGACTGGAGGAGTACTTCCAACACGCATGGACGTACACCAATGGCATAGACATGAACATGGTAAGAGTCAGGTTTTTTCCCTTTAACGTGAATTTCTGTCATTGAATAAATAAATGCATTTATTTGTCAGTGTGTACAGTACGTGCCAGTGTGTTAGCTATCTAGTGTTTCAAACATATGTACCTCAGTCATAGAGTATTAATGTCAAATGTGTTCATGTGTCTACGCAGTGATCTGATATGCATTGTCTCTTTCTTATACGCACTCAAACGGACTGACTTCAACACCCTGGTGAGCAGGAGGTATTGATTAATGTTTGCTTTTGACCAAAAAAGCTGCAGTTGTTTTTATTTTTAATGTTTTCCGTAATGTCTGTATATTTTTATTGAAGCATGCTGTTTATTTTTAAACTGTGCATGTCTAACCGTGAGCAGTGTTGTTTATATGCATACCGTTTTATAAGGTAAGCACGCTATAGCCAATTAAAGTAATCAAAGTTTGGTCCATTTGAAGACTGATGTTAAATCAAAAACTCTATTTACACAGCTAATGGCTTGTGTACTTTGTGTACTGTGACTCATCCTGCACACAGACATTTGCCCAGTTCCATTTCAGTTATTTTCCTTCAATTAAATCAGTTTCACTTTGATGGACCTAGGTCGAATTGACATTTCCCATTTTATTAGGCATCAGAATATTTAGTCAGTCAGATAGATAGTTATTGCAGATTAATATGTTTTTATGCCAGTCTTTGTTCCTTGGCAGACATCCCAAACGCAATTTTAAACAAGAAACATGGTGTTTTTTAGACTTTTTTTTTTTAGATGAACCAGAAAAATTGGGGGAAAACATAAGTGGCAGTTGCATTCTCCTCTGCTTGATGTGCCGTATATCATTATATGAAGCAAAAGCGAATCAAAGGCAGACACAATGCAATGCAGCAGAAACAAAAGATCCCAGATGTATTCATACTGTGCTTCATCTTTTATGTGTTTGTAGTTGAGGGAGACAGGGCTATATTAGCATTGTATAATCTGAGCTCTAATGCAAAGCTCTTAAAACCTGCAATCATTCTGCCCTCCTTCTTCTCTTCTCCATGGGGAACACTCTTTCTGTCTTTTTCTCTCTCTTTTCCCTCTCTGCAGGTACTGAAGGGCTTTCCAGAGTGCCTGCAGGCTGATATCTGTCTTCATCTGAATAAAACTTTGCTCCAGAGCTGCAAGGCTTTCCGCGGAGCAACCAAAGGATGCCTACGGGCACTGGCAATGCGCTTTAAGACCACTCATGCCCCACCGGGTGACACGCTGGTGCATTGCGGTGATGTTCTCACAGCCCTCTACTTTGTGGCCAGGGGATCCATCGAGATCCTCCGAGACGACATAGTGGTGGCCATCCTGGGTGAGCAATGAACAGTTAAACAAACTTTCACTGTAAGCCTGTAATAAACCCACCAAAACTTGGGATGAAATCTCACTAGGAATGGTTACATGCACTAATTTTCGGCAATCAGAATAAATACAATTTGATTTCAGGTTCTGAAAGTTTATATTCCTAAACGTTACAATGCGGTTCACAGTTTCCATAACTGATTCTTATATTTTCTGATCATTTCTGTCAAGCAGCTTTGAAACAATCTGCATTGTATAGAGCACTATAGATATGACGATGACTTGACTTGACATATTTGTTAAGCAGCACATACGTGCATTGCACGTATTCTATACAAAACATCAGCACATGCATAGCTTGCAGTTGTCCTGTTCAGAACTGGAGAAGCCACCGTGAGCATAATTGCCATTTTTGTCTTGATGATGACATATCTAAAAACAAAGCTGACATTCATGTCAGAAGAGCTTTTTTTTTTTGCAAATATTTAGCAAATATTCAGTCACCTCCACTGACCAGTTTGTTTAACGAGATGTAAATAAACACGTTTACATTCGTATGATGTATAATGTATGTAAAGTACACATCATGTATTAAATCCAATTTAAGAAAATAGTCAAATTCAAGTGTTTACATGCCTAATTCTTTCCTGATTATTTCAGGTCTAAACCACCCCTTTCAATTCGATCGAAATTTCATTCAGATAGAGCTCATGAAGGCTTTTCAGTCTGATTGATCCATCTATCCAATTATAAACAGACTATTTGAGTGCATGTAAACTTGGCTACTGTGATTAGAATCTATATTTAAAACGGAGTTTGGCTACTGAGCCAGATATTTAACCACTAGGCTTTTCCACCACACAATAAATGTCCTTGGTGCATATTATTCTAAAAAAAATCATTATCTTTCATCAAAATTTAATAACTTATCCAAAATAACTTTTTTGCTCATATAACCAAGGCCACACAAGAAGGGAAAAGTATCATTGTCTGCCGTATTTCACCATCAAATCAAATCCAAAAAATTATCCAGAAACATTATTTCAAGCTGAGCATTTTGCCGTATGAAAGTTAAGTGTTTTACAGATGCTGTTGGCTTTCTAAAAGACTGGTCATCTAAACAGGAAGTGATGGAAGTATTTAGTATATATGTGTATATACTAATGTTATAATAAGTCCTATAATAAGTACAGTATCAATGTCCAAATAGTGGATTACTGGAATGCTGTGGAAAATTGGTTGTCTTACAATATGGCACTTGCACACTCATCTAAATTTAATATAAACAGCTCAGAGGCTCAAAGGTAATAAGAGACTTAATGAAAGAAGTGTTATCCTTCATTCAAGGATATCTCTCCTGTGATGAGCTCATAATATTTTTTATAGATGGAGTGAGACTGAAATAGAAGAAAGCTGAGGAAAGTGGGAGAATGAGGGAGAGAAGGGTTGTAATTAAATAAGATGCGGGAATGAGAGTGATGGCAGTGTGGTGCATGTTTCCCTTGTTCATTAGATTTGCGAAGTGTCACTTAGTGTGACGGAGAACCCCGAGTGACAGCGCTAGTTTCATTATTTACAGGAGTATTTATTAAACTCGCGCACACACATGCTCAAGAGTCTCCAGCCGCATCCTTGCACGGGCAGGTGGAGCAGGGTAAGCCGAATTTAAATGGTCCATCTCTCTTCCTACGCAAGCTGGCTTTAACAGAATAAGGCCAGGGGAAGAAAAAGAGACACACACTTACCCACTCATGCAACTCAGCAGAAACTTGCTGTACACTGTACGAAATTGCTGAGAGAAGCTACCTCCTGCTTCATATGTATTCTTAGGTCTCAGTTGAAGAATCACTACCTCAGCAAGAATCTATTGTCTTACGAAAGTGTTGCAGATGGACACTTCATCACTGTACACTAATTCTGGCTCTGGCCTGGGCTCTGTTACTCTAATTTCTTACTCACCTCAAAATATATATATATATATATATTATACAGCACTAATGGCTTTAGCCACGACCCTGAGCCGGATTTAGATCCGGCGTTTGTTTGTCAGGTCTGACCTTTGATATGTATCAACACAGAAATGTACTGTCAGGCCTTGACTTTTCTCTTGGCACGACCTTAGAAAGCTTGCATGGGGCTTTCAGAAATATCAGATCCTCAAACTTTATCAAGATATATTTTACCTAAATTGTGAGTTTGCAATCAATGTGGGGGAAAAAAGTATTTGCGACTTTATTTTTGCCATTTTTTTTTTCTTGGAATTTATATTGTAATTCTGAGGTTTATTTTCGGAATTCTAAGTTGGCATCTCGCAATTCAGACTTTTCTCAGAATGGTGAGTTTATATCTTGCAATTCTGACTTTTTTTTAAGATGTGTGAGTTTACATCTCAAGATTCTGACTTTTTTCTCAGAATGGTGAGTTTACATCTTGCAATTCTGACTTTTTTTTAAGATGTGTGAGTTTACATCTCAAGATTCTGACTTTTTTCTCAGAATGGTGAGTTTACATCTTGCAATCCTGACTTTCTTTAAGGTTTGAGAGTTTACATCTCAAGATTCTGACTTTTTCTCAGAATGGTGAGTTTATATATTACATATTACATTATATTAGTATATTACATTTGGTGTTCATATTAATACACAAAATCACATATAACATTTCTGAAATTACATTCACAAAATTCTCAGAAAATGGTTGATGTTAATTACAGTTGTGAGATATGAACTCAGAATTGTGAAATAAAAAGTCGCTGTGATGATGAACATGGTTATCATCACGTGAACATCAGTTCACAGTGTTATTGTGTTTATGGATTTTTTATTATGGTTATGATTATATATGTGTATGGAGTCAATGTCTTGTTTTCAAATTGTTTTGTAGTGGAGTATAAAAAGTGACAAGAGACTTTAAAGGTTTCATATTTTTTTTATTTTGCATATATGTTTGTGTAATACATTTCGTAGTATGAATTAGTTCGGGAGCAGAGCATGCTGATGTCGTGAATATCCCAAATTCCGTTGTTAATTAATGGTTATACTAATAATGGGCACTGGGATTAATTTGAATGTTTTGAAATGGTAATTGTCATATTTGAAATGTGTATTGTTTATGTCTGATTAACTGTGATATACGTGATTATGATTAGCAATTGAATGTGTATGTGTTGTTAATACTGATGTTGAATTAACGTGTATTCTCTGGCAGGAGTGTTAGTCGACCCCTGCTGATGGTATGTTCCGCTAGTGTTTGGCGGGAGGGTTGAATATACATGCGAGGGTGTCTGTGTGTAGGGGAAAAGTTGGGCTTCGGGCGGCCCAAGGCTATTGTTTGTGAGGCCAAATTCTGGAACTATGTAAACGTCTGATGTGAGACGGCCGGGTCAGCTTGTATCTCATTGCTAGGGCTCAGGCTTTGTTTTGTTGCACTCAGCATGTTTTATTTCCCTGTTATGTACAGTTTATTTTGAGTATTTTGTTGATTTATTTTTGTTTACTTTGGAACTTTGATTGGAGCACGTGTGACGAAGCTGTCAAAAATAAAATCACTTGGACTTTAAGAATTGCCTTCGATGTATTCAAGTCATTCGTTCTCGTCCCGG
Source organism: Spinibarbus caldwelli (assembly GCA_039654775.1). Classification (NCBI taxonomy): domain Eukaryota; kingdom Metazoa; phylum Chordata; class Actinopteri; order Cypriniformes; family Cyprinidae; genus Spinibarbus; species Spinibarbus caldwelli. The sequence continues at coordinate 7,375,513 of CM077237.1, forward strand.
GCCCTACAGCAGAAGTACACGATACAACTCAGTCTAGCTGTACCACAACTAGCCATCTGACTTCTGGTGGCAGCAGTTTTAATACCCCTGGTGGCAGTGGTTGTAGCAGCATTCTGACAGTCGCAATTACCTTTTTAATTTTTTTATAGCAGTTTAAACTGAATGTGATTTAAATAAAGAAAATTATACAGAGAAAACAAATAGATAACATATTTATTCTTCACTGGCAGCACACATACTGTATGTCTACAAGTGTTGTCTCGTTCACAACAAATTACTCTTATGAGCTGATTCTTCTAACGAATTAAACAAAAAGACTCATTATCAGTTTGATCAACCCACTATAATTTGCAAAGACAACTATAAGTAAGCTATTTGAAGATTGATTCCCCAAAGAAATGTTTGTTTGTCCAATGGCAGACAGGGAGTTTTGGAAGTGCATTTTCAAACAGCCATTATTTTTGGCGCAGAATTGACTTCAACTGTAAAGATACACATTTAATAAAATAATTGTAGTAAACTTTATTTAATTAAACAATTAGCAAATATCTTACTAATTTAGTTTTATGTAGAAACAAATGACACACATGAGGTGCGATTACATTTACTGTAATCCAGCTATTTCAATAAAAATCCAAGCAATTTGGAATTTCACACGATGGCATAAGATTTACCCATACAGATTTTGCAGTGGGTTCAAGAAATTTACTTGGTTTGAAAGTGACTTCTGTGTGTGCTGTGCTTCATGCAAACATTACTACAATTGACATTTTTTGCTTGTGAATTTTTGCTTACATACAGTCATACACTAATACGGGAACTTGCTTTCTCCCTTCTAACTCTTTGTCCATTTTCTTCCTTCATTGCTTTATCTTCTCTTCCCTCTCTTCTCTTCTGATCACTGTACGCCCACCTCTCAGGTAAGAATGATATTTTTGGAGAGATGATTCATCTGTACGCCAAACCGGGGAAAGCCAACGCAGATGTTCGAGCGCTGAGCTACTGCGACCTCCACACCATCTACAGAGAGGATCTTCTGGAGGTTCTGGAAATGTATCCTGAATTCTCAGACTATTTTCTGTCCAATCTGGAGCTCACATTTAACCTGCGTGATGAGAACGATAAGGTAAGGTAAAGCAGCAAGCTATAAGTGCTTAGTGTTTTGAAATAAAAAGATGAGATGAAATGTTCCATGCTGACACTGACTACATAAAGTTCATTCTCCAGTCCACCCAAATCCTTTATGAAAACTAAGCAAAACATTTTCAAAAATCATGGTATTAACTCTTAGCACATTAATACAAAACTGTACGACTTTATTAATCCTAGAAGGGAAATTTACTGTAGTTTTGGGCATATAGAGTGGACAAACATACACTGAGGTACAAGTGAAGATATGGGAGATGAGGAGATGATGGTGTAGAGTAACATTATAGAAATAGAATGCCTTATAAAATATACAGCGGGCTGTGAAATTAAATATAAATATACTGCAATGATTGCAGTAGATAAAAATAGATTATGAAGGAAACAGCTGATAATAGCAACCCACGTTTAATTTGAACAATATTCAAGTAATCATCTGATGAATGTCATTGTGAATTATGGCAGTAGTTTTCATGTGAAGATAGTCCTTTATAATAGAAGTCGTTTACAAATAGGAGTCTTAAAGGAACTGGTACTGGTAACTCTTAATGCAGTTACAAAGAATAGGCACTAGATCTTTAAAAAAAAAAGAGTGACATAAAAGCAGTTCTTTTCAACCAGTGGACCGCAAGATGACTTAAAATGATTTTGGTCACACTTTAGTTTGGGGATCAATTCTCACTATTAAGTAACTACAACTTTTGCCTCACTGAACTCTGAATTTTCTGCTTATTAGTAGTTAGTAAGGTAGTTGCTTGGTTAAAGTATGGGGTAGGATGAAAGGGATGTAAAATATGGTCATGCAGAATAAAGCATTAATATGTACTTTTTGAGTACTAATAAACAGCCAATATGCTAGTAATATGCATGCTAATGAGTAATTAGTGAGAGTTGGTCCCTAAACTAAAGTGTTACCATGATTTAAAAAAAAAAAAAAAAAAAAAATGACTAGGGATCTCATTGTCTTGAAAAACCTGTATATAGGAGGATGCCTAATTTTTGAAAGTGTGATTTCTAGACCTGGACAAGTAATGCAAATTAATAAAACCCATGGGTATTTTAATATCTTTTATGATTTTACAATTTCCTACTCATGTCAATTTCAAAGATATTTTATCAGGTAGAAATTGCAAGTAAACATAATTTTAAAAATCATTATCAAGTAAATAACGAACAATGGGAAAAGTGAATATTGTTGTGGACGATGGAGGGCCTTGGGAGTCAGAAAGGTTGAGAACTACTGTGCTACTGTGTATTCCAAGTCTTAAAATTACCAATACAATGTTTAAGGTATGTGTGTGTATATATATATATATATATATATATATATATATATATATATATACAGTGGGTACGGAAAGTATTCAGACCCCCTTAAATTTTTCACTCTTTGTTATATTGCAGCCATTTGCTAAAATCATTTGTTCATTTTTTTTCCACATTAATGTACACACAGCACTCCATATTGACAGAAAAACACAGAATTGTTGACATTTTTGCAGATTTATTAAAAAAGAAAAACTGAAATATCACATGGTCCTAAGTATTCAGACCCTTTGCTTAGTATTTAGTAGAAGCTCCCTTTTGATCTAATACAGCCATGAGTCTTTTTGGGAAAGATGCAACAAGTTTTTCACACCTGGATTTGGGGATCCTCTGCCTTTCCTCCTTGCAGATCCTCTCCAGTTCTGTCAGGTTACACTAACTTATATATATATAAGTTAGTGTGTGGTTAAATTCTGTCTATCAATAGGTTAGATACAGTGCCCTCCAAAAGTACTGGAACAGTAAAGACAAAATTGCTCTGTTGGCTGTGGAGTCAAGACATTTACAAATATGATTAAAAGATGAATATGAGACAAAACTACAGAATGTCACATTTTATTATTGGGTGATTCAACACATAGATGTTTTACCAGCTAAGAAGTTCAGCACTTTTATAGTTTCATCCCCCTATCTGATGTGAGCATAAGTATTGGAACAGTTGCCTAACAGGTCTTTCTAAGTGATCAGCTTTGTCCTGTTGCATTCATTCTTCAGTTATTAAAAGCAGGGAATGTGTCGTATCAGTTATATTACTTCTGAATTCTGAATCTTGCATTCGATGATAACACACAAAACAGGGTGAAGATGAGGGAGCTGACTTTGAGAGAAAAGCAAGCAATTTGGATGCTAAAAGAAAAGAAGTCAATTAGAGCTATAGCAAAAACAAAGGGCATGGAGAAATCAAGAGTTTGGAAACCACCAGTGACACCAGTAACCAACAACGACCTGATTGGCTGAGAAAACAACAGTAGATGATGACAGACAAATTATAAAAGCTGTGAAAATGAACCCTAAAAGACGTGTCTGTAAAATCACCAACAACTTCCAGAAAGCTAGGGTGATGCTCTGACAAAGTACTGTCCTCAGGAGACTTTGACACAGAATTACAGATGCTACACAGCAAGATGCAAACCTCTGACCAGCACCAAAAATAGAAAGGCAAGATTAGAGTTTGCAAAAAAGCACAAAGGTGAGCCAGAAGAGTTTTGGAACTGTTTATGGACCGATGAGACAAAGATGAACCTTTATCTAAGTGATGGGAAAGCAAAAATGTGGAGAAAAAAAGAGAACTGCAAAAGATCCCAAGCATACAGCCTCATCTGTAAAGCATGGAGGAGGTGGTGTCATGGCATGGGCATGTGTGGCTGTCTCTGGAACAGGCCCACTCAACTTTACTGATGACTTAATGTATGATGACAGTAGCAGAATGAATTTGGAAGGGTACAAAACCATCTTGCCTACCAATATTCAAGAAAATGCCACCAGATTCATTGGGAAGTGCTTCATATTGCATCAAGACAATGACCCAAAACACCCTGCCAGTTCAGTCAAGGAATTTATAAGGGCAAAAAAATGGAAAGTCTTAGATTGCCCATGTCAATCTCCAGATTTAAATCTGATTGAGCATGTTCCTGTGGCTCAGTGGTAGAGCATTGCGTTAGCAGCACAAAAGGGTGTGGGTTCAATTCCCAGGGAACACACATACTGAAAAAAAAAAAAAAAAAAAAAAAAAAAAAAGGGTATAGCCTGAATGCACTGTAAGTCGCTTTGGATAAAAGTGTCTGCTAAATGCATAAATGTAAATGAACATGAATTTCACCAGCTAAAGAGGAGAGTAAAGACAGAAACTCCCCAAAACAAGCAACAATTGGAATTGGCTGCATGAAAGGCTAGGAAAAGTATTTCTGTGGGTCACAGACTCACTGCTGTGATTGTGCACAAGGGATCTGCAACTAAATAATAGCTTTTAATCTTTTATATCTGCCTTATGTTCAACTGTCCCAATACTTATGCTCACATCAATGAGTGGGATGAACTCTAAAAGTGCTGTTCTTTTTATTTGGTAAAACATGTGTGTTGAAACGGCTAATAATAAAATGTGACATTCTGTAGTTTTGTCTCATATTCATCTTTTAATCATATTTGCAAATGTCTTGACTCCACAGCCAACAGAGCAATTTTGTCTTTACTGTTCCAATACTTTTGGAGGGCACTGTATATGCATTCCGTTTACATGTGTAGCACTGTGGTTCTGTGTCAATTTGTTTTTTGTATCTCCACATGACAATAAAGCTGACAACTTTTTTGTGACAAAGAGACTGAAATTTATATTGTTATAGTCTATGCTTTCTGGTGAGCTGTTGTCCATTGATTATTGGATGTCAAGATTTTCAGCGAATTACTTAAAGGAAAAATTCACCAAAAAATGAAAATTTTGTCATCATTTACTCACCCTCATATTGTTCCAAACCTGCATAAATTTCTTTCTTATGTTGAACACAAAAGAAGATATTTTGAAGAACTAAACAGTTATTGGTCCCCATTGACTTGCATAGTAGGGAAAGAAATACTATGGAAGTCAATGGAGACCATCAACTGTTCGATTCCCAGCATTCTTCAAAATATCGTCTTTTATGTTCAACATAAGAAAGAAAATGATGACAAATGTAGACAAAACTTTCATTTTTGGGCGAACTAACCCTTTAAGTTTTGGTCTGTTACTTTTTGCATGAATTACTTTGATGCTCTTCTATGTCATTTTGTGAAGTCGTTATATATAAAGAACTGTCTGGAAATTCTTCAGAAAGTCAGCTTTTATGTTCCACAGAAGAAAGCCAGTCTGTTTTTCCCTCCCTATTGTTGCTGCAGTAAATAAAGTTAGTGCTTTGCCTGTGATGATGTCTTGTGTGTGGCAGGGAGCCGTGAGTAACTCAGACACAGAAGACCCTGACGTCAGGACCAAACCCTGCTTTAAGAGGAACCGCTCTGCAGGTCAGGAGCTTCTCGCATCCGTCTTCCTCTCCTCTTCTCCGTTGTTCTCTCCTTTTTCGGTCCCTCCTTTGTTTCCCTTCCCCCATCACCTCACCTCCTCTTTCCGCCCATCTCTTTTCTCTCCCGCTGGGTTTCAAGCTGTTGCCATGGTGATTGTTGGACACAGACAGATGTTTGTTATTGTGTGGTTGCAACGTGCCAGATTTCACCTGAACGGTCAAGAGCCGTTTTATCCCCCGTCCCTGTGTAACCTGCTGTTTGGATTATTCATCCCGCCCAAATCTCTTCCTGGCACATTCCTCGCTATCTTTTTTTGTTTGTTCAAGGTGCAATCTGGAGAGTGACCGTGAGAACTGTGTGTGTAATTTTGTGAGGACTTTGTGTTCCCTCAGGTTCTCCGAGCAGAGCGAGCGGCACAGACAGGGAAAGGGGAAGAGATCGAGAGGTTCGCACGTTACAGGGAGAGGAGGAGGAGGAGGAAGAGGAAGAGGAGGGTGAGGAAGAGACAGCGAGGCCTTTGAGTAAATCCATTCCTGTCAACCTGAACACCATCCCTGACACATACTCTAAAGATTGTGTTGAAAACAATCTGTTTCACAAAGGTATAACATACTCATTCTCAAGAGTGTCCTACAGTAAAATGATTGGCTAACACTTGTTCATAATGCCTTATAATGCAAATTGTAATTCATTGTTCATTTTAAACAGTTAAATTTTAAACAGCGACCATTTCTTTTTTCCGTTTTGTGACACATCTGAGTGAAACAGATTATCGGAAAAGTAAAAACAATATAGGGCGGAGACTTGGTTCTATCCATCAGTTGCTGATTGGATGGAGGCAGATCTGAATGCACCCAGTAGTAAGGGGAGGGATTTAAGCGGATGAAATGATTGGACCAGAGAGTATGCAATTTCAGTGGAAGATCAAGTTATAATTAAGTTTAATTAAGAATTACTAGGTTCAAAAAATCATTTCATGTTGACTTAAAAGACATTTTTAGAATTAAATTATATTTCATATTGTAACTGTACTAAAAGTAAAGTAAGAACCTATTTCCTTTTTCCTATTTTTATCTACTATTAATGTTATTGTTTTATTTATTTTATTTAAATCAAGATTTATTTGTAAATTGCTTTTCATAATTATAATTCCACTGCGGCATGTTTTAAATTTTTTTTTTTTTTTTGGATTAAATTACACATATTAACATATTAACATTTTAAATTAACATAAATAATCAGTGTGATAACTTCTAATACATTGTCTTTAATATTTTTTTTTTATTTTGTCACATTTTCAGCAAACCCTCTAGCATGTCATGGGCCCTAGTTTAAAACCCCTGGTCTAGAGGAAGTTTGGTGTTTGGAGTAATTTTATGAAAATGTGTTGTAACAGTTTTATAAAAATTTTTCACTGACAAAATCTAGTAATTTCATCAGGAATCCATGTAATCGTAAATTCTATGAAAGATTTCCTCAAACAATTTTTGATTCAAGCTGATCACACATTCACCACGTTGACCAACAGAAAGCTACTTGGGTTGAAAGTAACTTCTAGGTCAGCTGTCTCATACATCTCTGCACTATTGACAATAAATGATAGACCTTTTTTGACCACGTCATTCCACTAAGGTGTATTTGATGGCATTATTAATATTGGCAACCCTTTCTATGGATCCTATATATAAATTGTATTGTATACACAGGCTTTGTAGAATATATTGCCAAAAATTGCAGTGTCAGACTGAGTATAAAAGTGAATTTATAAATAAATAGAAGAAAACAATGAGTCACAAATGTGCGGTTTTTTTTTTTTTTTTTTTTTTTGTGACTCTGTACTGTAAAGAAGAGGTTTTGAATGTGTGAACAGTGACTGCTGATATAATTACAGCCAGAGAGCTTCTCTTCCTCTCTTTCCTTCTCTCATTCTTCGTATCTCTAAATATTACAAGACGACACTAGAGCGTATGATAAGATTGAGCTTGGTGTAATATCTTGTTGAGGCAAACATACGCAAACATATTTTTTCCTTTGGCTTCTGGGTATTGCAGCTGTTATATTGGGGGACACTGGTGCGGTGTGGAGAGAATTAATGACGTGTGTATGTATGTGTGTGTGTGTCTGTGAGAGAGATAATTCTCATTTGTCTTGTTATAGTGCCATGTTTTGTTATAGTGTGTATGTATATATAAATGTGTGTGCAGTACAATTGACAACAAACAAACCTAATTCATCCTACATATGTTTATGATTCATTGGGTTTGTATGTATCTGGTATGTTTGTGTGTGTCTGTGATTAATTGCACTGGGACTGTGATTAATTGCATCTGTTTCTCTAGATGTGTGTGTTGAAGAATGGCCTTGTGGGAATGCAGATGACTCAGCGAAATCTCAGGACAGAGGAGGAGACGACTGTGAAAGTGACATCACATTCGGCGAAATGGAGCAAAGACTGGATCTACTGCAGGAACACCTAAACAGGTGAGAGAAAGAAAGCGAGATAAAGTAGGTCACATGAAAGAGTAAATTAAGAGAATATGAGTTAAAACATCAACTTTAAAGTATAGAACAGTTTGTGCTGTCGATAGAATGGTGCCTGCCGCTATCTGCTGGTCAGAGACTGTATTGCATCTCTGTGACATTATACGTGTGCGCGCGCGTGTGTGTGTGTAGGCTGGAAGAGCAGATGACATCAGACATCCAGGCTATTTTACAGTTGCTCCAGAGGCAGAGCACTCTGGGACCTCCAGCGTACAGCAGTGTGGCCGTCAGTCCAGAATACCACAAACCCGTGCAGCCCGTCACTGCCATGCAGACACAGGTAACACACAGGCTGTGTTCAGAATCGAAAGCTAGTGTGAATACTGCACATTATGCAATACTGCACATAAAGTAGCCAACATGAAACAATAAACATTTCAAACAGTAGCACAATCTTTTTGTTATCGACAATAAGAGCATTTGATCAAAAACTTTTGCCAGATTGGGGCTTACTTTGCAATAACATATAAACAGAGCTGGGTAGATTACTTACAAATTGTAATCCGTTACTGATTCCAAATTACATGACAAAAATTGTAGTTAGTAACATAATCCATTACATTACACATTTTAGGTAATTTAATCAGACTACTTTTAGATTACTTTTGACCTATCTCATTTTTCACATTGATTTAAATAGGATAATCTTGTACCATATTAATATAAAAATACAAATTTGTTGTTATCAACAACGCAAAGTGCATTAAACATTATATTACGTCAAGGTTTCCCAAACTGGGTTTGTGAAGGAACTGCAGGGAGTTTAATGAAAAGCTAATAATTTTTATTTATTTATTTATTTATTTTTTGTTAACAACGGTATATTGAAATTTCTTCTGGGAACAATAGTATAAAACAAAAAGCAGCTGTGCAAATTTAGAACCCACCCCAACCTATCCCAAAAATAAAAAAATAAAAAATAAAATAAATAGTAATGAAAAATAAATTAATATTAATAGATAAATAAATAAATATAAAATAATTTTTACACAGCATTAAAAGCTGAATGCCATGAATTTACAATTTTCACATTAGATCCATGTATACGAGAAGTTGAGAGTTCCATCGAGATTATGTCCAACAAATACACAGTCCAGGTTCATCTGTCCATTGTGAGAAAAGCTAATAATTAATTAAATCATAAAAATGTTAAATTAAAACAATTTTGAAATGAATAATTTTTAAATTAAACTTTAAAAAATGAAATATTTTATTTGTTTACCTGCATGTCATGTGACCATAACTAACGTCAGAGAACCGTGAACATACTAATGTAATACTTATTAAAATATTTATTTTAAAATCTCAGGGGTACTTCAAATAAAAATATACTAGGTGAAAGAGGATCAGATGAAAAAAAAAAAAAAAAGTTGGTGAATTTGTGCATTATAATGTGTTTGAAAGACAAACGCCTTCCAAAGTAATACATGGTAAAATAACCGACTGATTGATAATTCAAATAAAAATTAATGTGTTCATCAGTAATGTTGATGCAGTGTTAAAACGCTTCTTAAACCTGAAATGATTTTGTAAATCCAGTAGTCAAATGCTGTGTAGCCACCTGACTAATGACTGATCTCTGTGTGAATGTCCGCAAAACCGGAAGATTTTCTGAGTGTATATAAGCGGTAGGCTATTTTAGAAAGGAACATTTAAAAGTTGAAAAAGAGGAATTAGGGCGAATCAATAAATTATAAATAATTTATTGCTATTGTGCAAATAATATGTAATCATGTAATCCATAAAAAGTAACTGTAGTCTGATTGAGTATTTTAAAATGTAATTTAATCTAATTACAAGTACTTAATTTTTGGAATCTGATTACGTAATCCAGATTACATGTAATCAGTTACTACCTAGCATACTACATTCAGATGGCAGAAATAGCAGTATGTTTAATCTGTTTTCTTCTTTGCAGAGTCCTGATCAAGAAAACGCCTGCAAAGCCAAAGACTCCAATGCCTGCAGTTACCACAGAGATGACCTCTGACGTCAGCATGTGACTCCATTGGTGACGGAGCCAGAGTGGGAGGCGGGTCTCCACAGGCCCTCCTCTGATCCTCCTCTGATCCTCCTCTGGCCTTCCAAGGGAATAACATGAAGTCAAAGGTTACAGTTTTCATGGTCGTGAAACAGAATCCAATCACACCAGAATTCTCAGGGGGAAGTACAGTAAGAGCAGTGTTTAATCATGAGGTTTGAGTTGTAATATTCTGAATTTTTGAATAAGAATGCCTCATAGAGGAGTCACACTTCTGTATGCTTTTATGTAACTATGCATAGACAGAACAAAATCTACAGTAAGCTCAGCTTCCTCCAGTCAAAATCACAGCAGCTACAGCTAGACTCAGGGTAGAGAACATAAAACCGAAGAGTCATATGCAGAGAACTGAAAATGACCTTCTATGTCCCTTATAGTTAGAAGTCAAACAAAAGCTGGTGAACAGACGCATTAATGCAGTATCAGTCTAAAGGTTGTTCATTTTGTAAATATATAAATGAAACGGCGGTCAGGAAGTAACATATTTGATCATGTTAATGAAAGATGCATGCTGGGGGAAAAAATGCAGTGTTTGTTTATTTTTCGCATGTTTCTTAAAAAAAAAAAAAAAGTGACATGAGCTTGGTTTTTTTGTCCTTGTATCACTTATTTGAGATTTATATATGTATTTACTTAACTATAAATTTCCTGGTATTCAGGAAGAATCTTTTACTTGAACTGAACTCTGCAAAGCCTCATCATCAAACTGTCGTCATCTCAAAATATCACATTATTCTGCCCATATCAGACAGTAACACAGGACAGTAACATTCAGCAATGACACGCTGTCCCTTCAGAGCCAACAAACACAGTCAATATTATAATATCATGTCTCAGTATTGAATTTGACACAAGCACTGACTTTGATGGTCTAAGTGAGTGTCACCATTTTTTGGCCCTCATAGTGGGTAATTCAAACCACAGATGAACATTCAACCACTCCACAAACACTTGGGGGCTTTTAACCCTTAAAGGGTCATTTTTAACCCTGGGTAGATATTATTTGCATATTATGAGGAAAATTCCTGATAAAACAAATAAATTGTTTTAATAAGTTCTTGTCCATCTGTGGAAATGTTGCAACATAGATCCACTCTGGTTGTCCGCTCATGTTGCAGTTTGATCCGTATTACTCAGATGCTTGAAAGCCTTATGAAGATTTAATGAGGTAAGTACTGAGACAGTTTACGATTGGTTGCCTGTAGCTAAACAACTCAGCTTTGGAATCTAGCACTTAAAGCAAGGTTAACGCCTGATTTCATGCAGTGCTGATACAGCTGCTTAACCCAGGGTTAAAACTGACCCTGTGAAAAGCCTTTTTGTGTTATATGTCGCTTTTTGTCTTCATTTCTTTATGCAATTTACAGGTTCATTTTAGAAGGTTCTTTCATTCTGAAGCTGTAGCAGTGTTGATCTGTAGAAATCTATCTGGATAATGTGATCTGCAGGTGAAAGCACTAGCTTTTGTAGCAGCAGTCATCCCTGGCCTTCCAGACAATAGATCTACATTAACAGAACCCATAAAATGCACACTTTTAGTCTTGCAGTATAACATGGCATTGAATTCATGTGTAGGAGGACTGCATGTTTAACCAAAGTTAGTTGAATTAATCACTTAATCACATTTAATGAGATGCATTGAAACACAGTCTTCCTAGTGTCAGCTAAAACAACAAAAAAGAAAAAAAAAAAAAAGGCAGAAAAATGTATGCATGTCTCAATTTAGTAATTTATTCATAGGGCCACCAGATTTAGAGCTTCTGCGTGAATGAATGAATCTGACTGGTAGGCTGAAATCTGGAGGCAGAGCATTGGGATATCTTAGTGTATGCTCATCACACAGAAATGTCGTTGGCTGTCCTGACTGGCTCGTGTGACCGCTGTGATCACAGCATGCATTGACCTAACAGTTTCCTATGAGACAGTCCAAGTCATGTCTGGTGTTTCGGGAAGCTGGCCGGAGTGGGTTTGCCTTAGGGGTGTTTGTGGGACATGGCCAGGACACGTGCCAGTGCGGGAAGAGAGCAAGAGAAAGATACGATACTATTGCGATCTTTTGCACAAACTCTTTGAAACATCTTGTACAGTGTCACTTTTTAAAACTAGTGCTGTTTGCAAAATTGTTTTTATGCATTTTTTTAAATGTTTGACACTGTATTTTATACAATGCAACACATAACAGCAGGTTAGAATGTTTTCTTCCTTGGATATATTGGTATGTATTATATTTATGCTGTATATTGTGAATACTACAAGAGTTAACGCACAACTGTGTAAATTAATAAAGCAGAGAATGCTTAATTTACAATGCTGAACAAGATTATTTATGGAAAAAAGGTTTTCTACAGGTTTGATGAAGCTAAATTTAAGACTTTTTTTTTTTTTTAAGACCAAGCAAAAAAATTTGAGGAATAGATTGAAGGGAACACAATGTAAACCTCAGTTGCAGACAATGAGGTACTAGAATATGAAAATCATTTTTACGGTACCTTCTGATCACACTGCAAAAAGCGATGTTCTTCTGTAGTATTTTTGTCTTGTTTTCCAGTTCAAAAAATCTAAAGATTCTTAAATCATGATACATTTACTTAAGAAACAAAATGACATTAAATAAGAAGTCCTCTTTTCTGTTAAATTGATCAAAATGAACTTTCATGATTAAAATGAGAACAAATGTGTCAATGGGCTCAAAAATCTACTTATGAGAAAACAAGATTTTATACCTTTTATACTTATGTCGCCTCTGGCTTGCTCAGTTGGGAACACTTAATTTCTAGCGATTATCGTCAATTTGATTTCATAGATACTATTTAAACTAAACTGAGCCAGACAATGACATCTCTGAATTCAATAATGAAATGCCTTTAACTGAAAATTGAGTGTTTAATATTATTATTATACATTACTGACACTCTATCTTCCAATTTGATACTGTTAAGTGCTTTGACACAATCTGTATTGTTAAAAACATTATATAAATAAAGGTGACTTGACTTGACCTCATTAACATATTTGCTCTTGATTTAAGCATAAACTCATTTAATTTTGTTTATTTCACATTTGTAGTAAATGTATCTTGATTTAATGTTTTAATGTTGAGATATTTGTATTAGAAAACTAAAATACTGAGGATGATACAAATTTTTTGCAGTGCATGCAAGAGTTAATGCCATGACTTTATGAATTTAAGACTTTAAGACCCGCAAAAAACCTGAAAAAGCACATTTTATATATGTAAGAACCTGTGGAAAATTAGACTTTTTTTTATGGACTTCCATCTGCAAAATCCTATCGAATAGGTAGGAAAACCAAAATCTCAGAAACTGATTGCCAAATTTAGATGGGGTACAGCAGAGTCCAGGGGCCTCATTTATAAAATGTTGCGCAGAAACCATCCTAAATTTGATCTTACGATCATCTCTCAGATATGCGTACATGCGATTCATAGACTGATTGTACGCACAGAAAACGCACACCTCTCTTTGAGATGTGAAATCTATGATTCGCAAATGATCTTGAATTTATGCGCAGCTGAACAGTTTCAGATCTCCGCCTTTTAAACGATGTCTAATAATGTCATTGACTTATAAAAGAGCACCTGACAATGTCCAAACCTTTTACAAGCGTCAAGAATGGCTTATATTTCCAAAAACCTGCAGCACTCGGGCAAACAAAAGTGCATACGTCTGCTCAGACCCTGACGTGGCGCTAAGCTCTTTTCCATGTCAAAGACCGTTTTTATAAATATGAACGTTGCCGTGGATTTTTGCGTACGCACACTCTACGATCAAATCTGTGCGTACGCATGTTTTATAAATGAGGCCCCAAAAGTATGAGGCCACTAGTAAAATGCTTCTGTTTTGCATTCTTTTCAAATTTAATAATAAAACATTTTTTAAAAATCCTCAGTCGATTAGTGACCAAAAAAAGTGCATAATTTTAAACTAATTATTCATTTTACATTTACATTTCTTTATACCAAAAGTATAAGGGAATAATATAATAAATTTGCTTCTATAGCTCAAATTAGGCTTAAAACTGTATTATTTCACTGCATATTATGGAGTATGTCCTAACCTACAATTCTGTATTCAATTCATCCAAGCGTCACATACTAAGCAGCAGAGCAACCCCTGCCAGAACCCATTTTGCGGGCCTCTCTTTGGTCTTAAGGCTGAAGGTCCAGATATATGTGTTAGCATGCAGTTTGGTTTTATAGACAGGGCATTCGTAGGTATTGCGTGTCTCCTGACGGTCATTCGGGATGGCTCGGACAGCTATAACAGGCATGCTGGGAGTTAGTTCCTTCAGGTGTGCTTCTGCGACTGTCCCACCTTGAACATCCCAGCATGCACCTGCAGCCACAAGCACTGACTTTTGATTCAAATGCACCCAAATGGCTCAGATAATATAAGAGAGCATTCTGATTGGCTGATGGAAGTGCCCTGTGATGGAAGTGATGGATGATACAGACCTTCCATGTAAAGGCCATAGATGTAGGCTCCCTCTCTGGCTGGCTGGTTAAACTCTTCTTTGAACTTCTTGGTCACATCCACCGTCAAATTCATCTTATCTAGTGGCCATTCATTCTTAAGTGCCAAACTCTGCACCACAGCTACAAAGACAAAAAGTGTGTGTGATACACATATATAAACAAAAAATGTCTTACACTACCTATATGCATATTAGTGCTGTCAAACTGGTTATATATATATATATATATATATATATATATATATATATATATATATATATATATATATATATATATATATATATATATATATATATACACACACACACACACACACACACACACACATACTTAAATATTTCATATATCAACATATATGATGTAAACAAACTTTTATTTTGGATGCAATTAATCATGATTAATCAATTTGACAGCACATATTTGTTATTATTATGTTAATATATGTTATTTTTAAATTTCTATTAATCAACGAATCCTGAAAAAAAAAATCATGATTTCCACAAAAATATTACACTCCTTCCAAAAACGGTTTAAAATCTTTCCAACACCAAACGTTTGAATGGTAGTATACATAAATATAAGTTCTTATTATTTATATACAAGCTTGTGCGTATGTGTTACTGTACCTGTTAGAAAAGACTGAGGGTTAAATAAACCAGAGATCCAGACCACACTAGACAGAGAGAGATCATGAGTCCAGCTATCCAACTCTCTACAGCGGAGTAACAAGTCATTATACCTGATTGGATATGCACAGACATCAGAATACAGTTGAGCAAACTTATATGGGACAAAAACACACCACAAAATTAGTAGAAATTAAAAGTTAAATTAAAAAAAAATGTAATTCAAAACATTTACAAGAACTACAATAGTATATGAGTGATCACTACTTACCACTGTTCAAGGCTGTATATAGAGGGGTAGGCCAGTATGGCCCAGGTATCTAGAACATTATCAAAAAACAGCTGTCTGTATCTGCTCCATCTCTGATGAAATAGCCAACTCTCCCTTCCAGAGAAAACAAGATCGGTTTACAACCATACTTGTGAAGCCAGGCTTTTGACCATCAGCCTAAAGTCTTAGACAAGAAGACATTGTGATATGAAAAGCAACCAAGCACATTTCAGAAATTTGAAATCAGTTGATAACAGACTGGCATGGGAAAAAACTGAATAATAACGCACCTTTAGCCCCAGGTCCAGCTCTCTGAGTGAGCGTCTTATTTCATTGAGGAGAATGTTCATACGCTCACACTCCTGGAAACACACCAGAATGTAGGGCGAGCGTTCAGCTGTTTTGGACGTGATGTCAGACATGTTATACTCTTCTGGTAGTTTTTCCAGGATGTCATCCAAGATCGTCTTCACCTGAAACAGCAGTGGCTTAAGCAATTTATTACGACAATAAATGATCTACAGACCTGCACCCTTTCAAATGCTCAGAAACTGACCTTCTCTTCAGTGGTCTGTGAGGCTCATGTTGGAGTCTCTGGACTGCATCTCCAAAAGAGTGTGGAAGAGGCTGTCTGACGTCACTGTAAGAAACTCAATCTCAGCGTTTGGATGCAGCGCATAATGCACTGGGCTTTCGTGGGGCAGCATCTCATCTATTTTACGTATGATTACCCTGGTAATCCAAGTTAGAAGGCACAACAAATCCTGGGGCCAGTGACAAACTGTAAGGACAATGAGAAAAGTATTAGTCTGTGTGATCGTTTGATGAAATGTTTATCAGGAGCCAAAATACATGGTCATCAACCAATAGTGAAAACTGAATATCAAATAATTGTTTTCATGTTCTTGCCAATAAATAGCGGATCTAGGGCCAGATTTACTAACAGCTTGCACCAGCGCAAACTGTCTTTTGGCATTAAAATAGTACTGTCAGGATTTACTAAAGACACACAGTGAAAAGGCGTGGACTCTATTTTTGTGCCTGACCTTATTAAATATGCATTTGAAGGAGTTTCCCTTTGAGATGCAAAATTTATGGGAGGAGAGTATTAAAAGGAATCACGCAGTGTGATTTACTAACGTTTGCACGTGTCAAATTACTGGTATTTGCACCATTATTTAATGCCCAAAAAAAGCATGTCTTAAAGCAAGCGGTAATTTGTGCTGCTCTTGGTACATTGTGCTGGTCATTATGAAAATGATCTAGCTGCGTCTGTGTTCTTTAATGTGCGCATCGTCAGTAAATCACACGCAGAATTTTCCCCTCCCATCGGCGCTTTTATGGAATTGCGCTCTAACGCTAATTTGCCCCGTTTAGTAAATCTGGCCCCTAAACTCTAAAAAATGCTTAAAGTGAATTTATGAACCACAACATTATAATGTATGTACAGTCTGTAAAACTGATTTTCATTTTGAGAGTGTATACCTGGTTCCCCTTTCAGTCGGTCACTCCGAGTCACGTCGGATGACCGACGAAATTGGGATCTCGCCAGAGAGACCAATCCACTTCGAGTGTAACTAAACGAGCCAATGGACATTGGCATGCGATTATTGCATCCAGCTGCCGCTGATCACAGCGTGAGCATAAGAGGCAGCTGATGCACCGCATCAATTATCCTTTCGCTTCGGAGCCGAGCGGTAGTGGTTAAAGCTACTGCTCTCCCTTCCAAGAGAGTGTTCTGCGAGCGAGTGCGGGCGTTACGGCGCGGCAGCGGTGGTCACGGTGTCCGGGAGAGAAAGATCGTCTTCCTGCTGACAGCCACACTAGGAGTGTGCGGTGGCCAGCTCCCCTGCGTGCTTCAGCACTAAAAGAGCATTTCTCTGAAAGAGCAATTTCTCTAAAAGAGCAACACGGGTGATCGCGTCTTTTTAAAGATGTCTTTTCACCCGTGCGTTTCTGGGTGTGGTCGTTTCCTGGCGCCTCAGGACGGTCACGATCGCTTCCTCACGTGTCTGGGCATTCAGCACGCTGAGGTGGCTTTCGTGGATGGTTCATGTTCTTCTTGCGGGGACATGACCATCTCGGAGTGCGACTCTGCTATGTCAAACATGGCAGAGTCCCTCTGCCTGCCGTGATCCGGCGTGCACACTGGATCCGGTGGAGTTAGAGGTGATTTGAGGATTACGGTGAGGGCTTCCCCAAGTGGAGCTCCTCACCCCTCAAGCACTCCGCAGCCGGTGGAGCTGCCGAAGGAGCGCGCTGGCCACGCGTTTCCTTCGGTGCCCCCTCTGACGACCAGATGTCGATCACCGCATCGGAGGGCGGGCCCTCTCTCTCCGGGGATGACGACCCGGCTGCGTTGCCCCCTTCGGGTGTGGTAGCGTTGTCCGTGCCAGACCCAGAGATGACGGCTATGCTTTCCCGGGCCGCCGAGAATGTCGGGCTCGTGTGGAATCCTAAAAAGCCACCGTGTCCCGATCCTTCGAGGCTGGGCGAGTGGTTCCTCGGTGGGGGTGGCGCTGGTTCTCAGCGCCCCCCTCCGGTGCCATTCTTTCCGGAAGTGCATGAGGAGCTGACAAGATTGTGGAGGGCACCTTTCACTGCCCGAAACACATCTTGTAGTTCTTCCGCTCTCACCACCCTCGATGGTGGAGCCGCTTTGGGGTATGCGGGCATCCCCTCGGTGGAACGGTCTGTGGCCATGCAACTGTGTCCAACAGCCGCTTCCACCCTGCGGGGTGATCCGTGTCTCCCCTCACGGGCCTCTAAGTATTCGTCAGGTCTAACTGGCAGTGCTTGTAGAGCCTGTGGGGAGGCGGCTTCCGCCCTCCACGCTATGGCGTTGCTGCAGGTCCACCAGGCCAAAGCACTGAAAGACCTGCACGAGGGTGGTCACGACCTGGCGGTTCTACATGAGCTGCGTGCTGCGACGGACCTCGCGCTACGAGTGACGAAGGTGACCGCACAGTCTCTGGGTTGTGCGATGTCCAGGAGCGCCATCTCTGGCTGTGTCTCGCTGACATCACGGGGCAGGAGAAGGTACTCCCGTGTCACAGACCGGCCCTTTCGGCGACGCTGTCGAGAGCTTTGCCCAGCAGTTCTCGGCAGCCCAGAAGCAGACTGAGGCAAACACATCATGCGCCGGAGGAAACCTGCTGCTTCCACCCCGGCTGCAGCCACTCAGCCTGCTCGTCGCCGTGGGCGCCCCCTGCGGCCGTCCCCGCTCCCGCGCAGCCGCAGCAGCCTTCACCAGGCAGCGTCGTGGAGCCGGTCGCAGGCAGGACGCCCAGCCCGTCCAGGCCCCCGCCAAACCTGGCGGCAAGCGCAAGTGCAAGAGGCCCTGAGACGGGCGACCCAGAGATGGAGGAGACTGCTCATCGGGAGATGGTGACTGCACCACTCCCTCCCCCGGAGGAGGGCCGGGTGGAGTATCTTTTGTTCATTTTGTTCCGCCACTGGCCCAGCAGCCAGCGGTACCCAAAACATCAGTAAAGAGCGGTCTCCTCAATCTCCGGGTCTCAAGAGGAGGAGAGTGGTGATCCGTGCATCACAGGATCACTTCCCTCCTCCTCTCTCGCCAGCAGGCAGCGGGTGGTTGCCCAAGAGCACCCCTCCTGCCCATTCGTGGAACCAGGTAAGGGCAGTAGCACTCCAGTCCCCGCTTCAAGTCGTCAAACGCCGGGCTGTCACAAGCCTCAAGCCGGGTTCCTGTGTCTCCTCCCATGCGAGGAGAAATCAGGTGAGTGCTACACTACACACCCAGACCCCGCCCCCTGCCGTCACAGGCCAGGCCGTCACAGGCCCTGGGGCCGGTCCCTGTGTTCCACCTCGCTGCCCCACCGCGGGCATGTCGGTGGGCCCGTTGGCCCCGCTGGTGCGGTCTCTCGGAGCCTGGTTAGCGCTCCCCAGCCCGTCCCGGTGGCTCCTGCGGACCATCAGACTCGGCTATGCGATTCAGTTCGCCCGGCGTCCCCCCCAAGTTCAGGGGCATCCGGTACACTTCAGTCAAAGCCGTCGATGCCCCTGTCTTGCTCGCGGAGATTGCAGTCCTACTGGCGAAGGATGCAATAGAGCCGGTCCCTCCAGCCGATATGAGGTCGGGGTTTTACAGCCCTTACTTCATTGTGCCCAAGAAAAGCGGTGGGTTACGACCGATCTTGGATCTGCGAGTTTTGAACCGTGCACTTCACAAGATGCCGTTCAAGATGTTGACGCAGAAACGCATTCTTGGATGCGTCCGTCCCCTAGATTGGTTTGCAGCAATCGACCTGAAGGACGCGTACTTTCATGTTTCGATTCTCCCGCGAGACAGGCCATTCCTGCGATTCGCGTTCGATGGTCGGGCATATCAGTACAAGGTCCTGCCCTTCCGGCTGTCCCTTTTCGCCTCGTGTCTTCACCAAAGTCGCAGAGGCGGCCCCTTGTTCCCCTGAGACAACGGGGTGTGCGCATTCTCAACTACCTCTACGACTGGCTCATACTTGCACAGTCTCGAGAGCTGTTGTGCGCACACAGGGACCTGGTGCTCAGGCACCTCAGCCAGTTGGGCCTTCGGGTCAATTGGGAAAAGAGCAAACTCGTGCCAACGCAGAGGATCTCTTTTCTCGGCATGGAGTTGGATTCGGTCAACCAGACAGCACGCCTCACCCAGGAACGTGCTCAGTCGGTGCTGAACTGCCTCAAGACTTTATCAGGCAGGACAGCGGTCCCACTGAAACTCTTTCAGAGGCTCCTGGGGCATATGGCTGCAGCTGCGGCCATAGTTCCGCTCGGTCTGCTCCATATGAGACCGCTTCAGCACTGGCTCCATGATCGAATCCCGAGGTGGGCGTGGAAACGCGGTACTCACCGGGTTCAGATTACACCGGCCTGCCGCAAGACCTTCAGCCCGTGGTCAGATCCTTCGTTCCTTCGGGCAGGAGTGCCCCTGGAGCAGGTATCCAGGCATGCTGTGGTATCCACGGATGCCTCGGCCACCGGCTGGGGTGCCACGTACAACGGGCACGCAGTATCAGGGGTTGGACGGGCCCCCTTCTGCGTTGGCATATCAATTGCCTCGAGTTGCTGGCAGTACGCCTTGCCCTGTGCCGCCTCAGAGGGCGCCTTTGGGGCAGGGACGTTCTGGTCCGTACGGACAACACTGCGACCGTTGCCTATATCAACCGGCAAGGCGGTTTGCGCTCCCGTCGCATGTCGCAACTCGCCCGCCACCTCCTCCTCTGGAGTCAGAAGCATCTGAGGTCCCTTCGTGCCATCCACATCCCAGGAGTGTTCAATCAGGCGGCCGACGAGCTGTCTCGAGCGGCACTTCCTGGGGAGTGGAGACTCCATCCCCAGGCGGTCCAGCTGATTTGGAGTCGGTTCGGAGTTGCTCAGGTAGACCTGTTTGCATCTCCAGAAACCACCCACTGCCAGTGGTTCTACTCCCTGTCCGAGGCAACGCTCGGCACGGATGCACTGGCACACAGCTGGCCCCAGGGCTTGCGCAAGTATGCGTTTCCCCCAGTGAGCCTGCTAGCACAGACATTGTGCAAGATCAGGGAGGACGAGGAGCAGGTCCTGTTAGTGGCTCCATATTGGCCCAACAGGACCTGGTTCCCGGAACTCATGCTCCTCGCGACAGCCCCTCCCTGGCCGATTCCTCTGAGGAAGGATCTGCTTTCTCAGAGACGGGGCACCCTCTGGCACCCGCGTCCAGACTTGTGGAAACTTCATGTGTGGTCCCTGGACGGGACGCGGAGGTTCTAGGTGACCTGCCCCAGGAGGTAGCGCTCACTATCGCTTCAGCACGAGCACCGTCCACAAGACGGGCCTATGCGCTGAAGTGGAACCTGTTCGTCGAATGGTGTTCCTCTTACCAGGAGGACCCCCGGAGATGTTCGATCAGAGCCGTGCTTTCCTTTTTGCAACAAGGGTTGGAGCGTAGGCTGTCCCCCTCCACCCTTAAGGTATATGTTGCTGCTATTTCTGCCCACCACGACCCCATAGAGGGGAGGTCGGTGGGGAAGCACGATCTGGTCGTCAGGTTTCTTAGGGGGGCCAGGAGGTTAAATCCTCCGAGGCCTCCCTCCCTTCCCTCTTGGGATTTGGCTTTGGTGCTAAGAGCCCTACAAACTGCCCCCTTTGAGCCATTGCAGTCAGTCGAGTTGAAGTTTCTTTCTATGAAAACCCTACTCCTGACTGCATTGGCCTCAATCAAGAGGGTGGGGGACCTGCAGGCATTTTCGGTCGACGAATCGTGCCTTGAGTTTGGGCCGGCTGACTCCAGTGCAACACTGAGGCCCCGGCCCGGCTATGTGCCCAAGGTTCCTACCACGCCCTTCAGGGACCAGGTAGTGAGCCTGCAAGCGCTGCCCCTGGAGGAGGCAGACCCAGCCCTAGCTTTGCTCTGTCCTGTACGCGCACTGCGTCAGTACGTGGATAGAACTCAGAGCTTCAGGACCTCAGAACAGCTCTTTGTCTGTTACGGAGGACAGCAGAAGGGGAAGGCTGTCTCCAAGCAGAGGATGGCCCACTGGATAGTGGATGCCATCACCTTGGCCTACGAAGCACAAGGTGTGCCCTGCCCGCTCAGGTTGCGTGCTCACTCCACTAGGGGTGTCGCATCGTCCTGGGCGCTGGCTCGTGGTGCCTCGCTAGCAGACATCTGTAGAGCTGCGGGTTGGGCGACTCCCAACACGTTCGCTAGGTTTTATAGCCTACGTGTCGAACCGGTTTCCTCCTGTGTTCTCACCTCAAACGGGTAGTGGCACTGAGAGGGCCGGCTCAGAGTCGGCTTGCGGCGTCCTTACGCCTAATTCTCCAGAGAGTTCCTTAACCAGGCAAACCCTGTTGAGTCCTCCAGCACTCCGGCGTCCGGACACGGCGGAGCGTCCGGCGCCAGGCCTTCAGCCAATGAATTCTTGAAAACTGGTGCGAGGCTAGTGCCCATATGAGAGACCCTGTCGGGATCCCATATGTGTATTCCACGGTATTCTTATTAGAGCCGTGTTTCCCCTGGCGGACCACGTTCTGCCATCTCTAAAGATGCAGCCTGAGCCATCTCAGAGACTTCCATGTGCAAAAGGGCCCTCTGGGTTACTTCACATGTTTGAATGTCACTTAAACCCCCTTTGGGAGGAGGTGACTCCGCAGTGTGCCTCTTCCAAGTGGAAGGGCACGCTTCCCAGTGTTATCCTAGTCCTACTGTTTGGGTTGCTCAAGGAACACCAGTAGTTGACCTTCTCTGTGTAGAGCCCGGTCCTATCGTCTGCCTTATAGGAAGGGTCAGGAGCCCTACACAGGGCACTGGAAGGGGCAGCTCCTGTGGCGCTTTGGTAGGGATCCCAATTTCGTCGGTCATCCGACGTGACTCGGAGTGACCGACTGAAAGGGGAACGTCTCGGTTACGTATGTAACCCTCGTTCCCTGAAGGAGGGAACGGAGACGTCACGTCCCGTCGCCACAGTCGCTGTACCACCGCTGAGCTGCCGGGTCGCCGGCTCGGCTCCTCAGCGAAAACATAATTGATGCGGTGCATCAGCTGCCTCTTATGCTCACGCTGTGATCAGCGGCAGCTGGATGCAATAATCGCATGCCAATGTCCATTGGCTCGTTTAGTTACACTCGAAGTGGATTGGTCTCTCTGGCGAGATCCCAATTTCGTCGGTCATCCGACGTGACGTCTCCGTTCCCTCCTTCAGGGAACAAGGGTTACATACGTAACCGAGACGTTAGGTTGCATGTACTCTTCCAGGTAAGTTCTGCACAGTCTCCTGTCCCAGTCATCAGTGATATGACCTCCATACATTATCTCACCAAACAAGTAACAAAGGTCTTCCCATGGTACCTGGGCAACACACTTTTGTTTACATGGCTCTGTATTACACACACACACACACACAGAGAAAGATGATTTTTTGTCCCACAGTTAATTACACACCTGTGAGTTGGCTTCTAGGTAGTTGTAGAGCACATTCACTGATATGGTGAGATCTCCTATGTTAAAAGGGTACTTCCTGTTCCAGCCCTGTGGCCTAAACTTCCTCCTTTCAGCCAAACAAGTGTGAAAATAACACAGCGAGAACAGGATGGTCTTAAACTCCTGCTCACGGGAACACTGATCCAGAATGTCCTGCACAGACATATCCGCATGTATCAAGTGTTTCTGAAATTCAATTTTCTCATTTGACTTGTTTTCCTTTAAATAACAGCCTATTAGAAGATATCTTTACTGAAGGATTTTACTGAGGGTGGAACCTCTAGCACAACAATGCAATTTTTTTTTATTTTGTTTACCTGATCAAAGTTGTCCAGAGCAGCATGTAAGTAGGCAAGCATGCCTGTAGGTGGCTCGTTAGTGATTTTGATGGAATTTTCCAGAATTCCCTGTGGAATGATATGTTCCTGTGGAATGGGAGAAGGTTCTGCGCTCATGAACACTCGGTAGTCTGGATGACTGTTCACACAGCAACGTTCAAGAAGCTTCTCTAGACTTCCCAGCCACTTTGCCACCAGGTGAATGTTCTAGAAGAAATGCAAGCATTTGCATAATGAACATGCATAAAATAATAGAAATATACAATATACAGATATCATAAGACACACCTGTAAAATGACCCAGTGGCCGTCTTTAGAGGCTTTTTCCATTGCAAGTTCTGCAACAGACTCCTGGCCCTGTCCTAGAGACACATTATGGAGCTTCCCCAGGTCTATAGTGAAACCCAGCTTCTTACCTAAACACACAAATACACAAAAGGCTTTGGTCACAGTCAGTCCAAACTCAATTTCTAGGCTAATCCCATTCAAATAGTTCAAATTTTTTCTGAACCAGTGGGCCAGGGTTTGACTGGGTCAAGATGCAGTACCGTAGTCAAAATGATGACACTCTATGACAAACATAAAACAAAAAAGATTTTTGCATGAGATGAAAGAAAAGTCTGTATGAATTTTTACCGAGGGACTCAACATCTTTTAGGGGGTCCACTCCAAGGGACAAGATGAAGAATAAATACAGGGGAAGCAGGACCACACTCTTTGAATGAGCGCGCAAACTCCATCTTCCTGCCCTCAGTGTACTGTACTCCTAGTTTCTCTTCAACAAAGTTCCTACACAAGCAAACAGACACATTTGTTTTCATTTTCTTTGTGTGGATTTTGCATTGACTTTCTTGTTTTTATATTAAGCTTATCCTAACGCCACCCCTAAAACCTAATTTTCATACATTTTTAGGAATTAATTAAAACATTATTCAGTGTGTTTATTAATAGGTTTGTTTCAAAATGTTTTGAAACACAAATAAAGATATTTTTAATATTGACAATTTTTTTTGTCCCACCACTGAAAGTCCACGCAATTTTCAAACTTCAGTACATGAAGACATTGTAAATGTAATATTTAATTAGGGCGGTTTAGTCCCAGTCTTCTGCAGAGACATGATCACTTTATATGATGAACAGTTTATTCACATTATTCACATATGAACAGAGAAATAAAGCTAATAAAATACAGAAGCTCAAACATGCTTGCTTATAGCTAGTAAAGTTGAGTCTCTGATTACCATATTTGATGTGCTCTATGCATGCTGATCAATGTTTATATCAATTCATATTTTTACATCGATTCGTATGGATTATTTTTCCCATATCACTTTGTACTTTTTCCATGCATAAAAGTTTTGGTTTTGTGGACTTGTAGATGGACAAAAACAATGAGAGAATATTAAAAATATCTTTATTTGTGTTCTGAAGATGAATAATTTAATTGTGTGATAGGCTTTAAATGACATGAGGGTGAGGTGAACTGACATTTTTGTGTTGTTTCGTGTTATTTTTAATTAATACATGCTACATAGACTTACTGGACAGCGCATGTCATCCGGTCAGGACGGAGAGCCCTCATAAGGATGAGTTTCAGAAGTGAACTCTTGTTTGTTTCTCTTTCTCTGGACACTCTGACTCCACCACCTTCTTCCAGCGTTTGGGAGAACCCTCGATCGATGTCCCCGGCCAGACCACGGAACTCATCGGTGAAGCTCATTGTCTGCAGGAAGACACCATGAGCGTCTCAGGTAATAACCTTCAGAGGCTGTATTACAGAAACTTCCTATCTTGACTTAAATTTTTGAAAATGCTCTATTACCTGAGAGAAATTACCATGGTAATACAGCCCCAGGTCTTTAAGCAAGAGTGTGTGTGTGTCTGTGTTTTGAGATTTGTGCTTACTTTAACAGCGCTCCAGGCGGAGTTGGAAAGGAAGTCGAGTGGGCTGACATAACTGTGATCAATGTTGAAGCTCAGCAGAAAGTCCAGCTCTCGAGGATCCAACTCTTTACTCATTAACAGCAACTAATATACACGCACACACAGTCACAAAAAAGTGTCAGGACAAAAAATAAAATAAATACACACATTCAAATGTAATGTGTGTGTGTGTGTGTGTGTGTGTGTGTGTTTTAAACGGACATTGTAATGTGAGTGTAAATGTTCATGTGAGTGGGTTACCTGAAAAGTAAGCTGTGCTGCAAAGGTGAGCTTGTCTCTCTCAAACAAGCCTCTGTTGATGTAATTTAATGTAGAGAAGGTGATATAATCTATCAGCGTGTTCACACGGGTCTTTACATCAGAAGAAGGATCTGCATTCTGCACAGCCTTATGGAACACAACGTTAAATGCCTGCAGAGAGAAGACATCAAGTGCACACACATGTAAGACAATAATGAAATAACAAAATGAAGTGATTTCTCAAGCTAGCTGAGTTGGGTGCAGAACCAGCTTATTGTACCATAACAGATGGGGGGGGGCGCGGTTTGAAACACTGATTATTTTTGTTTATATTAATTCCATTTGGTGACAAATTAACTCACCTGTAAATATTCTCAGGGAGACCTGAACAACTGTCCTACAGAATGCACACAGAGAGCCACAAACAAGGCCGCACCTTAAGGGAGAACTGGTACATGGGGTTGATCTTGTTAACGTCATTGATGATGAAGTAGAGAAGGGACGCTCTGACAGCCACGGGCCGGTAGTGTTCACGAGCCTCATTAATCTTCATCTCATTAACCTTCGCCTCCAACACCTACACAACACAAAAGCTGAATCAGACCGAGAAGAAACAACAAATGGCAACTAAAAAGAGTGCGAGAAAATGAAAAGAAAACTCTAAATCTCTGGCAGAGCCTGGCTTGTCTAATTTTCTAGGGAACATGGTTAAAAATGACTATAATGGCTCTGTTCCAAAGCTCAGAGAGCATAGCAACACTCCTAACATGAAGACTGTTTTAAAATTATGCTGCAATATAAGATACTTTCTTTGGGTCTGTGATGGATCTGTGACCACAGAATTCAGCAGAAAATGTCACAGAATTTAAATGCCCATTATTCACAAACTTCTCCATATTTCATATATATAAACATAACTGTACAATGTCTTACACTATTGTTCAAAAGTCTGGGGTCGGTAAGATTTTCAATGTTTTTTTCTCATAGGCTCAAGAACAGCAATACAGCAAATATAGCAAAAACAGTAACTCTGTAAAATATAATTACAATTTAAAAATAACTTTTCTAATTTATTATATTTAAAATGTAATTTATTCCTGTGATGGCAAAGTCATTACTCTGAGCTATTACTGTCACATGATCCTTCAGAAGTGATTCTAATTTATGCTGATTTAGTGCTCAAGAAACCTCTCTTATTATTACAGTTTAGAACACCTGTGCTGCTTAGTATTTTTGTTAAAATTATGATACATATTTTTCTCAGGATTCTTTGAGTAATATAAAGGTCAAAAGAAAATCATTTATTGTAAATATCATTTTTTGTAACAACATTCAAGTATTTACTGCCACTTTTGGTCAATTTAGTGCATCTTTATTAATAGTACTGATTTCTTTCAAAAGTATTAATTTTCTTTCTATTATGTAGGTTGAATGTCAAAACTGTTGGAGAATAAATGTTTTAAAAATCTAGATAAAATGAAAGTGCAAAGTTAGTGATGTGACACAAAGACATGGTGGTCATCCATGGTTCTCCCCATGACATCACTTGTATTTAATGGTTCTTGTCACATGACAAAAGCACTTCCTGCATACTGATAATAGCAATCTGATGTTAACCTCCACATCATTCAACCATATTTAATTCTAACAAAAAATGGTTAAAAATAAACAAACCTTCATCTCAATCTCTGCAGCTGTGTGTTTAGTGCTCTCCAGTTTCTCCACCAGAACGTTGTCTCCCACGAAGTTACTATCAGCCGTGAAGAGGCGCGTCAGTAACTCATCCTCAAGCTGCTTTAACTCGATTTTAAATGTGTTCTGCTGTTTAGTCAGCTCTCACTGCAGATACACACAAATAACCATCAGTAACACTCAGAAGGATTTTCAGATCTGACTTAAGTACAAACACACACCTTGAGATGTTCGAGGTCTGGTCTCTCCAGGTTGACCACCTCTGCGAGCAGCTGGTCCTCGGGCCCGTCCCGTGTGACAGTAAAGTTGATGAGAGTGGTCTGAGCCTGGATCTCAGGTTTATAGTGTGGGTTTGCCAGCTTAGTATGCAGAATCAGTCGGAAGTCTGGATGGAAATAACACTCCTTATCCCCCACTTTAATACATCTGCAGAGGGGAGAAGAAAGAGAGGCATGATGAGGGTGAGAGAACTATTTGACATTTTTACTATACTGATACACTTTTAGTAAATGTCTTTGTAGTAGGGGTGGGCGATATACTGGTTAACCCAATTACTCAGTAGAAACTTGTCAACCGGTAGAGATTTTGGACTATCATCTCTATCGTGGTTTCACGCTCACGTGATGTTTCTGTGCTACGTGGTCACGAAAACATATCGTTTGCATGCATTTTTAAGTAATGCAGTTTAAAAAGAAGTGATTTTAAGCTGTTGAAATGCAATCAACAGCGAAAAAGAACTCATTTCGCTATATGCGTGCTATGTCTGAGTCTGTTTCTGTGCGCTGTCAGAGAGGCGCACACACGTGAAGATGGTGCTCATAGAGTTATTTTGGCCTCTTTATAGGCCTTGAACAGTTAAATACGCACTGTCAAAATGCCCGTCTTTATCCTCGTAAACACAGTAGGTCTTAAGTGAAAGCAAACAGCTGAGAAAGAAAACACAAGTGTAACAGTATATTGGATCTGTGCAGCTCTTAATGTGACAGCAGTCTAAAGTCCCTGCTGTCATTCATGTTAATCAAACAACAAAAGAGAGAAAATCTCTCACTGCTCTTGACTAAATCACTTTTCCAACTTTCAAAAGAAGAAATATATATTTAATTCACATAGAATTAGAACACAGCAGTGTTTTTATACATTTGATTACATTATATAATATAGCATTTATTTATTTGTTCTACTGTAGTTTTTTGTCCTATTGCTTGTAATTAGTTTCTTATTCTTATTTAATCACTGACTGTTAACTTGTCTTCAGTGAGCTTGAG
This sequence comes from Spinibarbus caldwelli, assembly GCA_039654775.1. NCBI lineage: Eukaryota > Metazoa > Chordata > Actinopteri > Cypriniformes > Cyprinidae > Spinibarbus > Spinibarbus caldwelli. The sequence goes on from CM077237.1 coordinate 7,404,389, forward strand.
TTATTTTTTTTTTCATTTAGGCTAGTTTTAGTTTTTTAAGATAATGACACTAGTCACAGGAATTATGATATTTCTACAGTATCTAAAATTTTGATATCATAAAGACCTTATTTAAAGCTAAAATAACTATATTGTGATATATACCGTTATCATGAAGTAAAATTACTCATATCGTGATATAAGATTTTGGTCATATCGCCCACCCCTACTTTGTAGTATACTGTGTGGAATGTGGTGTTGTTGTGTATTATTGCTGTGTTGTGGTGGTTTACCTGCCCTTCTTGATGGTGTGTCGGCCCAGCAGTGGATCAATAACTGGTTCAATTGTCTCTTCCAGATTGTCTCAATCAATACAGGCTCTCCTGAGACTATGGCCTGTTCAATCACATCCACATACCTGAAGCAACAACGACACAGGATAAATGTTGCTAAAATAAATTACAACACTAAGAACTGACTGGACGATAACAAGAATTAGCATTACAAATGCAATTACTGCCATTTTATCATGTGTGTGTGTGTGTATATATATATATACACACACACACAGTATATATGCATGTATATATATATATGTATATGTGTGTGTGTGTGTGTGTATGTATGTAAATAATGCAGAACAGGTTTTAATTTTATCCAAAAGGAATAAAAATTAGAACAATAAACCCAGGAAAATAAGAATAATGATTATAAATATTCCCAAAAATAGTATGGAATATTTATAAGGTCATTACTTTCACATTGTGTGAACTCTCTTGTGATGTAAATTCTGCCATATGTTCATCAAACACTCACCCCTTCTGGCTGAGGTTAATGACCTTCAGGCTGTTGCCATAGCGACTCTTGAGCCACTTGATGCCCTGCAGCTGGGGGTCAATGAGCAGAGGCCAGCGCTCACAGTTGGTCAGTATAGTTGCATTCTGAGTAGATATCTTATCACCTGGGAAACCTTCATTATTCCACTGAGCAATGGTAGCACCATCTGTTAACATGGAGATGAGATCTAAGCCCTCAGTCATTGGAATGGGCACCTGAAAATCATTAAGAAATATACAAAAACAATAACAGTGATTCATTTTGAATACTAACATTTCTATCTTTATAAAAGGACTCTTCTAGTGAATGCTAACCAGCCATTTAAACACAAAGCAGCAAGCTTATTGGCTGCGTATGGAACACAAGTCAATCAGCTTGTGCCAAGTAGAGTTTCATGACAGAATTTGGCATTTATAAAATTTATTTTCATCCAGCTTTGCCATTTCATCAGAAGTTGAAGAATCTTCCGCAGTTTCCACACAAACCCCTAAATGTCTGTAAACCTCATTTGGGAATTTCTGCTGTAAAAAATTCATTTTTATAACTGAAACAGAACGGAATGCAAAAAATCACTTTGTTTTAATTTCCCTGCACTCTATACACTTTGAGGTTTCTGAACTTTGCTGGTAAAACAATTCATATTTTTACCACACTAACAGACAATATCAGTACTCAAGACAGTTTCCATCGCAGACATACACACACCTTCTGGGCACGTAGAGGTTATGGAGTAACTTATGTCTGTATCTATTTGAGAAGGAGCCAGCATAAGAGATGAAGGCTGCGGTGAGGAGAACGTCTTCACACAGTGTGGATTCCTGCTCACGGTACTGAGCCACAGAGTGACTCCAGCGTAGTTTTCCGACAGAAAAATCCATTTTTCATGAAAACACCAAAAGAAAAACAGTTTGCATATAGAGTACAATTTCACATTTAAAATTAGTATGACAGCATAAACATGTAAGTATGGTCCAAAAGACAAAACCAGTGTAATCTGACCTCTAAACCCTTGACCAGGCGGTTGGCCAGTTGGATGGTGGTGTTGGTGCGGTTCAGTTCAATTCAAGTTTATTTGTATAGCACTTTTCACGATACAAATCCTTGCAAAGCGCTGTACAGAAAATTAAGTTTCTACAATATATTTAGTAGTAGCTTATCATTGGTGAACTATGTTAGTTAATGTACATATGGCAGAAACGTACGGAAAAATCATTTAAAGAAGCAATGAAACAGACGATGAACACTATTAACAACAATTATTATATGTTGAAATCAAACTTATAGCAAGATTTGGTAGTTCTGTATGTTGTTTCAGGGTTGGCATCGTCTGAGGTCCTCTGAGGGGTTGGCATTATCTCTTCTCAGGTGTTCTGGATCCAGACTGAAGCTTGTGTAAATCCTAGTTACCACGGGATGTCAATCCCGTGGCAGAAACAGAGAAACAAATAGAGACATAATTAGCATAGCTGCTGTTCCAACCAAGCAAAATTGATTTGTTTAACCCTTGCCTTATACACAGAGGCATTGTCATGTTAGAATAGCAAAGGGTCCTGTCCAAACTGTTGCTTTAAAATTAGAAGCACACAATTCCCTAGAATATCATTATATGCTTAAACATTAAGATTTGTACTCATGGAAATTACTAAAGTAGTCAAACCTGTTCATTAGAAGGGGGTGACCCAATACTTTTGGCAATATAGTGTGTATATATATACAGGTGCATCTCAAATTAGAATGCCATGGAAAAGTTCATTTATTTCAGTAATTCAACTCAAATTGTGAAACTCGTATTAAATAAATTCAATGCACACAGACTGAAGTAGTTTAAGTCTTTGGTTCTTTTAACTGTGATGATTTTGGCTCACATTTAACAAAAACCCACTAATTCGCTATCTCAAATTAGAATACTTCATAAGACCAATAATAAAAAAAAAAAAAAAAAAAAAAAAAAAAAAACACATTTTTAGTGAATTGTTGGCCTTCCGGAAAGTATGTTCATTTACTGGATATGTACTCAATACTTGGTAGGGGCTCCTTTTGCTTTAATTACTGCCTTAATTCGGCGTGGCATGGAGGTGATCAGTTTGTGGCACTGCTGAGGTGGTATGGAAGCCCAGGTTTCTTTGACAGTGGCCTTCAGCTCATCTGCATTTTTTGGTCTCTTGTTTCTCATTTTCCTCTTGACAATATCCCATAGATTCTCTATGGGGTTCAGGTCTGGTGAGTTTGCTGGCCAGTCAAGCACACCAACACCATGGTCATTTAACCAACTTTTGGTGCTTTTGGCAGTGTGGGCAGGTGCCAAATCCTACTGGAAAATGAAATCAGTATCTTTAAAGCTGGTCAGCAGAAGGAAGCATGAAGTGCTCCAAAATTTCTTGGTAAACGGGTGCAGTGACTTTGGTTTTCAAAAAACACAATGGACCAACACCAGCAGATGACATTGCACCCCAAATCATCACAGACTGTGGAAACTTAACACTGGACTTCAAGCAACTTGGGCTATGAGCTTCTCCACCCTTCCTCCAGACTCTAGGACCTTGGTTTCCAAATTAAATACAAAACTTGCTCTCATCTGAAAAGAGGACTTTGGACCACTGGGCAACAGTCCAGTTCTTCTTCTACTTAGCCCAGGTAAGACGCCTCTGACGTCTGTGGTTCAGGAGTGGCTTAACAAGAGGAATACAACAACTGTAGCCAAATTCCTTGACACGTCTGTGTGTGGTGGCTCTTGATGCCTTGACCCCAGCCTCAGTCCATTCCTTGTGAAGTTCACCCAAATTCTTGAATTGATTTTGCTTGACAATCCTCATAAGGCTGCGGTTCTCTCGGTTGGTTGTGCATTTTTTTCTTCCACACTTTTTCCTTCCACTCAACTTTCTGTTAACATGCTTGGATACAGCACTTTGTGAACAGCCAGCTTCTTTGGCAATGAATGTTTGTGGCTTACCCTCCTTGTGAAGGGTGTCAATGATTGTCTTCTGGACAGCTGTCAGATCAGCAGTCTTCCCCATGATTGTGTAGCCTAGTGAACCAAACTGAGAGACCATTTTGAAGGCTCAGGAAACCTTTGCAGGTGTTTTGAGTTGATTAGCTGATTGGCATGTCACCATATTCTAATTTGTTGAGATAGTGAATTGGTGGGTTTTTGTTAAATGTGAGCCAAAATCATCACAATTAAAAGAACCAAAGACTTAAACTACTTCAGTCTGTGTGCATTGAATTTATTTAATACACGAGTTTCACAATTTGAGTTGAATTACTGAAATAAATTAACTTTTCCACGACATTATAATTTATTGAGATGCACCTGTATATGTAACCAAATCTGACAAATATATTTTGTAATATATATCCATATATGTTACATATATATATATATATAACCAAATCTGACAAATATGTTTTGTAGTATATATCCATATATGTATATATCCCATAATGTATGACTATACATATGTGTGTATATATTAATATATAGTAAATATAATGTTAATATCTACTAAATGTATGTGAAAATACATTTGTAATATATATATATATATATATATATATATATATATATATATATATATAAATAACTTGCTACGTGTACTGCGTTAGGCTAACTGAGACTTGTCACAGCACTTACATATTGTTGGTTTGATTGCTATTGTCCTCATTTAAGTCGCTTTGGATAAAAGTGTCTGCTGAATGATTTAATGTGGACGTTAATTTGCCTGAATCTGTATAGAATTGGAGACCTTTGTAGGCATATTGGGAATGTATTTTTGTGACATTTAATTTTGTATGTAAACCCATGTGTTAATAAAAAGGAAAAAGTGTTTCATTAAAGCTATGTAGTAGGCTACTGTATTGTTTTTGTCTTATTGCTCAATATATATTTTATATGTATCAATATATGGCTATACATGGTTCATGCATATATTGCAGAATATTGAAAAATATAAGCACTAGAGTCCCATATATCAAAATATATTATTTCATATATCACATTATATCTTCTAATATATTCACATATATTTTTGTTTCATAAGAGTATGGTCTTTTATGTTGCATTAAAATGTTCTTGTTCCAAATACTATGTTATTGTATCATTTATTGATCTGAACAGTTTATCAAGTGTTTCCTCACATATGTCTGGACAGAGCAGCATAGAAGAGAGAAGCAGAAAAATACACTGTAAACAATACAATCACAAAACAAACACAATGAGAATGGAGTCAATACAATGCAACGCTAAATAGTGAATCTGAAGTTCTGTATAACAGATTTCCCTATTAACTGTTCTCAGGAACTGAAGAGTTTATATACTGTAGATATATCAATTGTAAAATCTAGCATAACTATTATATATAGTTATTAATGCTATTGGACTGCACTGGTTCTGAATGATTACGATGGTGTAAGGGAGCAGAACCTTGTGGACGCGGATGATGTTAATGACCCAGGCACAGAGACCGGCCACTGCAGATGATTTCAGACGCACAAACTCTGAATTAAACTCAGGATCACTCAAATATTCTTTCTCTGACCACTCCTACTGTGGCTTCAGGGATATGCTCTTTATCAAAATTAATCAGTGCCTGTAAGAAGTCATCCACCTAAACACAAAGAAAAGGAATACATTTACCCATCTTACCTCTTTTCACAACCTGTTGAGTTGCAGTATACTTTTGCTGCCAAATTATTCATGCATCTTGACAATCGATATTCCATTTGAAAACTTCAATACTCAAGAGTCAATAAAAACGTTTTATTCTCAAATGTTGGCAATTTGAGCAAATTTCAGGCTTTTGCTTATAGGGGGAATCAGAGGTAAAAGCCTGATTTCAAGAACATGGCTAAAGTTAAATGTCAGCAGAATTAAAATAGAAACATTTGCAAATATGACTCATGAGAATAAATCTTAAATGTCAGCTCTTCACACACTCACTTTACTCATGACAACTTTAGATGTTTTCCAGCTGCGGTCCTTTGGGATACGGCCATTAGGAGACAACCGCACCAAAACAGCTGCAGACACATTTGATACAATGGCAGGAGGATTCGGAAACGTCCGCAACTCTGTTAGATTCAACTATACACACACATAAATACACAATTACTCTGGAAAAAACAAAACAAAACAAAATAATTCTACACAAAACAAAAAATTTTTTTTTCATTTTGAGTTTGAGAATGGTTCAATACAGGAGACGAAACACACACTTTAGTCCAAGTGCATACATACAGTACACACACAAATAAAAACCCTGTTGAGTGTGTTGAGTGCTGCATTAGCTGCCTGTAAAGCTGGTTCTGCTTTCGCCAGGTCCGCTTCAGTCTCCTGCTGCTGCTTGGTTACTTCTGCTTGGATCGCTTCTACCTGATATTGCAATCATTATTTTAAACATTTTACAATCATTATTATGTATTTATGATGTCTTTTAACAGATATATTCACATAAATATCAATTATTAAAAAAAAATGTGATATTCTAATTCTTCAGCATGTGTATGATTTTGTGCATCTGTATGTGTGTCTCACTCTTTGCTCCTCTGCATCTGCCACACTCCTCTCCTGACTTTCTCGCTCTGCTGGCCGATTTTAGCAATGAGAGCTTCAGTATCAGTGTTCCTTAGATGCAACTCCACTTCCTGTGTGGCCAGTTTAGCGTTTAGATCCTCCACCTGTGAAAGTGGAACATATAATAACTTATTTAAATTTAAAAACCTGAAATATAATATTTAAGGTGTCTGTAAGCACTAGGACTGAGAATATGGCGTAGTAATTCTAATTAGATTTAACCATTTTAAGGTTCATTTTAATTTTTGCAGCTCTTTCAGTTTCCATAATGTGATGCATTCACGCTGCCCAGGCAGCCTTGTTTATGCCAAAAGAACAGAGAAATCATTTCACAGAAAGCGTAGGTCACATTTTTAGAGCTTCTACAGTTTCTATAGTTACTACAGTTCGGTAGTGAATTTTTATGGAACCCTGTGTTTAGTTTTCAATGTGAGGTTGACCTGTGATGCAGTGGTCAGTAGTTTCTGCAGGCCATTCTCCAGATGTTCCATCTTCTGGGTCAGTTCTCTTCTTTTTGTCCCCAGCAGGTTGTCGTAAAGTTTCATGAACTCCAGGAAGCTCTTGGGTGTGGTGTAGTTGAAACGTTTTTCATTCTGTTGATACTTTACACTGACTTCATTCACACTAGTGTGAGCAAAAGAGATAAACTCACTGATGGACATCTCACCGCCGGCTAAGGAAAAGGAAAACATGTCTGGGTTAATGAATTTGCACTGCCGTTCAAAAGTTTAGGGTACGTTTTTTAATGTTTTTGAAAGAAGTCTCTTCTGCTCAACAAGGCTGCATTCATTAGATCAAAAATACAGTAAAAACAGTAATATTATTAAACATTTCAACTTAAATAACTTTTTTATTGTAATTAAAATTGTTTAATTTATTCCTGTGATGACAAAGCTAAATTTTCATCAGCCATTACATCAGTATTCAGTGTCACTTGATCCTTCAGAAATCATTATGCTCAAGAAACATTTCTTATAATTATCAATGTTAAAGTTGTGCTGCTTAATATTTTTGTAGAAACTCAATTTCTTTTTTCAGGATTCTTTTATGAATTAAGTTAAACTTAACAGCATTTATGTGAAAGAGAAATCTATTGGGAAATTATAAATGTCACTTTTGATCAATTTAATGCATCATATTAATTACAAAAAACATATCCCTCTCACTGTCCCTAGTCTCTGTTACCTCCAGGCCAGAGATATTTTGTATAAAAGTGCTCCTGACAGACAGCAATGCATGCTGGGGCCAAGGATGGAACCAATCAATGGCGGGTGCAGTTCACGAGAGCCGGAAACTACCATGAAGGTGTACGAAGAGTGAAGCCAACTGGAGAGAAACACAGCACAGCAACTACAGTGCAGAAGGGGCATGACATCAAAGTGATGTTTGCATTTTTATTCATAATATATATATACTTAGGATGCAGTTTTCTAAATAAGGAAACCAACCTTAAGCTGTCTGCGTATACGATCAATGAAGAAGTTCCAGCAGTTTTCACACGTGTCCAGCAAACCAAGCGCCCTCAACTCCACTCGAATAGAGGTGACGATCATATCAACCTCTTCCTCACTGAACAGGTCAGGTATATCCCCTACACACACACACACACAAACACACACACATATGTATAAACACAAACAAACTGAGAGCTACTGACAGGATTGAGAGGAAAGAGATGGAAATGTAAGAAGAGTTTGCAGTGTGTACCTGATGCTAGCATGTCGTTGATCAGCACCATGAATCTTTCATTAGGAATCTGGGCATCTTTGTGCTGGAAGACGGTGCCAATATTCTTCACTCCCACCTTTATGTACAGTGCAGCAATATCACTCTAAAAGAAAGAAGAAAAGGTTGGAAGTAGAATGGAAAACCTTTCACAATATTTCATATTAAACTTCAAATAAAAAGAGATCATTGAAATGCAGTGCACATGTGGGTGTATTACCCTCAGGTCGCTGATGCCATAACCCTTTCTCAGTGTGATCTGAAATACTTCCAGGAAGCTGAGAAAAGCAGCCAACTGACAGACTCTGTTTCCCGCTACCACCTACTCCAATCAGCAAGACATTCCCCACAGGAGACTCAAGAATACGACTTATCCTACAGCTACACACCAACACACACACCAATAAGGCTTCAGTTGCAGCACTTTCCACAAATAGGGTACAAAGTAAATTTAAAAAGAAAATGTTTCAACAAAGGAGGTGCTTAACCTAGAAGTCAAGTTTTTTGATTGTCAACATCAGGAATACAAACTAAATTTCATATAAGTTGTTTTATGTATTATTTATTTAATATGATGTATGTAAATGCTGTTAAATACAGTTTTAAAACCCTGAATTATGTAATTTTGTTATTTTCTAGCTGGCTCACGTGTGTTGCATGCCTTCTTCAAATAGCATCAGGTTCATGTCAGAGTACAGCTCATTGCAGTGCTCAAGAGCATCCATCAGGATCTTCTGAAGCTTCTCAAGGTCAGTCACCTGAGCATAACTTGGCTCACCCACACCATGAGCAAATGGCTGGTTAATAAAAATAAACTTGTATACCCTACAAAGAGAAAGAGAAAGCAAAAGATTATTTTTGATAAATGAACTTCCAGTTCACTGGAGGCCCCACCAGGGTTTTGAGAAGTTCTGCTCACCTCAAAGTATCTTTTGCCTGTGTCTAGCAGAATCTTGTTGAACAGCTCCACGTCTTTCTCCTCCATCAGTTTGTCTGAATACACACAAGATGACTCATGTAGCCATAGGTGAACCAGGTCTATAGGGTACCGCACTAGCTCTGGGAGAGCAAAGAGAATTCCCTACACACACACACAAAACATAAGAACACAGGAAACAGCATGTCAACACTAATATAATAATTAGGCCACTGTATAGATACATACGGCCTTAGTACTCAATAACTGCACAGATGCACATACTTTAATCTGTTCCATAGACACACACCTGGAAGATGTTTGAAATGTCTCTGAGCTTGAAAATGTAGTGGAATCGAATGGCTGTGGGAAGGAAGTTTTGGCTCATTTTCTGATGCACGCAGATGGCAGCCTGGACCAGTGTATTGGTCATGCGACTAACACCGTAACTGTAGCCACCCTACTGGAAATGACCACTCAGAATGCTGCTGTATATAGTGCTCAGAGCCTCCGCACCAGGGAAATGTACAGCAAACACTGAGAAATGCCTCTGTCAGTGGGAAAAATAAAGAGAGAAAGAAGTAATGTAAAATCATGTGTGTATTTGAACTTATTTGGATTTTTCTTTGTTTGGTAAACACCAATTAAATTGTAAGTCAGGCTAACTCTGCTTCCAGGTTGGACATGAGTTGGTTTTTATGGTTACCTACAGTCTACCTTTCTATATTGTGCTGGACTTGACTGCACCCTTCATATTTTGTTAACCCCCCCAATAATCCTTTATCATCTAACCACCAGGGTGCCTCAGGGTTCGGTACTTGGCCCTCTCATTTTTTCAGTATACGCAGCATTACTGGGGTCTACCATCAGGCACAGCATTTTATTACCACTGCTACACTGATAGCTCATCACAGTAACATTCAGGTCAGCCAGAAAACAGGAAGAATTGTTTGATAACCAGTTGAAATTTACAGACCACTTAACAAAAATAGACCCTTCCTATTCAAGCAACTCTTTCACCAGGCTCTTTTCATGTATACACTTGATGCTAAACTGGATATGTATTGGTTGTTATAATTACATCTAGTCAAGGGTGAAATATTGCTTTGGTTACTTTTAGATGAGGGCTGGATATGTAAGGGTTGTTATGGTTACCTGTAGTCGAGGGTTAACTGAGAAGCTTCCCGCTGATGGATTCATGCAGGTGATGTACTGACAGTTATGAATTTCCTTGAGTACTAGTCTCTGACGGTCATACCTAGAAAATACAAACATTTAAGTTAACATTTAAAAATATAAAAAATTTTAAAATTCAAAACATTTAAAAATATGACTTTCATATACAGGCTTTGATGTACATGTTTTCTCATACCAGTGTAGTCCAGGTGCTGTCTGATAAGGGTATGAGGCTGAACGGTGCCATAAGCATCTACCTCAGGCATATTCATGTCATCCACAAAGTAGATGAGTTTTTTAGTGCCAGGAGGAGCAAAGTTCCGGCCTGCCTTCTTCTCCAGAGGCTTCTCCAGCACACCTACAGTTAAACAACCAAAATGGAAATAATGCTTGTTACTTGTATGATGATGTCCTTCTGCATGCCTAAAAGCATGTTTTTTGTCTACCATGCAAATGTGTCCATACGATTGCTTACATACATGTGCAGTCATTTTTTTTATATTGTGTATTGTTGCAAATGTTTCTGTTTGTACACGTGTGTTTTGGTGTCTGTGAGAGTATACAGTGTGCCTATATACAGCTTACATTATCTCACTCACGTTGTAACATGGCTGAAGTCGTGTAGTAATTGAATGGTACTTTTGCCACCATGAATTCCTCTTTGAGTTTGGCAATCTTATCCCAGACCAGGGGTGCGTTTCCCAAAAACAACTATGGTCGCAAGTTCCGTTGTTACCAATAAAGTTCAATGGAACTAACGACCATAGTTAGCTAACGATGCTTTTGGGAAACGCACCCCAGAATAGTTTTCCCTACACCAGCATTTCCAACCAACATCACCGGCTTCCCCTTCTGCAGAAGTAACTCAATGAAGTACGTCAGGCAGATCGTCTCTGCTGAGTGCACTAATACCGTCTGTACAAATGGACAAAATTTCAAAAGGACAAAAGGTTTACTATGTAACAGTTAAGCGAACATGATGCAGAGACATTGATGAGCAGACATTCCTGTTGAGATCGCTTCCCGTTCCTGCCTGCCGTACTGCTGTTTGTAGCTCCGTGTAGCTTTATTTATCAGAAGAAATCTCGATCTTACTCTATCTGTTGTTTAAATCACTAAAGTATAATTTAATTCTCACCATATTTCTGATTTAAGACTAATTTGACATCATCCGCCTTTAATCTCTTAATCTAAACCGCGAACTAGAAGCGCATTAGCATTCCTTTAGCCTATTAGCTTGTCAATCGCATCTCCATTCACGTTTTCTACCGCTTCTTCTCTCTCTCTCTCGCTCCTTTTTTTTTTACGAGTCCATCAAACTTTTGTGGTGAGTCGGAATTACTCTACAATCACGGTGAGTAATGGCTTCTCCTTGCATCGTCACCTGCTCTGCTTGCCACATGTACAGTTTATCTGTCTCTAAAATTTCAGAATTAGAGACACGCATCCAAACTTTAGTTGAGGAGAGTAAGAATGTGAGGGTTGTAGATACTGCTTTGGATGGGACTAGCTCAGGGACTCCTGTACATTGTTCGTTTCCGTTTCAGCGCCTCTGCAGCAGGACAACTGGGTGAGTGTGAGGTGGCATAGTCGCGGGTCAAAACACCGCTCTTCCATTCCGATCAAAACATTAAACAGGTTCTCCCCGCTCAGTGATTCACCTACTGAGAAACCTGATGAAAGTGCTCTAGTTATTGCCAATTCTATTGTACGGAATGTGAAAATAGAGACACCAGCCACCATAGTCCAATGTTTACCAGGGGCCAGAGCGCCTGACATCTTGGCAAATTTAAAAGTGCTGGCTAATGCTAGACGTAAATTCAGTAAGATTGTTATCCACGTCGGTGCTAATGATGTTCGACTTCGCCAGTCTGAGATCACTAAAAATAATGTTAAAAAGGTGTGTGAACTTGCAAGTACGATGTCAGACACTGTAATATGCTCTGGTCCCCTGGGGCTTACCGGGGGGATGAGATTTATAGCAGGGGCTTTATAGCAGGGGCTTACCGGGGGGATGAGATTTATAGCAGACTGTCGTCACTCAATGGCTGGAAGTTTAAGTGATGCCCGCAGAATAACATAGGTTTCATAGACAATTGGAAGAGTTTTTGGGGCAGACCTGACCTGTTGAAAAGAGATGGTCTTCATCCCTCCAGGGATGGTGCCGCTCTTCTCTCTAGAAATATGGCACATAGTCTTAGAGTTCGTAATTGACTAACTGGGGCCCAGGTCAGGAAGCAGACAGACTGGCTAAACCGACCGTCTGCTAGCCGTCACAGAAGTCAGTTAATTCTCAGCACATAGAGACTCTTTCACCTAGATATCATACTATAGAGACTGTGTCTGTTCCCCAAACTAGAAAATACAGAAAACATCCAAACCAAAGTAAGGAGTAACAATTTAACTGATGTTCAACAAATAAAAAACAGATTAAATGCAAATAAACAAATGATAAAGCTTGGCTTATTGAATATTAGATCCCTTTCTACAAAAGCACTTTTTGTAAATGATATGATCACTGACCATAAACTAGATGTGCTTTGTTTGACAGAAACCTGGCTAGAACCAGATGATCACATTACTTTAAATGAGTCTACCCCCCAAGATTACTGTTACAAACATGAGCCACGTCTAAAAGGCAAAGGGGGAGGTGTTGCTACAATTTAAAGCAATATTTTCAGCATTTCTCAGAGATCAAGTTTCAAGTATATTTCGTTTGAATTAATGGTGCTTCATATAACGTTATCCAAAGAAACAAGTGTTAATGATAAATCCTGTTTAATACTTAATACTGTCGCATGAAATTGATGTCAGTGGCGTTGAAATTTTGCAGCAGAGCGATGATATCTCAGATCATTATCTAGTTTCATGTATATTTCATATAGCTAAAGCTGTAAAGCCAACTCTTTGTTACAAATATGGTAGAACCATCACCTCGACCACAAAAGACTGCTTTATAAATAATCTTCCTGACTTATCTCAGTTCCTCAGCATATCCAATAGCTCAGAACAACTTGATGATGTAACAAACTATGGACTCTCCCTTTTCTAGCACTTTAGATACGGTTGCTCCTTTACGCTTAAGGAAGATTAAGGAAAAGAGTCCAACACCGTGGTATATTGAGCACACTCGGGCCCTAAAGAGAGCAGCCCGGAAAATGGAGCGCATCTGGAGAAAAACAAAATTAGAGGTATTTCGTATTGCTTGGCGGGAAAATACTCTCTCCTACAGGAAAGCCTTAAAAACTGCTAGATCTGCTTACTTTACGTCTCTTTTAGAAGAAAAAACAAACACAACCCCAAGTATTTATTCAATACAGTGACTAAATTAACAAAAAATATAACATCAGCAGGTGCAGACATTACCCAGCAGCACAGTAGTAATGACTTTATGAACTACTTTACTTTCAAGATCGAAACTATTAGAGATAAAATTGTAACCATGTAGCTGTCAGCCTCAGTATCGCATCAGATAGTATGCTATAGATCCCCTGAGGAACAATTCCACTCATTCTCTTCTATTGGAAATGAAGAATTGTATAAACTTGTTAAATCATCTAAACCAACAACCTGTATGTTAGACCCTGTTCCATCTAAGCTCCTAAAAGAGATGCTTCCAGAAGTAATAGATCCTCTTCTGAATATTATTAACTCATCATTGTCATTAGGAGATGTCCCAAAAACCTTCAAACTGGCTGTTAAGCCTCTCATTAAAAAAAACACAACTTGACCCCAAAGAATTAATTAAATACAGATCGATCTTGAATCTCCCTTTTATGTCAAAGATATTAGAAAAGGTAGTATCCTCACAACTATGTTCCTTCTTAGAGAAAAATGCTATATGTGAGAATTTACAGTCAGGTTTTAGACCATATCATAGTACTGAGACTGCTCTCATTAGAGTTACAAACGACCTGCTCTTATCATCTAATCGTGGTTGTATCTCTCTATTAGTGCTACTGGATCTCAGTGCCGCGTTTGACACTGTCGACCACAACATTCTTTTAAATAGACTAGAAAATTATGTTGGCATTAGAGGAAGTGCACTGGCATGGTTCAAATCGTACTTATCTTACCGCCATCAATTCTTGGCAGTAAATGAAGAGGTATCATACCAATCACAAGTGCAGTATGGAGTACCTCAAGGCTCAGTACTAGGCCCCTTACTTTTCACGCTTTGCATGTTACCCTTGGGAGATCATTAGGAAACATGGTGTTAGCTTTCACTGTTATGCTGATGATACTCATCTCTATATTTCTTCGCGACCTGATGAAACATACCAATTTGCAAAACTAATGGAATGTATAGTTGATATCAAAAACTGGATGACTAGCAATTTCTTACTGCTAAATTCTGAAAAAACAGAGGTGTTAATTATTACCAAAAACTTCTGCATGTAATAACGTAGATCACTGTCTAATACTTGATGGCTGCTCTGTAAATTCTTCGTCATCAGTTAGGAACCTAGGCATACTTTTTGACAGCAATCTTTCCTTCGAAAAACATGTTTCTATCATTTGTGAAACTGCATTTTTTCATCTTAAAAATATATCTAAATTACGACCTATGCTCTCAATGTCAAATGCAGAAACATTAATTCATGCGTTCATGACCTCGAGGCTAGATTATTGTAATGCTTTATTGGGTGGTTGCTCTGCGCATTTAAACTCCAGCTGGTTCATAATGCAGCAGCTAGAGTTTTTACTAGAACCAGGAAGTATGACCACATTAGCCCGGTACTGTCAACACTGCAGTGGCTCCCTATTAAACATTGTATACATTTTAAGATCTTGCTAATTACCTATAAGACCCTGAATGGTTTGGCACCTCATTTGAGTGAGCTCTTATCACATTATAGTCCTTCACGTCCGCTGCGATCTCAAAACTCTGGCCATTTGATAATACCTAGAATATAAAAATCAACTGCGGGCGGGAGATCGTTTTCCTATTTAGCGCCCAAACTCTGGAACAATCTACCTAACACTGTTCGGGAAGCAGACACACTCTGTCAGTTTAAATCTAGATTAAAGACCCATCTCTTTAACCTGGATTACACATAATACACTATCGCATTTCTATAATTCAAATCCGTTAAAGGATTGTTAGGCTGCATTAATTAGGTCAACCGGAACCAGGAACACTTCCCAAAACACCCAATGTACTTGTTACAACTTTAGAAGAATGGCATCTACACTAATATTAGTCTGTTTCTTTCTTATTCCGAGGTCACCGTAGCCACCCAGATCCAGACTGTATCCAGATCAGATGGTGGATCAGCACCTAGAGATGACCTCTACAGACCTGAACGTCAGCGGAGACCAGGACAACTAGATGAGCCCCAGAGACTGATCCCCAGTGAAGACCCTGTCTCCTAGATGGGCATCGGGACAAGACCACAGGGACCAGATGAGTCCTTTGCACAATCTGACTGGCCAGAGGAGAATGACACTATTTCAACACACTATTTCCCTGTCTAAATACTGTAAAGCTGATGTAAAGCCACCCAGCTAAATACTGTAAAGCTGACTTTGACACAATTTGCATTGTTAAAAGCACTATACAAATAATAGTGACTTGACTTGACTTGACTTGACTTGGCTTGAAAACAACATATCTGAGATCGCTGTGACTTTAAAGGCCTGTTCTCACCAAGAAAATTAACTATGAACTTAAAGTTTAAAAAAAATAATTTTAACTCTAAAAAATAGTGTCCACATTATAACTATAATGATAATGACAAAGAAATGATATCAATGGAATAATATCCAGCGATAAGACAATAAAGCCTGCATACTGCAGTTCTGTTCACAGAACATAATTAAAGTTTGTCAATAAACATAACATTATCATCCATTGGTGAGGATGCTAATATAGACATCAGTATACAGTCATGGCCAAAAATATCGGCACTCTTGGTAAATTTAATCAAAGAAGGCTGTGAAAATTAATCTACATTGTTAATCCTTTTGATGTTTTATTTAAAAAATTCACAAAAATCTAACCTTTCATTGGATAATAAGAAATTAAAATGGGGGGAAATATCATTATGAAATAAATGTTTTTCTCTAATACACGTTGGACACAATTATTGGTACCCCTAGAAATTCTTATGAGTAAAATATCTCTGAAGTATATTCCCATTCATATTCACAATTTTGAGCACTCCAGGGTGATTATGATCATGAAATTATCCAGCCATGGCTTCCTGTTTCACAGAAATATAAATAGGAGGGAAAACAAATCCCAAATTCCCTTAATCATCCATCACAATGAGAAAAAGAATATATTTCTGATGTGCAGCAAAAGATAATTGAACTTCACAAATTAGTGAAGTGGCTTTAAGAAAAGAGCTAGAGCAGTGAAAATTCCCATTTCCACCATCAGGGCAATAATTAAGAATTTCCAATCAACATAAAATGTTACGAAACTGCCTGGAAGAGGACGTGTGTCTATATCAGGGTTCCTCAAATCTTACCCTGGAGGTCCAATCCACTGCAGTCCAGCTCCATCCCTGATCAAACTCACCTGTCTGTGATTTTCTAATGATCCTGAAGAGATTGATTAGCTTGTTCAGGTGTGTTTGATTAGGGTTGCAGCTAAACTCTGCAGGAAAGTGGATCCCGAGGTCCAGATTTGAGGATGCCTGGTCTATATCGTCCTAATGCACGGTGAGAAGGAAAGTTTGAGTGGCTAAAGACTCTCCAAGGACCACAACTGGAGAATTGCAGAAAATAGTTGAGTCTCGGGGTCAGAAAACCTTAAAAAAAAAAAAAAAAAATTGTCAAACAGCACCTACATCACCACGTTGTTTGGGAGGGTTTCAAGAAAAATTCTCCTAGCTCATCCAAAAACAAACTCCAGCATATTCAGTTATCAGACACGACTGGAACTTCAAATGGGACTGGCTTCTATGGTCAGATGAAACTAAAAAATTAGCTTTTTAGCAGCAAACACTTGAGATGGATTTGGTGAGCACAGGGATAAAAAGTACCCCATGTGTACAATGAAATATACTGCTGTATTTTTGATGTTGTGGGCCTATATTTCTGCTGGAGGTCTTGGACATCTTGTTTAGACACATGGCATCATGGATTCTATCAAATACCAACAAATAAAAAATCAATAAGTGACTAACTCTGTTAAAAATCTTATAATGGGCCATGTTTGGATCTTCCAACTATACAATAATCCAAACACAAACCTCAAAAACAACACAAAAATGGGTCACTGAGCACAAAACCAAGCTTCTGCTATGGCCATTCCAGTCCTCTGACCTGAACCCTATAGAAAATGAGTGGGGTGAACTGAAGAGAAGCACCAACATGGAGCTGGGAATCTAAAGGGTCTGGAGTGATTCTGGATAAAGGAATGGTCTCAGATCTCTTGTCAGGTGTTCTCTAACCTCATCAGGCATTATAGGAGAAAATTTAGAGCTGTTAAACTGGCAAATGGAGGTTTCAAAAAGTATTGAATAAAAGGGTGCCGTTAATTATAGCCAATATGTATTAGAGAAAAACATTTATTTCATAATGATATTTCCCCCCATTTTGAATTCTTATTATCCAATGAAAGGTTACATTTTTGTGAATTTTTTAAATAAAAGATCAAAAGGATTAACAATGCAGATTCATTTTCACAGCCTTCTTTGATCATATTTACAGAGGGTGCCGATATTTTTGGCCATGACTGTAGTTATCGTTATAGTTATCACTCTTGCAGCGAATGGGCCTTAAAGGGACAGCTCACCCAAAAATTAAAGTTATGAATTTTTGGTTGAACTATACGATTTTTCAAAAAGTCAAACTCTGATAAATTGTTTTATGAAAATGACATATAATACAGACAGATACTGTATTTTGTGCTTTATTCAAAACTGACCTGCAAAGGGATGTCAGGTTCCAGCTCAAAGGGAGGTGTGCGTTCACTCCACGGAGTGAACCGTTTGGTGTTTGGGTCAATGTAGTAATCAAACACTGAACCCTGAGAGGGAAACTTCACGGCTCTCATCTCCTTACACCACCAACGACTGAACTCTGAACGATAGTCTATTAACTGGTGAGAAAAAATGAAACAAAAAAAGAATAGAGACAGAGAGTATCACATAGTGAAGATCGCATTAGTTATGTGGCTTAAACAGGGTATGTGAATTTTCAATACTAACATGATCCTGGAATAGTGCCCCTCCAAAGGCCCAGACACATGCGAACACAAAGTAGAGCTCATACAGCTCACGGGGAGAGTCCGGAGGGGTGTTTTCTTCGGTCAGCAAACAGTCCAGCAGACAACACAGCATCTAATACACCCAAAAAAGAGGTATACATTAAAGTTACAGAAAAGTTTGGCTGGATTGTGTGTCTCTTACCTGTACCATGCTTGTCTCAGGTATAGGTGTGATTGTCTTAAGGTTGCATCTGACCTGCTCCTGACAGTAGGGAACATACTTATCAAACAATATAGTGAGATTTGCTTGCTCAGATTGGGCCTGACGAGTGTCTATCCAGCTTGTCACATACCTGTCAATCAAAATGAGGGGTTGAGTGTCTCAAACACAAATTGCACTCAGTATAATATCAGTGAGGTGAATACTGTCACTTACGAACTCCAGCCCAGATCCTGAGGGTTCACGTAAAGAATTCCAGCCCTAGATACTGTAGCCGGGGTCGCCGCCTTTAAGTGGCTGATCTCAAACAATAAACGCAAGGAGGGGGTCAGTGATACCCGCTCATTACTAGCCAAGGTAAGCAACTAATAAATTCACAAATCACATACACACATGAATTAATTTAAACAATTACACAGTACACACATTTATGGCATTATTGTTTTATATCATGATGACCAACCTTATTATCATCCATGACAGTGTTTAGTGATTCAATCCACATGGGGTCGATGTCACCATCTAGAACAATCCATTTTGGCCCATCATGAGATATTGCAGAGAGTTCTCTCATAGTGGAAGAAAACAGACCTAAAATACCCAAGGAACTGTGATCACACAAACACGCACATTTTTATACACCAATATAATGTCCCCAAAAAACTTAATATCTTATCACTGATCAACTGTTCTTAAATTAAGTTACTGTAATTATACACTTCTTTTCCAAAGTGTTTTGTTAAAAAAAAACAGTAATATTGTGAAATATTATAATTTAAAACAACTTTTCTATTTTAATATGCTTTAAAATGTAATTTATCCCTGTGATACCAAAGCTGAATTTTCAGCAGCCATTGCTCCAGTCTTCATTGTCACATGATCCTTAAGAAATCATTCTAATATGATAATTTGCTGCTCAATAACATTTCTTAATCATTAATGTCGAAATCAGTTATGCTGCTTAATATTTTTGTGAAAACTCTTATATTTTTTTCAGGATTCTTTGATGAATAGAATGTTCAAAAGAACAGCATGTTATTGAAATAATAAATATTTTGTAACATTATAAATGTCTTTTTTTCACTTTTGAATAATTGAATGCATTTTAGCTGAATAAAGGTATTAATTTCTTTAAAAAAAAAACAAGTCTTAATGACTCCAAACCTTTCAACAGTAGTCTAATCACTCTCACCAAATTAGCATTTATATAAAATGTTTAGATTCAAGTTAAAATCATATTTTGTGCCTTTATGAATCAAAGGTCCCAACCATGTAGTTTATTTTAGATCTTGATGAGACTTACGATTTCTCATAGCAAAAGACAAACACATCACACACTCAAAAGTAGAGTTAAACAATTGCACATAAACACAAACGCACCACAGCTGACAGCTGTCTACAGAGATGAACCTCAAACGAAACCCCCCACACACCCACCATCTTTCCACTCCCGTGTAGCTGGGTGCAGGAAGCCAAACAGCTCATCAGTGGTGACAGCTTTAGGGTTGATGTCAGTCCAGATGGGCTTCAGTTTCATGTTAAAGTAGGTCTTATGCAGCGTCTTTAGAATCTGACCCACAAACAACCAAATAAATCATAAATAATGAGTTTACTGAAACAGCAATATGATCCACTCGACACATTTGAACTGGTTAACACAGTCTCTCTGAATATCATGCATTGTGTAAGAAAAACAACAAGCAGCAAATACGCTGAATAAGTTAGAAACTCGAGAGGTCATCACATCACAACCTTTAAAAAAAAGGAAAAAAAGTATTTATGTGCTTTTCTCTTTATTTCTTCATTGGACTGACCTGACTTTTTCCTGTTCCAGGTCCGCCCACTACAAAAACAGAGTGTCTCACTGCCAACAGTTCCTCCAGCTGGGTCACCTGAGAGAAGAAGAAGAGATAAGAAACAGAGGAGGAGAAGATTTGCAAGTGGAGGTCTTCATCCAAAACCATGAAATGTCAAAACATTTGAACATTTCTCACATACTATATGACACACACACCTTGACTATGAAGTTCTCCTCTGGCTACAGATGGAGTTCAGCAACCGACCGGCGTACATTCTGTTCAAGCTCTCTCTTGCGTGGGATGTCCAGAAGAGGAAAGAGATCAATTATCAGGCCCAAGAATATCGGCACATCACTCGTCACAACTTTTGGCAGATTGAAGTCTCGTAGAGCACGCATTAACACCTGAAAAACACACATACACCACATTACATTACTGAATAAACTGAATATGTTTTAAATATTAAGCGACAAAGGAAATACATCACATCTAAACTACTATTCCCATGAGCACCTGCTCTTCAGGGCGGCTCTTGTCCTCCCTCTTCAGTGACCCAGCAACGACCAAGACTGACTTTATGGTTCTCAAGCCCCAGTCATAATGATCCTATAAGAAACAATGATCTAGTTTGAATGATCACCCAATACAGTGGTCTAAAAAACACAAGAGCATTAAATGTGTTTACGTATGAATGCGTGAGTATGGGTACCTGTTTGGAGAGCAGCTCTTTGCAGAGTGTATAGAGGCTGATGAACTTGCGTGCAAGCAGACGTGCCTCTATGAAACCTTCAGCCACCAACATGATCTCACAGATTAACTCATAATCAGGAATCACCATTGCACAAGGCCTGACACACGAAGACAGAGTTCATTTTCAATGGACATTGTTTATACTTTTCACGTATAAACATCTAAAAATCCAATATTAGTGTGTATTTTCATTCAGTTTAAAGCATAACCAGAGCCTGAACATGAAAAGTGCTTTAAGGTTCTCTGGTAGTTCAGTTCTTCCTGTATATCCAGGGCTCAAAGTGATGAAGATCCCAACTGTTGGCCTCAACTCAATCTCATCCCCGAGGAAGTGGAACCTGATAAATGGAACACAATAGAATGGAGTGGTATGAGATGTTATAAGATGGAATGGACAGAAATGGGGCAGAATAGGATGGAAAAGTGTGAGCTATAGTAATATTTGAGAGAACAGGGTGAGATGGAATGATGGGATGGAATAGGATTGGATAGTAGGGATACAGAATGTTTAAAGAATGAAATGTAAAAGAATGTTGTAGAACAAGACAAGGTACAACTGGATGGTATGGAATGCTGTGAGATGGAATCTGTATGGAAAACAACAGAATGAGATTTGAAAGGATGGAGTGAAACTGAAAGGGATAGGACAAGACTGGATGTAAAAGATGTTATAAAAAGTAACATTGTGGAACAAGACAGGATAGATTAGGATTAGATGATATGAAGTGATGTGAGATAGACCGTAATAGAATGTGATGTTAAGAGATGAAATTGAATGATAAGAGATGGCATGGTATAGGATGGGAAAGTATGAGACAGATGAATATTTGAGATGATGGAAATATGATGGGGGAGATGGAATGGACAGAAGGGATACAGAAAGTATAAAAGGATGGAATGAGTAAATAACATGATGGAACGAGACACGATTGAACGGTATAGAATGGTGTGAGATGGAATTGTATGGAAAACAACAGAATGGGATGCCATAGAATGTGAGAGAATGGGTTGAGATGGAACGGAGGTGTGATAAAACAAAACCTTATGGAGCCGGAAATTGTGAGATAGTGTGACATGGACCTGACCTTTGTTTCTTATTGCGGATTGCATCTTGAATGGTTTTCACCTGCACAGCGACCACAGACAGAACCTCCACTGAAATCCTGTTAAACTCATCAAAGTGTTCCTGTGGCTCAGTGGTAAAGCATTGTGTTAGCAGCGCAAAAGGTCGTGCGTTCAATTCCCAGGGAATACACATACTGATTTAAAAAAAAAAAAAAAAAAAAAATGTATAGCCTGAATGCACTGTAAGTCGCTTTGCATAAAAACGTCTGCCAAATGCATAAATGTAAACCCCACACTGCTGTCTGGGCCAATCCTTTACAGATATTACCTATGGACTGAAATAGGAAGGGAGAGAAAAAATCAATGCATTAAGTAAAGAGAGGTGTGCAAATAGTGTTCATCAGACTAGGGGTGTGCGATATTGACAAAAAATAATATCTCGATATTTTCTGGGATTTTATCGATAACGATAATTAGACGATATTTTGATGAGTGTGTTATTGTGCTGATATCTTAAGGACTGCCGTGGACAGCTGACTCCTAAAGTTTTTGATATTCTTCATATTCTGTGTAGTGGTCAGTTCACACTGATAGAAATTAATCTTTTCCTATAAGTTTAAACTGTTTTTTTACATTTTATGGGCATTTTTACCTTTATAAAGCCATTTTTTTTTTTAAAGTGTCCATTAATTTTTGAGTCAAATTCTTACATTTAATCAGTGAATTAGAATAAGACATTTGGGCTGTTACCAAGAAAATGAAATCAGTATCAACAAAATTCATCTTTGCAATGCAGAGGAAACACAGAAGCTGCATCTGAAGAGGCATTTAGATGTAGCCTATTTACACAGTTTAATGCAAGACATAAATGCATTTAACCTGCAATTACAAATGCATAAATAATGTTTTGACATATTAAACCTAAAACGTTGAATAAGGTTATTTGAAATTTAAATAATAAAAGATACTTTGAATGTGAAATTAAAACCGCCAGCAGGTGGCAGCAAGTGACTGTTAATAAGTGAGTCATTGCGATTGAACCGAATCATTTAAACGGATGATTCATTCAGGAACGAATCACCATCATGTTGCTCAGAGAAACAAAACAGTGCTGTGGCTGTGGCTGAGTTTGTTTTTGTTGTCGAAATAGCACAAAAAGAGGAAATATGGTGTTTAAAACATAAGTCTCTGTGATGTAACATCTGCCAGACACAATAATCAGCATAGTCAATTAACGTCAGCAGCCAGCACAAATCTGATTAGTAACTATGTGTGACACTGACTGTCAGTGAGTGGTGTTATGACCAGTCTGTTGGTATTCCCTAGATACTCATATGAGAACTGAAGCTGTGCATCACAGATGTTGATGTAACAGTGCTTCTGCTTCTCATCCCATCTGTGCCGTAACTGCGAAAGCCACACAAATGCCTGTCCACTGGTGACCTAGGACACAGGTCTTTATTATATTTCCTCTTTCCAAACCTTGTTTTAGGCCACAGAATACAGAGTTACTGGTTTTATTACCTTCTGAGATATGAGTTTAGCGACTACATCACGAGCGTGGACATCAATAGTGCAGATGGTCATGATCTTCTGTCATTCTCCAGGGGTGAGGTCACCCAGCAGAATGTTTATCAGAGAATTCAGCTGACTGATCTACAGTCAGTCACAAACAACAGTCATTTTCTCAAATATCAACATAAAGTAAATGATTTGAGTTAGTGCTTTTGTATTTTCATTTACCTGTTTTCGGTTGTAGTCTTTCAAGGCAGTCTCAAAACCCTCCTCCACCCTCTCAAAGGCAGTGCCCACATCTGTCACCCACCAAATTTGACTGCCAGTCAGTGCTACCTGAGAGCCAAACATATACAAATGGACAAATGTTTGAAATGAATCTTAAACTGACCTGATATAACATGATTGTTTTTTGTTTATCCAACCTTTAATCAGTGATCTAAAATCAATTTTCTTTATATGATTGTTTTCACATGATAAGAATAAAGTTAACAATGTTAGTGACAGGAATCGTAAAGAATTTAAATTCTGGTTGCGATTCATTTTAATGAATGATTTTAAGCAGTTCATTTAATGGTTCTAGTATACTTCAGAAAGGAAAAAAATGCAGTAATTAATGCATTAACTCTCCTTAGCAGAATACAAAACAGAACAGATATCCAATAAATGTAACAGAATTCCAAAAGTTGCATTTAACTTTTTCTTTTTCTTCATTTTCCAGTATGATTAAAGTATTAACTTGTGGTTAATTGAGTGAGTCAGATACATTTATAAACTGCTATGAATCATCCATAAGTGTTTTTGATCCACTAAAAAGAAGCCACTCAGTAAAAGTCAGTCATCTGAGAATCTAACCACAATGGTTAGACTGTATGTTTTTTATTCACTAAAATGAACCAATTCATAAGAGTCATTCACTTTGGAATTGCGCTAAACTGATGCAGAAATATGTTTCATGTTCCATTCTTATCTGTAGAAATCATGCCATTCTGGCATTTTTAAAAACAAACTGATTGCAAATAAAATCTCAAACTTACAAATCATCTTTTATTTGATTGCTCAAACACTTGAGTTACTATAATTATTTTTGTGTTTCTCTCATGTTGGACAACCACATTTATAACATTAGACAGCAAGTGTATGATTAGGATTGAGTGAAGCTTCCAGTGAAAAAGGTGAGCTCAAAGCTGTTTAAGTTTACCTCAAAGCACTCAAGTCAGTAAAACACTAACTAAAATGAAAGATGAAAGATAATTATTAAAGGGCATTCACACTGACAGCGGTTTGCAATGGCAAAGCATCCAAAAGCTAATTTTCAATGAGTGTTTAACATTCACATTACCTTTGCTGAAGAGTCTCAAGTTGCTCCAAGAAGCCTGGCTGGTTAGTGACTTTTATCACATTATCAGTTTCCACAATAGTAGTCATTAAACTCTGAAACAACATTCTGTGTTAAAACATTAATCTCCCTGGCAATTACTTATCTCCCTGCATGTTCTCTGTCACAACAACTGGAAGTCCTGATGGATGCCCTGAAACCGCTCTGCATCATGGGCCAGCTGGTTCCCGACGTCCTCAGAGTTGGCGAAAATGCTCTGGAGGTGAGCCCAGGTGCGCTGAACCGCCAACCATGTGCCAATGACCAGGTCAGCCACCACCAGCTTCCGCTGCCAGCCGCTCACCTCCACAATGAAATACTTCACATACTTACTCGTGAGAATATTCTGCAACTGAACCTGAGAAACACACACAACTGAATTTAACTGAATTTAACTGAACTGAGCCAAACTGGATGGAACTGAACTGCACTACATTGATTTGACTTTAATTAATCAGAACCCAACCAAACTGATCTGAAATGACCTAGTCAAACTGAGCTGATTGGAACAAGATTAATCTGAACTGATCATAACCACATAACTGATTCGAACTGAACTGAACTAAATTGAATTGAGCTAAACTGATCAGAACTGAACTGAATTGAAACAAACTAACTGGAATTAGAATTAGACAGATTTAAACTGATCATAACCAAACTAAATTGCTCTGATCTGAACAGAACCAAACTGGCCTTAACAAAGTGAACGTATATTTATGCCGAACTGATTTCTGCTAAACCCAGCTGACTGATACAGGAAGTTACCTGGTTGTCCTCCAGGGTTTCAATGAGGTTCTCATCAGCTTTAAGCAGAGGTGTTCCAGTACTTGCATGTGTCTCATGTCTCATAGACATCATGGACCATGTCTGCTGGATCTCACCCAGAATCTGCACACACAACATTTTATTGTGACATAAAAATGCCTCAGAGAGTTTCTCAGAAATGCCTTCAATCTCCTTCCTGTACCTCCTCAATTTCCATCTCTTTGACTGCTTTGTCTACAATGTTCTTCACTTCCTCCTCCACATGGTGGAGCTGCAGCTCTAAGAGATCACCAAGTGTGGTGTTCTTATCCATCACAAAACTCACCTACAAAGACAGAAAGAGGGGTTCCTCTATTACCTACATAATGCTTTTTCTTTATCACTCAACTGATATTTATTAGTCAACCGTTTTGTTCTTTCTAAAGACCAGGCGATGTCAGGTTATGGTTGTGCTGTACTGGTTTGTGTTTTTTACCCCTGTTGTGCGCATGAGTTGTTGCCAGTGTCTTTCTCTGACAGCAGAGTTTTGAAGTTCATTAACAGCTCTCAGTGATGTCAACAAATTCTTAACGATGGATTCCACACCGTTGTAGACGTCCCATGCACGCACCTCTTTGTCCAGAGTCTTCATCTCCTACACATACACACAAACATACAGGCACTGCTATTCTATGACAATTCATCACAAAGCAACAAAAACATACATTTACAAGTCCCTATTTGACCGATATTTGTCATAAACCTCATCCATCGACTGCATTCCATTCTCATTTTGTGTATATGGTGAACGCTGAAGAGAATTTTAGGATGTAAATTGTACCTTAGCAAACCTTCTGAGCTCCATATCCATCTGTTCAACATTGATCTCCTTCCATGAAGTCTTAGTCCAGTCTGAGATGCTGGACTACATTGCCCATCATTCCCATGAGGATGCCAAGCAGAGGAGAACATTTGGGCAAAATTTTGGAAAGATCAAGACAAACTTTAAATTACAATGCTGTATGTGTGTAAGTTGGTTATTAGTAGAACTTTGTACCGTAGATCTTTTGTGTAGTAAAGATTACCTTAACAAACATAACCATATCCCAGACTGCTTTAACTAGGATGATGTCTGCCCGACACTGTCGGAGTTGTTTGTAGTCAGGGAAGCTTAGACATCTCATTCTCCAAATGAGCCACTGCACGATTAGTCTACACACAAACACAGATTAAAGACATTTATACATGCACATTTAAACAAAGAATGTAAGCCACCCATATTATTTTGATCTGGGCAAGACAAACATTTCAGCATAAGCATAAAACCTATTTAAAACATACATTCTCACTCAGACATAAAAGAATGGTGAGGGCACCTTGTCAATAAGTTTGTACGGCTCCTGCAGGCTGATGAAGAATATGGACTCATTGCGGAACTGTTCCCTGAATTCATGCTGTTTAATCTAGGAAACAAACCACAGATGCTCAGCAAAATCTCAACAATAAGGATTTTTTTTCTGCTGGCTTGGACGAAAATTGGTCCTACCACAAAAATAATACCCTCTTTTTGCAACATTTTTTATATTATAATATAATATTTAATAATATTATAAAATATTACAAAATATAATGTTGTAATTAGAATAATTATTATAATAAAATTTTAATATCACACATATAATTTTAACATATTTTATTTAATATACTACAAATATATTTTTTCATATTTTTAAAGATACAAAATATCTTTGCATGTTTCTTTAGATATAAAAAAAAGATAAATAAAATATTAGGTTTTTAATTTGCAATAATATCTGGAAAATGTACAATTATAATGTGATGATGAAAGCTACAAATTCATACACACTTTTTCCATGACTATCACAAGTCATTCTTGAAATTTTATGTTGGCCAGCTAGATAATGATAAATGTTTAATCAGTTACTCATTGATGCAAGCTTACAAATTTTATCATGCTGATGATTTTGTGCACTTTTCTATTCACAATTTTTACTGATTTTAGCCCCTTACCTCAAACTGAACACACTTCCTGCAGATGACAGCAACTTTATTTGCCTGGAGAGGAGCAACCTCATGTTTTACTGTAAACGCCACCTTCTTGAGATTCTTCCATTTCTCTGGCAAGAACTGTGAAAGCACATGGGTATATGAGGATGTGTGGATAGAAAAGTAGCAGAATCAGATGCATGTAGGTGAAGTTACCTCCAACAATACGTAAACATGCTCAGGTAGCTGTTGGTTGTAAGTTTGAGCAGGTTCGAGGTGGCTTTGAGGGGTTTGAAATGCTGCTCTGTGCTCAGTTGACGGTCTCTGATGGCCATCAGGTGGCCTATGATGTCCACCAATTTGCCATAATCCCCATCGGTTACAGTCCTTGCCAACCCAATCTCTGTATTCTCAATAAATGATCCCAGCTCTTTAACACTGAGACAGAGAAAGATGTGATTAGTCAATATTATAATTGTTGTACTTGAAACACACATGATTTCCAATGCTTTGCACTAGTATGATTTATTGGAGAGGTTCTTTTGGGAAAATCAATATTAACATTTTTTAAAAAGTGAGTTGTAGGGCAACATCTGAATAAATATTACCTGGCAATAACATGGTTCAGTAAGTGTTCCTTAAACATCCAGCTCCATTTCTTAATGACGTTCATCAGAGATATTTTGAAAGGTTTTATATCCACCTGGAACCAGCCACAGAATACTCTCTTCTCCTCTAACATGCAATACCTTCTCGTAAAGATCCTCAAACTCACTGATCTAATGAGAAATCAGTAAAAGAAAGAAAAAGAAAAGAGAAATTATAGTAGATCCAGTGGCCTTTGCATACTTATGTAATTTGTTACACTAAGAAAATTATTTTTTTCCCATTTTCATCTCACATTTGCGAGATAAAATATATAAAGTCAATTTGTCAGTCATATTTACTAAATTGTAATTGCAAAGTCACAATTACCTTTTTTTTTTTTTTTTTTTACTCTGTGATGAAAACAGGCTTCTATAATTATGTCATGAATTTAAATCCCAACAAAATGAATATTTTAATCCTCACTCCATGACTGGCAGATATGTATTCTCTGAAATTTTGCAGTTTGGGTGGCTTCTTGGGCAGCTCATAATCTGCATAAACCTCCGCCTCCTCAGCAGAGAGGGCGTCCATAGAGCAGAAACTGCCTCATAAACTCCACCCTGTCTCCGGTCCAGAGATAACGATAGGAATCGAAGGAATGTTGGAATTCTTTGACCTTAGCAATGGCCACACGTGCACGGTATCGCACCAGCTGAGCCAACTCCACCAGCTCAGGTTTCTGATCTACATCCGCCTAAGAAATAAAATACATGGTCAGACACAAGTCATATCATAAAGAATAGTTTTAAATCTTTAAATCTTTAGTTTTAATCTATAATGTTCTAAATAACAATTACACTAAAAATATCTTACCTTGTAAGTCTTAGACTGTTTGCTCTTTGCCACTCTTTTTATGAAAGAAGCCATTTTAAAAATATCTGACACCATCTGGTCAATGATATCATAGAAGTTTCGCTTATTGGAGAAGCTGAGCGAGGGGTGAAAGATCATGTCAGAAGTGAGGGTCAGCTGAACTTCAAAGAGGGGAGAAATGTGGAGCGCTGGGTCCGTGTTCTCAACTAAGTACTGCAGGGAACATCGAACAGCACTCCAGAACCCAGTAAGAATGCTTCTGTCCACATGTTCTGTGTAGCACTGCCAAGCCTCTGAGTCCAAATCAGCACCAAGCAACTAAACATTCTCCTGGAAAGCAAAGAAAGAAATCAAGTAAGAATAAACTATAAATATAATTCCACTAGAATAGATAACCTAAAATTAAAAAAAAAAAATGAATGAATGAATTTGAATAGAGATTTTGCCATTTTGTTTATATCAGACACAAGCAATCCATATGACTCCAGTCCATCCAAAAATCCATCAAGGCGTTTTAACTTTTCCAGACTGGCCTATAATCCATAATAATGCTTCTTCCAGTGAAAAAGTCTGTCCCCAGTTGTCATTTCACATTAAAATCCACTGATGTATTTGTTTAGAACTATTTTCACGTATAAACCATGCTTGATCTGTGCACATTTCTGATTCAGATGAGATGACTTTTTCATTGGAGAAAGCAATATTATGGATAGAGGACTCATATTTTAGCCAGAAGCAACAGTTAAAAACACCATAATGATAGATTTGTTTGTTGCAATAACATAGAATTTTCACTTCACAAGACATTAAATGATGGACTAGAGCAGGGATGGGCAACTTCGGTCCTGGAGGGCCAGTGTCCTGCAGAGTTTAGCTCCAACCCTAATCAAACACACCTGCCTGTAACTTTCTAGTGATACTGAAGACATTAATTAGGTGCGTTTGATTAGGGTTGGAGCTAAACTCTGCAGGACACCGGCCCTCCAGGACCGAAGTTGCCCATCCCTGGACTAGAGTCACGTGGATTGCTTGTGGATTTCTGTGATGTTTTTACCAGTTGTTTGGACATTCATTCTGACGGCACCCATTCACTTCCCTGCTTCAGAATTTTTAAAGTGTGTCCCTCTCATTGTTTTGAATCAAACAGTGAAACCAACACCTGCACAAGCTCATGTATCTTCTCTCCTGTGCGAGCGATGAGAGTGTATTGTCGCTTGAAGTTCTCCTCTACATCAGTGAGGTTGAGCAGATTGCCACACCGACTAGTCCTACGCGTTATGCAGGCAGAGTGACTGAAAACTCCCATCAGCCCCTGCAGTTTCTCCAAGTTAGCCTTGCTCTTCTGCACACGCTCTGACACACTGCATACCAGATCACATGTGCTACAAGCACACACAAGAGTATACTGTACGTTAACATAAGCGCCTTCACATGGCAGACCAATAACATTACAAAATTAGACTTTTTGGATTCGCTAACTACAATATGAGTATATATCTGTTACCTCTTAATGTAATCAGCAAGGTGATCATCACTCCACTGCAGTTCCTTTAACGCTGGCCTTAACATACACCTCACTTCCTCCAGTTCAGACTCTACCAAATGCAGCTCAACAGCCAGAATTGTGCTGTGTAGTTTATTATACCACTGAGTGATCTGGAACAGAGTACTGGTGTACTAAACACACACATACAGAGAGAGAGAGGAACAAAAGAAGGTTGAAAGAATGGAATAAACAAAGCTAATTTCTTGGCATGGTGCAACTTGTTACTCAAACAGAAAGGCACAGATGACCACACGCAGTCTCACCATGTGAAGCATTTCCCGTTTAGAGTACAGACTCACAGCAGCCATGGGAATGTGGTTCTACAGAGTTCCAAGATACTTCACTTCCCTCAAAACGGACGTCAACTAAAACATCATCATCATATAACAGTGAACATGGAGAAACCATGAGTGCTTGAATGCATGTCTGTTTCTGAGCTGTACTTTGGGGAACAAAATGTTCACTTCAAAAGAAGTTAACTATATCTTAAACAATTTAACTAAGTAACTGACTGACAAGCTAACTAACTAAAGTAAGAAAGACAGACAGAAAGAAAATATTAGGGACTCCTTACAATGAAAAACAGTTTGTAACAGGACTTTTTTTTAATTAATAAAGAATAACAATATGACTGTGAGTGTGATATTGCTTTCATATGACAGTGAAAAAACCTGAAAGTTAATACTGAGTAACTTACATTGCAGAGACAAAACTGACAATTATTTTGTGCATTTTTGCTCCACCAAAGAAAATAGGGTAACACTTTATTTTAAGGTGTCATAATACAGAGTAATTACCTAATTAAGTACTTAGTAGTAGCCGTTGTACTTGCATGAAACAAAATGTACTTACCATGTAACTAAGTTATGGAACAGCCTTTAATTACAGTTTGTAATTATGTAGATGTAATAGGCAGTTACTGTTACATATATGTAACAGTCCGATATATATATGTGTGTGTGTGTGTGTGTGTGTGGTGGTGGGCCGCCTGGACCAAAAAATGCCGGGCCAATTTTTTGTCCCAGTCCAGCCCTGCTTGATATCCGTAGATTGTTGGTTGGATTTTGAGATTTGGCCATTGCACATTGCAAGTTGACTAAATGATTAGAAATGTCTGCCATTGTCACCATAAAAAAGATGATGTTTTCACCGGAAGGTCCAGTTTTGACATTTTGATTAAAAAATACAAAAATATAAAACCATATACATGGATGACATGCATTTAGAAAACGGATTAATTTTCCTCAATGCTGACTTCAATGGCGAAAAGACAAAATAAATCACCCCCAAGTCTCTGTGAGATTCTGGCCTCTAGTTAGCACACTTAGCCAAATTTAAGAACAACAGAAGTAAAAGGGAAATCTCCATTTTGTTAGATAAATATGTAAGTTTGTGCAAGGTTAAAGTTCAAGCTGTATCAGCAGTGGTTCATTCAGACTTGTGTGGTACACCTCATCCAATCCAACACTCCAATTAGCATACACTTCCTCATCCATCTGATCTAGAACCTCCAATACACACTCACACACCTGCAACACCTGCTGTGCCTCAGGACTGTCTAATGGCCTAACACACACAGTACAGAATACATTGTCAAATATGGCACAAGAACCAAAATTGTGTGTATTTGTGTTAGTCTTGTGCTGAGGTGAGCTCGTTTACATATGTGTAAGCTGGCTTAGTTTAATGCGTTTGACAGGATCCCATCTCTGAGTTCTTGGGACCATTTCAGGCTACCAGCAACGGCTGGCATGTTTTTACCAAGGATGGGATAGCCGTTCCTCATCTGCACCGAAACACAACCAACAGCACAAAGTCAGTAAGTATGCTTTTATTCAAAGCGCCTTGCTAAAAGTCTTGAATGAATCAGATAATTTGAATGAATAATTCAGTGACAACTCACTCATAA
Source organism: Spinibarbus caldwelli (assembly GCA_039654775.1). Classification (NCBI taxonomy): domain Eukaryota; kingdom Metazoa; phylum Chordata; class Actinopteri; order Cypriniformes; family Cyprinidae; genus Spinibarbus; species Spinibarbus caldwelli. Next base: position 7,437,146 of record CM077237.1, read on the forward strand.
AGACAAGACAGTCGTTTATCGCCACCTACTGGCATAACGATATAAACTTCAGATAGCATAACAGAAAAATCCCCACCCCCAAACACCAGAACAAGCTGTTATATAACATAATGCATATATGAATTAAATATAAGTATGGGAAAAACAAAAAAGCTTCGAAGTTTCGAAACTCTAAATCAACTGATCATTATTTCGATGTCCTCGAAATATGGCAGGCTGGCGAGACCTGCTGATCAAATCTCTGTAAATGCAGCTAGGATACAGTCCAAATATGTATAATGAAACCTTTCACAAACCCATTGCAAATGTTTCATGAAAGTCTGATCTATTAAATAAATAATTACATGACATTTAATATGAAGCGTCTGTATAATTTGTGTTCTTTTATGAATGTATAGTGCTTGTGCAGGGATTGGAAAACTATGCCAATTAGAAACAATTAACTATCATTCTCCTTTTTATATTACACCTGCATTTGTATTAAAATTCATTCAAAACCGAACTTATATTGTAAAACTGATCCGAGATCAGTCAAATTATTTACTTGTTCATGAGTTCACCAAGCTGCAAACCAACAAAACACACTCCAAACCCTATGATTAAAAACAAAAGATTCATAAAACTTTCGAAGCTTTGTGAAGCAGTATTTCAAAAGCGTTGATTCTTTAAAAAAAATAATAATAAATAAATGAAATCACATTTTGTAAAGTTTTCCCAAATTTTTTCCCATAAACCTCCTATCAGCTCTTCATGAACCCCAATTTGAAAACCCCTGCTTCACTCTGTAATTATTATTCACACAAACCTTCTCCCTCTGGGTGTCCAGGATGCGCTGACAGAGGCTGACCTCCTCCTGGAACATGACCAGCAGCTGAGAGAAGTTTGGAGCAAAAAGCTGGTGAACCCTCTGCCTTTCCAACAAAGTACCAAACATCTGTAGGAGCTACAAATACAGGCTTTCAATGTTAGAGGGCTTAGAGACAGGATTTTCACACACACTGAATTAAATAATGACTATAATAAACCTTGTGTTTTGCTGACCATATGCATGTTTGTTCATTCATTACTGAGCGTGTGTGTAAAAGTGTGTGTGTGTGTGTACCTGTTTTTCTTTTCAGGTGGGGACTTAAACCTGAATACACACAGACTCATGGGGACTCGTGTCACGGTGGGGACCTAAATTGAGGTCCCCACGGGTAAACAAGCTTATAAATCACACAGAATGAAGTTTTTTGAAAATCTAAAAATGCAAAAAGTCTCCTGTGAGGTCTAAGTTTAGGTGTAGGGTTGGTGTAGGGCAATAGAATATACGGTCTGTACAGTAGAAAAACCATTACACCTAAGTCCCCACAAGGATAGCGAAACAAGTGTGTGTGTGCACGCATGTGTGTGTGATACCTTAAAAGCAGACTCTAGGCCCGGGGAGGGTTGGAAGGCCAAGTTTATTACTGTCTCCAGTCTCTGGTCAAAGTCTCTGTTCTGTTCCATGAATCGATCATAGTCGCTCACAAACTCCTAGAAAACACCAGGGAGAATGTGATTGTACAGTATATAAATGTTTGTGAATGTGAGCACATACACTATGTTCAAAAAGTATGATTTTCTTTTCTTTTTTTTTCCAAAAGAAATTGGACTTATATTAGGCTATATTTTAAATGTATATTAAATATACATTTAACATGGTAATAATATTTCACAATATTACGGATTTTACTGTATTTTGGAGAGCATAAAGGTAGTTTCAAAAACAAAAAATCCTGGTTAAAAAAATCTTGGTAGTGTATATGTGTGCAGACATGGTAAAACCTTGTTGTTGTAGTCGAGTGGGTCGTATTTGCTCTCTCTCTCAGAGTTCTCCAGCTGTCCAGGAACTCATCATTCATGCTGTACACCATATCACTGAGAATCTTCCCTCGAGAGCCGCCCACCTCAATCCGTTCCAGCTTTAGAAAGTCCAGAGCGGAGGCAAACAACTCCTGAAATAGGGATGCGCACACAGATTGTTAGCAAAATGCTTAAAAAAAAAACTTAACTAGTTAACATTTTTTTTAAATGTTTTGAAGGAAAAAAAATACTGATTTTCACACCAAATCTAATATAACCAAAGACCTACAAGATATGCACTAAAAAAGGAAAGAAAAGGAAATGATTGAAGTCAAGTCTAAACATTTTGTCCATACATTTTAACTGCAGCACTGCCAAAGAAAAAAGGCCTAACCTCCAAATATCTTAACAACAGACCATCAGAAAACAACTGTGTGGAGTACACAGAAATTTGTTTCATTTTACATTTGTTTCTTGTGTCAAACATTTGGATTTGCTGTGAACAGGCCTCTAAAGCCAAGTTTAGAAAAATACTAAATGATATACTCAGTTGTTTTCAGTGGGGTTGAATTTGTGTGCACACACCTCAATCATGCGCAGTCTCTCCATGATGCAATCAATGCGGTGAAACACAACCTCAGAGGGAAAGTCCCAGGGTTTGACTGTAAGTCCTGGTCGGCTGTAGGGCCCAGTAGGTGTCAGTTTGTCCCGGTGCTGCTGGAAACTGCGCTTAAACGCCCAAAACACCTGGATGGCCTTCCGAGCCCAGTCCATACCCTGCTCTAACTCCATTTTGAAGAGCTCTTCAGGAATTAGATACACAGAGGCCTGCAGAACCACATGTGCACGTACAAACAACACATCAAACAACATCATTTAAATCAGAATATCATTTAAATAAATGAGCAAGCACACCTTGTCAATGAGTAGGTTGCAGAACTCTATGAGAAGTGTGTCAATACATGGTGGGCAGCAGTAGAAGTGGGAGTGTGTCCAGATGAGAGCGAGTGTGTGAAACAGAGCTGGGATCAGAGGCTCCAGATCAGTGAAGCTCCACTCTTCGAATGCAGCTATGGGCCGCCGTAAGGTCCTCAAGTGCAGGTCTATGTCTTCTGCCTCCATCACCGCTAGAAATCATTGAGTCGACAGTACATTTATTGCATGTGACATCTGAACCTACAAGTTTTCACTTAACAGCTTAGATTTTAACTACTATGCCATATTAGATAATAAAAATATGTCATTTACATCAAAATCATGTTAGAACGAGAGTGTGTGTACACATTTCAGATGTGATTACTGTGGTTGACTTTTTGAATAATGTCATAAAATGAAGCATAATAACTGTTCTTGATCCTCTGCAAAATTAACAGCACCTGATCAACTTTTGGGTTCTACAACTGCAGAAATAAACCAGAGTTGGATTTAGTTTAAAATCAGTCAACCTACCTTAAATACATTTGAAAAATTAATATCAAAATAAGTTTAAGATGAAATACTAAACTTACTAAAACTAAAACTGACATAAAAAATAAAGATAAATATAAATTTAAGCTAATTCAAAATATGAATAAATACCATAATAGTATATAAATAATAATATAATTGCACTGCCTCTGAGTAATATTGTCCAAAGACCCCTAATGGGCCCCTAAGTTACAGTAAGTACTAATGAAACAGTATAGAAATGTCTGTTAAATAAGTTAATTTTGAACCAACCCTAAGTCTAACTCTAAAGCGCTACTTTATTTCATCTTTAAGTAAACTTATATATACTTTTTAAATAGGTAAGTAAATTCTGATATGTAAATCTTGTAGTATCACTTAGTGTGCCTTGTAATAAATCAGACATTATAATTTAAATTTAATGTGTAATAATATAATATATGAGCAATATCACACTTAGCAGTGCAATGATTCAGCCACAGTGTTATCACTAGAATATCGCACTCCTCTCAGCCAATCAGATTTGAGGACCACAAAGAACTCTTGAATATAATATAATATAATATAATATAATATAATATAATATAATATAATATAATATAATATAATATAATATAATATAATAATTTCCCATTCTGTTCTAAAAGCTCCTAAAAGTCCAACCTGAACAAACCTGAAGTCTAACTCTAAAGTGCTACTTTATTTCATCCTTCAGTAAAGTATATATACTTTTAAATAGGTAAGGATATGTAAATTCTGCTAGTATCACTTAGTGTGCTTTATAAATAAATCAGACATTAAACTTAAAGTTTTATAATACATTATATTGTACATTATAATGTATAAACTAACCTGTCTAGTTGTGATAACAGCTAACCTTTTTAGTTGTGTTTACCTGAGAGATGAGCACAGGAGCGTGGTCCATGGGTTGTGCCGCAACCTCTCCGAGCCAGAGCTGGGTTCTAAAGGTGGTTTTTTGGAGATGACGCCCTTCTTTTTTTAAAAGACACAAAGAAGCTTGGTCCACCAGAAAGAGGAGCTCTTTGGGGAGGAAAAGACGGCGTAGTGCTTTCAGAAGCAAAAGCACTCGAAACAAGTGATGACTTATTTCGAAAACCAAAAGCCAATCAGTGCATTGAACACGAGTGACACCTGCAGAAGAAATGCTACACGGCATCCTAATGCCACACTGAGAACAAAGTGAGGGAGACTGAATTTTCTGTTAGTCAGAACATTGATGAGTGTGTATGAGTGTAACTCACCTGTTCATCTCCTGCATGAAGAGTTCCTCCTGGTCCCACGAACAAAATGAGGTACTCTCGCCAGCCCTGGTCAAAGAAATCAAGCAAAGCCCTCTGGTTCTCCTCCAATCCAATAAAACGGTTCCATTTGTCAGTTTTGAGTCGTAGTGAAGGCCTGTTCCCTGAGCAAGTCCACACGCTCATCAGAGATGGCACTCATCTTCACCTGCTCCATAGGAACTCGCACACCGGCCTCAGCCATGCTGAGAGACAGAAAGGAAGAGGAAAACTACTCAAGCCATACAGTCCAGTGGTAAACTATCCATTCAAATTTACCAAAACATATTATGGTATCAAACCTCTCACCTTCTACAAAGTTTCTGATCCTGCTGTATTTTTATCATCAGTATCTTTCCATCATTAAATGATACGATGGCTTTATGTGGTCCTATCCACTGGGTCGTTCTTTGCCTTCTTCTCTAGTGGGGGAGAGAAACTGAACTCCTCCTGTAGAGTCAGGTCCCTATGGCAACAGGGTCAATGGCTTTTTTGTATCTGCACCCACGTTGTGTGAGAGAAGCACACACCTGGTGCTAATAAAACCTGCGTGTGTACTGGAAAAGCCAGCAAGAGTATCAAGCACATGTTTGCATAGACGCTGTATAACATGATACCCACACACTTTAAAATGATCTGATGCACCATCTTTTATGTAACACACTTCTATTTTAAAATCAATTTATAGTTCTGAAACACATTCAGAAGAGAAATTAAAATAACAGCAACTTAAAACTACAGCTGACTGTGACCCTCAAACTCACACCTTTAAGAGGAGCACACTGCCCTCTACTAATGCCAAAGTTTATGCCCCTAGTGTTTTTAAATGAAGAATGACGTTTTAGTCAAGCCAATAGGTGGCAGTGAATCATATAATCCCACATACTCATAACAACAGAGATGATCTTCAGTCCTAACCCTGTGAAGCCTGACATATGAAAGAATCGTCCTAAAATATTGAAAAGATCTTTAAAAAATGGTTCTATGTGCTTTTATGGCTAAACATGATGATATAGAAGAATATATAGCTCACACTCTAGGAGGAATAAAACATTTCAATTTAATTCAGAGGCCCACAATAAGCAAAAATATGCAATTTAATGCAGTTGCGTATTACTTTATGTGGCCAGAAAGTATGAAATTTTGATAGCTTGTAATCTCATTCTTCAGCAAGTATCTCCCAGTAGTGTCTTAGTAAGATAATAATTAGATCCTTAGTTTTATGATAAGCTCTGTAGTTTTTATTTTGGGGGCAAAACATATAATACAATGCAATGCAGTAATGATTATGAGTGATGATGTATATTTAGGCTAATACTCACATTTTAACATGATTTTTTATATCATTGATGGATAATCAAGTAAACCTAAGTTCAGTCCAGTAAGTATTCATCATGAAATATTATTAACAATGTAAGTTACTTAGATTCACAAAAATTACTAAAATTTCACAGCAAAAAGGCACGTGCACCACGACCTGAAGGAGGACTATTTTAGAATTATACTAAAATGCCTTTTCATGTGCAAAAAGCATAAACTTTCGATCAGACGACATGTTCTTCTACAGAAATCATGTAGATGATTGTGTACAACAGTTTATTCAGTTTTTCATTTAAAGGCCTTAGAAATTTGCTTAACAAATATGATACAGTAGGCTTTATAGGGTTAATGGCTGAGGGATATTTGGAATTTTACTAATTCCATTCTGTTACCGATTCTCACTATTCCTTAAGTAAATAGTATGGATATAGTGTACAGGATGTTGATTTTCTCTTACATTTTCACAATACAAAATTTGCACAATACAACAGAAAACACTGCACTATACTACCTCCCATAATGCAATGTAAATAACTTAACCTTCCATTTGCAGAGTGATGAATGAACCTGCAGTAATAGCCAAATTTTATTAACAAATGTATGTTAACTCTTTATTTCATTGGAATGAAAAGATAATATATTTTACACAAAACCATATAATTGTATTTCTAGAAAGATAACTGTATTTGCTGACTGAAACATGCAACATAAGGTCAGATGACAAGACCAAAACAAAGCATATTGTTCCATAATGCCTGCTGTTTCAGCTGTAATAGGCAGTATTCAGCATAGAGTAAGCTAGTAGTAGTCCATTCCAAACACCCTAGCATTACAGAAAACCACACAGTATATACCGTATACAGCCTACTGTGTTATAAACAGTATGCATGCAGTGACAAATGTTTCAAACAGCTGTATGCTTCATCAATGTTTAATTCAGTGAATGGGGTCCAGATATCTCAGAAAAAAACAAACAAACAAACAATTCTTTTGCATTTACTCAGTAATTTCATAAAAAATGTGTCCAGCTGTGTAAAACTGTAACAAAAATTACTTCTGGGACTTTCATCAGACTTTAAATGTAAGATTAAGTTGAACACATTGCATTGTGGGATACAATATACCCAGCAGTGTGCATTTGTGTTTCTGCAAAATAAGGCATCCAGGCATTCTGTCATACTGTGCACAAATATGATACAGTATGTATACATACTAAAAACAGCGGGAATAGTTGTATGGCAGTATGCTATTTTTAATAGCCAGTTTTGAGGTATTTGGGCATAGATTTAATTCTCTCATGAAATACATACATACCAACACCAGAAATTTGAAGCATTTAGAAACAAACTTTTAGTTATGAAGAGTCATATGAAGGTTTCCAACTTTAATTGTGTTGCATTTGGGAGGAGGAAAAAAAAAATTTAAAAAAAAAATATTTGTACAAAAGTAACATCAAATTTTACACATTTAAAAATTAATCAAAACGAGGAGTCTTTGATACAACAGAATCAGTATTAGACTACATAAATTGTGGCTATAAACAGCTTGGGGCTGAAGAAAACAAAAAGAAATGGAAGATACATTATGAATGTTACAGGGATAATCTGGAGAGACATAAGAGCAACGATACAAGAAAAAGAAAGTTTATTACACGATTGTTTTACTCTGCCACCTGATGTCTTGTTCGAGTTGCATGTGGGCAGCAGAACAATGAAATCAGAAGATCCTCGAACAAGATCCAGAGGACGTGACCAAGAGCGCAAAGACCACTAACATGACATCAAATAAAAATAAAAGCAAAGAGTGAAGACACATTTGGACAAAGGCCAGCCGAGAGGGAGGATAAAAATGGACAGATCATGAGTAAGTCTCCCTCACAGCAGACTGTGTCCTTCCCCTGCTGTCATTCTCACAGAACAGCCTCACTGTAATCACTCTCACACACACACACACACACACACACACACACACACACATACATCCTGGCTTTCCGTGTACCATAACGTCCATTACACAATCACACTCTCTAATGATCGTCCCCTGAACATATACATGAGCAAAAGTAAAAACACATGCAACTCCAGCATTTTATACTACACATTATGATACAAAATAAGGCATTTCCGTGTATGTATGTATGTGTGTATGAGCGCGAGTTCACGAGCATGTAGGTGCTTACACATGTATATGTGTGTGTGTGTGTGTGTCTCAGTGGAATCTGGAACCACATTTAATGTCATTTTTTGCCTTGTTTGTACAAAAGACTGCTATTGAACATAAATGGATAAGTCATTTTTAAAATATATATATTTATAATAGATATATATATATTTTTATCATATATATAAAAATTGATAGTGAAAAGCAGACGAGCTGTGAAAGTGGGCGTGATTTTGGTCACTCCATGACCTCGCTGGCAGACACAGTGACCAATTGGAGCGGGAGGTCGGAGTTTGAAAGAAGGTCCTGGGTGCCAGCCTGTTGCAGATTGGTGAGGATGAGAGTGGCTCCACCCCCGGTGATGATGGTGTCCGAGGGGGCGGCAGCTTCTGTCTGACCTGCCCCAGTGTTGGAGTTTAGCCCTTTTTTGTTCTGGTGAGTTTTAATGTGTTTGGCCAAGTGGTCGCTGCGCATGAAACGTTTCGAGCACTCTAGACACACAAACTTCTTCTCTCCTGAAAAGCAAAAATAAAAGCATAAAACTACATTCAATATAGAGCTATTGGAACTAGAGAAGCAAACAAAATTTACAGTAAGTGTTAGATCCTCATTTCATTTGGACCCATTATAAATATGATGTAATTCTAGATCCTGATCTCATACCTGTGTGTGTTCTGCGGTGACGCTGGAGTTCGTCGCTGCGGGTGAATCTCTTGCCACAGTAACTCCACGAGCAAATGAAGGGTCTCTCTCCTGAATGCCAACGCAGGTGAGCTCGGAGGTGAGACGTTTTACCGTACACCTTACCGCACCCTGGGATATGACAAATGTGTTGTTTCTTCTTTCCCATACTTGAACCTCTGAAATTATACAGTTTCAAAATAGTTACAAAAAAATATTATTTAGCTGTTAGAACAGGATTTGTGCCTCTGCATTGACATGTACATTACCTTCCTCCAGCCTCTTTGCAATTGGGGCAAGTGCAGGCTACTCTACGTAGTCTCTTTCCCTCTAGGCCTGTCCCGTCCTTATCCTCCTCAACCAACCGCACACGCAGATGTGACAAATCATTGGTGTTCAGGGTGGAATTTGGCCAATCATCTGACTCGGGCTCCTCTTTAATTTGAATATCTGCAAAAACAGAAAGGAGAGAATCATTTAAAACAGATTCCAAGACAATCAAGAAAGTCCCGAAAATGAAACAACTACACAATACATACAATAATTTAATGACCTTCGATTTTTTTTTTTTTAAACTTCAAACAGGCTTCCCACACCTTCAACCAACTAATTAATTATAGAAGGAATTTAAAAAGTTTCATAAACACAGCTGCACTGCTATTTTTAAAGATTACATTTTTTAAGATGAGCATAAATATTTGTAACATTCAAATATTAAATTTCTATTTCTACGCACGCTGTTATTTTTAAGTATCTTTATACATGTAAAGTATGTTTCTGCATACCTGAGTGGCTTTCCATGTTCTCGTCTTGCTGGTACTGACCAACAGAATTGACTGTGACTGTCTGAAGATTCGGGATCTGTCCCACTGCACCTGTGGCACCAGTCTGCCCAAGAGAAAGGGTCTGCACAGGGGCAAGGGTAATTTGGGGGGATGAGACCCCACCAGCAGCTGGAAGCTGCAGATTCTGCAGGTTCTGAACCCCTTGAACTTGGAAGGTCTGCCACTGGATCTGGCCGGTGGGAGAGACCGTTTGGGCTTGGATCAGAAACGTACCAGCATTCAACAGCTGCACGCTTTGTAGTATCTGCGCCGTTCCATCCGCCATCTGCGCTGGTAAGAGCTGAACCACCGATTCACCGCCGGTCGTGTGGTTCTGCTGGATGTAAGATGGATCCTGCTGCCCGGCTGATACAGCAGTGGCTTGGGTGAGAACGCCAGTCCCGTCTATCGTCTCAGGGAGCGACGTTGTTGTGGAAGAGGTGGTGGTTGGCACAAAGGCATTAGCGTTAGCGTCATTGGCGTTAAGTGGCTCTGTGCATTTGCTTTCACCCTGGTTTTCGCTTGTTGAGGTGGTGGGACCAGTCATGATGAGCTGGCCATCCGCAGTAACGCTTGTCGCTATGGTCTGAGCACCAGCCAACCCCAGAGACTCAAGATCCACGTTACTCAAGCTATTTATTGGCACTAATGTGATGTTGCCCGGCAGCCCCACATTAGCGACAACCTGGCCCTGTGCGCCAAACCCTGAGCCGGCCAGTGAGACGGTGGGAATCTGCTGCACGTGCCCACTTTGACTCAGTAGGCCCTGGAGGTCATTAGCATTGGTGGCTGTGGCAATGCCCTGCGTCCCATCAGGAAGGACAGCAATGTCAGTACCCAGCGTGCTTCCGTCTGCAGTGGGTGCTGCATAGCTTAGTGACGCCCCATCCGTCCCCTGCAGTTGAGGGATGACCTGATACTGCACCCCATTGGCACCGGTGCCATCTACCCCTGCAGTCACGAAAACAGGCTGGGTCTGCCCTGCCATAGTCTGTAGTGGCACCACATATTGCCCGTTGCTGCCCAGAAGTCCTCCGCTGGGTACCTGCACTACTGCTGGCTCGTCTTTCACTGAGCTCACAGGCGTTAGAACCTCCCAGCGATCAGAGGAGCCCGTCAACTGGATGGCTGTGAGGTCTGTGGTCTGCTGTGAAGTGGAGATATTACTATTATATTAGTACAAATGCTTCATAACAAATTTTACCATACACGCAACAATGAATCTAAAGGCCCGTTCACACCAAAAACAATAACTATATTATGGACAATATATATGGACAATAACATTTCTGTTTAACAAGTGCTGCAATTAGCTTGTCTGCTGCTTTAAATGCTCAAGCTCTTTAAAGTTGAGTGGATTCTGATTGGTTGTCTATGTTTTTAATCGATCATCAGCTGGAAAAAAAATAATTCTGAAAGTGATTCCAATGATATTGTTCCTATGTGTCGTTAACGTTATAGCTGTGGTGTTAACTTCCCCTATTCTCACAGAAAAATGATTGAAATTTTATAGATATAGTTATCGTCCTTGGTGTGAACAGGCCTGAACAAAAATAAAAAATATAAGGAAATTCAAGTCACTATAGAATAGAAAATTATGCATTAAAGTATTATTGTGATAAGCTTTAATGTCATAAAGTCGTTATAAAATATTAATTCCAATCATCAGACCTCAACGAGGATAAAAGCTTTTAACTAATAAATACAGCATGAAAAACGATCATTTTTGATGTTAAACAGAGTACTTAAAGTCGCAATGAAAGAGAAGTAGCGACAGATCTTTTCTTCCGTTTTGTGACGTACATCTGAGTGTAATATATTACTGAAATAAAAAAAAAAGTTAAAGGACAGGAATTTGGTTCTATCCATTGTTTTTTAAATGGATTTTGAGATGTGGGTGTTGCACTAAAAAAAAAAAAAATAAAAATTGGCAGATGAAGGAGATCTTGCAGGGGTGGGTTTTAAGCAGACTAAATGAATGGGGAAGTCCTGCATAAGACACCAGAGAGAAGTTGGTGGCTTTCACCAGAATATCCAGATATGACAAGTTGATTAGACAGTACAAGGTCAAAGCATTAAACTTATGCAAAACAGACTTGTAACTCATAAACATAGGCATATATGAATTGTTCACAATAAGATCTGTGACCTGAATTTTAAAAACAGATGGGGTGAATTTTATTTCATGCCGACCTTAATCTTAAGAGAAATCATTCAGGACCTTAGTTCAGTTGAGTGTTTAACAGCAAACATTAACGTCTTTCAACAGCTGTGCGTCTGTCAGAAAAGGCAAAATAAATCCTCTACATTACTTCAAAAGCCAAGAGCATATGACAAAAGGTGACAAAGAGCTTCTGTTTGCCAGGTTTGTTCACGCAACCGCTCCAGGGGGAATGGTGGAGCTGTGGAGGATATGTGACAGCCTGGGCAGGGGTGGAGGCTTTTCCCGGTGGAGGGGTCCTCCCCTATCGTGGGGGTGACCCGATATCACCGCAGGTAAAACGGGCAAGGCGACGGTGGCGAGTCTGTCCGACCCACAATGGGCGGGTTTAAAAGGGTAAGAAAGTGGGTGGCCGTACAAAGCGAAGGCTCACAGGAAGTGTTCGACTTTTCCCCTATTTTTAAAACGTGTGAACTTCACCAAAACACCACAACACCCCGCAAGACAGCGCCGGGGAAGCGAGAAACCAACAGGGGATTCCATACCTGGTCCTGGGCGCCGCTGGCCGGCTGCAGAAACTCGCTCTGACTGCTGTCCACGTCCAAGGCAGCCATTTCCTGCTGTTTCGCTGGCTGTTCTGGGGCTAAGGAGACACAGCGAGAGAAAAAAACTCAAAACAAATTCATGCTCAACGAACTCCCACCTCGAAAAGGCGGAGATTAGCCGCCAAACCGCCTGGAATTTAAACGAATCAGGCGGTTCTTTCTGCTTTCGCGTTGCCCGAGCAACAGTTTTTTCAAATGTTTACTTTGTTAAAGTGAGGCTAGCTGGCTAACGGTTAGCGTCGCTGCTGAGAAAGATTAAACACTGAGCTAGCTCGCTTTGCTAATGGCTCTCCAAACTCACCGGCGGTGCTGTGCTTCGATCGGGCTAAGTGTTACGTACCAGTCATAGCGTGAAAAGGTAAAAAATCGGAGCTTTATCTGTTCATTTAAACTCCCAACATGATTGTTTTAATCAAAGGCGGGCTGTGATCGGAGATTCGGGTCGATTTTTTTTCTTATTTTTGATTGACGGTGCGGGAAACACAAAAGGTGGGGCTTCGGAGATTACCAGTGAAATTTGCGTCACGTAAACGGAAGACCCGCCTTTCTTCTACGACGTGATTGGCTGGGTGATTCGACCCCCTGGACGCGGAGTGGTCAAAGCCGTATGTCTGTCAAATTCATGGCAAGAGCGTTTCCTGTTTGTTGTTCGCTTCGCAGATGCGGAGAGTGTTTGGAAATCTAGCAGGAATTGTTCACGTATGGCAGGAAGTTAGTTGCAGCTCCGGTGGCCATTACATTGAGTGCGCTACACTAGAAGTATTGTGAAACATTCAGTACAGTCTGTACCATGTCACAACATTGTTGTACGTTCAAATTAAAACGTTTCACGAAATATATTTTATATTTCACACAATGTGAAAGATTAGATCGAGACGTTTGCTAAGTATGTAAATGAACTAACGTTAGTTTAGTTTTGCTCCACAGTGCAGCCCTGTTATGCATCGCTTGCCCGAGCACCTGGGTAAACAGCGCTTTGCTGAAACAGCTGTGACTGGATGTCCTCAGGGACCAACTGTATCATAATAATATAACGCCTCATACTGCTCATCTCTCACTTGTCCTGTACGCATTAACATCAGAATTACATTTTATATGGCTGTTTTGAACAATTCGATAACGCCAAGGCTGAGCAATTCTTTCTTAATGATTTTTTTTCTCAAAAATGTTAACAAATTTTGTTAAAGTCTTTTTCAACCTCTTCCACCGGGTGCCCCCTGTCCAGCAAGAATAACCTAAATCAAGTTTCTACATTTTAAGTTCATATACAATCAATAAATTCACTTTAAAACCCTCTGTGGCTCATAACTAACTATTTAATATATATATATAAGCCAATCTGAAAGTAGAAAGGTAAAAAGTAATACTACTAATTACTAGTCAGAAACAAACAGATCCACACAGATTTGCATAAAGTTACAATTATTGTTACCAATAAAAATAATATACAGAACATTAATACTATCCATTTCAAAATAGTTACTAGTTTGGGGGATTTATGTTAAAAAAAAAAAAAACGCAACCACAAGTCTCTGAATTCCAGTCGCATCCAGATCTCAAATCTACCTACCTATTTCTAACACATAACAATAAGGATTAAAACACCATCAATGTCAGTATGTCTAAAAGCAGTTAAAAAGTTAATGAAGTAGAAAACAATAAAACACACTTTCAATCTTTGGTTCAACTTTCCAGCCGCGCTGCTTCAAGTCTTGGAAGGTTTGGCATTCTCCGTCTCTGGTGTTGGGCTCCTCCGTCTGGCATCCCATTTCACGACTTGTCTTGGACTGGCAGTACAGAGATAGATAAATTTTAAAATGTATAGTATCAAAAGCACAAGACAAACAAATAAACTTAACAGTATTATATATATAGAGTAAGTAGCCACTTACAGGCACAATTTGCTCTTTAAAGCAATGTAATAAGCCAATCAGGGGCCATCAAATTAATTCATAACAACCTGGTTTTACATTGTCTCAAACTAGTTATATGGACATGACAGAGCCCATGTTCACAACAGCATTCAACCATACTAATACTATTTTTGCAGTATGCATATATGTGCCCTATATGAAAATATTTTGGAATATGCATGGATGAGCTACAATAGCCAAAAAAGCAGTACACAATAGATCATATTGCAAATACTGTATATTGCAATGCAATGCATATCTTGATCTTCCATTTCTAATTGTGCACACTTAAAAATAAAGTTTATGTAACTAAAACAGGCCGAATGAATCCACATCAAATTGGAATCCAAAATTTTATCATAATTTAGAAGTAATATGCCATTTCCACCCACTCTTTGAAGCACTCAGTTTTGAGAGTCCTGTTGCATTCAAGACTTTAAGTCCCCACTGTTATGACTGGGTAACAGTTTTGAGTGAATATATAAAAGAATATGGGTCATTTTGGTTAAAAACTTATAAATGATAAGTACATATCAAACGAAAAGCAATAGTGACAAATGGTAAAAACATTGTTACTCACACTTGTGTGTTGCGACATTACTGTCGGCTCCAATATAGTCGGTACTGCATCATTTTTAATTTTCAGTCTCTCCGAAAAGCCTGCATCAAACTGTGACTTGTTTAAAAATGAATCCGCAGTAAAATGAAGCGAACAAATAAACAGTGTCTTATTGATGTGATCTGGAACTGCATCAAGAATAAAATTCATCCACTCTTTCCTAATGTTAGGATCACAAGGAAGGCAATGCAAAGACTGTGTTTTTCCACAACTTGGCACTGCACAACGTCTTGCTATCCTCGGAGGCATCTCTATTGTTTTGTTGCTTGAGTAATCCTTTTTCCACTTAAAGCGCTACCTAAAGAAAAAAGAAAAAAACAAGAAAAGCCCATTCACACTGATGGTAAAGTTAACTGGCAAAATAGCTTTCAGCCAATAAGTAATTTTGTTTTGCACATTTTTTTTTTTCCACCCTTGAATTCACTTGAATTAGACCTTAAGTTAAAATAGTATCCAAACCCCTAACAAATGTGTTTTGTTAGCTCTTGATACAAAAAACAAATAATAATAATATTTTTATTTATATATATATATATATATATATATATATATATATATATATATACACACACACACACACACATACAGTATCTCACAAAAGTGAGTACACCCCTCACATTTCAGGAACAATTTTAGTATATCTTCTCAAGGGACAACACTGCACAAATGAAACTGGGATATATATTTTAGAGTAGTCAATGTGCAGCTTGTATAGAAGTACAAATTTACTGTCCTCTGAAAATAGCTCAACATATAGCCATTATTGTCCAAATAACTGGCAACAAAAATGAGTACACCCTAAGTGAACATGTCAAAACTGTGTCCAAAGTGTCAACATTTTGTAGGGGCACCATTGTTATCTAGCACTGCTTTAATCCTCCTGGATATGGAATTCACCAGAGCTGTATAGGTTGTTGCTGGCATCCTCTTCCACTCCTCCATAATGATGTCACGGAGCTGCTGGATGTTAGGCACATGACGCTTCTCCACCTTCTGCTTGAGGATGCCCCACATGTGCTCAATAGTGTTCTGGTCTGGAGACATACTTGCCCACTCCATCACCTTCACCTTCAGCTTCCTCAGCAAGGCAGTTGTCATCTTGGCGGTGTGTTTGGGGTCGTTATTATGTTGGAAACCTGCCGTTTGGCCCAGTTTCTGAAGGGAGGGCATCATGTTCTGCTTCAGAATGTCACAGTACATGTTGGAATCCATGTTTCCCTCAATGAACCGCATCTCCCCAGTACCAGCAGCAATCATGCAGCCCCAGACCATGATACTACCACCACCATGCTTGACTGTAGGCAAGACACAATTTTCTTGGTACTCCTCACCAGGGTGTCGCCACACATGCTGGACACCATCTGAGCCAAACAAGTTCATCTTAGTATCATCAGACCACAGGACATGGTTCCAGTAATTCATGCTCTTGGACAGGTTGTCTTCAGCAAACTGTTTGCAGGCTTTTTTGTGAGCCAGCTTCAGAAGGGGATTCACTCTGTGACGACAGCCATGCAAACCAACTTGTTGCAGTGTGTGGTGTATGGTCTGAGCAGTGACAAACTGACCTTTCACTTCTGCAACCTCTAAAGCAATGCTGGCAGCACTCGTGTATGCTTTTTGAAGCCAGCTTCTGCACCTGACGCACAGCACGAGGACTCAACTTTTTTGATTGACCCTTGTGAGGCCTGTTCCGAGTGGAACCTGTCTTGGAAAACCTCTGTATGACCCTGGCCACTGTACTGTAACTCAGTTTCAGGGTGTTACTGATCTTCTTATAGCCTAGACCATCTTTGTGGAGAGCAACAATTGTAATTCTCAAATCCTCAGAGAGTTCTCTGCCATGAGGTGCCATGTTGAACATCCAGTGGTCAGTATAAGAGAATTGTACTCAAAGCACAAAATTTTAACTGCTCTAATACAAGATACACAAATTTGTATAGTCCTGTCAAGCAGACAAAAACATGTACATGAATAGGACATGTGGCTTTGCATGGTTAAACGAAGTATAGCTGTTATTACTTAGGGTGTACTCACTTTTGTTGCCAGCTTTTTTGACAATAATGGCTGCATGTTGAGTTATTTTCAGAGGACAGTAAATCTTTACTGCTATACATGTTGCACATTGACTACTCTAAAACATATCCAAGTTTCATTTCTATAGTATTGTCCTTTGAGAAGATATACTAAAATGGTTGCTGAAATGTGAGGGGTGTACTCACTTTTGTGAGATACATATATATATGAATTTTATATATATATATGAATTTTATATATATATATATATATATATATATATATATATATATATATATATATATATATAAACTCATTATTTATCTGCAATTTAATGCACAAAAATTTATTGTGCGGAATAAATGTTCATAAAATTTTTAGGGGTCAAGTTGACCCCCATTGATTTCCATGCAATTCACCAAAAATCAACACTATGAAATACACTAAAGAATCATGTAAAAAAAATCTTTATTATAGCTTTTAATGAATCTTTATTATTACAAAAACTGTTAAAAGGGGGTCAATTTGACCAACATATTTTTGTTCAGAATTAGCTGCATAGACACAAAATAAAAACATTTCCTTTATGTTTTTGTTATGATTACTTGTAGTGACTATTTACACACCAAGGAGAACTTTAAATAGTATCTAGTATTTACATACTTTGTGTAAATAGTATTTGTTGCTATTTGTACATAACTTTATGTCTGGTTCTCAACTCCTTGTGAGCTTTTAAAAGTGCTTCAACAGACTATTAATTGAGTTTCAATAAACTAACAACCAAAAACATTTGCTGACTTTTAAACTCAAACAGATGAAGAAACAGAGAATTCTCTATAGATGATTCTGAAGTCTGCCTTAAATTGAGTAAATTCTCATATATTTTAGGCTTTGACAAGCTACAATAAAGGGTTTTGTCGTTTTACCTGACTGTCTGTTTTGGTTTTTAACAAATTGCATGGAAACACATCTATATGTTAAAGCCTTTTTGTATGCAAATTCATGGTCCTAAATTGAGCGACAAGTCACAAAATTTCAAGAAAAAATTAGTTGACCAGTATGTTAAGCAAACCGATAACCGAATATGGGTTAAACTGACCCCACCAAAACAAGTAAACTCAACAAGAGCGAACCTGGCAACTTAATTTCAGGTAAAGGTCGTGAATCCACTTCAGCACTAGTGCTTCAAAAGCTTTGAGGCTCAGTCAATGGGCGTGGAAAGATGGGAGGGCATACACCAAAAACGAGAAACACTTACCAGAAACCGTTGGTTGGGTAAAACTCTGTTGAGCTGTTGTGATAAAAGTTGGCACCGCATGCGTCTTGTTTTAGAATAAGATTTACAGATATTTTTCATACGTTACATTTAACCTCAACCCTACCGACTACAGCCAAAGTCTCCCGTATCTCTGACAGGGTCACGGGGGAAACTGCAGGATCTTTGTATTAATGCATTGTGGACATTTACGATTCATGTGCAACAACCCCGATGATGTCTGAGATGTACGGAGACTCTAACGATGTGAAAATGCCTTCGTACCAACTTCAATTCCGAACAAACAAACTCCGTATTGATGGTTTTAAACGAAATAAGCCACGCACCGTGTCATTTCTAATAAAAACAACGGATGCTATTAGTGTCTTCGATCTTGTGCAGAACGATTCAGTGCTTTAGTGTTTGTTCTTATACAATTACAGAACCAGCTGTCTAATGTCTCTTAGAGCATTGAGAAACACTGCATGTCAACCCCGCAGGACCGCACTGTTGAACTAAAGCTACACTGCACAGTGTTTTGGCGCCCGTCCGCTTACGTCATTAACCTGCGTCCAAATAGAGTGGACAAGACTAGAAGAAATTAGCGCATTCTCAAAAACTAAAAGAAACTGGTTTGCTCGTTTATTTATTCATTATATTTCCGAGACAAAAGACCTGAATTCTGTGTATAGAACAATATGATTGTGCATTCTGATGCATGCATTTTCAGTTGCTTTGATTCAGCGTTTGATTGTAAAATGTAAAGGCATAAAATCCCGGCAGGGGCACTTGTGTTAAAACTTACCCAGCCCATCGGCACCGCTGCCTCTTTTAAACGCAGGTTAGTTTTCTTGAGAAAGCCCATTTTCATCTGCTCATAATTCTGGAAGCTCTCCTGTGTAAAATGATCGTTGCATACAAACAAGCCGGTGGTTGATGGTCAGTCCAACACCTCTAGCCAGCATTTAGCTCTTTCAGCGTTGCGAGGGAAGCAATGCACATGCTGATTGTTTTGGAATCATACAAAAGCACATTTTCGACCGATGCTTCTAAATGGTCACATTAAAATCCGCCTGTCAATCGAAGCATAAGACCACGCCCTCTCGAGTATTGGGGGAGGTACTTACATGACGCACGCAGTGAAGTACAAATCATACCTCGTTACATTATGTAATGCAGCTAAGTGAAATCAAACAGCACATCAATGCTAAAAATTGAATTATCTCCCGGATGCTTTCAGTTAGATTGTATAATTTATTAGTTTAGTTTTGGATATAAAAGGACCTTAAATCAACCTGCATAAACTGTTAACTACACCTCTATAAATGTGTTTATTGTTTCACAGCAGCTTAATAATACTAAGTACAGAAGCCTGTACTTAAAAATAAGAACGTGATTGCGACTTTTTATCTCACAGTTCGGACTTGTTTCTCGCAATTCAGATTTTTTCCCAATTAATGTTTTTGTGTTACAAAAAAAAATGCCACAGAATAACAAATAATGGCTTTTTATCTCACAATTCTGACTTTTTTCTCATGATTGCTAAGTTTACATCTCAGAATTGCTTAAAAAAGCCTGAATTAAGAGATAAAAGTTGCAATTACCTTTTTAATTTTTTATCCTGTGGTGGAAACAGCTTCCATAATAAATCCCATCCATACTGTTTGATCATTCATTGGCTAAACATTTAGAAATGTGTGAGACAATTGGGAAAAACTTTCAACAGAAAACACGTTGGTCTGAGGAAGTGTTTTATTAGAATAAACTGCTGTGTGACATGCAGCTTTTGTAAGCAGACCAGCCATTACATTTATTTCAGCCACCAGCCGAAATAATAAAATAAAAAATTAACTTATACACCACCAAGGTGTGATTGTGTTTTAAATGTTCCAAAGCCATAAATGAAGAGACTGAATATGTGCCATAGACAGTACTGTCCATCCAACTGGCTTCACTTCTTTTTGGGTTGATTAGGTGTGTTGAATTTGAAGAAGATTATGTCACCATCTTCCACAATGTAGTTCCGTCCCTGTTGTCTGTATTTTCCTGCAGCCTGCAAGTATGACAACATTATCAGTTCAGTATTCAACCTTTAACAACTCACGCTATTTTATGTCATCAAGCATGTCATTGAAATATTACTTTAGCTGCGTTTTCACTGCCTTCCTCCTTAAAGTCTGTAAACTTCATGACTTCGGCCATGATGAACCCTTTCTCAAAGTCTGTGTGGATCTTTCCAGCTGCTTGCGGGGCCTTGGTGCCTTTCTGTAAGGTGTTCAAACACATGCATAACATTTTAGAGGTGAAGCAGAATATATCGGTGTTAAATGTGTTTCTGATCATGTGCTTTGCTCACCCTGATGGTCCATGCACGGACTTCATCAGGTCCTGCTGTGAAGAAGTACTCCAGCTGCAAGGCTGCATACCCACTCTTGATGATCTTAGTCAGAATACTGAAACAAAAAAATTACAATGCGAAAAACATGAAGGGAAAAATTATGATCTCACTATAGAATAAGCATGACCTAAAGCATGACTGACTACAGCACTTAGAGTACTGTTGAATTTTTTTTTGCATGTTTTTGCAATGTTTTTTTTGTTTCTTAAATGAATAGTTCACCAAAAAAATGACAATTTACTCACCTGTAGGCTATCCAAGATGTACCTGAGTTTATTTCGTCATTCTCCATCGGAACAGATTTGGAGAAATGTAGCATTACATCACCTGCTCACCAGTGGATCCACTGCAGTGAATGGGTGCAGTCAAAGTGAGAGTTCAAACAGCTGATAAATCATCTGATATCTGATAACAGCAAATCACACAAGCTTTTCATTGATTAATTGACATTAATTATAATAATAATTTTTTTTATAACGCACTTTATATTCACACAGAATCCCAAAGTGCTACAAATGAAAAACAAGAAGAAATGTTAAAAATCATTCAAAGGCTTTGCTAAAAAGGTAGATTTTGAGGCCACGTTTAAAAACATCGACAGGCTGTGGAGTCTGTAGATGGTCAGGGAGAGCATTCCACAAACTCTGAGCAGCTGAGCAGAAAGTCCAATCCCCCATAGAGTGAAGCTTAGTCCTGGGAGGTTTTAATAGATATGTTGATGCAGAACGGAGTGTACGTTTAGAAGTTTGTGGAGTAAGGAGTTCCTTTAGATATGATGGGGCATCGCCATAGATGCACTGATGGGCAAAGAGAGAGACCTTATAAACAATCCTCAATGAAACTGGAAGCCAGTGTAGTGATTTGAGAATAGGGGTGATGTGATCGTATTTGCGTATCCTCATCAGGATCCTAGTGGCACTCTTCTGGATGTACTGCAATTTCTGTATGCTTTTGCCAGGGATCCCGATGAGGAGCGCATTACAGTAGTCCAGCCTGGAGGAGACAAAGGCATGGACAAGCTTTTCCGCATCTGCAAGAGTGAGCATAGGACAAAGTCTAGCGATATTCCTAAGATGGAAAAAGGAAGTCTTGCACAATTGTTTAACATGAGCCTCAAAGTTAAGATGAGGGTCCATTCTAACACCCAAATTTAAAACTGATGTTGAGAGTGGAATGTTTTGGCCAGAAAAGGTAATGTTGGAAATGACAGATGTCTGAACCTAGTGTGGGGTGCCTACTAGAATGGCTTCAGTCTTTGAGCTGTTCAACTGCAGGAAATTTTGGCTCATCCATGCCTTTACCTCCTCAAGACAGGTAGTCAAGGTGGAAGATGACAGGGCAGCAGATGTGGATGAGTGATTCATCAGCATAGCAATGAAATGATATTCCATGCCGGCTGATGACATAAATGGGAGGGAGCATATATAGTGTAAACTGAATGGGGCCAAGCACCGATCCTTGATGGACACCACAGGAGACATTGTGTGTCAAAGATTTAGCCTCTCCCAAGGCAACATACTCCATTCTCCCTGTAAGGTAGGATGAAAACCACTTATAAACAGAGCCAGAGAGACTAATGGTGTGATGTAAACGGTACAGAAGAATGTTGTGATCTAGTGTCGAATGCTGCAGTCAAATCCAGAAGGATGAAAAGAGATGGAGAATCAGCATCTGCTGCCATCAGCAGGTCGTTTGTGACCCTCACCAGAGCTGTTTCGGTTCTATGGCCAGAGCGGAAACCAGACTGGAATTTCTCAAACAGATTGTTTTGTTTTAAATGGTTTTGAAGTTGTGCAGCAACTACTTTTTCCAATACTTTAGAAAGGAATGGAAGGTTAGAGATGAGTCTGTAGTTGTCAAGCACTCCTGGATCTAAAGTTTCTTTTCTGAGGTGTGGTCTGATGACAGCAGTTTTCAGTTCAGATGGAACATGACCAGCCTGGAGAGAGTGATTGATAACCTTAGTAATGAGAGGACTTATGGCACAAAGGTTAGCTTTCACCAAGGCTGTAGGAAGAGGATCCAGGGCGCAGGTGGATGGTTTCATCTTTCTGATTATGTCCTCAACCTCTCGCTGTGAGATGTCAGAAAAACAGCAGAGAGGTTGGGGAGTCCCAGGTTGTAAATTGGCAGTCAAGACAGGCAGAGCAGAGGAATTTGACAGAAGGGAGTGAATTAATAATTCTTAATAATAATTAATAATTGATAGACTGAAGTCATGTTGATTACTTGCGCAATATTGTAATGCTTTTATCAGCTGTTTGAACTCTCATTCTGACGACACCCATTCACTGCAGAGGATCCATTGGTGAGAAAGTAATGTAATCTCTCCTTTCTCCAAATCCGATCCGATGAAGAAACAAACTCATCTACATCTTGGCTGGCAAATTTTAATTTTTGCATGAACTATTCTTTTAAATTTAGCAAAGAGGAAAAAGAAGGCGAGCAAATCCTGACCTCTGCGTTTTGTTCTCCTCACAATATTTCTGTTTCTCTTCATCAGTCATATCCTGATACTTGCTCTCAAATCCCCCACTGAATGGGATGACCAGCGCACCTGGATCATGAGTGTCAACCCACTCCTTGATCTTCACCAACCTACAAAACAAAAACAAAAAAAAAAGTTTTATATCAGCGGTCCTAAACTCAAGATTACCTCGTTTCTGATAGCCACAAAACAAGCTTCCATTTGGACCATATACAGTTATTTAGAGTGATTCGTCTTTCCATTATACCAAGCATACTGCTTTGCATGTTTACTTGAGTAATGACACCCGACACTTTATTTCTCGACAATCGCAATTCACAATAAATCAGGAAGCAGTCCCATTAAAGGTATAGTTGCACCAAAAATCTAAACTCTGTCACCATTTACTCACTCTCATGTTGTTCCAAAGCTGTATGCATTTCTTTCTTTTGCGGAGCACGAAATAAGATATTTTGAAGAATACTGTATATTTTGTTTATACAATGGAAGTCAATGGGATCCATGTTTATTTAGCAAAAATGTTTAGTTCTTCAAAATATCATCTTTGGTGTTCCACAAAAGAATAAAAGTCATACAGGTTTGGAATGACATGAGGGTGAGTAAATGATGACAGATTTTTCATTTTTGGGTGAACTATCCCTTTAAGAGGCAACACAACATATCTATCAGGCTTTGATATAACAGTTAGTTATTCAAAGTTATACACAACATTCAATTAACACATATGACACTTGAAAACCAGTTTCATTTTAATTGGACAAGCAAAAGAGAGTCAAAACTAGAAACGCAACTGAAAAGAACAAAACCACAATGGGCATTCAGAGTTTACCTATATAAACATTAGGAGAACTTTAGGATAACTCACCATTTATTCTTTTTCCTGATATAATCTTTCTCCGAGAGGTTTACCAAGTAGATCATTGGCTTGGATGTCAGGAACAGATACTTATTCAAGACGTCAATCTGGAGAAGAATAAGAAAAAACAGTTGGTGTATAATCAAAACCTCAATCTGAGCAAAGAAACATAGGTCCTGCAGGACTAAAAATGTTAAGAAATTATATTAAAAATAATAAGAAAAAAGATTTGAACCTCTTTGTCATTCCATTCATGATAATAACGAACATGTTTCTTTTCTTCAACAACCCAGGACTTTATTTTACACATGATGTCCTGCAAGCAGAGAAAACAAAAAATTCAATTTCTTTCTGTTAATGTACAAAGTAGGAAGAAAGTTTTTTTCTGCAGTGGTCAGATGCATACTGGGATATATAGTTCACTCACATATTCAGGTTTGAGTTTTTTGTCTCCTCCCCTGACAGCGGTTTTCTCAAGCTTATCAATGATTGGCCCAATCATCTCTTCATCCTTCATCCTCAGCTCTTCATGAATGATCTCAATATCCCTCACTGGGTCAACACAGCCCTCAACATGGATAATATCTTCATCCTCAAAAGCTCCTACACACAAACGGTTACATATACACATTACCAGTGTTATTTTATTAAAAATACAAACATACGAAACAAATCATCAGGTTTCTCAGGCATGAATTTCCACACAATTTCCATTACACTTCAAGATTTACAATTTACAATCACTGTAGAAGTTTTGTAAATTTGTACCTAATTTCATGAGGTTTTTTTATTCTGTCTTTCTCCTTTCCAACTACATGACAACTAGCAAATAAATTCTTCATATAACAGATTTCTTCATATAACAGAATTTCATAAAATCCAAAAATAAACAAATTAGCTTCAGAAATGTTTTGAAATGGCTATCTACTTACGTGTCATGTGAAAGATGGCATCACAGGCACTGATGTGGGAGAGGAAGGCGTTACCCAGACCCTGGCCTGCGTGAGCACCTTTCACCAAGCCAGCTATATCCACCACGTTCAGAAATGCTGGAACCTTACTGGAAGTAAATATAAAAGAGGAAAAAAGATCACACCACTGATGACTAGAAACAGAAGCTGCTGATAACTGTATTATAGACATGCAGTGGGCACCTGGCTGGTTTATGGTACTGGCAGAGGAAGTCAAAGCGCTCATCTGGAATGGGCACACGGCTCTCGTTTGGGTCGATGGTGCAAAAGGGAAAATTCTCAGCCGCTGCCTGACTTACTGTCAGAACATTGAAGAACGTTGACTTTCTGAAAGCACAAACAAATGAATTGAGATAAGTGATGAGAACATGGATCACTGACACTTTGTTATGCATAATAAACGAAGAAATGCTTGCTTTATATACAGAGACTCAAGCTACATTCGAAATTGCAAACTCTATACTTGGTTTGAACTAGAGATGCACCGATTGACCGGCCAGTGATCGGAATCGGCCGATTTTTCGCAGTCTCACGTCTTGCCGATCCTTTTATTGCCAGCGGCGCAGGCATTGAGGTCACAGCCACGCGCACACTCATAGTCGCGTGTAAACACGTCGTTTCGCGTGAGATTCTAATATTAATTGCATTCAGTGTAAACGGCGACTGATAATGTATTTATGTCGTGCCAGAGTGAGTGTGTGTGTGTGTGTGTGAGAGAGACAGAACACACAAAGTAACTCAGAAATTTATAGATGCATACTGCGGTAGAAAAAAAAAAAAGATGTTTACAAAATATGATTTAGATAACCAACATTATACGCAATAATTGCAATGTGACACTGATTTTATGCAATAGTATTTCAATAAGTTAAAATTAAGTGACTTAGATTTTGAGCAAACACAATCAATATTATTTTGCCTAATTTCGCTGATGCTCAAAGCCACAGCAGAACTGTTGTGTGTCTCCCAGAAACACACAGCGGTGTTTCCTTACTGAATGAATCCACGTTTATGAATCGAGTGAGTTAATGATTCAGTGGCCCATTCATAAGGACAGTCACTTGCCTCGTTACTGAATGAATCAGCCGTTTGAATGAATCGGTTGAATGAATGAATAAATGACTCACTCATTAAAACAGACACTTGCCGCCACCTACTGGTGGTTTAGTCATATTTAATAGCATCATTGCATTTTTTCACCATTTATTTGTATGTTTAAAAAAACATGCAAAACATTAATCTTATAAAATTATTTATGCATTTGAAATTTTGCAGTGTAAATGCATTTATGGCACCTCAGCTTTATCAAACTGTCTGTGTAAATGCATCTAAAGCCCTATTCGGACGGGACTAGTTTTCTAAACTACATTTGAGTTTCGATTCTTATCACCTGACGTCTGCGATTTTCATGTACCAATTCAGATGGGACTAACATCTCTGTGTTTATTACAGAGGTGGGAGGGTCTGTTTTGTACACCTGGGCGTTTCAGAGATCACGCGCTCTGTATGCGTGCATTGCGTATTCGGATTGATCACCATTAGTATAATCACAGTTTTACTACAAATACCATGGTGAAGCTATATGGCTAATATAGCAAAACATGTTAATGTGTGGTTACTTTAGTTTTACTTTAGTAATTTATTTGTAGTAAACCCGTGTTTAATTTTCATAAAGGTATGCTTACATATGTAATTAAAACATTATGTAATTGAGTGCAGAAATGAACGCGAGTAATTTTGCTGATATTACAATAGCCAGTCTTAACAGTTTACGTGATCTGGCACTTGATTTTATTATTGTTATTGTTTTTTTGCAAATATATCAAACGTAAGAGCATCTACGGTAATTCACGTTGGCCAAAACACACAAGGAAACGTGTTGTGAAAAATAAAAAATATCACTGAGTTTGCTGAAAAACAGTAGGTAATTTGCTCTGGAATTATTACAGAGGTTGTGTGAGAGAAACACAGACATGGCAGATTCGGACGGGATTAAAATCACCAATTACGTCTGTGAAACACAAATTTCTCTAACGACCCCCTGTAAAACTAGTCCTGTCTGAATAAGCCACTTCAGATGCAGTTTCTGTTTCCCCTGCAGTGGAAAGATAGAGTTTGCTTATACTAATTTCATTTGAATGGTAACAACTCTACAGTTTCTTATTATGCTAACTGAATTAATTGAAACAAAGTAAGAATTTGATGTCAAAGATGACACATTTATTAAGGTTAGGGGAAAAAAAATACAATTTATAAACATAGTGGGAAATGACATCTATTTTGTTACATACAGCAGCTCATTTTAAGTTAACTATTTCTTCCTCTTTCCAGTCACATGGCACTTTATTTTGAGAGTTGTTTAAGTGAGAGAATATCTTTAACTTAGTCCAGATTGAGGGAATTGTAATGTTTAATAATTTCTTTTATTATGTAAATAATTTTTGCATTGAAATTTGCATAGATTTTTGTTTGTATATGCTGTCAATTATAGTTCTTAGAAAGAAAATCGGAATCGGCAAAAACCGGTATCACACTTCCAAAAAAATCGGAATCGGCCAAGAATATTGCAATCGGTGCATCTCTAGTTTGAACCTTACTTCACCTCTTTAAAAAAAAGTATGTTCCATGTAGAATGAATAGAATTCTGACTTATTACAGCCCAATTTGTTGCCATTCAAAAACTGCTGCCAATCCTGTAGCAGGATGATCTCATTCTCATAATGCACCATGATCATGAGTCATCATCCTTCTAATAATTTCACACAATACAGCAGGATAGGTTTGCATTAAGCATGAATAAAACGCAACTGGGTCAAGCATTCACACTTTATCATTCCACTTCTGACATCAAACTAGAGACACAGCACACATGCATACAGCCAGAATGCCAGCTGGGACTGACACGTACCCTACATTTGGTAACCCAACGATTCCAATTTTCAAGGAAGTCCCGAAACGTCCAATCAGGGGGGGTTGTTTTGGTCCATCTCCTCCCTTCTTTGGAGGCATCTGTGGAGAAAAAACAATACCCACTTTCACTTTAACGCATTAAATAATTAATCAAGAAAAGCAACCAGTCATGCAACTACCACACCTTTTTAGGAGCCATGGTTAAATGCTGTCATTACTCTCTTGCAATATTACCAATGGAGTATTCTGCATAATTAGCATGCAGTAGAAGCCAGGCAACGTGTAACTTCTTCGCCTGGCTAACTGCAGTAACTTCACGACATTAAAACCAATGGCACCAGGTTCCCAAAATAGCCCCGCATTGAGTGTAAACTGACCGGCCTTATTCATGGCAAGAGAGGCTAAATATATGCCCCTCCCTGAACAAGTAAAGAGAAGGCACACTGTTTATAAATCCCTGCTCCACTGCCTACTGACAGCCGGGTTAGTAGAGGTAGGGTTGCTTCATTACTCGCTAGGAAGCCAAAAGAGTCCCACATGTGCGTCCAGAGCATCAATACCCTCATCCCCAATTCATTTGTGTGTATAGCTGGTTAGCATGCCGGTCATATGAAGGGGCCAATATGCAGTAAAACAGACCATTTAAACACAAATAGCACGTTTAAGCGATTCATATATACATAAGATAAAACATATGTTTATATCACCTTGATATCACACTATATCTGTCGGCAGATGGGCAATTTAGCTGTGCTCAAATGAACACACGTTGCTCCACACTTCGGCCGATGAAACGGAAAGAATGTGCATACCGGAAGAGCCCTGAATCCTCACATTGTGATTGGTCGAAACGAGTTACGATTTAATGACGTAAACGCATAAGGAGCCAGTGATTCCCAAAATTCACAATCAAGAGAGGGAAATATGATCACACACTCCTGAAGATGCTTGGAAAGAAATGTTTAATTCTATGGCAAAACTCGAATGAGTCTAGTTGTTTCAGTAGTTGTGAAGTATCTGACTAACTACAAGGTTTTGAGACAAAAAGTTCAGTTACACATGATTGTTCAGCCTGCATTAGACAAATTATCAGACCAAGTGGCAAATAAATGATGCTAAAGCTTTTCTTAGAACTAAATCCACTTCTCTGAGGAATTGTTGCTATTACTTTAACCAAAGATCGCGGAACGAACCAAAAGGAGGGGGCCCGGTGTGTTTGTTTCTAATATTAGAAACAGTAGAAGTATTACCTATGAAATAATAAATATATTATTTTAAATCATATTATAATATAAATAATAATATATTATACTACTAATGGTAGGCCTGTTAGTTAGATGCCACATATATTAGCGTATGTATTTTTAAGCTGTGATTCTCCCACGCTTCTGAAAACAAAACAGACAACCAAACAAAATATGTAATTTACTTGAGTTTCTGACAAAATGTTTTATTAATGTTATAGTAAATGTGTATTTAAAAATATTTATTAATTTAAAAAATAAATAATTTTTAAATAAATGAAGATAAATGAAGACTTGTTTCGTTATGAATCTCTTGAATGAATGATTCAGTAAATACATGAAATACATACAACAGTCACTGTTCGCCACCTGCTGGGATTAATGTAACATATACAATCATTATTTGCAGCGTATCATTACTTTCAAAGACTCATTTTGATCGCGGCTCCCGCAACATCAGAGTATATCAGGACTATACATTTTTATCCCAATACTTTCGTTATTATTTAATGTTTGCAACACAGAAATGTAGCCTGTTTGTGAAGCTGTTTCAAACATAAAGCTTTACATGATGAGCGCAGCGGTTCTTAACCTGGGGGTCGCGGGAAGACTTTTATTTTGAAAAGTTTAAACTATAAAGCTGCTTTGACACAATCTGTATTGTAAAAAGCGCTATATAAATAACAGTGACTTGACAACTAAACACAAATTCCATCAAACCTCTACAATTAATCTAAAATGCCGCTGCAAGATTAAAGGGATAGTTCACCCAAAAATGAAAATTCTGTCATCATTTACTCACCCTCAAGTAGTTCCAAACCTGTATGAATGTCTTTGTTCTGCTGAACACAAAGGAAGATATTCTGAAGAATGTGGGAAACAGAGCAGTTCTGGGGCACCATCGACTTCCATAGTATTTTTTTTTCCTACTATGGAAGTCAATGGTGCCCCAAAACAGCCTAGTTACGAACTTTCTTCAAAATATCTTCCTTTGTGTTCAGCAGAACAAAGAAATTCATACAGGTTTGGAACTACTTGAGGGTGAGTAAATGATGACAGAATTTTCATTTTTGGGTGAACTATCCCTTTAAGGCCCGGGCATTTAATGCACCTGGCTCTGCTAGTCATAATTTAGTTTCCACTAGTGAAAAATACAAATTCCAGATATCTATTCCACAATTTTGTCTACAACGTAATTGACTAGTCATAAAATACACTGAAGATATCTAGTGTTATTTTGACTAACCATAATATAAATTGAAGATCATTCCAAGTGTAACAGTGTCAAGTTACAGAACTCATTTGAGAGATTGTCAGTTAGCAGGCCAAATTCTTGTATAAATAAATAAATCACCATCAAATTGCTTTTTAAAACATTGCCCTTCAAATGTTAAAAAAAAAAAAACTGCTCTGCAGTTGCCATTTAGTATGTACAGCTTTTGACGCTGTTTTTGACTTTAATGTATGAACAGTTTTACAGAAATGGAACAATTTATGACTTCAACAAAGAAGTTAACTTTTCACCAGTGACTGCCCTCCTGCTTTCTAATGTCATTTCACATCTAGATATAAATTTATGATATACATACTCTAAATGCCATCACCTATATAGATTAACACCAGCAAAACAAATTTACATAAAAGATGCTAAATAAGGAAATTTTCACACTTTAGTCAACATTAATGTACATAAAATAATGCTGTTCCAGAGATTGTCCTGAATTTCTGCTTAGTTAGCTCTAAAAACGTAACGAGTAGGATAATTTTAGGTTTGTAAACATGTCTTGCATTGCTTTACTACAAGGCCATATAGTCTTGTCATTAAGACAAGGCTCACAAGTTGCACAAAGCATACAATTAAAATCCCAGTCAGAAGTGTTTTTACAGCACTTGTGTAGACAGCATATTTCAGTGTTTCAGTGACCATTTCATCATAATTAATGTAATTATAATAATCAGTTCACATTCAGAGTTCTACAAATGTGTCATATACTCTGTTCCAAAACCTTCTAAGGCAGCATCCCTCTTGTCCTGACACCCTTAAGTGACTACTTAGAAACACAGCAACTCTCTGCACCATACAAATAGGAGACTCAACTTGCAATAGATTTAATGTTTAACATCAGCATATATAAGAATAATACCTATAAATACATAGCACACATAAATACAGGATAAAATAACACATTTTTAATTCACCTCATTTACCATCTTGGACTTATTTTCCACTGAAGATTATTGCCTTTCCAGAAAGGCTATATGCTATTCTGCCTTAAAATTCGGGGAAAAATTACAAATATTAGGAGGCAGCTTAACCACGCTGCTCATTTTCCACAACAGCCTTTGTGTCAGAAGCATGCCTATGATGTCTTAAAATGCTGCCTCCATAGGCAGCTTACAAGGTTTTGGAACAGAGCAAGTGTGTTTGTTGAATGAGATAAAGGGAAAATTCTGTGCTCTTTGCATGCCATGCATAGTAATTTAAGAAGTACAACAAATACTGATGAGAGAACAACTCGTTTCATAGCTCAGTCTCATTCATTTCATTCAGTCTATTCAGTTCTTGCTTGGGCTTGTGTCACATTACAAAGTGGAGGTACATTTCAAGCAATATCACAGGGAACTGGAAGCCATATAGATGGGTCACACGGAGTAAGATGCCGTTCTTATGCAGCTGTGTCCGAAAGCAAGGCCACGCCTTTCTATCTTTGGCCACGCCCACACACAGGAGCCAATGAACTCACTGCTAGTATACCAAACCGTACTCATATACCAGTGAGTACACCTGTCCATCAAAGAAAGGATTCACCAACTGGTCTGGTGAGAGATTCAGAAGACCCACTAGGAAGAAAGTCAGAGAAACGGTTAAAGAGAAAAAGAACAGGAAAAAGTCAGAAGGAAGATTTAAAGGTGAAGTGTGTGATTTTCTTACACGCTTCACCTTTAATGTTGATTCCCCCAACAGTGTAAACCTGTGACTGGCAGTATTTAGATTGTTAAAGCATCCTGACCAGTCCCTCAAAGAAAACTGACTTAACAAATGGTGTGAGCATTGTTATTCCTTTCGTAAATATAAATATACAAATTGCTAAAATATATGACCAGTCTGTATTATGTTAAATTAATGTAATAATAAATGTCTTGGTGGGCTTCCACCTCTTTCCCCATAATTTATTGTCCACTCTTTACTATGAAGAAAAATGGCCCAGAAATAATAATACTAACTAATAATAAGTGTGTTTGTGATCCACAACTGGAGAATGTGGCACGTGGAAAAATCCAAAGAAAGTGCACAAATAATAATGCAATAGTTTAACTAATTATAAAATATTGTAACGTTAAACATCTGAAACACATACTCGTCAGGGTTATTATCATTAACTAAAACTAAAATTAAAAGGAAAACATACAACCATAAAATCAAGTTTGCCATTAAAAGAAAAGAAATTGAAATAAAAGAAAATATAAAAAAGCTTCATATTTAATATATAATAATTATATTTCAGCTAGTTGCAAATAAATCATTTCTCATTTTCTTTTAGCTTAACTTGAAGTACTTGCAGTAACTTGAAATAAAAATGTGTGAAAACTATATAGACATATTTGACAACAACAAAAAAAACCTAAACAAAATTACTAAAACCACAATTAGAATAAAAATCGTGAATATAAAAATAAAGACAAATTCAAAATATGAATAAAACCTGTAACAGTATATCAGTGATACTAAATTAATATGGACACTCACCCTCTATTGCGAACAATATCCTGAACGCACTGATCTTTGTGGTATCTCACAAACTGTGTACAGGTCAGTCGTATTTCCTCAGGAACAGCAGCAGACTCAGGGCTTTCATCCTCACCAAAACCACACAGAGTAGCCAGCCTACAAACACAGAATGCCGTTGCTGAGGCTACATCCAAAAATGGTCACATAAGAGTCTAGAATAATAACACAATCATGGCTGATTCACCTCTTTTTGAATGGAAGAATAATAAGATGCTCATCCAACCCAAAAATTCCAAAGGAAATGAAACCCTGATTGAGAAACAGGATAATTTAAATATTAACAGCAGCTCTTCATATGTATCTAGCTGTCATAAGTTTGCAGTGAATGTTGTGCGACTGTGATCACCTGTCCATAATTGGCTACAGCACAAAAGAACTGCAGTTCGAGGTAAAGTCGTCCTGGATCAGCACTGAACAACCACCACAGACAGCTTGACAGGTTCTGAAATATACAAATAAACTATTTTTGGAGGATGTTGAAAATAGTAGTCAGACTATAATTCACAATGCATTATGCGTGTGTATGTATGTGTTTTTTGGGAGTGTATGTCTTTCTCATATAGTATGTGAAGTGGACATACAGCCAGCATGCTGACAACAAGGAGCAGGCAAAGGAGCACATGTCGAGCTATCTGTCTCTCCTCCTGCACACGTGAAGAGCTTGACGCCTCTCTTAGGAAAATCCCTAGAAGAGAAACACATTTATTTTCCCTGATGGAAATTTAATTAATAATTTGATAAGGATATAAATTAAATAAAAAATATTTCAACCTGCCGAAGGCACTGGCGAGTCGTTAAGATGCCCGACTATCATATCCTGCATGGGTTCACTGCAACAAACATCTGTCAACAAACAAAGGAGAAGTTATACTACACATACATTACAAGTTATACTACACATTCTAGAAATATATGCAGTACTGTCACCTTACTAAAAGGAATAGTTCGCCCAAAAATGAAAACCACCCTCAGGATATCCAAGATGTAGATGAGTTTGTTTCTTTACTGGAACAGATTTGGAGAAATTTTGCAATACATCACTTGTTCACAAATGGATCCTCTGCAGTGAATGGGTGCCATCAGAATGAGTTCAAACAGCTAACAAAAACATCACAGTAATCCACAATATTCAATTAATGATAAATTTGCTTCTTACAAACATGCAACTTTTCACTTCACAAGATGTTAATTGATGGACTGGAATCATGTTGATTACTTGTGGATTATTGTGATGTTTTTATCAGCAGTTTGAACTCTCATTCTGACCGCACCCATTCATTTCAGAGGATCCATTGCTAAACAAGTGTTGTAATACAAAATTTCACAAAAAATCTGTTCTGATGATAAGACAAACTCAACTCATCTACATCTTGGATGGCCTTAGAGTGTGGAAATTTTCATTTTGTGTATCATTTTTTGGGGTGAACTGTTCCTTTAAAAGGATAGTTCGCTCAAAAAAAGAAATTTTTACATTATTTACATTATTTAATCAACATCTCTGTTGTTGTTTTTTTTGTTTATACAATGAAAGTCAGTGGGGTCTAGTGTTGTTTTGAACTGCACTGACTTTTATTACACAGACAAAAACAGTTTAAACATTTCAAACATTCTTAAAAATGTATTTTGTGTTCTGTAGACAAAAGAAAGTCAATCAGGCTTGGAAATAAATGTGAGCAAAAAATGAGAACTTTTATTTATGGGTGAACTATCTCTTTAAGTTAATTGGTTACCTACTTTTAGTTCCCCAATACTGAATATACGCACATGCATACAGCAGAAATATACAGTTACCTGTGTTGAGACTGCTGTGGGTTTGCTCTAGCTCAGATGAGTGCTGGTTCTCTGTCTGGGGTTGTCTGACATCTTCTGTTGTGCCTGTCATGGAGTTTTGATCTAGGGCTTGATAGTTCTGCTCCTCTTGGGCCCCTCTGCTCAAACTCATCAAAGACAGACCACCCAGCACGATGCTGCAGCCCAGAACTACCACAGAGCACACAATCTGAAAAGAGAGATTAGAGTGGAGTTAATAGACAGACACAAAGAGACTGTGACATGCATTGTGATGTTTTGTATAAACACAGTAAAAAATCCCAACCTACCTGCCCCTTGCCATAGAAGAAGGCGGAGTCCAAATTGTCACTCATTCTTTGTCCTGTCATGAGTAGCCCACCCACAATCAGAAAAGGAATTCTAAGATAACAAAATTAAAACACAAAAGGTGTGTTCTCCAATGAATTAGCAGTTCTTGTTCTGCAGTATAATTTCCTGTCAGTTTCAAAGCATATTTTAATGTAATGTCATTAAATTTATTTTGGAATAATAAATACACAAGCATGCACACACACACACATCTACACATATATACTCACCCCCAACCAAAGATGATGAAAAAGATAGGTTTCACTGTCAAGTTTTCATTTCTGCCCAATAAAGTAAGAGCGAACGCCAAAAGACCTACAACACAATATCTACACAACTGCTAAACATCGCTACAACTGCACAACACAAAGGAGATGTACTGCAACCTAAAATCACAGTTTATCCATAAAGTATTGTTTAATGTGTGTGTGATGATTTGTTACCTGTCCACATGTAGGTACTATAAAGAGACCCATAAAGTAGTGTAAAGGTGAGAATTTGGCCAAACACGTTCCCCTGCTTCAGAACAAACTTCCACAACAACATTGACACGCATGCTAGTAGCTGCATAAGAGACAAAAAAACATACCATACTGAGGAAATAAAAGATCCCACCACAAGAGATATGATTTAGGTTCCTCATTCAGTATATGTCTATTGAATAACGAATGTATGTCTTTGTGCAAGCTCATGTACCTGTGCTAAGAACAAATTTGTGGCAAACATATGCGGCAACCTCCTGAACTTCTTACTCAGTAGCATGACAGCAAGGGTCCAACCCTGCAACACACACATAAACACACGGACACAAACATTATGCTAATCCAGATTTTGTAACTCATTGTTTCTAGGATCACATATTTCAGATATTTCTCTGTAGAACCTTTGATTTCTAATCCTCTTAATATTCTTATATATGTTCTCTATAGTTACACATGGGGTGGTTGACTGTTTGTTTTCTAAGCTTGATTGTGTTTATGGGGTGCAGTCTAACCTGTTAATGCTTCGTTTTTAAAAAAATTTGTAAACAATGACGTCGTCTATATTGCTTATCAGTTTGTGCCCGATTGAGACACAGAGGATATTAGTGAAGAGGATCTCACAGAACCTGTGCAAGCACGGCTCTTAATGGCAGGCCTAAGATACGCTGTTATTTGTAAATGCTACTATGTTAGCTTTTAATATAAGGTTTTATTCTGATTAAAGCTTTAATCCTGTACGGCAACTGCACACGCGTCCATGTATAACGTTTCTTATAGCTATGTGAAAAGTGTATTCACTGAGCTGATGATCTGAATGAGAGAGAGAGAGAGAGAGAGATGCAGAGCATGTGCAGAGCAGGGAGATGCGAGCAACAGTATTAAGAACCGCTGTTTTAGGACATTGATTTTGAAACTTGTGAATCCATTAGAATCGTTAGAAGACAGAATCGCGATTTATATATGAATAGATTTTTACGTGCACCCCAAGTTTTCTCTTCCTCTTCTCTACAGCAGCGCAGCATGGCCTCGCCCCCTTTGCTGCGTGTTCCCGGGGGCAGGGTTTATGTAAAATTCTGGGTTCTTGACGTAACGAACCCAGGTAACTCGTTGTAGCCCCTTACCAGTCGTTTTTGTAGGTATTAAATTGCCAGAATTTTAAAAGACATCTCCGTTTGCATTGAACTCAGCGTCGTAACTTTGCAGATATTGTTTATGCTCAAACAGAAACATTACACACTAACTAACTTTAAAAAAGTGAAATCACAATCAACCACCCCTTTAAGCCAGGTCTTTCAAAGCCAGATCTCTCCCTCTCAAATATATAGAACATAAAAAAGAAACCTAAAAACCTGAACAGAACAGAACAGAACAGAACAGAATAGAATAGAATAGAATAGAATAGAATAGAATAGAGTAAGTGATTAGAATAGAAACAGAAACAAGGCAGAAGAGAATCTGAACAGAACTAGAATCTAGACTAGACTAGACTAGAATAGAATAGAATAGACAGAAGAAAACCTATAGAATAGAAAATAATAGAACAGAACAGAATAAAAATGACAGAAGAAGGGAAAAGAAGTGAACAGAACTGAATGCACAGAAGTGAACAAAAAAGATTAGGATAAATCTGAAGTAAACCAGAGGAGACAGAAGAAGAGAAGAGCACCTGAATAGAATAGAATAGAATAGAATAGAATAGAATAGAATAGAATAGACAGAAGAAGGGAACGGAACGGAACAGGATAGAAGCAGGAGTGAACCAGGTAAGACTGAAGAGAACCAGAATAGAAAAGACATAAGCAGTGAATAGAATAGAATAGAATAGAATAGAATAGAGTGAACAGAACCGAATAGACAGAACTGAACAAAAAATAATAGAATAAAATCTGAAGTAAACCAGAAAAGACAGAAGAGAAAAGCACCTGAATAGAATAGAATAGAACAGAATAGAATAAGAAATTAAGCAGAAGAAACAGAAGAGAAGAAACCCTAAATTAAATAGAAAAAAATAGAATAGACAGAATACACAATATGATAACGCAATAGAATAGAATTAGAAGTGAACCAGATGAGACAAGAGGTGAGAAGAGAACCTAAAGAGAATAGAAAGGAATAAAATAGATAAAAGAAGTGAACAGAACAGAGCCAAATAGAATAGAAATGTAAGTGAACCAGAATAGAGAAGAGAAGAGAAGAGAAGAGAAGAGAAGAGAAGAGAAGAGAAGAGAAGAGAAGAGAAGAGAAGAGAAGAGAAGAGAAGAGAAGAGAATATATCTACTTGAATAAGTCTGTAAGCAAATGACATGCGTTCTTACATACATTAACCCACACACACTCACCAGGGCTATTAGGCTGACAATGCTGACGTTAAAGCTCACGTCCTGCAGCTCTGCCAGCAGGGATGTGGCCTCCATCCATGGAATGGTCAGTAACCATGCCGACACATACATGATGGGCGCTGATAGGAACGTGCTAATGACCATACCAGAGGTCACCTACCAAACACAACACACTTCTACTGATCTGTGTTGTCTAAATGTTTAATAGCAATGACTGCTTCTGTGAGACATTTGCAGAAATTCATTCACCGCTTACCACTTCCAGCTCCATGTTGTACTGGGCAGCATATATGGCCACGCTGGGAGCGGTAGGGAAGACTCCATAAAGGAAAGCATAATCAGACAGGCTGGAATGATTTACAGAGCTGGAATTACCAGCATCCAACAGCTCCACCATGTCCTTACACATCAATGGCATAACTAGTCTGGAAAACAGAAACACACAGTCATAAATCTGTCTAAATTGCTTGAATCAGTGCTCAAAAAAATATTTAGGTCTATATTCAAGATTTATGCATTATAATAGCATATTAAACAGTTTTAACAAAAACAATGTAATAAACATAATGTGATGCATATTTGTTAGCCATACATAAAGGAAACAAGTATGAGATTTATGTAATAGTACTAATAAACCAAATATTTTTTAAATACACAAGAACCAGATTTGTATACATTTATACAGTAAATAAAATTAATCATACATGATCTCATACATTTTAAATAACTGAATCTCGCTTGTTCCACAGCTAGCCATATTTGAATCATGTTCTGACTTTTAACTGATTAAATTGAATTATTATTAACAAACACAATGAAAAAAAGTACAGCCAGATGACCAGTCTTATTTTTGTATTATTTATTTACTATTATAAACTAATCATATATTCAGTTAGATGTTATTTTTATATTTTCTGTTTTCCTTTTTATTTTAGGTTAAGTTTTAATAATTCTGTTACGTGCTTTTATTTTATTTTATAGCTTTAAATATTTCTATTTACCTTCAGGTCACACTTAAGTTTGAAGACAAATTCCCACTATTAACTAACTATTAACTATGACTTTTGCCTCAATAAACTCATAATTTGCTGCTTATTAATAGTTAGTAAAGTAGTTGTTAGGTTTAGCTATGGGCATGATGAAGGGGTGTAAAATGTGGTCATGCAGAATAAGGCATTAATATGTGCTTTATAAGTACTAATAAACAGCCAAAATGCTAGTAATATGCATGCTAATAAGCAACTAGTTAATAGTGAGAATTGGTTCCTAAAATAAAGTTTTACCGTCTACTTTTAGCTAACAATAACAACACTGCTGATGGTAAGTAAGACACATTGGTCTTATAGTAACATTTGCTACAGCTATTATAATTCTGGTAGCTCATAAACCAAATAGTGTGGAGTTCAAAACTACAACCTTCTAGTCCCAGATCTTTAACCACCACACCATAACACCCCACATACATCTCTCTTTCACTCACAGTTTGGCAGTGATCAGCAGGATGAGGGAAACCCCAGTGGTACGTGTGAGTTTACCCATCTGTCCCACCATGTTCAGGCCCAGATAAAAGAGTGCTGTCCCTCCAAAAGAGTTTGCCAGTCCATCAACAAACTCCCCTAGCAAAACAGGCACATGTCCACCAAACAGGAAATGGGAGACAATTCCGACAATAACCATGAAGACTATTGGGTTCTTCAAAACCTGAAGAAACGAGGAAAGGTTAGGATAACATAAAAAATGATTACATCAACAGAAACGTCTGGATTAAAATAAAGACACGCACCTGCAGGATGACTGTAAAGATCACATGCAGTTTGCTGTAGTTGCGATCATTGGTGTGTCTCCATCTCTGAATCTCACACAAAGCAAAGCCCACAGGGTTCAGCAGCATCAAAGACACAGGTGCCACCAGATATATATACTGCATATACTCTGGGTGTGAACTCCTGTACAGTGCATCCACTGGATTAAGAAAATGATCTCATGATTATTGACATAATATCAATTTTTTGTACTCAACTGTATGTGCATGTGTACTTGAGGAGATGAAGTGAGGAGATCCTCACCTATAGGATATCCCAGAGCGAAGTCATTGCTCTGAGTGGCAAAGATAGCAAACAGCCCGGCTTTACTGTATTTGCTCTCAGGATTTGCCACCAACAGCGTCAGCACACAAACTAGCAAGAACACACACACTTTTGCAATCAAAACGCTCCATAGAAAAGACCAGACGACATGCTGAAACTGGAGCTGCACCATGTTCTTGAAGAGCAACGCAGGAAGGGCGAAACATGACACAAAATTTCCCAGGCCTTTGACCTGCCCCACGCTGATGATGTCACTGCGACCCGCCACATAGCCGCACAGGATGATGCCAAAGCACTCCAGCAGAGCCGGGAAAAGTTTGTTGATAGACATGGCCGGTGCTCCGAGAGGGCTGTGAGTGATGTTGAGGCCATGAATGGTGACATACTGGCCCTCCATGATGATGAGGTTGACAGGGACCACTGAGAGATGATCTAACGGTGCAAATCAGAAACCTAGGAATAAAAACCTCTGTGAAATGCAAAGTCAGGGCTCAACAAAAGAACAGCTGCCTTACATGCCACTTGTTTTCTAGCAAAAGTGTTTTTATGAATTTGTAGCTGCCAAGGACTTTCCAGCAGCTACAAGGAATTTCCAGCTATAAATTATAAAAATACATTATATCAACGTATAAGATAATAAACAAAATTGTATTGCTGAAAAAAAGGAATACTGACCAAATTCAAATAAAGCAACATATAAAATTCTAATAGTAAATCAGAAATATATGATTAGAATTATTAATATTATTGTTAATAATAATAATAATAGATTACTCCGCCTACTACCTACAACAACAATGATGATAATTACAATAACTACAAATTATCTGTAAATATAATTTCTGTATACTGACGAACTGTGCTACTATAATGGTATAATATTCATATATATATATATATATATATATATGTGTGTGTGTGTGTGTGTGTACAGTAGTATATTATTTGAATTCTTAAAATAAATTAACAAATATGTAATATCTTATGATAAACAAGGCCAGTGAATGCAGTCAAATCAGCTACATTTGTCATATGTACTACAAACGTTTCAGTCTTACCTTGCAAAAAAACAACAGAAATATAACTGTTGTCGATGACGTACCATGTGTTCAGGTGTCTAGGTGATCGATACATGGATTGAATATCATGTTGTAAAAGAAAAACACGCCCGAAACACCCATGCTTTCACTCTGCTCACAACACCTCCAGAGCTTCAGCACTCCGTTACTTTCAATGTCAAATCACTGAATGACTGACGCGTGAGTCCGCCTATGTCCTTGCAAACCCCGCCTTATTTCGTCTGGTGATGTCGCTGATTGGAGGAAATGTAGACTATATGCTAATATTCATGGAACATTCTCAAGTGATTGGCTAGAGTCATGCGCGCTGGTGGATGAGCGTCATTTTGCCGCTAATATTAGTAATGATTGAATCTGTTGGGAGACTTCCACAGGGCCTTGTTGACCACATATTTCTTTTTTAAATAGTAGGTTTCTTTTCATTTATTTAATAATTTATTTAAAAAAAAAATAAAGTAAAAGTGCACTGAAATTACAAAAAACATGCATACAAGAATTGTCTACTGAAAATAAAAGAAGAGCTTAAAAAGAACTGAATACTGAAATGTGCTATAATTTTAATGAAAGACAAAATTCAGCTTCACTTGCATATTTATTTAGAAAACAACATATTTGGCACACCAGAATAGCAGAATACTGTTTGTAATAAAGTAAATATACAAATTAAACAACATAATATGTTGTATGAAACTGAAATGTGCATCTACAGGCACAAAGAAAACATCTAAAGTACCACATTAAGCATTTGGTCACACAGCATTGTCACTGATGTGTGCAAACAGAACATAAATCAGAGGCCTTTAGTATTGCTAATAATGTTGGTGGCAAATATTGTTTCTTTTTGGCTGTGCAATCATCTCTAATAAATTCAAGATGCTTCAGATGTTATGCTACATTACATATATCACTGTAATTTTCCTTTTTAATGTTTCATTAAAAGGTCTTTGTAACTCATCTCTTTATGTAAACAAACATAAGGCAGCATAAACCAAGCCACTGATTGGCTTCTTGATTCAAAGTATATAAATGAAGAAAACAAATTAAATGTAATTCAAGGTATGATACACTTATTGAATATACTTTTAGTCAAGCGCTTTAGGCAAATATAACAGCACACATCTGAGAAATATCCATAAGGCAACATAACACTGAGCTAACATTAACAAAACAAGCAAGTGCATAGATACATCATAAAATATAACACTTCTTAAACACATTATTGGCTTACATCAACACAGATACAATCAGAAACCCACTTGCATAGGATTTTAACGCAAATCATCTTTCATTTAAAGATCAGTCCCATACAATGTCAGCTCTCGGGCTTGTTTAAATAGGGGATGTTCTAACGAGTCTTTAATAAAGGACATTTACATTTTCCCATAAACTCAGTCCTTGGTTTTTTTCACATCAGTGACTGCATAGCATATGTGAACAAATCAATCTGCAACATAGAGTATTGACAGACCGCAACTCTGCTTATTGGAAAGAATTTAGCATTCTGTATATCATTTTGGCCCTTATCACCACATACACATACACACATACTGGTACTAAAGCAAACACACACTCTTTTAATATTTTAAGTGACTTTTTCAGTCTGATATTGTTCTAGCTACCTGACATTTTACCTCTGAGGGCTTGAAATGTCAATGCTATGAATGTTGTATGAAGACAGGAAGGTAGGGGGCGCCAAAACGCACCAAAATGCTGTGATGAAAACATCAAGGACTGTCTAACTTATGTGGCTCAATAAATGGCTGCACCATTATCTAAGGGAATGGTTGCCCTGATTCAACAATGATATATTCTGTATGAGACAAGGACATAAGTACACCTGCAATAACAAGAATAAGTAGAAGTGACAGCCAAAAAGCCGAAACATTCACACTCTCCTGAAGGCCAATGAACTGCTGCAACAACTCATCATACTCAGAAAAACACTCAAAATAAAGTCAAACTTAGCTGTAGTATCACTGTAGAGCTCATCACTTGATATAGTTATAATAGCCATCATGTATTAATCTCTAAAGCAAACAAAATATTATAAAAGATATGTTGTCTGTAATACATTGTTTTTTTTATAGTTCTTTTATACATTTTTATTGAATGACTCTGGCAGAAAAATATCAAAAACAGACAGTACCAGAGAAAATAAGATAATTGGGTAAGGGAAGGATTGTCAGGCCCTGAGACAACAGTTTCTTTCACCTAGGTATGGGGGGCAGGGGAGGTGCACCTCGCTCTTTCTTTCCTGAACCTGAAACAGAGAGAAATATACAAACACACACAGGCACATAAACAAATGGGTAAGACCATGATTGTGCTGAAAGCACTGAATGTTATTCTAAGTATTCATTGGCATGTGGAAGCGACAGCTGCGGGTCAGTTTCGTCTGTGCATAGCAACAAAAACGGATGAGAGAAAACAGCTGTGATTGGTTACCTCGGCTTTCGTTCCTGACCATTTTGCTAGGATAGGTCTTCTGACAGGGAATGTAGGGCTCTGGGGGTGGAAGATCCGATACAGGTCGGAACGTGAAGCGTGATTCCCACTCATCTTGAAGAAACAAATCAAATGCACACACCATTAATCTGTAGCATAATCTACATACAAATCTAAGTGTTATTTGCAGCTCAATAGGTGTAAATAAAATGACAAGGAATATGCCTGGGTCAAGACATGTTCTGTTGACAACATATCTGAAATGTCATC
This sequence comes from Spinibarbus caldwelli, assembly GCA_039654775.1. Lineage (NCBI taxonomy): Eukaryota > Metazoa > Chordata > Actinopteri > Cypriniformes > Cyprinidae > Spinibarbus > Spinibarbus caldwelli. Next base: position 7,480,763 of record CM077237.1, read on the forward strand.
AATTACCCCCCCAAACAAGTTGACTTGTCCCTCAGTTTGTAAAAACAAACAAATAAACAAAAAAAAAAAAAAAAAACATTTACAGTTATGCACTTACAATAGAAGTATATAGGGGAAGGCATTCTGAAGTTTAAAAGTAGTAATGTGAGCTGTTTATGTAAAAGCGCTTTCATTTATTTTTCCATTCAAGTATTTTTATTATTTGATCTGTAGTTAAAATTGTTTAGTGGTGAGACTACTGTTCTAAGCCGATGAAGTTCTTGGTTAGTTCAGCCCTAAAGTATACTTTTGGGTACTTTAGGGCAGTGGTTCCCAACCACGTTCCTGGAGGCCCCCCAACACTGCACATTTTGCATCTCTCCTTTCTCTGACACACCCAATTCAGGTCTTGGAGTCTCTACTAATGAGCTGATGATCTGAATCAGGTGTGTTTGATTAAGGTGACATGGAAAACATGCGTGTTGGGGGGCCTCCAGGAATGTGGTTGGGAACCACTGCTTTAGGGTATGTGTACAGTGTGCATGATTTAAATTTCATCATCACACATGCGTACTGCACATGTACAGGGAGGGGCTTATGAGATAACCGCAACTCTGGTATGTTGTGACATAAATTTCATCATCAGCATAGCCAGATTTACTAACTGTGTGTACTCTGTATTACTCAATTAGTTTATCCACAAGTTAGCAATATGATGTTACACATGGCCAAAAGTATGTGCCCCCTTATAATTAAATGATTGAGCTATTTCAGCCACACCCACTGCTAACAGGTACACAAAAATCCATCATACAGTCATACAATCTCCTGTATGGCATTAGCATACAATGCCACCAGTAAAATGGTCTACTGAGTCTGGTGTAGAAGAATCTGACTAGCCTGCACAAGGCCAGATCTCAACAGCATTGGGACGAAATGGAACATGGCCTGCAAATCAGACTCCAATGCCCAACATCCAACACTATTTCTGCTGCTCTAATGTCTGAATGGGAACAAATCCTCACAACCATGTTGCAACATCCATGTTGCAACCATCCCTAAAGAGTGGAAGCTGCTAAAGCAGCACAGGAAAAACAAATTGCATATTAAAGGGCACCTATTATGCAAAATTCACTTTTACATGACCCTGAGTGAGCCGCACGCAACCCACCATGTTAATCTTCCATTTAAAAGCAGTGTTCAAGTAAGAAATGTCTTCTTATTAGAGCTACAGAAATTATTAATTCAAGTGCAGTGAGCGATTTTCGGTTTTTATTTTATTATTTGGGTCATATTTACAGTTTAGACAGCAGTATAGATACTGTATATTACACTGCTAATATAAACATGTGATTTCTTTCCTGGCTGTTTACATTCACAGACATAACCAACTGTGTTTTTGTAACTTATGTGTGTTTTTAGCATAAACTTGTGTGTATTTGACAGTTTAAGCGCAATAAGACATGAAAGAGAATTTAGTTTAGTACTCACATGCCGCTTTCTGTGCGCATTCGGATGTGTGCACTCAGAAAACTGTATATCAGAAGTTTAAACTAATATGGTTTAAAATGCATGATTTCAGTACGATAGACATGATAATCAAAACCAAACAGATGATTTTTGCCAGAGTATCTGAGGTACAAGCTGTAAAGGCACAGCTCTATTCTGTAAAAGGGGGCGAGTGAGGAGAAGCAGCTCATTTGCATTTAAAGAGACATGCATAAAAACAGTGTGTTTCGGCTTCCACTCAAAATAACCATTTTCAAAATGATATTATAAATGATCTGTGGGGTATTTTGAGCTAGAACTTCAGAGGCACATTCTGGGGACACCTGAGACTTATATTACATCTTGTAAAAAGGGGCATAACAGGTGCCCTTTAATGCCAGTGGTTTTGAGACCAAATGTTCATCAAACAAATGGGTACAGTGTATCTTTACCTTCTGGTAAATTGCACCAATGTTATTTATTCTTCATAAACTCTACAAGACTCTTGAACAAGCGTATAGGAAAGTCACAATACCTATATGATGTCCCTGATTGTGGTATCCATTGCCCATAGGTGGGGGAGGAGGGGGCAGAGGTCCAGAGGAGGGTCTGTCTGGTGGGAGCGGTGGTCTACTGCCTCCACGGTGAGGCTCCGCACCTGGTCTGTTTGGTGGAGGAGGCGCTGGTGATGACCTCACACTTCCTCCTCCTGGACGGCCAGAAGGAGGTGGAGGTGGAAGAGGACCTGTGGACAAAAAGACAAAGACATAATATAAATGCTCAAACAGTTGAATTTCAGATTATCCTCCAAGAACCTGGCACTCCTCCTCTACCTGTTCGTCCACCTGCATTCCGGCCCAATGCAGGCGGTCTCTCAGAAGGAGGTGGAGGAAGGGGTCCGGATCGCCCAGGTGGAGGGGCAGGAGGATGCGAGCCAAGTGACAGGTTCCGTTCAGGAAGGCGTGGCATATGCTCCTCAGGAGTAGACGGGCTTGGGCGTCCTGGCGGCAGAGGAGGTGCTGCACTAACAGGTGGCCGCAAAGAGGCTGGAGCAGGAGCTGGAGGAGGAGTTGGTTTACTACTCGCTGATGGTGGAGGTGGAGGGGGCGGGCTGTCCCGAGTGAGTGGCAAAGAAGAACGGTTTCCAGGGGGAACAGGTGGAGGACGGTCATCGCCTCGACCAGGTGCAGGGGGAGGAGGCCGTCCAGCATGACCAGCTGAGGGCGAAGGAATGGAAGGAGGACGACCAAATGCAGCTGGCACAGGTGGAGGTGCAGGCTGTCGTCCAGGAGGGTTTGGAGGTGGAGGGGTTGGTGCAGAACCAAGACGAGGAGTCCCTGGAAGTGAGGGTGGTCCCCTGCTCTGTGGCCCGCTCTGAAAGGGCCGTGGGGCACTTGGAAGAGGGGGAGGAGGTCCTCCAGGTGTTTCAGGACGCGGTGGGGTCATTCGTGGGCGAGGGGGATCAACGGATTCACTGCGTTGTATAGGGGGACGAGGGGCGGCGCCAGATCCTCCTCCAAAGGGCCGTGGACCAGAGCTACGAGCACCAGGTGGCAGAACTGGAGGCCTGACACTACTAGTCTGCAAGACAGAGTCTGCAAGACAGAGCAAACAATCTGATATAAAGAGATAGTCCAACAAATGCAAGGTTATTATATAGGGCTGTCCTCGACTAAAGATTTTTCTGGTCGAATAGTAGTCGTTCATTTTAAGCATTAGTCGACTAATCGCACGTTTATTAATAAACCATTTAAATCATTGTAATGAGAATCAACATCCAGAAACGTAGCAAGGAGATCGGTAAAATAATCCATGTGACATCAGGGGTTCAATCGTAATTTTATGAAGCTATGAGAATACTTTTTGTACGCAAAGAAAACAAAATAACGACTTTATTCAACAATTTGTCTCCTCCGCATCACCCTAGCACCATTTTGGAGAGTATCCACTGAACGCAAACAGTGTATGCTGTTTTGTGCCAGCCACACCACACGGATACGTTTTTGTTCAAATCAAAGCTTAAATAAATGTAGAAAAAAAATCTGTGTGGCGCAGCTGACAGAAAACATTATTTTTATCATTTTTGTTTTCTTTGTTTTCTGTCAGCTGCGACACACGGATATGTTTTCTACATTTATTTATGCTTTGATTTGAACAAAAACAACATATCCGTGTGGTGTGGCTGACACAAAACAGCATACACTGTTTGCGTTCAGTGGATACTCTCCAAAATGGTGCTAGGGTGACACGGAGGAGACAAATTGTTGAATAAAGTCGTTATTTTTTTTTTCTTTATAAACAAAATGTATTCTCTTAGCTTTGTAAAATTACAGTTGAAGCCCTGATGTCACATGGATTATTTTACCGATCTCCTTGCTATGTTTCTGGACGATGATCATGTTAATTCCATTGCTGTCTATGGGAGGGTCAGAGAGCTGTCAGAATGCATCAAAAATATTTTAATTTGTGTTCCGAAGACAAACAAAGCTTTTATGGGTCTGGAACGACATGGCAGTAAGTGATTAATGACAAAATTTTCATTTTGGGGTGGAGTAACCCTTTAAGAGATGAAGTCGGCGACACTGACTCATCATCTCCGCATTAGTGATGCGCCTGTACGCATGTTTAATACAGAGGACATAATCTGACAATATTTGTTTTCCATTTGAATTGGTTCATTTAAAAGTAGACATTTCAGTCTCTATAGATATAATTTCATGTCTGTAAGGCAAGTATACACGGAGTTTTGAAATTTCGAGCTCAAGTTCACAGAGACCAAGACGGCAGAAAGTGCATCCTGTTTGATTTCATTATTTTAGTACAAAAACACAATGTTTTGTTGTTAATGTGAGTGCACACAAATAAACAGTGTCTTTACAGATTCGAAAGATGTATTACTTTTATCTGTATGACCAAAAATGACGGAGTATTTTAAGAGCAAGTGACCACACCGGTGCCTCCGTCTGTCATGCAGTAAGCGCTATTGTTCAACTTCAGACACAGACACTTGAATGGCGCACATTTTTCTAGGTTAACATTAGATTGAGCGGCCATGTAAAGTTGCTGCTACTAAAATATTTCAGATGATAAGCCATATTTGAGGTCGATGAATGATAGGTGAGCGTTTGGTTGTCCTGTCCGATGTACTGTATTACCACCGGTAACGATCTATCTCCCATGGACTGCGTGATTTCGCCTGTGGATTATTTTTTTCTGCGACTAACAAAATTTTGATCGACCAAGCCTCTTCTCGTCAACTAACAGTTAGTCACTATTAGGGGACAGCCCTATTATTATATAAATATTTTCTCAGTTTTCTAAAGTAAATATTATATTTTATGAATATATTGGGATTGGCCAAAATTGCTATACTCATAAATCCCTATTGAATGAATGAGTTGGAATGTGTCAGTAAACAGTAGTAGTAAATAGCAAGCTTTAGTAGTATGTTTGATATACACGTGTGCGTTCTTACCATCTCGAGTGGAGCGCAGCTTTGGCATGCCACCCTGGAAGAGCCCACCCAGACCAGCTGGAGCTCCACCTCCACCTCCAAACCCTCCCCCTCCTCCACCCCCTCCTCCAGGCCCACCTCCTCCTCCTCCTCCACCTCCACCTCCACCACCACCTTTGGGTTCTGTCAAAACAAACATGTATTTAATATTTTGGACTGGAGAGCAAACCCGCAACCAGTAAGTGTTGCTACTCATTTTACATGCAAAAATCCTAAACCTACAGAGTTTCGAAAGTACAGCATAAAAGAAAACCTGTTTAAATATATGTGTCATATACAATTTAATTGCGGCTGTACTTACTGTCAAGTATGGGGGCGCTACGATCATTAGTAACCGTCTTCTTTAGCTTTGCTCCTTTGGAGATGTCCGACAGTAGAGCATTCCTGCCCTGCTGCTCCGATTTTTTCAAGACAGGCTTCTCAGTGTTTGCCTGTAAGAAAAATAGAAGCACAGATATTTTCTGTAGAAATCATTAAAGCACTAGTGCCCCACTTTACCACTTAAGACTGGAATTCACTATATGACTTTTGCCGAGATTTTTGCCCCAAATTGCAGTCTAGAACAGTCGACAATAGTTGGTGAAAGTCAAAGCCACTCTGCAGATTTTGGCAAGTTGAGTTAACAGGTTTGACAGAAAATCACATAGTGCATGATGGGCACAGAATGCTTGATATTATGAGCCGATTTTATAACACATATTGTTTTCATTTGTCATGCCTCTCCTAGCAACAAGGTGCTTGTTTCTGTGTGCAGAAATGGTATAGTGTGATTATTTAATGTATGATGCCCAGTTTTTCTCTCTAAAATTGTGCAGTATATTTAGAGTGTGTGTGTACCTGAGGGAAGGTGGGGGGCGGGGGAGGCGGAGGAGGTACCGGCATTTTTTCTCCTTGTCACCTCCTCTCTCTGAGACCTGACAGATAGAACGAGAATTTATATATTTTATATTTTCAGAAGAAATTGTGTTGCTTGTTGCCACAATGTTGAGTGGTTTCCAGAGTGTTGTTATGCAGTGGCTAGGGCGTTCTGGGTGAAAAAAAAAAATATTAAGACAAATGTAATAATTGAAAACCTTTTTAAAATATTATTTTAACAAAACATATTCACTGCTTATAAATACTTGAAAAATAAAAAAAAAAATCACTTTAAAAAAAAAAAATTCACTTTCAAAAATGTATTTACGTTTTTTTTAAATACTGTTAATTAACAAATTATATTTATGTTGCACCTTGAAACAAGCCTCAGAGGTATTCATTGCTCAAACAAACCATAAGTACCTCCTCTTCTATACACATGTAGCCTATAATGTGACTCTGACTTTGCGTCACATGAGCATTTGACTGCATGACAGGAGTTTCATTACACTGCAGCTCATATTCAGCTTAATTAAAATTCATACACATGTATTGTATGTATAAGGAAAATATGTTTATTACCTGACAGTTACACCACATAGCAATTTTAGAGTAATTAAATTTAAACTTTCAAATTTAAACTTTTAACATGACAAAAGTTTTTCAAAACCATATGAAACCAACATGAATACAAAATGTACATTTCAAAGACATTTGGCAATGGTGTTTTAAACTATATTTTAAAAAGACTTCTTCTTAATCATGGATTATATCATTTAATTTTCATTGAGCCCAATTTCTTTGACCTTGTAATAATAATAGTGGTGTTTGAGCACCACTAACATGAAACCCAACTGTAGCATGAATAGCACCATCTGAAACATCACATTTTTCAGGTTAAAAAAAAAAAACAGGCCTGAAGCATTCACTAAATCACTGGTACTAATCTAACCACACCACATGACCATACTAAAGTGGTCTCACACAGCCACAAAGTTTTGAACGGGTTTGACAGCAAGTAACAAGTCTTGAAATATCCTATTGTGCTATATACCAAGATCCCTTTTTGTACATGCAATGACATGTGGAAGAGGCCGTAACAAAAAAGATGGTAATTTCTTGATGATGTAGAATGCATACTGTAATAGACTAGTTTTTATAATATTCTCCCACACACTCATATACAACTAATACAGCAATACAAACAACTATAAACTTTTTTTCTTCTCTGAGTTCAAGTTTGATAAAGGCCTCGAACTGCTGACATCCGGAAGAGATCATAAACAGGAAGAGCTACAGCAATATACCTCTCACTTCTCATTCTCTCTTTCATAAACACACATCCACATGCGTTAATATCATCCAGACAAAGGTGACAAAGAAACAACAAAAGGTTTAAAACCAGAAGTGGGAACACAGATGAGACTCAAAGAGAACAAGTCAACACACAAATAAGCGGAAACATGCAGTTTACAAGCTCTTTAAAACCTCTGCTCTTTCATCATCAAGATCTCTCAAGGGCGTCTCACAGGCAGCTACATCACACTACTTCTCGCTCTTTCTTTCACTTCCTCTCTCTCTCATTTTCTCTCCCTCTCTCAGGTATTTTTATTCAGAGGTAAGCGGACATCCGGTTAGTTTGGCAAACGTTCTGCTCACTGTGAAATGAGCAAACTTCCTCATGCTGTGCCAAAAAAAAAAAAATCATTATGTGTATTTAAGTATTTAAGTTGTGCTGCTCTTGAATGATATGGATCTTTGTTACTGATAAAACCAAAAATCAGCAAAACACTGCTTGGAAATCCCAGAAGTGCAGGCATATATATAACTTCATAAACCACTTTTAGAAATTTTTAGAAATGTCCCAGAACTTTTGATGTTGAAATCATCACTGCATTTTAAAAGCTTATTTTGCATGGCTGTGGTGTGAAGACAAAAAAAGGTCATGTAAAACGACCAAGCTGGAGCCTTTGCCAGTTGGTTCCATCGGCAGTAAAAGTTTATTTACCTCTCATTAAGAAAATCAGTTAGGACTACAGGGTTGAATGTTACATCAACTATTTAATATTCATGAGCCATGCTGATTAAGTATTTTAAATGTATTTTAAAGGAGAAGTGATGTTAAAACAAGTCCTCCTATTGCAGCTTAACATTCAGACAACTAGTGTAAATACTGTGTGTGGCAATTAAAAACATTGCTCGGTTTTGTTTGAGCATCCCGACCAGGGGTGCATTTTCCAAAAGCACTGTTAGCTAACAATGGTCACAAGTTCTGTCATTACAACATAGTTCAACGATTTAATGTTTCCCAAAACCATAGTTTCAATGAACATTCGCAAAAGACAAACAGCAACGACTGGGAACAAAAATAGTGAAACAGACCTCAATTGATACAACAGCATCTCAAGAGAAATTATGCTGCAGAGAAAGCTGCTGACTCAATGAACCGCATCTATATAAGAGTGTACACCAATTCCATACTTAATTCCAGGTTAATGCGAAAACAAAATTATCAGATTCGTGCTGTATGTTTAAATTTTGATCTATAATATTCTGACATGAATAGCAGAAGCAGAAGCTTTTCCTCCAACAACCGGGGTTATGTCACTAACAACAGTCCTATTTTGTCAAACAAACGTTGAATCAACGACAGAGGTGCAATGATGAATCGTACTATGGCGGAGAAGCAGCGAGTTCAAACCAACATGCACTGCTTCAAGTCAGATGCACTGGTCTGTGCTACATCAAGTCAAACACACCTATTAATTTTTGCAATTCTGTTTGGTGATGCTAGCAGTGCAAAAATTACCTCACTTTTATGATTTCCGAGAGGTGCTGATTAGCACAAAAAGTAGAAATGACAGAAAACTGGAGAAGAAACAATAAGAAGGGGTGTGAGAGGAGAAGAAAGGAGCATAAAGTGAAGACAACACGAGAGAAGAGGTGCACAGTAAAAGTTCCTGGACACGGACTATATTTACATTCCAGTGTCTTGAGAGAGAACAGTGGAGATGGACTATGGAGAATGTGATGCTGGATATACACTCTACAGCTGTCCTGTCCGGTTGGTGCTTTACATCCAGCAGTCTCAAATGTCATCATGTCTAAAACAGGAACTTTGGCTGGACACTGTGTTCTTTTTGGAATTAGTCTATATGCCAAGTGTGTGTTTTAGTGTGCCAGTGTCTTATACAAGCACATAATGCATTTCACCTCTGTAGCAACCAAGACAGTCAACCCTGCATCCCAATTTGCATTCTCTTGTGTTCTAAATAGTAAGTAATTTGCATGCTCTGTTCTAAATAGTAAGTGAAACTTGCAACTTTTTGACATATGTGTGTAATTTATATTGTAGAGCAAATCATGAAAATGCTTTTCTAAAAACCCATCAGAAAATCTCAAGGGAACCCATGGCAAATTAGCCTTCCAGGTAGTTACAATTATTTACATCATTACTGAATAACTGTTGCAACAGTCAGGCTCCAGAAGTAAAAATCCCATTCATTTTTTCCACAGTTCAACAATAACTTGTAAAGCTTTAAAAATAGACCTACTGTGAGCTATGAGGCTGTTAATTAATGGTATATGCTTGTGTTGAAGCTGTCAGTACTTATATATTTAACCTATATATAAATAATTGTGCGAACAGAAGAATTCCTGGTGAGAAACTACATCAACGATTTTGCAGGAAATCTCCACCAATCAAAGAATCAAAACAAGCAAATCAAGCCAAAAGAATGCTATAGAGACTGCACACTCCTATGAAGCACTGCTCTCTCAAACTATTTGTCCATATGCATATTTTGCAATAAATTAAAAATATGTTGTTGTTGTTGTTGTTGTTATATATACTATCAACATCTTTAAATCAACAGTTTTATATTTATCTGTTGTTTTTAATTGGATTATGTCATTCGGATTATGTCATTTGTTCCCTTATTATTACACAGTCTTGTACCTTTGGCAGATTTTCAAATACACTTTTGCTTCAAATCAAAGTTTGTAATGTTGTGATTCACCTCGTAGCTGCTTGGTTTGAGTCATGACTTATAATTACTTTTTAAAAATACCTATGGGAAATATTAATGGAAAAAATACACTTTCAGAACCAACGCCACTGAAAAAGTGGACAGGCACCAACTGCACTTTATTGAGTTGCAACCTTAGACCCAGAATTTATGGAATCCAAATGTAAGGCCAATGTCAACAATGAATAGTTAAATATATTCTGCTCTCACTAAATAATGTTAAATTTAAAAAAAATAAATAAAAATGAAAAATGGGTGGAGTCCTTTAGCCAGAACCTGCTTCATCATATATGCAAATCAGGCAGGAAGGGGCCACCCACAAAGAACCATACATTCGTTTATTTGAAAGTGTCATGTCAAGTTGCAAAGCAGGATTTCTGTCAACTGCGCTTTGCAATGCTTGCTTATAATACTACATCACAAGCAAAAAAGTGGCTTACGAATGCTCAGCTTGCATAATGTAAGCATGTTCGAGCATAATGTGCCCACTGTCTCTAACTCTGCCTTTCCATCACTTTGTAAGCAGTCTTTATTGTCCACTTCCTTTCTGAAACTCAGCAAAACGTTGACACCTCTGGCTACATGCAAGCTTGTATCTATCGGATGATCTCAGATCCCGTCACATGATTTCTGACTCTCTTCGAATCACTGGTCAAATAGAACACTAAACCAGACAAAAGAGAAGTAGAAGTTATGACAGTACTTCTGTCGCCGAGAGGAAGTTAATGCAGAGAGAGAACTCTATTTGTATGACTTATGTAGTCTAAAATTACTTGTTCCTTCTTAAGTTCTCATTAAAAACTGCACGCCTATATTCACAGTCTCAACAGTAGCTCACTGTGATTTAAAAAAAACAGTTGCTTAATAGTGTCACACTTCACACTTGGTAAAAACCACATGAAAAAATCAAGGGGACTTGGCGTTGACATAAGCAGTCTCATAAAAGTCTTTAATGCAAGAAAGCAGATTTGCATTTTCCAGCTTTTCAATGATCAAAATGTTTTCATGTGAAAAATCCATACAATCCTAAGCCAACCAACACAAAAACAATGTGCTTTGAGGCAACCCAGAACTGAACAGAGCAAAACCATGATACTGTGTTTGAAATAACTTGTGACATTGACAGCTCAAAATCTGGTCTTCAGTTCACAAGAAAAAAGTTAAAAACTGAAAGAGCAAAGGAAGGGGAAAGCATATGACTTTCATTGTATATCACTGTGGAGACCCCATGGCCTGTCAATTAGAACCACATGCTCCTACTAGTCCGACTCATTCCACGAATCGGTTCTTTTGAACAGTTCATTTCAAAAAAGCTGTTAAAACAGACTCATCAATTATTTTATGCAATACCTTAATTGCGCCCTCGGGTGATCTCTAGAAAGCAACGTTTATTGTTCTTTACGTATGTGTTTTATTATTAACTTCGATTAAGTTTTTTTAATATGTATGTCAGACTCCGATTCAGCTCACAAAAGTCATTTACCTAAATACAATTTGCATTAACATTACACAATCCTAAAATTAATTTACATATCCTCGGTTCACTCCAAATAACGCTCATATTATCATCTCATTTTAATAATACAATTCTCTGGAATCGAACTTGTCCAAGAGTTATTGTTTTAATGAGCCGTTGTATTTGACTCGACAAACGCTCGAACCGATTCAGTTCTATTCGTGAATAAATCGCTCGGTCCGCTTTTAACCGATTCAATGAAAAGATCCGACTCAAAGAACGATTCATTCACTAATCAGAATTCGCTTGCTACTACAGCTGATTTAAATAACTGTAACATGACAACGGTAATAATTAATTTGATTTAATTAGCAAGGGGGGAAGCACACAAGATTTGCTGCGTCTCTAAACTACAGAAATAACTTGAACTTATTCAGGCTGCCACATATTCACGCTCAAACTGGCAACCCAGGAAGTGGGGGAGCCGCTGAAAGTTGGCACCTTTTGCGCTTTTGTGGATGAAAAAGTGGTTTTAAACATAACACTTTATCCAAGCAACAATAAACTCACATAATACTTACAAGTTTGCGGCAATAAATAAATCATGGGTCATAAATTAGATCCTTGAGTCGGGCATTTTAGAAAGCAACATGCTGCGTAAACACTTACCGGTGGTTTGCGTCTTTTTCTCTGCGTCCTCCGCTTACGAACCAAATGCAGCAACGATCATCATCATGAAGCATCTACACAAACACAGAGGAACACAAGTTTTGGGCCACTCCTTCATGGCAGAAAACACACACACATACACAACTTCTCCACACTGTTTCCGCCCAACGCGTGCTGCCTACAACCCATCACATTTACAGGAATAACATTCACATCGTATCGCTTTAACAATGCATACAAGAATTCAGTACGTCTCAGCAGTATCACATCTCTTTAAATGAGGGAAGTACAGCTCAATGTTTTGAATAAGACGTGTTATCTTCTAATGCGATTCTTTACCCAGTTTTTCTTCCTCCACAACAGACTCTTCGGTCGCTTTATCCGGGACATTCGTCTGTGATGCAACGTTTCCAGATGTGTGCGACTGCCTCGAGCTGAGCTCAAGCATCTGTCAAACTCTGCACACAATGTGTGACAGAAAAGCTGAGCGCTGTGTGAATGCATGGAAAATGTGTCATGTCAATCAGATTTAAATTCAAATAGATTCACTTAAATTTCTGATCATAGGAAAAAAAGTCTGCAAAAATGCCTGGAATATAAAACATTTGCTGAACCACTAAAGCCAAACTAATTTTTAGGCATAAAAGCAATTAGAGAGAGGGAGAGAGATTTTTTTCCAGAAAGAAAAAATTAGACAATCAGAATCCCCTGGATTTCCCAATCACAGTAAATGAGCTAACAGACAGACTACATCCACTAAAACCCAACAAGGCATTGATGGAATATTAAATGAAATGATCAAGTACATAAATGACAAATTCAAAACTGCAATAACCAAATTATTCAACATTGTTTTGAGTGTAGGATATTTTCCAGACACCTGGAATCTAGGCCTAATCTTTAAACAAGGAGACAAGTTTGAGCCAAGCAATTACAGAGGCATATCTGTCAATAGCAACCTGGGGACAATATTCTGTTCGATTATTAACATACGATTACAAAACTTTCTCAAAACCCACAAAGTTTTGGAAAAAAAAAGTCAAATTGGATTTCTGCCCAAACACAGAACATCTGACCACATTTATACCCTCCACACTATCATTGATAAGCACGTACACCAAAACAAAACCAAAATATTTGCTTGCTTTATTGACTTTGAAAAAGCTTTTGAGTCAATCTGGCATGAAGGACTCTTTCTAAAACTACTGGAAAATGGGATTGGAGGGAAAACTTTCGATTTAATCAGCACCGTGTATAAAAACAATACATGTGCTGTAAAAATAGGGAACAAACGAACAGAATTTTTCTCTCAACAACGAGGAGTTAGACAAGGTTGCCCACTGAGCCCCAACCTGTTTAACATTTATATAAATGAATTAGCCAAAGAATTAAACAATTTGACTGCCCCCGGTCCAACCCTAACTGAATCAGAAATCAAATGTCTCCTCTTTGCAGATGATTTAGTCATTCTGTCAAAAACAAAAGAGGGACTACAACAGCTCCTCGACATCATAGAGACATTCAGTCAAACATGGGCTCTTAAAATGAATCTAACAAAAACAAAAATAATGATTTTTCAAAAGAGACCCAGGTGTAAGGAAAGTAAATACACTTTCAGAGCAGGAAACCAGGTCCTCCAACACACCCATGAATAAACCTATCTGGGACTAAAAATCAGCTCAACAGGAAACTTCAATCTGGCTGTGAATGAACTGAAAGCAAAGGCACTAAGAGTCTTCTAGATGATCAAAAATACAATTCAGTATGAAATTCCAATTCAAACCTAGCTGGGACCTCTAAAAACCCAAGATTTCTCTAAATGTGAAAAAGAAGAAATTGAAATTATGCACACCCAAATTTGTAAAAACATCTTAAAAGTTAACAGAGCAACTCCAAACAACTTGTGCAGAGCTGAATTAGGACAATACCCACTATTAATTAATATTCAAAAGAGAGCTGCGAAATTCCAGCAGCACCTGAAATGCAGTGATCCGAGCTCTTAACAGACTGAAGCCCTGCAGTGGCAGGAGCAGAACCTGCAGAAGAGCGCACTTTTACAGCTGGTACTCAAACTACACCCAAACCAGAACAGCACAATCCGACCCAACCAAATCACACAGTTACAAAAACAAAACTACATCGCCTATTGGAAAGATGCCACTAAAATACAAAAGAAGATGGAGCTGTATTTACACTTGAAAAGAGACTACAAACCAGCAGAATACCTGAGCTGTATAAAAGATCACAAATTAAGAAAGACACTAACGAAGTACAGACTGAGTGATCAGTCTGGCTATAGAGAGAGGACAGCACAGACAAAGATGGCAGCCACGAGAACAGAGACTGTGTTCACTGTGCTCGCAGAAAGAGGTGGAAACAGAGGAACATTTCTTACTGCACTGTGCACTGTAAAAAAAATTCCGTAAAATTTACGGTAAAAAAAAAAACCCGCAGCTGTGGTTGCCGGAATTCTACTGTAAAAAATCCGGTAAGAACATTTTAGGTTTCACGGTTTTAACTTAAATTTACAGTTAAATACCGTAATTTCATTAACTGATACAATGTTAACATACCAACCTATTTAAGTACTGAAATCTGTTTTGTACCTTTGAAATACACTGATAACCACCAAATGCAGGTGGTGATGAGAAAGTCACATGATGAGCCAAAGCCCATCACAAGCAGCTTTTAAATAATAACATATATAGAAGGTGCACAGTGTCATTCACACAAACACTAAACACCATCACGGTGAGACTCATTCAACTGAAATACGCAATAAACATTAATTTAACAACATTAGATGTAACATACAACCCTAATAAACATAACTGATAAGAAAAAACTAAGAAACATAGTTCTTTCAAAGAAAAAACATCAAATTCAAACAAAATTTGAAATGCAGCGCAGGGAATTCTGGGAACGTCAATTTACGGTTTTTCCCTGTAAATTTTACAGGAACTTACCGTTAACCATTTAACAGGTTTTTACTGTGGCATTTTCACAGTTTTTTACCGTTAAAATCACGGACAATTTTTACAGTGTGATTACTATCACAACATTAGAGCTGCATATTTCCCCAAATTCCAACAAATTATACCAAATTTTATGGCATTACCAAATACAGAAAAATTAAGTCACATTTTAGGGGAAAATTCCAAAATGATCACAACAGCAGCAAGATATGTATCAGCCTGTCACAAACTAAGACTGTCAGCCAGTGGACAAAACTGAAGCAAGATCATTTCTTACATGTTGTACAAAGGTCCTTTTTTTTTTTCTTTTTTTTTTTAAACGTCTTAAATGTTTTTCTTGTTTGTGGGAAATATTTACTTTACATATCTATTCTTGTTCTATGTATTATATAATAGTTTGTTCCTTATTCATGTAATGGACAATGCTTTGGCAATACTGTGCAAGTCATGCCAATAAAGCTCATTTGAATTTGAATTTGAATTTGAAATTTGAGAGAGAGAGAGAGAGAGAGAGAGAGAGAGAGAGAGAGAGAGAGAGAGAGAGAGACCAAACACTGTGATATTACCAGTATTTAGAGAGAGAGAGAGAGAGAGACCAAACGCTGTGATATTACCAGTACTTTATTATGCATTACAAGTCAAATGTTACATTTTTCAATCAGGCCTATATGCTTCATCAATAAGCATGTTTAAACTAAGAATAAACTTAAAATAACCACTGAATATGTATACATATAAATATATTTGACCAAATACACAGTGGCATAAACTGTCAGGAAAACGTAACAACGGCAACATCGTCAACTTCAACCATTTGTCTGCAATTTAGGTTTTTTTTTTTTTTTAATGTGCAGTTCATCAAATACAGTTTATCCATTCTTTTCTCTTTAAATATCAAGCAATTCAAGTACATTGGTTACCATGACAAACACAGTCCAAGAAAAATAAAACAAATCTAACAAACTGAATAAAATACATTCCTATGTAAAACAAATGCCACACATTCTCATATTTCTCTGCTTCTGTGCTTAATTCTGTCAATAATATGCACACAGACATTCTGAGGTTAGGTATGAGCAACTGTATTAACAGAAATACTTTAAATGAAGAGAAACAAACAGTGTGTGTGTTTTATTTTCCAGCTGTTGAATAAGCTCACTGTTCCATTAACATCTGGTCTGATCAGGCATCTGATCAGGGCTCTCACAGCATGCTGAGCTCGATCAGGCGTCCGGCAAACACTCCTAATGTGCCAATAATACACACCGCCATAAACACGCATAGAAGAATGTGATCCAGGACCATAGCGACAAATTTCCATTCCTCTGCGGCCTAGATGAACAGACAGAAGGAAAGACTCAAGCAGTCAGATGAAGGTAGAAAAGGAATGTAGAGTAAAACAAAACTTCAAAACTTCTTTTCAAAGAGATGCAAAAGTGTCAGGAATAATAAAAAATGATTAAGGCAAATGTTCTCACATTGTTGGACTCCTCCTCGCTTTTCATGGTGTCTGCGATGTATTTAACACCCTCGATGGCACTACGTACATCAGAATTTTTGGTTATGGGAGAGTGGTAAGTGACAGAGGCTGGCATGGGTTTCCCTGAAATGTCAGAGATGTCAAAATCTGCAGGAAAGAGATGCTTTTCCTGTCGTTCCTGGGATGGTCGCTTCATAGTGGAGAAAAACATCAGGTTTGGAATGGTGTCTATGAAGATCTGTTGGACAGAGGAGAAAGTCAACATACATCTCTGATCAGAATCTCAACAGGTTTATAAATAGCTCAAAGTAAACAAAAATACCCCCAAATATATGTAAAGTTTAGAAACAAGTGAAAGTCTAAAATAAATAAATGAAAAAAAGTATGTAATTTCTGTTCCACTAGCAACACCAAACAGGACTGCAAAAATAATGATTCCCAAGGTTGGAAAATCTGGATTTTGAATGTAACTATGTAACTTCCAAAAAAAAGCACCTTTGTTATTTGAGTTACAAATTTTCAAGATAAAAAAAAATAAGTGTCTAAAATGCTGTTGAAGAAATCATCCACCCTTACAAAAAAATTAATTTTATTAAATACTCTTAAGCGAGGTTCAAGTTTTTTTTTTTGTTTGTTTTTTTTAACTACACTTTATGTAGCAACACATTAAAATAAATGTACTAGTATAATTGTAAGTGTACTATTTCAATACTTCTTGGGAGTAAATTGACTGTTTTAGTTTAAAAAGTTACACTTTTAAATGTACTTTACGTGTAACAGTAGTAAACTGAGTACACAACTAGTCAACATGTAAGTTTCTTTTGTATTCCAAATACACTGTGAACTATACTACAAGTGAATTTATAGATATACTGCTAATATACAGTTTACTAGTTACATGCTTCTTTCCCACTTTTTTAGTAAACTACTAGTGTAATAGTTTTTATACTACAAATACTTCTAAGATTTCAAAGGAATTTAACATAATTTTTTACTATTTATATAATTGTTTATTATGTTTACTATATATATATATATATATACAGGTGCATCTCAATAAATTAGAATGTTGTGGAAAAGTTCATTTATTTCAGTAATTCAACTCAAATTGTGAAACTCGTGTATTAAATAAATTCAATGCACACAGACTGAAGTAGTTTAAGTCTTTGGTTCTTTTAATTGTGATGATTTTAGCTCACATTTAACAAAAACCCACCAATTCACTATCTCAACAAATTAGAATATGGTGACATGCCAATCAGCTAATCAACTTAAAAGACCTGGAAAGGTTTCCTGAGCCTTCAAAATGGTCTCTCAGTTTGGTTCACTAGGCTACACAATCATGGTGAAGACTGCTGATCTGACAGTTGTCCAGAAGACAATCACTGACACCCTTCACAAGGAGGGTAAGCCACAAACATTCATTGCCAAAGAAGCTGGCTGTTCACAGAGTGCTGTATCCAAGCATGTTAACAGAAAGTTGAGTGGAAGGAAAAAGTGTGGAAGAAAAAGATGCACAACCAACCGAGAGAACTGCAGCCTTATGAGGATTGTCAAGCAAAATCGATTCAAGAATTTGGGTGAACTTCACAAGGAATGGACTGAGGCTGGGGTCAAGGCATCAAGAGCCACCACACACAGACGTGTCAAGGAATTTGGCTACAGTTGTCGTGTTCCTCTTGTTAAGCCACTCCTGAACCACAGACAACGTCAGAGGCGTCTTACCTGAGGCTAAGGAGAAGAAGAACTGGACTGTTGCCCAGTGGTCCAAAGTCCTCTTTTCAGATGAGAGCAAGTTTTGTATTTCATTTGGAAACCAAGGTCCTAGAGTCTGGAGGAAGGTTGGAGAAGCTCATAGCCCAAGTTGCTTGAAGTCCAGTGTTAAGTTTCCACAGTCTGTGATGATTTGGAGTGCAATGTCATCTGCTGGTGTTGGTCCATTGTGTTTTTTGAAAACCAAAGTCATTGCACCCGTTTACCAAGAAATTTTGGAGCACTTCATGCTTCCTTCTGCTGACCAGCTTTTTAAAGATGCTGATTTCATTTTCCAGCAGGATTTGGCACCTGCCCACACTGCCAAAAGCACCAAAAGTTGGTTAAATGACCATGGTGTTAGTGTGCTTGACTGACCAGCAAACTCACCAGACCTGAACCCCATAGAGAATCTATGGGGTATTGTCAAGAGGAAAATGAGAAACAAGAGACCAAAAAATGCAGATGAGCTGAAGGCCACTGTCAAAGAAACCTGGGCTTCCATACCACCTCAGCAGTGCCACAAACTGATCACCTCCATGCCACGCCGAATTGAGGCAGTAATTAAAGCAAAAGGAGCCCCTACCAAGTATTGAGTACATATAAAGTAAATGAACATACTTTCCAGAAGGCCAACAATTCACTAAAAATGTTTTTTTTTATTGGTCTTATGAAGTATTCTAATTTGTTGAGATAGTGAATTGGTGTGTTTTTGTTAAATGTGAGCCAAAATCATCACAATTAAAAGAACCAAAGACTTAAACTACTTCAGTCTGTGTGCACTGAATTTATTTAATACACGAGTTTCACAATTTGAGTTGAATTACTGAAAGAAATGAACTTTTCCACGACATTCTAATTTATTGAGATGCACCTGTATATATATACACATACATACTTTATTATATTCAATATATATTATATATTATATTATATATTGTTTTTTAACTTCATATATATTACTAAGTTCCTGCTATTTTTATACTCTATACTTGAAACAGATTTTCATTTAATTCCTATGTGCACTACATTTGGATTAATACCAATGATTTAAAAGTCTTGCTCCTTTTGCTAATTGACTTGATGTTTTGTGAAGAGATTTAAAATCATTTATTCTGCTAATAGAAGCCAGTATGAATCAGGTCTGTTACAACACTCTCACACCATGAAAGAAATGTTTATTTGCTCAATTTGGGTTAATAGTGCTGTGTAAAAAAGCTCAGGTTTCGTTCCACCCATGTACTATTTACTCAGCTATTCCACTTTAAAGCTGACTTGTTACTATCAACTTGAATAATGTAAGTTTATCAGCTAGTACATAAAGCACATTCTGGAAGCCAGTATGTGTTTACCAGGATACTTTATCACAACTACAAGCCAAGCATACTTGGAATACTTAATTATATTTACACCTATATATCTAATTATATTTTTATCTTATGTATATCTTAAACAACTTTGTTAAGTATATCTCTGATAAGTAGACTGAAAGTATACTCTATTATTTATAGTTTAAAAGAAGTATGCTTACACAAGCATACTTGAATAAACTTCTGGTTTTGGAAGAACATTCATATGTTTAAATGTGGTCACTCCAATCAAGATCACATACAGATAATTAGCTGTAAACTAAACTCTCATGTTTCTCTAAATTATGACTTTTTCCCCAGAACACAAAAGGAGACACTGCTCTTTTCCATACGTACCTTGCGGACCCAAGCAGGCATAGTGTGTGTGCTGGGGGAGCGGTGGTGTGTGTTGATGACAATCACAGTAATGATGATGGAAGCAATGACAAAGATCATGGTGAAGAGCATGTATTTGCCAATGAGTGGAACAGCACTGGAGGTGGAGGGGATCAACTCAACAATCACCAGCAAGAACACAGTCAGAGAGAGCAGGACAGAGATGCTGAGGGTCATCTTCTCACCTACAGAATCAAATAAAGTTCAAAACGTCCAGCAATCTCCAGATAAAAAAAAAAAAATTGAATGTGATCAAGTACTTTTCATTTGTAATATATAATACAAAAATAGGCATTACCCCATGATTTTTAATATATTTAAATATACTACAAGAACATTTCCAACAAAAACAAGAGTTACCATGATATAAAATAAAAATAAACCATGATGTAAGATCTAGGTCATACCACACAACCCTACACACAAAAAACACAGGGTTACCAGAGTCTGTGGGCAGGTAGAACACAAGCCCAGTGAGGAAGGAGAACAGCATGCAGGGGATGATGACGTTCACGATGAAATAAAGTGGGAGGCGGAGCAGGAGGAAGTGATAAGTGATATCAAGGTAGGGCGTATCTGGACAGCAAGCATAAGACACCCAGTGTTTCCAGCTCCTGTAATCCTTCATCACCCATTCCCCGCTCTCCATGAAATTACTTAAGTCCGGTCTGTCGCTGTCCTACACACACACACAAAAAATGAATGAATAAACCGGTTCATACAAATACATACAATAAGCAATGTACATATATTCATGCATCCTGATGATTGTGTGTGGTGTTATAGTTACTGGGTTGATTATGACGAGGTTGCCATCATAGGTCCACGTTCCAAGTTTCATGCTGCAGTTTTGCAGGTCGAAGGGAAAGTGAAGGACCACGATCTCACAGTAGCTCTTAAAGATTGCTGGAGGAGTCCATGTTATCATACCCGTGTGCTCCAACAAGACCTTTGTCTCATGGACGATGGCAAAGTCTCCATCAGCACTGCACATACACACACAAATAAAGAAAAATATCAGGCAAGGTATATGTATATTTCAGTACATTAATATTACATGATGGATTCACACTAACATAGTACTGGTGCAAAGAGAGAAAAATCTGGACAAAGTGACTCATACTTGTTATAAAGCACTAAATCCGGTTTCCAGATATCAGTGGAGGGAATTCTGATCTTCCTGATGCCACCATAGTCATCAGGATTCCACTGCAGATTCACATCCTTCCATTGCTGAACATCAGATAAGGAGAAAAAGATATGTGTATTAATGACTCCTGAGTGTCTCCAAATAGGTACTGTCATGTAAAATTTGAATTTTGAAAGATTTATGCATTATGGCAGCATTTGTTGAACTGCCTTTAATTCATTAAAATTAATAAACAAAATCACTGCAAAATGTACTCAGAATCATCATTAAAATTATAAGAAAGGCAAATCACAGTAATGAGAAATTGTGCTTTTTACATAAAAATAATGCAATTTTTTAATGCAAAATATGATTTCTACTTTTTCTTATAAGTTGAAGTTGAAATGTGACCTAGACATTTATTGACAGGTTTCATGACATTTTTGTAAGTATGTGGCACGTTAAAATAATTTTTGTTATAGTATCGAATCTAAATCTCTGCCTAAATCTCAGTTTTTGTTATAGATCAATTTTCCCACAGTAAACACTTTGATATCTACTTTGATAGCAGCACACAGGAACTGAAACAGCAGCTGAAACCCGCACCTGTTTTAGCCGTACATTACTGCTGACAATCTGATTAACTTCATCCTGTAAATAAAAAAAATAAATAAAGACAATGGAAGGTAAGAGAAAACAAAGTTTATTTGTGCTATGTCAACATTTTTTAACATATGAATAAAAGATTAAACTGAATTCAAGAAATAAAAATGAACAATGATATAATTTACCACGCTGATAAGCTGAATGAGTTGTAGTCCCACAGTAACCACTACTGGATCCTTAAAATGGCTAACAGGACGAACAACCTTGTTATATCCGGTAAACAGAGTCTTTACTAATCTCGTCTCATCTTCTGAGCACGGTGCTGGTCCTGCAACACACACGCGTATAAAAACTAAGTTGCTCTGTGAGAAAAAGTCATCACCCCACTCTTCTTACTCACACACAAACACACACACATCCTAAATGGCACAGAGGATTAACATTGATGGAGTCAAGCAACTGCATATGACACACACACACGGATGAAACACTAAGACATGCAATCTATGTCTGAGTAAAGTCACTATTCTTTTATAACCATAACTAACAGACGTAATGCAGAAACTCTGCATGTAAATAATCAACTTATTCAGGTAACTAGATTTCAGTGGTGGGTCAAAATAAGCTATTTTGTTTCTTTACATTTCTGAACCATTTTGTTCTAAGAATAATGAAGTTAAAAAAAAAAACATATTTCTATATGTTCATAACAGAATGTGAACATCAGGACTATTTATTTCATCAGTTTGAGTACTGGTAATCTGGTGAGTGTACTCTCACACAGGTAAATGAGTCAGCTTTTGAGTCCACAGAAACATTTACAGTATTTTAGATGAAACAAAAAGAAGAGCTAGCCACAACCGGTATCAGATTTAAAGTTCACAGTATCACTTCTCCCTGCTGAATAGAGCCTGATTTCAGCCTCATTCAAGAGGTAGGGCAAAAAAGAAACAGAAAATATAAAGATAGAGACGAGAAGCGAATATTTGTCAGCAAATATCACAAAACTGACCGCTGACACACAGATCTCACATCAGCCACAAACCACTTGAAAGAGACCGGCAGGCCGCGCACTTGCGCCTGTCAATCAAACAGGACGCATAGTATGCATACCATACACGCAGCATAGAAATCTTTTAAAAGTGTTTAAAAACTAAAACATTCTAACATCATAAAAATGTATCGCTATGGAAATGAATTTGTATCGGTTTCCAACAAAAGTACGATTATTTGTTTTCTGTCCTTGTCACAGAGGTTATTTCCAAGTGTTCTTCATACTTCATAGTATTTATAATATCGGTTGAACTGAAGCCTTTATCAGTGTTTTAGAACTCATGGTAAACTTAAAGAGGTTGTTGTCTATTTAACAGGACCGTTTCCACTTGTAAAAATTCTAATATAAAACAAAGTGGTTACTCACCAAACAGAAAAAGCAAAATTGGTAAAATCAGTATGAATTTTTTCATCTCCTTGTTATGAGTAAGAAAGTCCGTGTAGTCGACTGTAGGAGCACCGCGTCCTGAGCTGAACTCTCTGTGTGTGAGCGAGCTGCAGTGTTGTTAAAGCCGTATGTGGCAAGAGCTGGCAGCTGTCAGAGTCAGCGCGAGACAAACACTGCTGAACGTGTGTGCAGGGTTTAAACTTAAAGCACTATGCACATAATTATCAAACGTATTAAATGTAACCCTTTTAGCTGATATAAAGTTGTACGTTGTAACCGTGATTTTTAAGAAAAAAAAGGCTAAAATATGTCCACCGAATATTAGTTGTACATTCCCCTTTGTTGCAGGATAATGATCAAAAAAAAAAAAAAATGTATTCTAATGTCGCCCCCTTGCAGTTGCATCAACTTAAACGATCAACATTCGTGGAAGCAACATTTACTCATACTTTTGTATTTTTTATTTCTAGATGTAAACACAAATTTGTTAAATGTTAATTCGGAATTGAGGAAAAAAACATTCAGAATTCTGATTTTATATCGCAGTTCTTTTTTCCTCAGTATGGCGACAAAAAAAGTTGAGATATAAACTTAGAATTGTGATAAAATGTCAATTGTGAGATTAAACGTCGCTGTCAACTTTCGTTCTTTTTTTTATTCCTTGGAGGAAACAAGATTCCATATATTTTAGATTGGAATAATCCTTTATATTTAGAAACCTATTATCACACACATTATCACAAAGTGATAAACTTAAAAAAAAATAAAGTTTAAAAGACTATAACTTAGACTTATAAGTAACGTGTAAGATCTGAGCTATTCTGTAACAGACCATACTGTTTTTGGTAAATTATTGCTCCACCATATAAGTGTTTGACTTGTATTAAACCGAAATAAACTAAAGCAACGTCTTTCAAAATATTTCCTAAATAGCTTGAAATCTGCATTGAACAACCATCGTCATTGGCACCAATTTCCAACAAAAATACTAATTCAAACATTTTAAATAGTGAAATACATGTATTTATTCTGTATTTGGATACATTTTTACAATACATGTTTTATCTTATCAGCCTTTAACGAAAACTTGGAAAATGTACAATTTTAATGACACCAACACAGAACTCTTTTGGTAGCCAGTGTAAAACGCATGTCACAGCGGTGGGAAGAGGTGGACAGAGCAGTATTTACATGGCAAACAGAATGAGGAAAGCCACCATCAAACAGAAGAGACCCATAGCCTCGGACAGGGCAAATCCCAAGATAGCATATGAGAACAACTGCTGCTTCAGAGATGGGTTTCTGCGGGAGAGAAAGAGAGGTCAAAGGTCACTAATCACCAGATCTCTGTAAGGAACATTGCTTTGTCATGGAAAAAGAGAAATCAGCTAACAACAGTGTGAAGCATGAGGTTAAATTTGCTCAAGTTGAACTATATAAACAATATTTTTCATAATACTACACTTGTACTGCTGCAATATTCACAAGCTGAGTTCTTAAACTTAAAATACACTTAAATATTTTAGAACTACACAAATAAATAAACACCAAATTTGAGCAAAGCTATAGTTTACTTGGTACTACCCTAAGGAAAGGTCATTCGGTTTCATGTACAACAACAAGATGGTGACTATTTTCAGGAATCATATCAGTGGTGCATGCTGGTCTAGTCTACCTGGCATATCCAATAATGAGGCTGCCGAACACTGTTCCGATTCCAGCTCCTGAACCTGCCACTCCTACAGTGGCAGCACCAGCACCGATGAACTTGGCGGCTGTGTCGATGTCACGGCTTACGGCGCTTGTCTGAAAACCCCGCACTGCAACCTGGGAAACTGCTGTCTGTGGCAGAAAGGCTGGGCTGGCCTTTAGAAAAAAGAAAAAAAAAAAAAAAGACAATGAAGAAAATGAATGAACTGCATCTACCATCACTTAAAAAGGAAATCGCTTTGTAGATTGTAATAAGCTTATAATGGATGTAAGTGCATATAACAAGAATGAATCTTAATGCCCTTGCATAGGCAAAAGGATTACAGGGAAAATAACTGCTAAAAGGACATTAAACATCCATTTACAACAGCAAGCGCATGCCACATTTCTTAAACACGGTATATGCATAAAGCACTCACCTCTGCAGAGCTGACATCTGGCCTGGAGAGCACAGAGGCCGAGAGTGGTCTGTACAGCGCCCTTGAGCCAGAGCGGACCTGAGACAGAGATCAAAAATCACATTAGCACCGAAGACCTACAATTACGTTTATAAGAAGTGCTCTAGGCAAGACTGACACACAAGGCCCAACTGTTGCTTCAATCCTTGAATTATGTGGGAGGTACCTTGTGTCCAGATCTGTTTAATATTTGCTACTACTGGACATTTCTCAATCACACTCCAAATGTCAACTGAACAAATCATTACATTTCTAATTAAATTAATAAAAAGTCTGTGACTAGTCCAGTACAAAAGGACAGGAAGCGGAGCGTAACACCTGCAGCCCTGAACCAACCATCACTACTATATTTTTCCCATTAGCTCGAGTGTAATACATTTAAAAGAGCTGTTTTTGTTTGACATTTCAGCTGACTTTGAAATATTATGTTTTGCTGTCAGATTTCTACAATGACCTTGACTTCCCTGGAATCGCTGTTCAGATGACAGCATTAGCAACAAGCTGCCCATTGACATCTTAACCACAATGACAAACACACAAACAAATTCTGCAACAGTATTTTTTGCAATATGTGATGCAAACAACGCATATAAAACGCACTGCATCAACATGGGGAAAAGGTAAAGTGCACCAGGCCTCTTGCATTTTAAGGAAGAGAGCTTATCCATTATACCCTAACTGCAAAAATCACCAGAAACACTCACCAGTGCGGGTGTGGACACGAACTTCGCACAGGCGTACATGTTTGATTGAGCTCGCTGACTGTGGTGAGGAATAAACCCGCGTCTGTCTCTATGGAAAAAGCCGACAGTTTAAGG
The DNA here is from genome assembly GCA_039654775.1 of Spinibarbus caldwelli. Lineage (NCBI taxonomy): Eukaryota > Metazoa > Chordata > Actinopteri > Cypriniformes > Cyprinidae > Spinibarbus > Spinibarbus caldwelli. The sequence continues at coordinate 7,506,866 of CM077237.1, forward strand.
TCAATGCAATATAAACGCTACCTGGTACTAAATAACTCCTCTTGCAAGGGCTATATAATCTGGAGAATATGAAATGCATCAAATGGTTTGATTAAATATATCTAAAGCGTAATGATGGTATAAGATTGTGACAATATAGCTTCTCCGGTTACAATTTAGCTCTCCTTCACTCACCCGGCTGCAGAGGTCGAAGCGCTGAGGAGCTGCTGCGCATGCCCGACCCTCTATTCATGAAGCTCCCGTATGCTTGTGTGACGCACTTCAAGGTCATTCAGTGGTGCTTTATTTAAAACTTCGCTGAAGGCAAAGAAAACATAAGACTTATTTACTGTTTTTACACTTTTAACAGATAGTAACGATATATACAAGAAAAATGACTGAACAACCAGATCAAGTTTTACTAGGCAAGTGTTTAATAAAATAAGGTCAAGTAGATTGCTGAAGCACATAGACAAGTTTTGTCAATTAAAAAGTCCTATACAATACAGATCAAATATAGTACTTAGTATTGTGCAATACACAATTATAAAAGTATATAAAACATGACTGGGACCATGAGAGAATTCCTACAGTTTTGTACAAATATTTCATGTTAAAATATATATTTTGGGGTTATATTACATTTGCTGGTTTGATATATTGAAAATATCTCAAAGAATACATATATATATTTTTTTAGCTTCTGTGCAATAGCAAGTTATATCCTATCAAAGAAAGCATCCTATCAACATGTATCTGGGTTGGAACAACTGAAAATCCTGAGTTAAAAAAAAAAAAAGGATGAAAGATGAAAACTAAATGTTACATTTTTGAGTTACTTTAATTGATATGGCAAAAAAAGTTGTAAAAACTGAATCTTATCTCAGTGATCAGTAAAGTCTAAGTATCTATTATGTATCATGTATGAAATATTTGCTTAGGCATGTGCATCAGAAACTTTCAGTTAGCCTTTCTATATTGTTCTTCTTAATTCTTAAAGAGCCACTTTGTTGCCTATCAGAGGAAAAACTCACTTTTCATGATAATGTTGAAAGAATCATTCTTTAGAAAAAGAATTTTTATTGGATTTACCATGCACACAATCCAGTCTGTAAACGCAACAGACATGTGCACAACTTGCAAGTACTGACAAACAAGAACAAGTGGATAATTTCAGTTCCAAAGCACATGAATTTTGGTGCTTATTGAGATAAGAGGCAATTCACAATGAACATGGAAATGAAATAACTAATGCAAAATGCAGAGGAACAATTGACTACAAAATTATCATTATCATCATTTTTTAACTTCATTAATAAATACCAGTGTCACTTCTGGCATCAGTTGACTTGTAAAGCGTAAACATCAACGCAGAAAACATCCTATGTATGAAAACCAATTATTTTGACAAATTTTGCAATTTTGTAAACTGTGCAATAAGTCCCAGACATATTCCTAACCAGAAAGGCACAAGACAGTTGAATTATACACAAACAAGTAAACAAACTGTTGGCCAGAAAAACACAAGCAATTAAAACAATTCAAAATAAAAGAATAAATATTTAAGAATCAAAATAGTGCATTTGGCAAAAAAAAAAAAGCATCACTCCCCTACAAGGACTATGCTTTTGTCAGTGTATTTTAGTTCAGCTTGCAGTTTCAAATAATTCTGTAAACACAAAGACAGCTAAACTCTGTTAAATGTATCCTGCTACGTTTTGTCCTATTGACTATGCAATTGAATGCTAACACTGTAAAATTATACTAGTCTGACTTTAGCAATTGCAGTTTGTTTGTGAAATCACCCTCATAAACAAACCATGTACAGGTATTGTACTGGATGACATCACCACTATGGGGCGCCCCACACCATTAGTAATACAAACTGTAATGTGATCTGATATTTAGCCCACTATATGTAAACACTGTGGTGCATATATAAATAAATTAGCAGTAAAAACTCTTAACAGCCTCCAGAATTACTAAGATGTACTGAACATGAACATGCTTCAGAGTGAATTCAAAACCAAACATCCCAAAAACCAAAAGCTGTTGTGAACGGCATTGATCATACATGTCTAAACTGCATTTAAACACAGTTTAGTTTGATTCTTCCTCTTTCTGCTGTTGCCCCTGAGCTCCAGCCTCTTCCTGTTGGACATCCTCTGAGGGGGACGGGCTCCGTTGAGACTGTGCCTCTTCTTCCTCTGATTCATGTGCAGCAGGTGGATCTTCGGCGGCAGGGTCCTGAGGCTCCACAGCTGTAGTTCTTTCTATATCATCTGTAAAAATTAAATAATTAAGTATATATATAAGTATTATATATAAGTATACTGCTAAAAGCCATGGCACTGTTGTGTGTGTGTGAGATTGTGTGCATATTAGGCCTGTTATTGCATTAAAAATTAAGAATATAACTTGTGGTATTCTTCATTCAGTATGATAATACATGTTTAAAAGAAGCACAACATGCATTATCAAGACTGTAAATAAGCCAATTAATAATTATAGGAAAAAAAAATTATTAAGACGATAAACCATGCACTTAAGGGTTTGAAAATAAGATCAGATCTGATTTTTTTTTTTTTAAAGAGAAATATTCAACATTTTGGACATTCAGTATCTAACTAAGCATCTGACCATCTTCCTAATACTAACATTAATATTGCAGATAGCAGTTGCACCACATTTGGCAAAAAGTATCTTTTTGATATTTGTATATATAGCAAAAAAATAAGCTGAATGTCAAAAATGCAGGTAGATAGATATAAAACACACATAACACCGTTCAAATCACATATTAGAAGACATTTTTCATATATACAGAAGAATAACAGCCATTCACAAACACACCTTCCTGATTTGTAATGGTGACAGTCATTATCGTGTTGTGTGATTTTGTATACGAGAGTGGTCTGAATGGGATATGATTGTAATCATGATTATACCAATAGTAACTGAAAGGAGGAGAGAATACTTTAGCACCAAAGCATCATGCAGTGTGTACAATACTGTTCAAAAGTTTGAGGTCAGTAAGATTATTTTTTTTGGAATAAATAAATACCTTTATACACAGGGACACATTAGATTGATCAAAAGTGATAGTAAAGACACTGATAGTGTTAAAAAAATAATTGTAAAAAAATTAAATGTAGTTTTATATTAATCAAAGAATCCTGAAAAAAAAAACAGCTTCCACAAAATTATTAAGCAGCACAACTGTTTCAACACTGATAATAAAAAAGAAATGTTTCTTAAGCACCTAAAGCCTATTAGAATGTTTTCTGAAAGATCATGTGAAACTGAAGACTGGAGTAAAAAAATATTGTAAATTATATTAAAATAGAAATCAGTTATTTTAAACTGTAAATTGTATTTTTGATCAAATAAATGCAGCCTTGGTTAGCATAAAACACTTTCAAAAACAAACAAATCTTACTGACACCCAAACTTTTGAATGGTAGTGTATCTGTAAGTAAAGTGTGTCTGTGCGTAGGTTCTGGGACCTGAGGGAAATTTCTTGAAACTATGAACTTTACTCCAAGGGGTGCCAGGATGTGAAACACGAATGGAGCGAGCCGAGACAATACGGTCTAAAAAATACACAAATAAAATAAAACACAACATTCATTCATACAAATGATAAATGTAAATGATTTCTTCAAAACTGCATGTCTTGACTTTCAAAGTTGATTGCTCTCCTCTTGGAGGCTTTTCAGCTGCAGTTTTTAAGACTGATTGACACATGGCATGACAAGATGACAAAATGATTTTATGAGGTCTTGATAATGAGGTCACTGACTGTCAGCAGCATGAAATACCTTCAGGGGCGTCACTGTCCTCTGGTGTCTCTGTGGCGGCAGAAGACTGTGTTTCAGGAGATTCGGAGCGAAGTCTGCGCTCAAAACTGAATTCTGGGAGTCTTGGTGCCTGGGGGCGTATCTTTCTTGCCGGGTTCATGAAGTAGCAATAAGCACAACGGAACGCTGTAATATAAAACATCACACATGAGTATGAAAATAAGAAAGTATCCTTGGGCAAAAAAACTTAACAGTTCCATACTGTGTTCTGACAGGTTCTTACCTACATACTCAAATTCCTCCTTCAAAGCCATACCATTGTGGGAAAAACACTGCTGGCAAATCAATGCATATCTGAAAGTATAAGAATAAATGGGAGGAGTACAATAGACAAATTATTATCACATGTACTGACATGATTCTGGCCAGTACAGTGTTCAATGTGTCTCTCTTAACTTGTACACCAAGCTGGTTGTATGTTATACCAGTGTAATACCTGTTCTGAGGTCCATCTCCCACCAAATACTCAATGACTCTATCCACAGCACTGCGCTCCCGTGGAAGGATTGGTCGAGCAAGAGGTGGACCAGGAGGACGCATACCTAAATGATCAGAACCATAATCAACACTCCTTCATTCACACAAATCAGGAAAATTACACGCTAGGACTTCACAATATTGCAAATGACATCAAATATAGCAAAGCAAAAAAGTTCAGTTCGTGTTTAAGCCACAGAAAATGTTGATTTAGTGAGGAATGCATTAATCCTTGAGTAAGAAGCTAGTAAGGAATTTTTAAACAGGCTTAAACTGCGTGAATGACTTTATTCACACTTAAAGGGATAGTTCACATAAAAATGAGAATTCTAATTCATTCTCGTGTCATTCCAAACCTGTATGACTTTCTTTCTCTGTGGAACATAAAAGATGACATTTTGAGAAATGTCTCAGTGTTGTTTTGTCCATACAATGAAAGTCAATGGTTACCAAGATTATTCACAATATCTTTCGTGTTCTGCAGAAGAACAAACATCAAACAGGTCTGAAATGACATGACCGTGAGTAAATGATGACAGAATTATTATTTTAAGCTAACTATCACTTTAGAAAGGACACCTTCACGATGGACATAAAATTGGGCATTTCAGCACACTTTTATATGTGCAATTGTATTAAAACAGTGTACCTTAAATTAGGCATGCAGTGATGCCCAATACTAAATGTTAGCCGATACTAAAAAAATGTAATTATGCATGCTCATTTACCTTATTTGTACATTTCGATATGCATTTACTCACTTAAAGTTTATCTTTAAAAGCACTAATAACACTAATAGTAACATTGTTAAATGTACTCTTTAGCATACCTAGAAATAAATAGACATTTTTCTTTAGTTGTAATGTTGGAATGCACAAATTTACTTGTAGTATTATTGTAAAATTATTGTAATATTATAATGTTTTAATTTAATTTTAGACAAAAAAGCATTGTATATTAGTCTTGGCCACTTATTTATCATCATAACATAAGGATAAGTGCATTACAGTCAAAAATCATTCTAACACACAGCCATTTATATTTTATGATCGAAGACACCAATGTTCAATAAACAGGTGAATGTATTAAATAATTAAAAATATGATATTAGCCATTAATTATAAAATTCAGTTGATTTACAGTCACAGGATTTCTTCTGTGCAGGTATAGCTGATATTTTAGCAGATATTATCTGCTATTGTATCAGAATTTCATAGAGTCACAGCTATCTGATTTTCATTTACTTATCCATGCAAGGATGTATATACAAGTGTGAGTGTACTGAACCTGATCCAGGTCCTGGTGAATAAGGATTCATGCTTCTTCTCATCATTTGTTGTGGTGTTTCTGCTTGGCTTGCTCCTGTTGGGCTGGCTACAGACCCAGCTAGCCCTTTCTCTGGAGGCCCTCCTGGGGCACCGCGAAGAGGTGTGCCTCCTGGGGACATGGGACTGAGTACTGAACCAGGAGTAGCCATTGCAACATGCCGCTGCCGAAGGTCTGGATATAATGAGAGTACAGCGTGCATTATGCATGAGGAAAACAAACATAAACACATAATCAAAAACAAAAGCACATACAAACCTTGTCCTGGTCTAGGGGTCATATGGGGTCTGACTGGAGTGGCTTCTGCTTCCTGTAAAGAAAAATCATGCTCACTAGCTCCAAAAATAAATCTCTACATCTGTTTAAAGCTTTAATAATACATATGACTGTACTTACTGCTTTCTTTTTAGATTCTGGATCGAATCTCTCCAATATGAGTTTAGCATTTTTGTAGGTCTCCATTTCCATCACATCCTCAAGCTGACAAAAACATAATTCATTTGTTTTATGATACATATGAACAATTTTATTCATTTGACATATTAGTAGCCACAAACAAGCTTAATTCCTTAGACATCAGTTCTAATGTGCCTGAAATCACACTTACTATTTTCCGTTTCTGTGCTTTTAAATCATCTAATTTTTCATCTGAAACAGAACAAACCATAAGTCAATCAATAAAGATATTCACTCAAAATACCAGTGAGTCCATTAATCAAATCCCAATCAGATCCCTGTCAAGATATTTGGTGTATTCAAACACATTTATTCAGAAAATTAAGAAAACAATGAAGAATGAAGAAAAACATCATATCAACTTACTGTTTCTCTCTGTACGTTTGGAGAAAAGGAAGATTAGCAGTTTTCGTAATAGCAACACTCTATGAAAAGAGAGAATATAAAATTAAGCAAGAGAACACATTAACAAATCAATACCGCAACACAATAACATGGACCTATCTAAGCCAAGCAGCTTTTAAAAAGGAGTATAACAGAATGCAATACATATATATGTGATATAACATGTAATACAGATGTAATAACATCTACTGTAATACAATAAGCACTCCTAATACAATGTCATTATCCATGAATAAAACTTAGGACTCACAGTGCAGGAAAGGCCAGCAGAGGCAGGGCAGTTATGAATCGAGCGCTCCACTGCTCAGGGAAGTACAGGTAATACACACACAGACACGTTATCAGGTACAGAGCAGATGAGTAGAAGAGAAGTCGGCCCACCCACAACTTCAGCAAACGCTGGTTCTTTGCACGAAACTCCTCAAGGTCCTTTATGTCCTGTGGATTCATGTCGCAATATTGTAAGACCATATATTATTACGTTATATGTTGCAAAAATGCTTTGTAAGATAACCTAAAAATGCTTCATCTGATAACATTTAATTAACATGATCAAACTGAAAAACTTGTATACTATCTACTACATGCCTTCTGATTGATTGACACTTTTTTAGAGAGTAAATGTCTTTTTAGCTGAATTCTAAACACGTCTATCTCGTGGTACACGTGTCTTTTTGCTGTGAAATTTTTAATGAGCAAAGTAAGAATAACCTTTTATTTTGTTGTTAATATTTCAAGATGAACATTTACTGGACTGAAAAACTTGATTATCTTTTAGAAGAATCATATTAAATCACATTGTTTCATGCTGAAACAGGCTTATAATGAACATCTATTTGTGCATCTCTCAACCATCGTTGCATTGCAATTGCATTATCTGTTTTTAACTACATAGCTTTGATCAGAAAACTAAGTATTTATAAATTTATAAAACATTATTGGAAGATATAGAGTAATAACTGATCATTTATACGCATTTCATGCAAGTAGTCTGTAATACTGTTACAGAAAAAAGTTTCACTGATTTACTTTAGAAACAGAATTTAATCTTCCTTCCATATAAATAACAACATGCACCAAATTAAATAAAACTAATGTTTTTTCCCTCCTTGATTGTGATCTCCATATTCTCACTATATCACACTACATGCCCATAAAATCCTACATAAAAGACATATGCAAACCTTTTTCTTTATTTTCTTTTATATTTTGTCTAAAGGTTCAGTAAATTGTTCCATTAAAAAAAAAAAAAAAAAGTTTTTCTGACTATTATTCGATATGCCAGGCTTTACAGGGTTAACTAGTTTTATTCAAGAATTAAAATTATTTATTAACATGACTGAATCTGAATCGAACTACATTAGATTACACTAACAAAAGTCATTTTTAAGGTCAGGTCAGATAGAAATAACTCCTCAAAATAAATTATAATGTCCGTTAAAACCATTAAAACCTATGCCAAACATAAATCTGAGTGACATCGGCCCTGCTAATGCAGAACATGAATACTGAATGCCAGATATAAGCTCTGTTAGTTACATTTGAATGTACAGTGGAAATTAACCATAAAGCCCTCTGGAATTGCATAGTGTATTCCTACAGCTCACTCCAAACCAAAGCAGTGACCATTACTGGACAGTTAAGGTCAACCGCAGCAGCCCAGCAAACAGATGGTCCTGTCAATACAGTCTCCAGATAGACGGCGGCTTCAGGAGGCGAGCCAGGAATGAGTAAAGCAAGGAAATGCAGCCAGTACAAGGGTTCAGATGATGACATACAGCTCTGTGATGTGTGATAAGGTCACAATGGCTGAAAGTAGTCTAAGGGCAGGACAACAGTGGAGAACATACCTTATCCAGTACCTCCAGAAGCTCCACAGTGGAAGGTTTAGTCTGTTGGAGCATAACAATTACGTTATTGTTTATAGAATGGGTTTGATAAAGAAGTGCAAGAACTGGGCTAGGGGGGGAAAATTGCAAAAGGAGAAAAATACTCACCTTCCACCGTGAAATTATGGCTCCCATTGTCAGACTGCAAATTCACACCTTAAAACAGAAACCAGCAAACCATTTGAATTACCCTCGCAACACCCTCTAATGCATCTGTTTGCATGACAATGCTCGCAAATAATATTAAGAAAACACGCTTGCAACTGAGGTCAGACCTTGTCAATAACGTGGGTTAGAAAAGCAAACTCCAAACGAATACAAAGAGTAAGTATATCCAACTGAGAAATAAGACAACAGTGCAACTGTTTTGCAGAGGATATTACTACAACAGGGACTTGCATAAAGCACCTGCCCTGCCTTCTCGCCAGCCCTAAAACAGTCCTGGATCAAATTCGTTTAATGTAAAGCCCTAAACAGTGTGATTTAAACATATGTTCATTAGGTTAATATTAGGTGGAGCAAATTATAAGATCACTCGTTGACTTGCCTTTCTACAGAGATGATGCTGAGCGTGTGACGGTGACGTAATCGGAAGTTAATTCGAACCTTCAAAATAAAAGCCCCGCAGCGTACAATTGATCTCATCTAATCATGATTACATTTAATTCTGCATTAAAACTTCACTGACTGCATGGATCAATCCCGCTATTTTTTAAAACTGTAATGTAATTATATAAAATTATAAACCCATGTTTATGGCCCTCATTTGTACGATAATTATCAGAAATTACACAAGGAAAAGAATCAAACAATTGAAAGAAGAAAAGCAATGAAATAAAGAAACGGTGGTATCCTACATGGAAATATAAAATATGTAAATATGTAAATGTAAAAACAGAATCAGGATGTTTTAGCTGTGAAAACTGTTTTTTGTCAATACATCATGCAACCAAAACGTAGGCTACCCTGCACATATTTTAGGAAGATGAATCGCTAAGCAAGAAAAAAAAAAAGCGAATTACTGGGTGGTTTGGGACGGGTCTGACCCCCTAAAGAAGGCTCGATCCGAAACCGACCAAAACATCAGAACAAGACGTTAGAGGAGGTCATAGAAAGTAATCTTAGTCTAGTCGTAATATGAAGCTTTACCTGAAATACTGACGGAGCAAAAGGCATACAGCCATTTTTGCATTTCCTTTACTTTTCTCAGAGACTGTTTGCATTAGAAAGCCAGAATTTTAATACAATAAAGCCACATCAGTCAGCTACTCGTGCACGTATGCACATATGATTATATACATACAATTTATACTTGAATAGACAAAGTCAAATGTTGCAACTGACCCCACAACCGGAGACGATTGCAACAGTCCACAGGGACAGTTGCAACATTAATCAAAACGTAATTAAAACCATTCTTAAACATCATTTCGCAATTTCTTTATTTTATTTGTGCATAGACATGGTCTTTAATAAGTGGCTGTGTAAAAACAAAGAATAGTAAATGGAAAAAACCCAAACATTTTCAAGTAACAAGTAACAACCCTGTCTTGGCTAATTATTACAATACATTTGAACTACAAAATATTAATTTAATCAAAATCAAGACACTGCAATTTAATAATAGCCTACTTCTGTTAACTTCTGTGAAAGGTTACTGAACTGAGGCCAGTTGCATAAACATAGCCATTATCTTAAGACTGTCTTAAGAACTAGTTTGACCAACTAGCAGTTAACCAGGTGGTAATCAGTCTTACTTTTCAAATTCAGATTAGACAAATCTATCATTTTATGTACAAGTAACTGACTTTATAAGTGTGTGTGTGTGATGGATATATGTGTGTAAGACAAAGAGAGGGTGAGAGTGAAGGAAATGAGTCCTTAGACTCGAACTCATTTTTAACCTATACTTAAATAAAAAAGGAGAAATATCTAACTATTGAAAGGGGTTCTTTATTAATCCATAAAATTATGGGGAAAAGTTATGGGAAGCTTTTACATCAATGTGGTAAGGGACAGTATGTTGGGACGGTTGCAACAACGTGTTGCAACTGTCCCTACTTTGACAGCCATGATAAAACTTGGTATATTAGCTTGACACAACACATGCTATGCCTATTAGCCTAAGAAAACACAGATATAAATCATATGTTTTTACAATGCTTCACGTAAACAACTTAGACAGTATGACAAAAAATCTGATGATTAAAAAAAATACTTTTTACCATGATTTTTTTATTTTTAATTTTTTTTTTTATAGAAGGAATGGTCACATGTGCCTGATGTCATCCAGGAAGGATGAGGGGCTGATTGAACATGTGCAGTATGAATATCATCACTGTAGCTCATTCCTGATTGAAGAAATAAGCCATGTTGCAACTGCCCCTTGTTGCAACCGTCCCCACTCTCCCCTATTCATAAATGCACATATAAACCCATACTTATTTTATTTCTGTTGTAAATGGGGAAATGCGATTACACGTAAAATTATAATTTAAAATAGGCCTATTTAAACTGTATACTTTATTACATCTGTCAGGATGTATTCCGATGAATGCTGCATAATGTTCTACAGAGCGATACACTGTATCTCTTTCGCGTATGCACGCACACGCGCTGACACATCAAAGTGAGTTATTCCATAGGAAAATATAATATTGTATAATGCTATAAATTGTTCGTATTCTAACATCCATACACAAATACATTCAGTCTCTCTCAACTCCCACCACACACGCACGCACACACACACACACGCACACACACACACACACACTTTGGGTTTCTAGGTTTTATGATTATGATACACAGATTTGTATAGGATTAGGGTTAGGCATATTGTATTGCCATTTTTTTATTCTTTAAAAAAAAAAAAGTATTACAAGAGCTTTTGTTTCCTTGTTCACAAGTCCTGCATACAACCCCATTTTAGCTCAACACAGTGTTGAAAAAAGAGATTTTTAAATGATTTTTTTCTGATTTTTAAACGGAGAAGGGATTTTACCTTTTTTAAATCATAAAATGATAGAAGATGCCTGACTTAACATAGCTACAAAGAGCAGTCCAGATAATGTGCAGAGATATGCAACTTCTTCGCCCTACATTTTGAGATATTTCAGGCGTTTCTGTTTCCTTCATTTGTTCGTTTTTGTAGATTGTAAATGGTTAGCTGGCAACGCCACTGTGGGGTAGAAAATCTGCGGTTTCTAAGCTCTTCCCAGCTCAAAAGTTGATTTACAGCTCAGGTTGTAAAACGGTTTTTACGAGCCTCGCGCGTCCGTCATTGGGTATCACAGATGAGACGCGCTCCGGGCTCGCGGTAATATTGGCCCCTCTCTTTCCTTCCCACGCGCTCTGTTGCACAGGAAAGCTCAGTACGAGGACGTCTGTCTGCATTTCTGTCTGTTTTAGCATTTGTGCAGTATATTTTATTTGCGTTTTATATGTTTATTTTTTGTCTTCCTTTTTATTTTACTCTTTTCTTTTTCTTTCTCTTTTAAATATTGTCTGTTTACTTTAATACAGGGAAATGTATTTTAAATAGGTCGTTTTTGCATCAAATGGTAAGTGCAGCTGCAAAGTCAAGCTTAATGCTTTTTCTTTTTAAAATAATTTTATTGACTTTTTCTGATCAATCAGTAGATTTATCAATAATTATCAATTGTGAATTTTTGTTGTCCCGTGTCTTTTTATGCAGACGGTAATATACATTGTTGAATAAGAGAAATTGTAAATTAAAAAATTTAAGACAATAAGACAATCTTGAGATGAGGTCAGATAAGTCAAAGTGTGTTGAGCATTTGTGTTCTATGAGTAAACCTGAATTTATTATTGTGGTTTCTTTGTTAACGAATCAATTTAAATTTGAAAGCGAGAGGGTTCTCCTAATTTACTACCTTACTGCATTGCGGCGAGAGAGAGAGAGAGAGAGAGAGAGAGAAAGAAGCACAGAGAGACCAAGAAAGAAATGTGATTTTCATGATTTTCTAAGACAGCAGATTTCTCAAATACTTTTCATTTTTTTTATTTGATTACATGATTACAAAAGGCACCAATTTTATTTAAAAAAATATCTGAAATTAACAACATCAAATTCACACTGAGAAAAAAAATAGTCTATTTATTAAATACCTCAAAATAGCATTTTTTTATTTTGAGAGAGTTTATTTATATGCTTTAATATAATCGAAATAGTTTATAAAATGGTCTTTCAGATAATTCCTCGTAATTTGTATCTTAACTGAAATGACTTTGCTTTAAAAAGGATTTTCTTGTTTGCAGGGTGTTTTCAATTTTCGGGTGTTAAACATTTTCAACGTCTTATCTTTTTTTTTTTTTTTTTTTGTCTGGACGTTCCATTTCAGAATATTCATTTGGAATGTCTGTTCCGTCGTGTATATATACCCTGTAGAACCGAATGTGTGTTTACACAGCACATTCACAGATTCGGTTTTAGGGGAGTATATGGACGATGCAAAAACGTCTGCTTTCAAGATAAAACCACACTGCATTTGCTGAATTCATAAACGACTAGATTCGTTTACTTGAATCAATGCACACTGCATGCAAAACAAACGGGGTTTGTAAAATTTCTATTTTTTATTTATTTATTTTGCCGTTTAAAATATTTAGCTATTAAGGTTAGGTTAAAGGACTAATATGTTGTGATTTTGTCTAACATCCAATAATATCATAAAAAATAATTAGAATATTACCAAGTCTTTAATATCTGTTTTTGGTGAATTCTGTTTCTTCAGCTCTCCTTTCTTCTTTTTAGAGAACAGGGTAAGATGCCCCGACCTCTGCTCAAGCCTGGAAAAAAATCCTACAGCACCACAATAAAATACATGCACTTTCTGTTTACTGATAAGCTGAAAAGTGACTTGAATATATGTGTCAATGTTCTAAATGTATAATGAGCTGTAATAAAAAGAGAGTATACAAATGTGTCCTTTTTTGTTTCCTAATAAATACAATACAATAACATCAAGAAAGTATTCATTATGTCTGTTCATATATTAGCTAATACCATACATTATATATATATATATATATATATATATATATATATATATATATATATATATATATATATATATATATATACACACACATATATAGCCAGTTACATTACATTATATGTACATTACATATATAGTTATAGGCTATATATAGTTTTAGGTTTAAATCGTCTGTTTAATATAGTTTAAAATAGACATATTGATTTTACAACAGTTACAACAATTGTAACTTTTGATCAATATGAGGCATCCATGCTCAATAAAATTATTAATTTCTTTCAAAAGATTTATATTAACACACTTATATTCTTATTCCTGTTTCAGATGTACGTATTAGGATAATAATAAACCTTGGTATTTAGCCTAACATTTGACGAAAGAACAATTGAGATGCGGCTCACACACAGCGGAAGGCGTGCGCTCATGATTTACTGTCCGCGCCCAGCTCTAATGGCACCATTATGACCGCTTGCAGACACCTGCTCCTCCAATATAAAATACATTACCACATAAATAAATATAAAATATACAGAGCCGAAATGTACTGTGGTTATAAGAAAATAAAATGAAAAAAAAGAAAGAAAGGGTTTTAAGAATAATGTTGCAAAAAGTAGCTTTTGCAGTGAAACGCCGCTTTCATATTACGCGTCGGAAGTGGAGGAACGTGATTGGCTAGAAAGCAGGAAAAACTATAGGGTGACGTCACTACACTGGGACAGGAGCTTGCTTTGCCCTTGCGTGGGAAATTAATGCCATTTCAGTTTTTCGATCAGTTATTGTGCTTAGATTAAAGTAGATTTTCCTCCGCCGCCATGTCTCTTGCTGCAGAGGCTTTCGTCTCCCAGATTGCAGGTAATGTTTTGGCTTTGTGTAATTGTAGCGAGTCCATATGGGTGTGTTAGTGTTTTGTGCTAGAGATGGACAGGTCAGGATGATAATCGCTATTTACTTTCAACAGTTATTTCATTTCTCTGCATATTAGTAGAGTTAAGCCAAAGCTTCTGATTGCGAGTCATTTATTTTAGATGTTACAGTTCTGTTGTTTTCAGTGCTACTGTCAGGGTCAAAGATAAAGAAGCACATTAAATCTGTATTAATGTAATGTAAGCCCACATAAAGCGTAGATGGGTATTTAAGGGTCAGAGTTTCTTATTTGTGAATTGTCAGTAGTTCATGTCATGTCACTTTCTATTGCAGCTGCTGAGCCATGGCCTGAAAATGCAACTCTGTACCAACCTCTTAAGGGTAACTAATAAAAAAGAAGCTTTATCAGTTTTACATTTAGAATGAGGTCTTTCCAACTACAAAAGATGTCAAATGAAACACACATCTGTTTTTTTGCAGAGGATCAAATCTTGCTGTCGGATTCTGCATCCTCTCTGGCCGTTCAGGTGAAAAGTAGTGCTTTAATCACTTTGTCAATTTACACACTCACCAATTCACATTGGCAGCTTGAAGCCCAAATATTTTGACTTGGTTTAAAAATGTTTTGGTCACTAGTTTTTGTTAGTGAAGTTATTTTTGTTTTGCAGACTTTTCTGAGGATGTGTGGCCTGCCAGTGCTGGTGTCCTGCTGTGCCAATGCTGAATACATGTCACCGTCAGGTGCGCAACCAAACTCTCTACTTTACAGGCACTCATTTTCAGGTTCTTGTTGTATTTTTTTAGGGATTTATTTAGTCTTATGTTGGAAGGTTGAATGTATTAATAAATGTCTCTTCCTCTCTGTTCATTAGGGAAGGTTCCTTTCATCCACGTTGGAAATCAAGTTGTGTCAGAATTGGGGCCGATTGTTCAGTTCACAAAGGCAAAGGTATCACTCTCACTCTAAAAACAAATTCCACATGAATCCTACAATGTTTGACTGTTGGCTGACATTGCTGTCCATAGG
Source organism: Spinibarbus caldwelli (assembly GCA_039654775.1). NCBI lineage: Eukaryota > Metazoa > Chordata > Actinopteri > Cypriniformes > Cyprinidae > Spinibarbus > Spinibarbus caldwelli. Next base: position 7,522,170 of record CM077237.1, read on the forward strand.
GTCATTCTCTGAGTGACGGGTTGGATGATGTCCAGAGGGCGGAGATGAAGGCTTACATGGAGTTGGTCAATAACATGCTGCTGACTGCAGAGGTAGAGATCTGCACACATCAGCTTGTATTTGTGTGCAGCATACAAAACCTTTCAAAAGTTTGGGGTCGGAACAATTTTTAAAAAACGTTTTTAAGTCTTTTATACTCACTAAAGCTGCTTTAGTTGGTTAAAATCAAAGACTATAGAATACCCAAGACATGTCACCCGTATAGTTTTGAATAGAGAAAAATGCAACACTCAGTATGGCTGCTCTATCGAACGAAGCCCCGCCTTCTGAGCAAAAAAGCCAATCGGTAAAGTCAGCTTAGGACTGGTGGGTCTAGCCTGAGAAATAAGATTTTTTTAACGCTATTTGAGCAAAATAAACAACATTTATGATACAGTTGTTGTCAGATTTCATTAGGGATTTCAAATATGAAATTTAATCGTAAGCTTGGCAATTTTGGAGAATTTGATGTTTCCCCATTCAAAGAGATAGGAGCTGCACTTGCATGCCCGAGAGGCGTTTCAAAGATAGCCGCCGAGTGACATGACTTGCCTTAAAGGGACTTTGTTAAAATACAGTAAAAGGGTAATATTATGACGTAGGTTTTACAAAAATAACTCTTTTCTATTTTAATATCTTTCAAAAAATAATTTATTTTATATCAATATAATTTATTCTTGTGATGGTAAAGCTGAAATTTCAGCAGCCATTACTCCAGTCTTTAGTGTCACATAATCCTTCAGAGATCATTCTAATATACTGTTAAAAAATTACTATTATTATTATTAATTGCTGTTATGTTGTTGTGCTGCTTAATATTTTTTGTCGAAATTTGATCCATTTCTCAGGATTATTTGATGAACAGAAAGTTCAAAAGAACAGCATTTATTTGAACTAGAATGTTAAACTTTGATCAATATAATGCATCCATGCTCAAAAAAAAATTATTTTTTTCAAAACAAAAGAAAAAAAAAAACTTACTGACCCCTAACCTTTGAATGGTAGCCATGTGCAAAAAATCTGATTGATACATTTGTAAAAACCTCCATTTACAGCACTTTATGCATCTTTGCTTGTGGATTTCTCTAATTATATGTATTTTATCTTTTACATGAATATGTTAAAAGTGATAAACTGTGCAGACCAGTTCAACTTTGCCTGTTCTTTCTAGTTGTATATCCAGTGGTGTGATGACTATACTGCTACAGAGGTATGTGTCACATATAAGGATGTTCCCAAATCATATATAATATATATCGTATTAACAAAGATGACATCAATGGCACTAAATGTCAGCATATAGATAGAAAGATATGTAAATGTATAACATCATGGTACATATTTAATGGTAGTGTGTGTTTAGATCTCTAGGCCACGATACAGTAGTCCCTATTCTTGGCCCCTCAATCACATCCTGGCCTATCAGAAGCAGTGGGAAGTACGGAGGAAGATGAATGCGATTGGATGGTCAGGAAAGAGCCTGGAGCAGGTAAGTTTTTGTGTGCAGATAAATTAAGTGTAATTCACTGACCAAGTCAGTTTGTGTGTGTTTCTTTCATCTATGTGCAGTACGTAAAGTTTTGTGTGGGTTTCCTCTTCTCAGGTGTATGAAGATGTGAGTCAGTGCTGTCAGGCCTTGTCACAGCGATTGGGAACACATCCCTACTTTTTCAACAAACAGTACGTTTTGTGCAGAGAAGTTGAGCGTCAGTGAGATCTGAATGTCTGTACAAATACAGACATGCAACATAACTCAGTTATCACATGCTGTCTTTACTAATTGTTGTATTTTCACAGGCCAACTGAACTAGATGCTCTGGTGTTTGGTCATCTTTTCACCATACTCACCACACAACTGACCAATGACGAGCTTGCCGAAAAGGTTAAATCCTACACCAATCTGCTTTCTTTTTGCCATCGTATTGAACAGACTTACTTTAAGGAGCACGACCGAGAGAGCCAGTCGGGGTCCTCGCGCCATTCCGAAGGCTCACTACCCTGAGCCCCCCACACTTTGCCCAACATTTCTCACTCCTCTGATCTGAAGTGGTTGATCTGTCTGAAATGATTGACATCTTTAATATTTTACGTGCATTAAAAGACGACATTGTTAGTTCTGTTAAGGCTAAACCATCTGTATAGATCAGTAGGAGGGAGAAAGGGCCATTAAATAAAGGTTTGTGAATATTTAAAGTGTTCCCAACACACTTCTGAACTACTTCTTTGCCTGTTCATAATGCCATAACAGGAACCTGCCTGCTGCAACAGTAGAATTAGATTTCATATATAAAAATATAGTTGATGTAAGTATTTTTTCCACTGTGTGATGCCGTTGTCTAATATGATGTGTACATGGAAAGTGCCTACACTATGAAGTATAATAAACTTCAAGTTTAGACTCAAATTGCTGTGTTAATGAGGAATTCTGTTCATGCAAAGTTCAAACGTGTTATAATATGTAAGATATCCAATTTAAAATTTTTAATGTAGAGGCAGTCCTCTGATACACCTAAACACCTGGCATAATGTTGATGTATTCTTTTTGCTCCAGCAGGGGGCGTATCAATGCTGCATAAAATTGAAGTCATCGCCTATAATCCAGGGGTGTCCAAACTCAGTCCTGAAGGGCCAGTGTCCTGCTGAGTTTAGCTCCAACTTGCCTCAATACACCTGCCTGGAAGTTTCTAGTATGCCTCGTAAGAACTTGATTAGCTGGTTCAGGTGTGTTTAATTGGGGTTGGAGCTAAACTCTACGGGACAGTGGCCCTCCAGTACTGAGTTTGGACACCCCTGCTATAGTCAATATTCAGTGAATACGTAAATTAAGTGTCATTGTGTTTAGCCATTATTTAGCTTTTAAACCGTTTTTATTGGATTGAAATATATTGGAACTACATGATAATCTCAAGAGTATTAGAACACAAAATAATGTGGTTAAAACTTGCATATTAATTAGAACACACAAGTATTCATAAAACATATTGTCCGTTGCAGATATACAGTACATGCATCAAATCTTTTTCCATCTGAATATGTATCTTTGACAGCCCTCCAGAAAATATTACGGTTCCAACTACATATAGCATGAATGTTTAATTTATTCAGAATCTCATCATATAATCTGTAAAATTCAGGATTTGTCAATAAATAATCTCTACCTATTTCCAATCTCATCCACACATATATATTTTCCATAGTTGCTATACAGTGTCTGTACTGTTCAAAAGTTTTGGGTCAGGAAAAGAGAAATTTGAAATTATTCAGCAAGATGGATTAAACTGATCAAAAGTGAAATCTATTTCAACTTTCTATTCATCTAAGAATTCTGAGAAAAAAAATGTATAACTGTTTCTAAAAAAAATATTAAGCAACACAATTGTTTTCAACCTTGATAATTCCACGTTTCTTAATCACCAAATCAGCATATCAGATTTCTGAAGGACCATGTGATGCTGAAAATTCAGTGTTGCCATTACTAATAAATTACATTTTAAAATATATTAAAATGGAAAACAGTTATTTTAAATTGTAGTAATATTTCATAGTTTTTTATTTTTTGTTTTAATGCATGTTTGATCAAATAAATGCAGCCTCAGTGAGCATGAGATATTAAAAAACCTTAACAATGCCTAACATTTGAATGGCTTTGTGTGTGTATGTGTGTGTGTATATACTGTATGTACTTGCATTAACTGGATCAGCCTCATGATTGAAGCTAAAATTTCTAATACCATAGTTGTGAGATTTTATTGTCATTTAAATGTAACATTGACAAAAGTTTGGAGATTTCAGTCTTTCCCTATTCAGGTAGAAAGTAGCTGTACTGCATGACTGAAAACAGCGGCTGGGGGATGATGCTAATGTAACTGGATAAACTGTCACTCAACCAACCTCCCTTGACAAAATCAACAGGAGATGAATTTGAATGCCAGACACAAATAGGGCCAATGACTCCTCAAGACTACAACAAAACCAAAGTCCCTGGTGTGTCAAGTTACAAACACCGAAAGAGCTTTGCTGTACTTCAGGTGTGTTATAAATCCTCTGTCTGTGTATTTGTCTTGTTGGCTGTGCCACGTGGCAGCAGGTAAACCGTGCCATCAGTGCTGTGCTGTAGTTTGTACTCTCTGGAGTTGTAGGAGTTTCCATGTTCATCTCTCAGTTGTCTAAACACCTCATTGTAAAGTTTCCTGAGCTTCTCTTTCATCTCACGAAGTTCTCTAGCGTTCCTCTCATTTTCTTCCATGATTTGCTCCTTCTCCCTATTTAGCCCCTCAATCTCTTCTTCCAGATCAATGAGACTATCCAGCTTTCGTTTGCGACAGCTCTGGGCTGCCATCTTGTTTTTGCCTCGTCTTCGAATGTCTCTGATGAGGGTATGTTGAGCGTGGTTGAGTTTGCAAGAGCTGATGGCTTCATTAAATGCTTCCATGGGCAGGTGGATGATCTTCTGCACACTAAGCGGCAAACTCATCGCTCTGGCCCGCTGTTCATCACGACATACGCGCCGGACACCTGCAGCTCTGCTTGTGGTTAAGGGACTTGCCTGAGGTGAATATTCAGGTGTTGATTCATTTTGAGTTTGGTGTTGTGGAAACGTAACAGTTTCATACAGCGTTGCTTCCACAGCATCAGAGTGTAGCGATAAAGGCAGCAGATCGGTGTAATCTGATTGGATGCTCTCCAGCTCGTCCTTGTCTGATTGGCTGTTACTTAAGGTGTGAGCAGCATAGAGGGATGTCTCTAAATCCACAGAGTCAACAGAAGCAGAGTCATCAAAACCCAGCAGAACGTGGCGCTCCTCAAATTGTAAAAGTGTTTGTGGAGCGTCCTTTCCAGGTGCACTATTTAATTGTTCAGAGTTACTAGTATTGATGGTATATGGGCAAAACTCACTGAGGGTTGAATCGCTTGAGTTTATCTGGCATTTAGGTAAAATCACTTGATTCTCTGGGGTACTGCAGCTGTAAATTGTGTTTGAAGGTGAAGGTGTTGGATTTCCTTGATCTGAGAATGTCTGTACGCATGTTTCCAGGATCTCTACTGGATCAGAGGGTATGGATGACAAAGGCCGAGCAACATCAAAAGAGTCTGATATTGTCTGTGTGATGCCACCTAACGCATCTGTTGAGTTTTCCCTCTGTAGCTCCGGCAGGTTCTGGTGGCAGATTTCAGTGATATCCTGTAGGGGCAAGCTTGAGCCCTCAGACTCCAGGACATCCAAATAATACTAACAGAAAACAAAACAGTATATTAATTATATTAGACATTTTAAAATAAATTTATGTGAAGAAAACATTTATTCTGATCATTTTATTCTGCAGTTTACAAAGAGGTGTGATATTATTTTGCAATCTCCACCTTATTCATATTTTGTATAAATTTTTTTACTTGTATTAAAAAATAGCATATTGCGTATTATTCGTCTGGCCACTGACATTTTAGTGGAAATGTGCATAGGCTGTACATGGTAAACTAAAATATTTACACTACTGTTCAAAGGTTTGGGGTCAGTAAGTTTTTTTTTTTTTGGAAAGATATTATGTTTATTCAGCAAGGAGGAATTAAACTGATCAAAACATGAAAGACATTTACAAAAGATTTCTATTTCAAATAAATGCTGAAATAGAAAAATAATTTTTATTAATCAAAGAATCTTGAATATATATATATATATATATATATATATCTATCTATCAGTGTCCACAAAAATATTAGGTAACACTTTTGTATAGGGACCAATTCTCACGTTTAACTAGTTAGTATGCCTGTTATTAACATAGTGTCTGTTTATTAGTGATTATAAAGCACATATTCTACATGACCATATTCTACATCCCTAATCCTACACAATACCTAAATTTAACAACTATCGTACTAACTATTAATAAGCAGCAAATTAGGAGTTTATTGAGGCAAAAGTTATAGTTAATGGTTTGTTAATGGCAAGAATTGGACCTTAAAATGAAGTATGGCCAAATATTAAGCAGCACTTGATATTTTAAACATTGATAATAAGAAGGAATGTTTCTTGAGCACCAAATCAGCATATTAGAATGATTTCTGAAGGATCATGTGACACTGAAAACTGGAGTAATGATGCTGAAAACTCAGCGCTGCCATCCCAGGAATAAATTATGTTTATATTAAAATTGAGTACAGATATTTCAAATTGTAATGATTTTTGCAATATTACTGTTATTATTGTAGTTTTGAGCAAATAAATGAAGCCTTCAGAGACAGATAAAAATATTGAATTTATTACAAAATGTGTTCTAAAATAATTGTGGCTATTTTATCACTTAGGGAAAAAACAGTATTAAAGGTGCTATAAGTGATATTAGCCATTTTGCTGACTTCTGTCAGACTTGGCCATTGAATCAGACCACTCCCTCTTTCCAAAATCAGATCCTCCTCTCATCTCACTCAGCACCTTGTGAAGGATCTACTATGGTCTATTACCCAACAACCCATGCCAGACTTGCAGGAGTGGACTGCATGAGCTGTGGGTGACATTTGAGACAAGGCCCTACTAGAGACAATTGTGATGTGTGAGAACGCCAATTTCAATGTGGGGACATTACCTTCATGAAAATCTAAACATTAACTCATCATATCTCAAATAAGCACACACCTCAAATGAATTACTATTGCTTTAACGCTTTTTAATATAACTGATTAGATATATGGTACTAATTGCTTATCTGGTATTAATTTTTACCTAAATATACCTAACAGATTGTAAGTTAAGAGGAGTTTGCAACTAGATACTTTTATGAAATTGTGTTTGTGCAAATATAATTGCCACACACTTCAGAGCAAAGACAAAGACACATTTTTAATTTATAAAGCACATTTAAAATAAGTTGAAACATACTGTAATTACTATTTAGAAATAATACATGAATAAAAATATTAAAATATAGATCTTATCTTGTATGATAGCTACCAGCAACAGTTTAGGCATCTGTCAATCATGTTAACATTTCATTTTTTTTTTTTACACCTCATTTAAGCCATTATTAAATGCTCACTGTTTTTTTCTAAGGTAGAAAGGCAACTCTACTAAGAATGTACTGACTTATTTATGATTTAATAAATTCAGTGGCTGTGATTTTATTATTACCATAGAGCCTATTCCAATTTACAGTTAACTAAATTTAATGTAACTTCATCTGTAAACCTGAAACTTGAATATTTATTCCAAAATTAAATGCCACCCATGCACCAGTTCAGGCATGTCTGTGTGCGTCTTTCTGCATTGTGTGCATAAGTACCTGTAAGTCTGGCAGTGACAGCGGTTCACTAAAATCCTGCTCTTGAGAAGGAGGCTTCTGAGACCTCTGAGAGAATAGCAGTGCAGACAGCAGGGGATTCTGGGTAACAGGTGAACGCTGAGTAAATACTGTAGAATGCAATGTCTCTGAGAAGGGCACAGCCTAAAACATGGTGAAAATAACTCTGTAAGCAACACTAAACAATAGAGAGTGTGTGGGTGTGCGTACAGGTGTTATTTTGAGAGACTTATTAATATTAGGAATGCACACTGTTTATTTGTTTACATGTGTAGTTAATAAAATAGTTACCTGGGAGTTCACAGATGAAGGACTAGGCAAAAACTCTCCAGTTTCCTTGTCTAGTTTCTGTAACCTTTGCATTATCCTTTCAAGCTCTCGCTCTCTTTTTAACTCTCTTTCTCTTGCTCTCGTGGTCTCCTCCTCTCTCTGCCGAAGACATCCATCAAAGATCTCTCGCTCCACCCCCAAATCGACATCCTGCCTCCATAAAATATCAATCAAATCCTAAACAGAAAGACATCATGTAAAACAGACAATTGACCATGTTTGTATGTGGCTCTGCACATTGGTATTACAATAAGAACATGTTTGCATAAACTTTCAGTGAACTCTCGCAATATCAGTCATGTTTTTGTACGCGATTTGCATTCACATTCATTTGCTTGGCAGGTGCCTTCTTACCAAATACACCTGTAAACTTTTCAGGTTGGTGTAGAGTGGTATAACAATAAACACTATCAGGGCGGATCATTTTATTTTATGAATACAGTAAAACTTGCTTTAATTTCACCTTATCAGAACCAATGCACACAACCAATTAAACTGAACAACATATTAGGCAACTTACGAGCAAACTTCAAAGAGGGCCACAAGATGACTTAAAAATATTCAAAAAAAAAAAAAAAAAATCAAGAAAACTTGCATTTTTATAAAGAATGTACATTTTTGTATTATCAAAAGAAACTAGAAACTTAGAAAAATTTGTTGTAAAAATTATTCTTTATTCTTGTCCTGCAAAGTTATGGAGCCTTTGAATATTGTTGTGGACAATATGGGGCCTTGGAGTTAAAAAGGTTGAGAACCACTGATATAAGATCACTTGTAATCATGTCTTTTGATATGATAAAATGGTAATCAATGAATTTATGAACCCTGATTGTATGGTCAGAGGTTGTGCTGCCACTGAGGGAGCCTGATATACGACACCAGACCAATAAAGCGCTTTAGTATGTCTCTGCTTTGTCTTCTACTCAAAGTAAATGACAGTGACATCTACGGTGCACACTACACATGTGGAACTGAAAATAAAAACATTTCAGTTCAGATCAGATCAGGTATAAGTTCAATTCACTTCAGATTAAATCAGTTCACATCAGACAAGTTCATTTCAGTTCAGATCGGATCAGTTCAGACAAGGGGTAAATGTTTGGCTGTTTGGCATGAATCCAGTTATGGCTTAGGTTACTGGCTCAAAAAAACCCTGAATGCAAAACAAGTGCCCATGAGCAGAGATGGCAGAATCCGAACTGCGTCCTTATGGGAGTCAATCAGAACAACTGCCATTGAGATGAAAAGAATGCTAACAGATAGCTTTCTTCAGGTATACAACAGACCTTTGCATTCAGTTCAGATTAATTCATTTCAGGTTAATGTAGTTCTATTCCACTGTTTTTCTATAGTGTCCCATATGGAAAAAAAGGGCAAAATATATTTAATATATATATTTATATTAAATTATAAATATATTTTTAAATATATAATATATTTTTAAAATTGATTATATATACCAATATATATATATATATATATATATATATATATATCAAATTGTATTTCAGTGGCAAGAAAAATACATTTCCAATCTTACAGCCTCGTTTAGGCTAAATGCAAATGTTTGTGGAATAGCCTACTAGATATCAAAACTAGATTTATAAGGATTTAGTAATGTTTAATTTTTGTAAATAGTGTTATACAGTATATGTTGCTTGATTTTTATTTAAATGATATATGTTCACACGTGTTATAGACAATAATGTGAAAGTTTTTCATGTGTTCAATTTGACATGTGAATGTATTTTCTTGGACTGAAATATATGAAGAGCAAAATACATTTTTAAATGCTTTTTAAAATATATGTCTATTTTTAAATGTATCTTCAAAAAATATACAGAAAATGACCAAAAAATAATATGATTATTGAATAATATATATATATATATATATATAATATATTTTTAAAATTGATTATATATACCAATATATATATATATATATATATATATATATATATATATATATATATATATATCAAATTGTATTTCAGTGGCAAGAAAAATACATTTCCAATCTTACAGCCTCGTTTAGGCTAAATGCAAATGTTTGTGGAATAGCCTACTAGATATCAAAACTAGATTTATAAGGATTTAGTAATGTTTAATTTTTGTAAATAGTGTTATACAGTATATGTTGCTTGATTTTTATTTAAATGATATATGTTCACACGTGTTATAGACAATAATGTGAAAGTTTTTCATGTGTTCAATTTGACATGTGAATGTATTTTCTTGGACTGAAATATATGAAGAGCAAAATACATTTTTAAATGCTTTTTAAAATATATGTCTATTTTTAAATGTATCTTCAAAAAATATACAGAAAATGACCAAAAAATAATATGATTATTGAATAATATATATATATATATATATATATATATATTTGCTGAAAAAAAAAAAATATATATATTATGTTATATTATAATATATAATATGTTATAAACATAATATATTTTAAAACATATTTAAGCAAATATATTTTAGGCTATTTTAAAAGGTATTTAAAAAAAATGAAAATATATAGATTTTTTTGTCATATGGGGTTGTTCAAAATAAATTTTGTTTCCTCCAGTGATCAAACAAAATGTGACAGTGGCAAAGAATTTTTTTATTTATTTATTTATTTATTTATTATGTACCAGTCCTATCAGAGAATCACACAGCAGGAGTCAGCCTGTCATTTACTGTGGTTTAAAGCCTAATTTGTAACCTATTTTTTTACTGTCATTTTAATTCACTATCAGTGATAGATATTGCCATTGGTGTTTACAAGGTAAGACATAGAGCTGTACACATTGTACACAATGATGTCAGTGATTAAAAATGTTTTCAAGCATATTTTACCACTATCAGACCCTATAATCAGCCTATGTCCGTTCCAGTTTTGCCGTTTCCGTGTGTGTGTGTTAACCTGAAGGCCATGACACCGCGGTCCTCTGAGTGAGCGCACTTTATATGCTGGTACACAAACAAAACTTCTAAGCGGTGATCATCATAGCATTTGTAATGGAGCCAGTCATAAAGTCCTTGAACTTGTTGCCCTCTCACTGAAGTCACGCAAGTAAATAAATGCTCCAGCTTATGTAGGAGGTTGTGAATTTAGTTCACTGAGCAACCTAGGGAAAACAATTCATCAGATAATAGAAAAAAAAATCCAGAACAAGAATAACTTTGAGAAAGAATGTATAAAGGTAAGCTGAGTGAAAGGTGAATACACACGCCTACAGCTGGGTGTGTAATGATGCAACTGTGTTAAAGTGTAGACAGGCAGATAGAGCTTTGTGTGCATAAAAGACAACTGATTTATGAATTAACTCTTCTCATTGGGGTAAATGGTTACCCACCCTGAAACAGTAGTGCAGTCTTAGGTGTGTCTGGATGAGGTGCACAAAGTGAAATGTTTATTTAACCAACCCAGTTACTTCAATTCATGACAGCTGAGACAAGTTTTATGTGGGTGGCCTCCTCCAGTGTTACAGAGACCTCGGGCCCAAAACTGTTCTGACTGTCCTCAACTCCCCAATTACACCCCAATATTCAAATACAAAAAAAAAAAAAAAAGAATTATTTTGCAGTTCTAAAAATATGCTCTAAAAAAGCCTTTATTTTTAAATATATATCTAATGTGCATATAATTACTTTTATTATATCGTCACATGAATAGTCCTATACAAGGTCCCTATATGATGCTAGACCTTCAAACTAATTTCATTACTCATTATTTATTTATGATAATACACTACAAATGTCTGGGGTTATATGATTTTTTAAATGTTTTTAAAAGAAATTTCTTGTGCTAACCAAGGATGCATTTATTTGATCAAACTAGAACCAGGGGTGTCCCCGACTAAGGATTTTCATAGTCGAATCGGAATTTTCAAATCTCGCCGATAGTCGACTGATAGTCGAATAATATGTTTGGGGGCGGGGCAAAATACATCACCAAGAGTCAAGTCAGACATTCGACAGTCATAATTACTGACCTTAACACACAGGGAAAATGTGTAACGGACGCCTCACAGATACAAAATAATGTTTTATGTTTTGGTTAAAAGATAGTTAACATTAAATGTCAGCGAAATGTCAACATTTTTTACAACAGTGCTCTCATATGAAAGTAGTTATTAATGTTCTGCATTTGAGCTGCGCGCGCTGAAGATGACAGTAGAGTGAAGCATATGATAGCAGGTTTTTAATCAATGGGATTTAACTCATCATTTATCTCATATAGAATACGGTTCGTTATTTATACAACATAACGTCAATATTACGACTTATAGGCTATCTGCACAAAATGTCCCGAATGCACATGTCATGAACGTGTCTGGCGGCTCTGAATGAACTCATTTTGTGGACGCGTTCTTCACGCAACAACGCGCAGAAACACGGCAACTAAACTTTAAAAATTCACAGCGTTTTATTATAATAGTGTTTTCATTATAATGTTATGTATATGACAGTCCTAGTCCTAGTTATTAATATTCTGCATTGTTGTTTGTCCTGCTTGCGCTGGAGATAATCGCCGTAGTAGCTACTACAATGAAGCGCTTTACTGCAGCGTAACTCAAATGCATCTTATACGAGATAAATAATATATTATACAGGATATATAAACCGGATGAAATATTTTGAAATCACTTATACCCTACCTGATCGAATAAATGTTGGATTAAGTGAAACTTAAATTTATAGGGGTGGTTGGATTTATTCACGCAGGTTAAAAATATTTATTAAAAGCTTCTTTCTTTTCAGATTCTTATTTACAATATTATCTTAATAGGCTGTATATTAACTTATTGGTAGAAAACCGGTAGTTCTATGTGAAATCAGACATTGAGCACCGAAATATAGCCAAAATGGCATGATCATAACAGTATTTGACTGAGATTGGTAGTCGAATCGGGCTCCTCCTATCGAAGCATCGAATCGTCGACTATTCGGGGTCACCCCTATATATTACATTACATTACATTTAGTTATTTAGCAGACGCTTTTATCCAAAGCGACTTACAAAAGAGGACAATAGAAGCAATCAAATCCAACAAAAGAGCAACAACATGCAAGGGGTATGACAAATCTCAGTTAGCCTAACGCAGTACACGTAGCAAGGTTTTTTTTTTTTTTTTTTTTTTTTTTAAGAAAACAAGTAGATAGAATATAGAAAAAAGAAACAGTGCTTTTTTTGTTTTTGTTTTTTTTTAAGAAAAAGAGTAGACAGAATAGAAAAAAGAAAGCTAGTGTTAGTTTTTAAAGAAAAAGTAGCGGTTGAGCTTTCCTGTAGCTCAAATAGTAGAGCATAGCGCTAGCAACGCCAAGATCATGGGTTCGATTCCCAGGGAAAGCAAGAGCTGATCAAATGTAAAAACTGTAACTTGAATGCTATGTAAGTCGCTTTGGACAAAAGCGTCTGCTAAATGCATAAATGTAGAGAATAAATATGCAATTGATAGAGGGTCAAGGGTGTGTGTGTTTTTTTTTGTTTTGTTTTTTAAATAAAAAGAAGACAGATAGATAAAATAGAATTAGAATCGAGAGTGCTAGAGTTAGAGGGTCAAATAAAGATGGAAGAGATGTGTTTTTAGCCGTTTCTTGAAGATGGCTAAGGATTCAACTGCTCGGATTGAGTTGGGCAGGTCATTCCACCAGATGGGAACAGTGAATGAAAAAGTCCGTGAAAGTGATTTTGTGCCTTTATAGGATGGCACAATAATGCGTCGTTCACTTGCAGACCGCAAGCTTCTAGAGGGCACTTAGGTCTGAAGTACTGAATAGGTAAAGGGGTGCAGAGCCAGAGGTGGTTTTGTAGGCAAACATTAATGCCTTAAATTTAATGCGAGCAGCTATTGGTAGCCAGTGCAAATTGATGAACAGAGGTGTGACGTGCGTTCTTTTCGGTTCATTAAAGATTAATCTTGCAGCGGCATTTTGGATTAATTGTAGAGGTTTGATGGAATTGGTTGGAAGACCTGCCAAGAGAGCATTGCAATAGTCAAGTCTGGACAGAACAAGAGCTTGAACAAGGAGTTGTGTTGCATGTTCCGAAAGAAAGAGCCTGATCTTCCTAATATTGTATAAAGCACATCTGCAGGACCATGCAGTTTTAGCAATGTGGTCTGAGAAATTCAGCTTATCATCAATCGCAACTCCAAGGTTTCTGGCTGTTTTTGAAGGAGTTATGGTTGATGAGTTTAACTGGACAGTGAAATTGTGATGAAGTGATGGGTTTGCTGAAACTACAAGCAGTTCTGTCTTAACTAGGTTGAGTTGAAGGTGATGGTCCTTCATCCAGCAAGAAATATCTGTTAGTCATGCTGAGATGCGAGCAGCTATTGTCAGATCATCAGGATGGAATGAGAGGTAGAGTTGAGTGTCATCAGCATAGCAGTGATACGAAAAGCCATATGTTTATGAATGACCGAACCTAGTGATGTCATGTGTCAGAGAAGAGAAGTGGTCCAAGAACTATATATATATATATACACAGAGAGAGAGAGAGAGAGAGAGAGAGAGAGAGAGAGAGAGAGACAGAGAGACAGACAGAGAGAGAGAGGGAGAGAGAGAGAGAGAGAGAGAGAGAGAGACACACAGAGAGACAGAGAGAGAGAGAGAGAGACAGAGAGACAGACAGAGAGAGAGAGGGAGAGAGAGAGAGAGAGAGAGAGAGAGACACACACAGAGAGACAGAGAGAGAGAGAGAGAGAGAGAGAGAGAGAGAGAGAGACACAGAGAGACAGAGAGAGAGAGAGAGAGAGAGAGAGAGAGACACAGAGAGACAGAGAGAGACAGAGAGAGAGAGGATGAGATACTTCAATGCTGACAGTAAATGTAAACACTCGAAACAGACCAAACTACATGTATATAAAATTTATTTTTAATTATATTTTAAAATGTAATTTATTCCTGTTATTTGCTGAATTGGTGCATTTCTTATTATTATAAATGCTGCTTTATATTTTTGTGAAAACCACACACACACATATATATATATATATATATATATATATATATATATATATATATATATATATATATACACACACACACACACACACACACACAGAGAGAGAGAGAGAGAGAGAGAGAGAGAGAGAGAGGATGAGATACTTCCTGATTATGACAATAAAGGTAAACACTCTAAACCCAACAAAAAAGACCAAACTACATGTATATAAAATTCCACAAGATAATAATGTTTAATGGCTTTCTTTTATTTCTTTTAAACTCTGCCACGCTTTAGTAAGGTTATAATTCTTAATAGTTCTGTCCTTTTTTATTTTAATTTTTACCTGCATATATTTCGCAGGTAACTTTTAAGATAATCTCAGCAATTCTACAATAAGGCTACAATTACAGGAAAAGAATTTCAAAAATGGGACTTTAAAAAAGAAAAATTAGTCCTTTTCCATCAATTGCACCAAATTTCATGGATGTATATATGGATTTACATGAACCCAGTCCAGGGTGTAAAGTTTGACAAAATAAATTTGGTTTCTTATCAAAGTACTGTTTTTTAAACTTACCTCGTGTTGAAACTGAGCAGAAGGGTCGTCCATGTCTTTCAGCTGATGTTGAAGGACTTGTCTGATGGAGGTCTAATACAAGCGTCAGCAAAGCATATTTCTGCATCAAATCTGACGACACACGTGTGTAACAACCCAAATACAGACAGGACTCGCCCACAATATCCATCAGCCAATCAAATAACAGATAACAAATTCAGGAACGATCCATCAGCCAATCAAACAGCAGAACACAAATATTAACATTGACCCGCCTACTACAAAGCGCCGACCAATAATAGCATTCAACTCAACTAGACACGCCTTCATCACTTTATACCTTTAATCATGTTGATGAAACAGTTTTATCTCGAGTCTTCACAGTCACAAACGAAAAAGCAAAGTTCACCTTCTTAAATAGTAAAATGGCATAATAACTACTTGCTCTGTTTTTCTTTTCAGAGTGTACAACTAGGCTACATAAAATAGCCTATAATTTAATACAAGTTTAATGGCCAAGTAAAATATAACGAGGAATTAGTTTTAATGAAATGTTCCCAGCATTACACATCCACAGTGTACAATGTAATACATTATACTATAAAATGTACACTATGTATTTAAACGCAGCTTCAGATGAATCACACATTGTCCGTCTTTCAAGAATTTCTTCCCCCTCAGCTTTCAACACGCCACGAAATGTGACAGGTAGCTGTGATCAGCGCCATGCCCACTCTACCTATGCCAAGGGTACGAGCTCAGAGATCTCCGACGAGCGCGTTCATGAGTACCCTACACGTTCACGTTTGGCAGCTCCACGTCGACATTCCTTCAGCGACGGAGAGAGAGGGTCCAGCAATACATTCAGTCTGTTTCGAGACACAGCCAGGAGAGCCACCGGTCAACCGTAAGGTAAGCAGACACTTTACAGTCCAGAATTAAACTTTCATTAGTGGCTTTAGCCTCTAGTTTGTGTTTTTGGAGGTGCTGCATTAAACTCAGAAAAGCGTGCGCACTGTATTATACTGCTTTAGGCAGTTCTTAAAGTGATGGCAGGCTTAAACTATTTAACAGGGTTATTTGAGAAGTTTTGGATACAAAACCTGAGTAGAGAACCTGTGCAAAAACATGGATGACTGTTGTTTTAAACACGCTCAGCTCTTCACAAATTCACATATAGGCCAGTATGTACATTGTTGATTCTTAAATATGCCTGTGAAAACTGAATTGGTGAATTTAAATGTTATAGCCTACATTAGGAGGAAAAGTATATGTGTATGTTTCCATATATTGCATATGTTCTCTTGGCTGATTTTTTATTATTTTTTTTTCTTGTTTCAACATGCCAGAATAAACCATTGCGGGTTGTATAAAATAAGATCTCCATTACAGGCTGTGTCAAATTAGGATTTTCCTAAATATTGTTGCTACAGTCTGAAGTTGTTAACGCATGGAGACACGTCAGCTTATTCTAGAGAGTGGACATAAATTCTAACATGTGTTTTACTTCCCAGGAACCTCAGGAGCTGATTGGTCCTCAGTGAGCAACCTTCTCAAGCAAGGCAACTGCAAGCGAACTGACTGAAGCCCAAATGATTGCAGTAAATGTTTGATACATTTTAAAGACAGATCTAGAATTCAAAAAGACTTATAGGCTTTGTCTGTCAAAGTTGCATACCCACACAAGTTAACATGCACATATGGTCACACTTACACAGAGAAACACACACATTCAGCCATGGCTCCTCGGGGAAAGTTCTGTGGTCCACTCTGGCTGTGTGAGTGTGTGGTCAGTGCATTACAGAACTTTGCTTTAGAAGCTCCACCCATCAAATCTCTATTGATCCCCGAAAAAATAAAGGCTTGGTTTTATGAGTTTCATGACTGATTTAAGTGTATACTTTAATATGCTTTTTCTTAACATAAGTTTGTTGGTATTTCAGATGTTGACATCAAATTGACTTTTTTAACTGAAACCTTCCTACGAGTATTTATTAAAATTTAGTAATTTAGAAATTATATAATAAAAATATATTAACAGCATAAGGAACAGTATACAAAAAGGACACACAGTCAACAATGAATGATATGTATGTATGACGATATCATACATCATGGTTAACGGCTTGCAGATTTTTGGAACTTATTAAATATTCTGTTTTGAACAAAGTGTTTTGTTTTTCTTATTTACCCTGTCAAGCATATTTCACAAGTGTGAAAGTATGCAATTTTGTTTTCTTGGCTTGTAATATTCTGTTGGATTTATATTGCTAAGTGTTGCTGGAACTAAAATGGTTTACGTAAAGTTATACTTTGCAAAAGCCAGTCAGTCAGTCTTACAAGTATATCCTGTCATTTTGTGAACTCATGGCACATGATGTATATAAGAGGCTAACTTCTCAGTTTTTAAATGTATTGCATCAAAGAGACTGATCTGCTGACTATTCTGAATGTTATCTTTGAAGCCCATAAGTGAAATAAAGTTTTGCAGTTGTTAAGTATGCTGCATTTAATGCAATATGTCATATTTGGCTGCAAACTTCACCAACAACCATTAACATCGTTTTGTAATTGCGGGGTAAATGTATATGAATATATATATATATATATATATATACAGGTGCATCTCAATAAATTAGAATGTCATGGAAAAGTTCATTTATTTCAGTAATTCAACTCAAATTGTGAAACTCGTGTATTAAATAAATTCAATGCACACAGACTGAAGTAGTTTAAGTCTTTGGTTCTTTTAATTGTGATAATTTTGGCTCACATTTAACAAAAACCCACCAATTCACTATCTCAACAAATTAGAATATGGTGACATGCCAATCAGCTAATCAACTCAAAACACCTGCAAAGGTTTCCTGAGCCTTCAAAATGGTCTCTCAGTTTGGTTCCTTAGGCTACACAATCATGGGGAAGACTGCTGATCTGACAGTTGTCCAGAAGACAATCATTGACACCCTTCACAAGGAGGGTAAGCCACAAGCATTCATTGCCAAAGAAGCTGGCTGTTCACAGAGTGCTGTATCCAAGCATGTTAAAAGAAAGTAGAGTGGAAGGAAAAAGTGTGGAAGAAAAAGATGCACAACCAACCGAGAGAACCGCAGCCTTATGAGGATTGTCAAGCAAAATCGATTCAAGAATTTGGGTGAATTTCACAAGGAATGGACTGAGGTTGGGGTCAAGGCATCAAGAGCCACCACACACAGACGTGTCAAGGAATTTGGCTACAGTTGTCGTATTCCTCTTGTTAAGCCACTCCTGAACCACAGACAACATCAGAGGCGTCTTACCTGGGCTAAGTAGAAGAAGAACTGGACTGTTGCCCAGTGGTCCAAAGTCCTCTTTTCAGATGAGAGCAAGTTTTGTATTTAATTTGGAAACCAAGGTCCTAGAGTCTGGAGGAAGGGTGGAGAAGCTCATAGGCCAAGTTGCTTGAAGTCCAGTGTTAAGTTTCCACAGTCTGTGATGATTTGGGGTGCAATGTCATCTGCTGGTGTTGGTCCATTGTGTTTTTTGAAAACCAAAGTCACTGCACCCGTTTACCAAGAAATTTTGGAGCACTTCATGCTTCCTTCTGCTGACCAGCTTTTTAAAGATGCTGATTTCATTTTTCAGCAGGATTTGGCACCTGCCCACACTGCCAAAAGCACCAAAAGTTGGTTAAATGACCATAGTGTTGATGTGCTTGACTGGCCAGCAAACTCACCAGACCTGAACCCCATAGAGAATCTATGGGATATTGTCAAGAGGAAAATGAGAAACAAGAGACCAAAAAATGCAGATGAGCTGAAGGCCACTGTCAAAGAAACCTGGGCTTCCATACCACCTCAGCAGTGCCACAAACTGATCACCTCCATGCCACGCCGAATTGAGGCAGTAATTAAAGCAAAACGAGCCCCTACCAAGTATTTAGTACATATATATAATCATAATTTTGCCTTCACTAGTTAATTTTAAATATATATTTTAAAAGGTAAAAATATTTAATGTAGTCTCTTAATTAACAGGTAATAATAAGAAGAATAAATGTCTTTATTAGCCAGTGTGCATGCGAGTTTTTCCACTTGTTCCACCTGTATTTTTATGGCGGTTAATATTTACAATTTTCACACAAAAAAGAAAAGAGAAAATGAAATATAGCTGACTTCTGTCCTCTAGTGGAGTTCTGTGGCAGCACCGTCGTGTGATCTCTCCCAGTTTATGACTTATTAATAGTCCTTATCTCAGTTCCTGTATCAGACACTTTCACCTTGAGGATGTTGATGTAACTGACACCAAAGAGATTTGCTTTCTAAGTTTATTACACTTACATCTTCAAAAGACCATCCCTGTGTTCACAGACCGTTCATATTGTAGCTCAAACAAGAGAAGTGAAACGATGCTGTATTCGTAGACAGTGTAACCTAACACACTGATACATCTTCGACATACATGATGTCACAGAGGTTCCTCTCAGTGACAAACACAGATGAGTAGTGTACTTGCTCTATTTATGTCAAAGGCATAAATCAACAAGACTTTCTAGTCGTAAAGCTGTAAATAAACAGGATATAACATAAATATATTCATATTAAATGTCACAGCACCGAAATTACATCTACAATGAACAAAATTGCTAATATATATCACTGGCATACATGGATTACATGGATTACCAAATGTTTATTCAAACAACATTAATACAGAATATAGACAAATTTTAGACATCATGTCTTACGTGTTTCAACAAACATGCATGTTGATTGTGCATGTTGTTAGGTTCAATTAAAAAAAGTGTTACAAAATATCGTTGCGTAACTTTCTGTGTCCTGTAGGTGGCGGCATTTTCACTTGAAATGACACCGTTTATAACACTCAAACCGTTGAAGATTTTAATGAGTCAGAGTAGATTTGTATTTCTGCATATAAAGAAGGTTTGTTACATTTCTGTAATTTTCCAGATATATTAGGAACTTTCACACAATGTTTTGTAGACTTTGTATGAGGTCGTTGGTTAGACTGGATCTGACCAGCTGTGCACTTTCTGAGGGATCTCTGTTCGGACTTTGCTCTGATGTGTACTGCACGTATCTACGTATAATGTTCAAGTCCAATCAAAGCTGAGGCTGATAAGGACTGCTGAGCTAGAGTTGCTACGCAATTAATTTATATTTGATCTTCTAAACTTTACCGATAACGTCTTTCCTGGTAAATTTGTCTGAGGAGAATTCATTCATGAAGCTACACTGTTGACCTTAGTACCCATGTCACATATTACAATTAACCAACCAGTACAGGCTAAAGATGAAATCAAGTGTCCGTGCTTATATCCATGAATGATAGTTAGTTCTTTACTGTTACATTTATTCTACATCTAAATCCATAATTTGGATGTAATGAATCTGAAAAACAGAACACATACAACATTTTGTTCCCCTATTGTCAAATGATTGAATCTGAGTGTACTTTAGTGGTTTCAAGTTTGCAGTAATATCATTTTGTGAAATAATAATGTTATAATAATGTTATAATTTATCTCTTATGGCAGTGCAACAGATAGCCAGTTTCCTGACATGAAAGCTTCAATATTGGTTGGAGGACCAATGCTTCCATTATCAGCCAAAAGCACCATTTATTTTAAACTATAGTCATGAATTTAAAAAAAAAAATTTTTTTTTTTTTTTTTTTTAACAAACTTTCAGTAGGAAAAACAACTTTCTATGAAAATTCCAGGCAAACCATTATGAAAACGATATTTTTGCCCCGTCTCTTTAACAGGACATTGTCAGAATGTCTCAGAGGAAGAACAGCATACCTCACACTTTAAATACTGAATTTAAAGGTCTCAAGTACAGTGTCATCAGAGTCATAAGACTCCTCCTAGAGGGTCTGCTTGGTACATCGAGAACTGAAACTCAAAAGGTAAAACTGAAGAAATAGTGAGCTATCACTAAAGCGCACAAACAGAAACATCAGGCAAATGCATTAGAACATGAATAGACAGTTTTATTTTTTTACCGTTTTATTTGACAGATCAAATTCATCTGATACAATTAGTTACCAATAAGCATGGTGCTTGTTCAGTCAAATACTTTAAGGGTTCAGTACAATTTAATAATTTAACGTACGACAGCTCCTGTGAAACCAGGGGACACAGTTTTCACTCCCTCAGTGGATACACTGGGGATCTGCAGTAACTCGACTCATTTTAACATTACTGGACAAACAAAGAAGTGGAAATCCTCACTGCTAAAATGGACTGGCATTAGAAGCATGCCAGCCAGATGTTATAATGATAAATCCTGGCCACTTGATCTGTCACACCATTTGAATAGATATCGTTAAAGACATTCAAAGCCAAACTACAAACAGTTAATTTAAATATTGCAGTCTCCTCGTTCTCCAGCAGTATTATGATGTGGCTGACTTTAAGTATGCAATAAGG
Source organism: Spinibarbus caldwelli (assembly GCA_039654775.1). NCBI lineage: Eukaryota > Metazoa > Chordata > Actinopteri > Cypriniformes > Cyprinidae > Spinibarbus > Spinibarbus caldwelli. The sequence goes on from CM077237.1 coordinate 7,543,774, forward strand.
TCTGCCCTCTCGCCCTTCTTCTTGATCCCAGCAAAGATCATCTTTGTGCCTGGAATGTACTTCTTGGGATTCTCCAAATATTCCATCAAGGTGTCTTCACTCCAGACAATGCCTGTGGAAAGAAAGGTTTGTTAAATATTGTCATTACATCTCATGGTTAAAAGCACACACATTGTAATTTCATCAGTAAGCCTTACCTTTGCTCTTATTGGCATCTGTGTAGGAATATCCCTCTGCCTGACCGGTCTTGCGTCCAAAAAGACCCCAAAGATTTGGCCCCACTTTGTGCTTGCCTCCATTTTCAACTGTGTGGCACTGGGCGCACTTCTGGACGAAAACCTTCTTTCCCTTTTCAACGTCACCCATATTTACCTAGAAGTAAAGGAGACTGCAGAAAGACATTTGAAGGGTGAGCGGTTTAAAAGCACAGTGGACAGATCACCAGAAGGTCATTCAAGGATGGAGCATCTACATGCTTAACCCATGAGCTTCAAGACATAAATCGATCAAAGCAAGCTCTAAAACAGCTTATAAGGTTAATTCACCACCCATAGAGAAGTAAAGCATCTGCTGTTGGTTTCTAGGTAGATGGATTATGTTTCCTATGACATCCAATCTCTGCCAACTACTATCTGTAAACATCTCGGTATTAAGATGTTCATCCGAGGATAACCTTAAATCGCCTTCATTAAAAGAAGCCTTAATCACTGAGGTACAGCTCGTTAGGCTATAGAGAACTAGCTTATCATTAACAAGAAGCCAGATCGAAGTTCGTGTGACAAAATCCCAATTTAACTTATCAAAAGACTCTCAGATAATCTATACATTTCTGAAGAACACAAAAAAAGTCGTAAACCGGCGTCAGATCCACGTTGCGGAAGCTAACAGCTAGCCACATCAGGCTAGCTTCCCATAAAGCACACATTCCCATGAATTACTGAACGTTTATTACTGCTTAATTACCAAAAAACGAGCCTTCCTCCCAGTTATAATTACAAAAAATACTGAGAATGTTATTAAAGCGTATATACTCCTTCCGTGACATACAATTGTTCTTGAAGAGTAACGTTACCGGTAGGCTTACGCAACCCTTCCTCAGAACCGCTTTAAATCCTTAATTTCGTTTAAATGTCACATCTGTGAGCATCAACACGGCGGACGCCGCTGGTTTAATGGGGCTGATAACATTACCTTTCAGGCCGTGCGAGGAATCTCCTTATCTCGCGGGATGTGGTGCTCTGTTCGTGCCGGTCGAAGGACCGATTCTGTATCAGGGAGAAAAAGAAAGGTCACTTCATTTTAGAGGCGCGAGAGGGCTCCGCTATTTGACGTCACAATCATGCGCTGCGTGAGTCGTCACGTGCCTCTTTCCGACGAATCCGGTCGCGGCTCCGCAGCTGTTCTCCTGAAGATCCATCTACGGAGTCAGTGCCTTTAAGAGATAATCGGTTTAGATAAAGCGGAGTTCAGAGTCTGGACATGAAAGGAATGGAGAAAACCAGAGAGAGAGAGGCTTCTTCTCAAACTTACATTTTCAATAAAATGACTAGCTATATTATTTCATAGTTATTTTTTAAGAAATATTTTATTTCATAACCACTGATTTTTTTTAACTTATAATATAATTCTATATAATGATTCATTAATTAATTAATGAGAAAGATAGAAGTTAGTTGAAAGGTGTGGTTCCCCTGATAACAAGATTGATGAGCGCTTTTTATATCAGCATACTGTCAATTAACAGATTATATTTATGTTGCACTTTGAAACAAGCCTCGAAGCATTACTTAAGCATACCATAAGCAGCGCCTCTGTACACATGTGGCCTATAATGTGACTGACGGTGCGTCACAGGAGCGTTTGACAGCGTGACTGGAGTTTCGTTACATTGCATCACTGATACATTCACACGATTCTCGTTCGCGGGAAAATGGGCACGAGAGGTGTTCAGAAGACTTGATTTTCAAGTTATCTGGTGTTTCCCCGTCGACACCTGAAGCCGACAGGTGACTCACAAACGAGAGCTTATAATTTACACTCACGTGACTGACAGGAATGATAAATGACAGGTCTTGCCAGACGTACTTGTATTTGTCACTATATCATAACTGTACAGCGTTTCGTAAACATTAGATGTTAGTAATTTCTCAAGCAAAAATGGAATTCACTCTGTATTTCTTAAATTCATCCATGCATATGTTTAATTTTATTGACCTATTTGACCTTGTAATGTTCAATCAAAATGTCCTTCTGTGTGAAAACGACAGACTTCTATGTTACAGCCCCAATGTAACCTACAGAACACCCTTGATTTGTCATTGTGACTGTGACTAACGAGTTAAGACTGCTCTGAGCTAGTATCAGAGGCGTTCCTGATGTGATGTGGCTGTATGGGAAAGTAACACCTGTCATAAGCTAAATGTGATATTTTTTATATTTATCTATGTATTTATTTGCAGTGTCTTTTTGCTTCTACATGTATTGTTTTATACAGCCTTCTAATTGAGAAACGCAAACAAACTTCAGCATTTTAAAGTTATCTTTTAAATGCAGCTGAATTTAGAAGACACTCATGAAAAATAAGTACACGTTAACATACTTATGTTACGGAAATAAAATAATTTAAAAGATTATATTTAAATGTAATATTTTTGGATACTTAACTGTTTTCCATTTACAATTAAAAGAAAATGTTTTATAGTTTAAATAATCTTTGAAATATTGTTGAATACTGCTGTATTGTACACTAAAAATACTTTAATGTCATTTCCATTGAAACGTGCATGTAATGTATTTGTAAGTACACATTAGTGCATTTAAAAATATTAACTTTAAATCTAATACCAAATAGCACAGTTAAAATTATAATCAAGTACTTTACATGTGCTTTAGTATTTTAGTCAACACTTCAAAATAAGTTTACTTCTTTAAAGCATGACAAAAGATTAAAACATAATTTAAAATGTACTTTAAAGTTACACTGAAAAAAGTAAGTATACATAAGTATGCTAAGAAACAGTCATGAATGTGTTCTCTCTTTAAATACATTATTATTAAGTTACCTGCAAGTACAGACGAACACACTGACCCAACACAAACCAAAAAGAGAGCCATGAAATGTAATACCCAACCTAAAAAAATTAAATGGTTTAAAACACTACTAACACCATTATTCCTCATTATTCAACTCACACAATTGCTATCACAGATCTTTGCTCCTATCCTTTACTTGAACTGCTACAACACTCGAACAAACTTTCTGGCTGCAAGCCTCTGAATTCAGTTCACTGCTGTCCTTGTTACCAAGACAGCAAACCAATTGTGGACTGTTCCCATAGCAATGGACAGAAATCCTTGCTTTTGAAGCCATGTTCTTTTTCATATTCAACATGTCCTCTCTCCTAACTAGCCGTCATTACAGGGTTATCACCTCTACTGTTGGCCAGTTCATAAATAGCTCTAGGGAAACCTAATGTAATTTCAGTCTATTAATAAAACAACATCTGAGATCTAGGTGTTGATTCTGTTCTCAAAGACTGTGAAAGAAAGGCTGTGAGTATATGACCTTTAGGTATTTATAAACCAATACAATTTTTGTCCATATAATTTTTTTTCTGGCCTCAAGATTCAAAAAGGCTTAAAAACTTCCCACGTTGCTTAGAATATGAATGTTAGTTTTTACATTGTTACAAGTTTTGTTCTCAGGCTCAAGAGGGTCCCACTGTTGGTTTAAAGGTGACTGTGTCCTTCCCATATTATTCCCTGGTGTTCCTTGCTACACTTCTTTTACCTCCAACACATTTTATTGTTTCCTGTGTTGTCTCTTCCTCTCAAATGTTGCTGACACCTGCTGCTCATGTGTAGAACTGTATCGTAATGTGCTCATATGGTCAAGTAGCCAGTGTCAAAATTATTTTATGCAAGAGTGCGCTCTAGCGGCTAAGTGTAGGAACTTCAGCAAAGAGTGCAGTGACACAATGGCTTGATTCAAAGTTTTTTTTTTTTTTTTTAAAGCAACAGTTATTGCAACTTATATGTTCATTAAGTAGTAGATTATCTTTCTTTCTTTCTTTCTTTCTTTCTTTCTTTCTTTCTTTCTTTCTGTCTGTTTGTCTTTCTTTCTTTCTTTCTTTCTTTCTTACTTTCTTTTTTTGCAGTGCCTAGTTTAATGGTTTAAATGTCAGAGCTCAGAATAGTCACTAGTGAAGGTTTCTGTGGCACCATCAGCCAATCAGCACACACTGTCATGTCAGCATTATCATGTCATTTTCCATTTTCCTGCAAATCTATAGTGATTAGTCACATGGCATTTAGAACTACAAAAACAACAACAACAAAAAACAAACAAAAAAACAAACAAAAAAACAAACAAACAAACAAACAAAAAACAACAACAACAACTGTGTGTCCATGAGCAGATACAATATTTAAAATTTTCCACATGTTTTAATGTGTAGTCTTGTTGAAGTTACCTGGAGTTGAAGTACCAAGCAAAGGTGAAAGGTAAAAGGCTCTCTTAGTCACAACTAATATTTTGCAATATTAATTATTAACCTAAAATTAAGCAGTAAGGCAACAACACTTGAACCACAAAAAAAAACAAAAAAAAAAAACAAAACAAAACAAAAAAAACCACTGCTTGCATATATTCATAGGTAATTCATTTATTCATTATTCATTATTCATTATCCATAATGGTAAAGCAAGACAAACACAGTTGGTAAAATTACAATTATTAAACAAATAATCTTTCTTTCTTTCTTTCTTTTTGACCAAAAAGGTATGTAATAGCTATGACACTTTCTCAACTTGAGATGCCCTCTCTTTGCTCATGGGTATTCAGTTTAGCCTGTTTTGAGACCAGTCCTAAGCCCTTCACTAATGACTATCCAAAACCAAATTGTGCATATGTAATATATCTACTATAATATCATGACATATTTGTTCAAATAACCCTGATCCCTTGGCATTTATACTGTCTATCTTAAACAGTGCCAGCAGAGCACACAACTCTCAATATTCTCAATATTCTCTCAATATTCAGTATACGCTCAGAAAAAAGGTACAAAGCTAACACTTTGATGATTCTTTAGTAAAGTGTTTTTGTGGGTTACATATGTAATTTAAACCAATTTTTTGGCCAGTATCTAAAAATGAATACATGAAAACTGAATTGAGCTGTATGTTGCTTCTCTGCAAGCAGGGCATTTAAGTGTAACACAGACTGACCACAACCACATGCATAGTACCAATTGTGACCACAGACGATGACTATAAATGTCCTGTTTACAAACTATTAAGGTGGGTGAGAAATCAAAGAAGGGAATAGTTCACAATTTCGTGCAAGTGAACACTGTTCTATGTTTGTATTCTGTGTTTGTAGTTTCTAAATATATTTCTCCTTCACATAGGCTCGGTTTTTATTTTAATGTTACATATATTTTGCACGCAACTGATGAGGGTGAAACTATTTTGTTGTGCAGATGTTTCTAACACACAAAACTCAAGTCAGTTATTTCAGAAAATTTTGATTTATTCAGTTTTATAACATCTCAGACAGAGTAAAGAAAATGAATATGAATAATGAATACTAGCTAAATGAATCTTCCACATCTAAGGGGATAATTAGTCCTAAAGATGTCTCAGTTTGAAAGCACGTGTAATAGACAGTATATTGATATTGAGAACAAGATATTGAACACAAAATGGCTATATCATATAACAAAGAGTGATAGAAATTTCTTTTTCTCAAAAAGCAATCAAAAACAAGAAGTGAAAAGCTTATTTTTACAAAGCAGGAAGTTTTTGTACAATTCACTAGTAACACTGCACAGCAAAAATGTCAGTATATGGCTCCATATACAGTCCTCCACAGTCAGTTTGCTCTGAATGGAGCTTAAGAAGCGATTTACCACTATGTAATAGAAGTAAACTGGCAAAACTTTTTTTTGTCATTTTGGAATCTGTTCTTCAACAGATAGGAGCATTCAGGGGGAAAACGAAGTTGTGGTTTCAGTGTCCAGGCCGACAGAGGATCTTCGTTTACCGCAGTGGGTGTACATGAGGTGGCTCTTTCTGATACATCCCAAGTCTTTCAGTAGCTTCAGGAGATCATTGCGAAACTTTACCCCAATGAAGGCGTAGAGGAAGGGGTTTACGCAGCAGCGCAAGAAGGCCACGGCTCTGGTCACATCCAAAGCGTAAAGACGACTCCTGTCCTTGTTGCAATCCGTTGTGTCCTGAGTGGTCACTCCCATGACTACATTGTAGGGTAGTTGACTGAACACAAAGACAGATACCACTGCAATGATGACCTTGAAGGCTTTATTCCTCTCAAAGTTCTTGGCTTGGATGAGGGTCTTGATGATACAGATGTAACAGAACCCCATGACAACCGCTGGAAGTATAAAACCCAGGACCATCTGACTTACCAGCATCCTAATGCGGTAGTTTTCATAGTTGTTGCCATTTGCTGTACATGTGCCATTGATGTTAACTTCAGAGAACACCATGTCAGGTACCGAAAAGATCACCGCCATCACCCAGGTTACTAGAGAAGACACCTGTCCATAAAAGACTGCACTGGAGCGACAGCGATGAGCAGAGATGGCTTTTGTTATGGAGAAATAGCGATCTACACTGATGCAGGTGAGAAGGAACATGCCGCTGAAGAAGCTGACCTTGTAGATGGTAAACATGGCCTTGCATGGATACGGACCCAAATGCCACTTACTCATGAAACTAGCTGCCCAGAAGGGGAGAGAAATTGCAAACAGCAGGTCAGCCATGGCCAGATTGAGCAGGTAGACGTCAGTCATCGTCTTCAGCCTCTTGAAGTAAAGGTAGGTTAGGATGACCAGAAAGTTTCCCACAAGGGCCATGAAGCAGATGATGGTGTAGATGGTGGGCAGGAACCAGGCACGAAAGGAACGATTGGAGCCTCTATCGCACAAGAACTGAAGCTCGCTGTAATCCACCAGCTCTGTGGAATACTCGTACTCTGTAGATTTTTCTTCCACGTGGTATTCAGTAGTCACATTGGACCAGGTTTTCTGAAATAAAGGTAATGCAGACACTTCACAAAAACCATTCAAGGAATGAGTTACTCAGCAAAAGGTGTCATTATTCTATCAATTTACAACCCCTAGACAGTCTGTACATAATTCCTGTTTTGAGATGTACAGTGTTTGAAAAACCCACAAAGTTGGATTTAAAACTAGGTGTGCAGGCAAACAAGCAGTCCTCCAGAAGTCTAACGAGTAGTTCTCACAAAAATGGAAATTCTGGCATCTGGCACCAAACTCATATGATTTTCTGGTAACACTTTGCAATAAGGTTCTGTTTGTTATACTTTAGTTTACATGAACTAACAATGACAAAAAAAAAAAAAAAAAAAAAAGGAAAAAAATATATTAATCTTATTTAATGTTATTTTCAACATCTACTAATACATAAAAGTTGTATCTGTTAATATTATTTAATGTATCTGAGCTAACATGAACTAACAATTAACAACTAACATTAACAAAGATTAATAAATACTGTAACAAGTGTATTATCATTGCAAGATAATGTTAGTTTAAGCATTAACCAGCGTTAACTAATGGAAGCTTATTGTAAAGTGTCAGCCTCAGTCACCATTCAAGTTCACTCCGCGCAAAACATATGCAATGAAAGTGAATGGTGACTGATTTTTTTTCATTCACCCCCTTAAATCTCCTTTTGTGTTCCATAAAAGCATGTCAGTCATGCAGGTTTGAACTATGAGCAGAGTGAGAAAATGACAGAATTTTAATTTTTGGGTGAACTATTCTCTGAATTTTGAGGTTAGAATGAAAGGTGAGTGCAGTTTGTCTTCGATTAATTCATGAATTACCTTTATTTGGCATGACCATATCAGCAGCAAAGGGCAAAAAACTGTCAATGAAAAACACAAAGTGTCAGAAAGTGTACAAAATGATAGATTTCATTCATAGACAAAGGTTCATTCATAGGCATGGACATAGTAACAGGTTTAAAAAACAACTACACTAATAGATAATTTTTCCTCTTTGACAATCCTGTACAATTTTATAGATTTGTAAAGCTATTTGATATATTTAACAGCGTAATTCAACAGATTAATTTTTAGGCTTACCGGTAAACGCATGCATGGTTTAAGACTTTCTCTCTGAATGTTTCGCCAGGACTGCTAACAACACAGTGAATACGAGAGCTCTGCATCTGCTGTGTTAAAAAAGGTGAAGCACCACTTTTAACTTTGAAGCCAAGACCAGAGGAAAGGGTTTTCACCACAGCCTGCGCTGTGTTTCAAGAAAAACAACTTCATTTCTTACCTTTGTACAACCATATAGTTGTCCTCAACCATAAATTCATCCTATTTTAAATACTTTCCTGCTGTTCATTAAATTAAACCAACCAGTAATAATTAAAACAACAAATTATTATCTGTTTGCAGTCATTTAATATTGTCACTATGTATAATTTCTGCTTTAATTTCTTAAACACTGAGTTTAAAAAAATAATAATAGTCATTTAATAGACACTGATACACTACGATATTGTGGCACGTGGTAACAATGTCACCCAAGTGTAGACAGGGTCTAAATTCAGATTATATACCTTTATTATGATGATCCAGATATAATTTTCCACTAAAAGAGATGTAATTAGTTTATTTGATGATAAAAAAGCTGTGTTTTTGTGTAAAGTATCATGCTCTGATTGCTCTGATTATTCTATTATGTTTTACAGTGTATTACAAGTTCTGTCAAAATATTGAACAAAAGTGCAGACTACAAATAAGCGCAGACACTTCTGGTTCTTTAAAGTTCTCTGTCCTGAATCACTGTCAACCCCCCCCCCCCCCCCCCCCAAAGTTTCAACTCTGCACAGGTACACGCACTGCTGCACGTGTGCAGCTTGTGGGTTTGAGTGTACATTGCTGCCAGGAAGAGAGATCTAAGCAGGAAGACGTGTTTCGGCCACAACTCAGGTGATTTGCGTGGTGGAGGAGCTGTTGCAGTTAGCTCACACAAACTTGAATAGACCTCATTGGTATATCACCTGTACACTTACCTGTTTCTACAGAAACCATTGGTGTTTGTGGGGATTTTATTGGTTAATGACAAATGAGTGGCCTTAAGGTTGAACTATAGATATATACTGTATATATAAGCATGCATGCAAGCAGTGGTTTAAAAAGTTTTGTCATAAAAATTAAGACTAAACGAAAAGGTTACACCCAAGCTAATCTGGGCAAAGGCAAGACACTTTGTATTCTCTAAATGCAGGTCATAGACTGTTTGTAGCTATCAAGCTTTGAGTTTCATCAAAGAAAGATAAAAGGGAAAAAAGAGAAAAGGAGCACACATCCCCCCACCCCAAAATCAGAAAGGAAAACAACACACCAATGAAAGTTCCCTTTTCTCAAACCACCTCGAGTAAAAAACAAAAACTGTTACACAGAAAGTCTGTCAAAGTGCACGCAAGCGTGTGCACTTAAAAATAGTTGCCTATGAACACTGTTAGATATATCTCTATATCTGTATGTCACTAAAATTCATAGAAGCTCAAGAGAAATAGTTGACTGTGGCTTTAATAAAAACAGAAAGATGTAACTTATCCAAACCACAATACGTTAGTTTGGTTTGTCGAATGGTGGAGATAACCTACAAACCCAAGACCACTTTACTGATTTTAGGGTAACTTGTAAAACCAAAGAAATATTAAGAAGATCTATATCTTTATTAGGTATTTACTAGCTAATGAAATAAAAAAGGATTTCTTATGTGCATTTAAATTATTTGCAAATTACATGTGCATTATTGAATTCCAGTATCTTGGATGTGAGATGAGGCAACGCTTGCACAACTGATCTTTAGTAGTTTATGGCCAGCATCTCTGTTATCTTAGCAAAAGCATGTTAAAGTTAAATGCTTCAGAATTTGCAAATAATATTTTGACTACATTGTATGAATACATTGCATATTTACATATTATGCCTAAAACGTTTTAATCAGAAGAGCAACCAAGAGATGCAGTATCTTTAATGTTGTATCATGGATGTAAGCACAAATGGTCTGTTCTATTTTTCTGTTCTATTTTCATTTCAATACAATTCTTACCTATTCACTAGACATGTTCTGTGAAATATAGTAGATTTTAAAGTTTATGTTTTCACAATTAACAGCTAGACAACCTTAAGTGACCTCGGACCGTTAGTCAAACTACTCACTGGTGTGTGCAGGAAGCCAGGCTAAGCTTGTCTGTACTGTGACATATGGCCTGTTTCCTTCACCGGTGTGTTCATCTCATAATGAATTTTTTATATACGCTACCGTTCAAAAGTTTTAGATCAGTAAGACTTGTAATGTTTTTTAAAGAAGTCTCTTATGCTCATCAAGGCTGCATTTATGTGATCAAAAATACAGAAAAAAACGGTAATCTTGCAAAATGTTATTACAATCTAAAATAATGGTTTCTATTTTAATATACTTTAAAGTATAATTTATTTCTGTGATGCAAAGCTGAATTTCCATCAGCCATTACTCCAGTCTAAAGTGTCACATGATCCTTCAGAAATCATTCTAATTAGGGACAAGATTATGCTGATTTATTATCAGTGCTGGAAACTGTTGTGCTGCTTAATATATTTTTTGAAACCTGTGATACTTTTTTTTTGAGGATTCTTTGATGAATAAAAAGTTAAAAAGAAGAGCATTTATTTTTAATAGAAATCTTTTCTAACAATATACACTACCATTCAAAAGATTGAGGTCAGTAAATTTTTCTTCTTTCTTTTTTTTGAAAGAAATTAAACCTTTTATTCAGCAAGGATGTGTTAAATTGATAAGAAGTGATAGCAAAGATTTATATTGTTAGAAAAGATACATGTTTTGAATAAATGCTATTCTTTTTAACTTTTTATTCATCAAAGAATCCTGAAAAAAGTATCACAGTTTCCAAAAAAATATTTGGCAGCACAACTGTTGCCAACATTGATAATCCTAATAATAAATCAGCATATGTGACACTTTAGACTGGAGTAATGGCTGACGGAAATTCAGCTTTGCATCACAGAAATAAATTACATTTTAAAGTATATTAAAATAGAAACCATTATTTTATATTGTAATAACATTTTGCAAGATTACTGTTTTTTTTCTGTATTTTTGATCAAATAAATGCAGCCTTGATGAGCATAAGAGACTTCTTTAAAAAACATTACAAGTCTTACTGATCTAAAACTTTTGAACGGTAGTGTACATGGATATAACTGAAATTACCCATTAGACATAATGTGTTCTAACTCTTCTGGGAAGTTTCTTAGTCATGCCTTCGCTTAATCACGTATGTGAAAATATAAGGTTTTTTTTTTTTTTACTCGTGAAACTCCCACTCAGAGTCTCTGCTTTAACCTTTTAGGAAGTTGCATGGAAAACAAAACCTTGTAGATCTTCCAGGCATTGACATCAAGCCTAAAATAATCTTAACCTTTAAAGAAGAAGAACAATGTAGAAGAATGTAGAAGTCTTGAAATTCCACTATGTTCTACTCAGAAAGTAAATTTAGTTGATTTGTTATCTTTTCAGTGAGATGGTGGTATGATAGAAAGCAACAATACAGCTAACCTAAGGAGTAGAAATAAGATATCTGATAAGATTGTGGTTAAGCAGAAAAATTTACGACGGAAATCATTCTGGGTTGGAACAAGAATCACATTTCAAATAGATAAGTTCAGTCATCTAACCACAGTGTTTTTGTAATGTAAAGTTTTTACTGTGCCATTCCCTTTCAGATTCCATTGTCCTTTAAAATGGTGAAAGACAAGTTTTTAAGCAGTTTTTAAGGTTTACATTAGTCAGCTTCCATTAGTCAACTACTCATGAAACCTATAGTGATGTTTGTCATTTGGTTCTTCTGTTCTCTTCAGGCACACCAATACACTCAATTCGAGCAAAACACACACACACACACACACACACACACACACACTTTGGGTTTCTAGGTTTTATGGGGACATTCCATATATGTAATGGTTTTTATACTGTACAAACTGCATTTTCTATCCCCTAAATCTACCCCTCATATAAAACTTTCTGCATTTTTTAGATTTTCCAAAATCTTCATTATGTATGACTTACAGTATAAGCTGTTTTCCTCATGGGGACCAAAAAAAAAAAATAAAAAAAAAAAGTCCGAAGGTCAAAAATGACTGATATTCCTGTTCTTGTGGGGATATTTGGTCTCCATAACGTGGGGAATACCAGGTGTACACACACACACGCACACGGACACACACACACACACACACACACAGAGACAGCAGGTGTCTAAAACATCTTGTACATATAAAAGCTTTCCTTCATCTTTTATTAGTGTTCAAGATAAGTCAAACCAACTTTAAATGTCATTTAATATTACAGACCATGAAAATAGGCAAAGAGTATAATCATATGGATGTGAGATAATTATATTTAAAATAGATGTTGTTGTTTTTTTATGATATATTTTTAAGGACATTTGAAGATGGTTGTTAATATGTAATTGGACATTTCCTATTCATATATAAGGCCAAATTAAACAGATACCACATTTATCCATTCACTATTATCAGTGTGTGTCATTTTTATGATTCTCGTCTGCAAAATGGACTACAATGTCCTAAAACAGCATGCACTTGCTAAAAAATAATACAGATATATAACATAAAGTAAGTATTGTGACAGGATGTTTGGAAAATGTGGTTACTGCAATGTTCTGGTTTCTTGTCACTTTTATTTTTTTTAATAAACTGTTGTTGTTATACTGATCACTGGTTTTCTCCAGAATGTGATGGAAAGACAAACATCCTTCTAAATGTCCTTGTTGTTTATCAACTTGTACATTCTTCAGATTTAGTTCAGCTCTTTTTGATTTTTTTTTTTGTACACTATGATGTTGTTTTAGCTAAAGCATTGAATTCAGACACCAGTTCTCTTACTGAAGTGATGAATTAGATTAGAAAACCATTGATTAACTGTGTCTAGCTAGAGTCGCTCGCTTGGATAACCCAAAATCATTCCTGTTGATAGAACATGGTTGCAAAGGCAGACTGTCAGTACTGAAATCCAGTGACATGTTCACTAGACAAACCCAGGTCCTTCTCTGGAAGTGGCCAGAGAGGAAGCCACTGAACAATCTCTATAAAATGTGGATGAGGTGAACTGTGTCAATGAGAACACCACTGCTCGCTAATGCTAATTTAGCCACCACTGATGACCATGCTGGCTGAAATATCTCCGCTTACATCCAAGCCGAGCTTTTGCAGGTCCAAGCCCATACTGGCCAGCACCTGGAGCAGAGTCATCTCCTGTTGCGTGGCCTGGTCAGTCAGGGCTGGACAGGTTGGATTGCACTGTGGCCACTGGCAGTTATCGATGAGATGAAAGGGACAGCCCTTCAGAGGCATTTTGCTGTTCTTATTAGCCTCCTGAAGACTTCTGTCCCAGCACTGCAGAGCACGAGAGAGTGACGTCCCCTTGATCTGGAAATCCATCCAATTACTGAAGGAGAGAAAAATTAGGCAGTACAAAATTAAAATAGACCTAAACTTTGTTCTGACAGGAAGTCTCAAAAAAGTGGTGAAGACGCGGAAAGAATGCAAAAAATGTGGTATAGTGTACCAGTTAAAGATCTGGTTTGGTAACAGAAATATATAATGCAGCCCTGGTAAACATAAGAGATGAAAAGATTTTTAGCATCCCCATATTATTAACTAATGTTCTCCTTTAAAGAAATGTAGGAAATTAATTACAATTACAAAACATAACTCTGCTTAAAAACAACTGCAGTTCAAACAACAAAGTAGAAGTCTTAAAATTCCACTCCATAAAGCTGCTCAGTAAGTAAATTTAGTTAGATGGTTGTGTTATTGACAACAATTAAGCAACAATACAGCTAACCTAGAGAGTAGAAATAAGATATCTGATAAGATTGTGGTTAAGCACAAAATTTTATGACATAAATCATTCTGGGTTGGAACAAGATTCACAATATTACTGTTTTACTGAGTCTTTGATATAAATAATGCAGCCTTGGTGAACATAAGAGACTTTCAAAAACATTACAAAAAAAAAAAAAAAAAATCCTAATTATTCCAAACTTGTAACTTGTAGTGTGTATATATATATATATATATATATATATGTGTGTGTGTGTGTGTGTGTGTGTGTAAAACTTACAGGATTTCTTGAAACTTCTGGAATCACAAAATGAATTGTGGTGAATTAATTTTACCTGTATCGACACTCCCAGTTTCTGTTAATATAACAGCTACAATATATAATTAACAGAAAGTTAATTATAATTATTAACAGAAACTGGGAGTGTGGATATAGGTAATCATTTTAAGTTAGGTCATTTGGTAACACTTTATTTTAGGGTCTCTTAACTAGTTGCTTATTAGCATGCATATTACTAGAATATTAGCCCTTTATTAGTACTAATTAAGCACATATTAATGCCTTATTATCATCTGTAATTGTAATTACATCCCTAATCCTACCCAATACCTAAACTTAACAACTACCTTACTAACTATTAATAAACAGCAAATTAGGAATTAACTGAGGGAAAAGTCGTAGTTAATAGTGAATAAGTGTCCCTATTCTAAAGCATTACCGGTCATTTATATCACTACTAAATTTTAACTATATATTTTAAATGAATTACATTAATACTAATCTATATAATTTTAAGTCATTCTGTGTCCCCTGAGCAACTGTCTCTGTAACAAGTGCACTTTAAGTTGCTTTAGGAACAAGTCTTAACTAAATGGCAATTTAATCAGCAGTAGTCTAATCAGTCTCTTTATAAGCAGCTATAGCTCTGCTCTAACTTTGACCTCATCATGTGTTTCGCCACGGTTCACCTCACAAATCATCTGTCCCACTGCTCTCTCAGCTGAGCTCATACAGCGGGCCATTAATTAAGTGTGAAACCATGAGGTGGCATTTTGGTGACACTTATAATGCATCATGATGGACGAGTGCTCAAATGCAGGCGTATGAGCTCACCCATGAGGAGTGTGTCTCAGGGTGCCCGCGTGTCCTTACCTTTTGGTAATCAAAGTGTGGGAAAGACAGGAGGGGGCGAACATGGCCCTAAAACAACATACAGCAGAACATATATATTATATATTAATATATATATATTAGAAATGACTTTTGATGACATGATCTTGACGTGATTGTTAGTAACCATTTAGTTGTTCTGGAGACATATTTAGCTAGTTTAAGTTATATACTAGTATAACATGCCAGTAATGTACTCACGTAACATCTTTGAGAGAGCTTTTAAACTCTTTTCCCAGGTTCTGCATGTAGGTCCACTGCTGCTCTGAGAGTGATTGCCTGCCCATATAAATGTTCTCCACTCGTAACTGTTCTTCATCAAACAACCACTGCACTACAAACAATGGAGCTAAAAAGAGACATATCCTCTATTATTTTAAAGGAAGTAAGTCTTACTAACATTAGCCACTTCTGTAAAAATGTTTTCATTCATATCTAACAGACAGCACACCCTCACCAGTTATGTATGAGTACAGTTTGTGGCCAAAATAGCATTGCCATTCCTCGCCTCTTTTATACTGCTGCTTGCACTTTTCTGGAACAACACTACTCCACAACCTAACATAGACATAATGTCATCAAAAAATACATAATGATCAATGCAGCACATTTTGAGATTTCATTTATGTCTGCAGGAAAAAATGTGTAGAATGAATTATGCACTGAATATTAAGGCAAATAACCTAATCTTAAGAGTAATAGTTATATTAAAGCTTTAGAAACAAAACACACACGTTGTTTTGAAAATTGTTTTTTTTTTCATCCCTTGTGAGTTTTATTGTATTGAATGTGCACTTGTGGTGTAGCTCAAATCTCTAAAGTACATTTTTAAAAATATACTTGCAGATGAAATATATGGCCAATTAAATATACGTAAAGAGAGTACACTTTCACGACTTTGTTTACAGACTTAAGTACACTTCTAAAAAAGTGCACTTTATAATAATGTCAAATTAGAAGTGTTACTTTAAAGTATATTTTGCTTTTGCCATGTTTTAAAGAAGTACATTTATTTTTATATAATAAAAAGTTACTTAGTTTGATGTACTAACCATATTAAAGCACACATAAAGTACTTGATTAGAATTTCAACTGCAGTGTGTAATTCAATATTACATTTAAAGTTAATATATTTTAAATGTATTAAATTGCAACTTCATCATTTCAAATGTGTAATTACAAATATATTTAAATACAGGATTCATAGAAATTACATTAACGTATATTTCAGTGCTTGTCAGTATATTCAGCAGTACACTTTAACCATATTTCAACTACAGTTGAAATAATTATGAAATTACACATAAAGATGTACTGAAGTCCCATTTAAGTGGGTCAAAAAGTGCACTATTAAGTTCAACTAACTGCATTTAATATAAATTGAAACTATAATATATTTTGGTGATACTTAATTTTACAGTGTCCTTATTAGACAGGTTATGTGTAATTACATGCAACTAACTGTAAACCAAACCCTTTTGCTAAGCCTATAGTAAGTACATGTTGTTAATACATATTATTCAGTGCTTGAATGTATAATTACACTGTAACATAGACACCTTAAAATAAAGTGTGACAACATTTGTCATTTAATTGTAAATAAGCTGCAGTCAAGTGTCTGAAAACATTCAATTCAGTTCACATTTAAGTTTGTTCTACTTCCGTACTATTAACTACTTTTAAAAGTATGATGAAATGTACATCTTTTTCTCAAGGGATATTATGATTACTGTTATGTAATTAATTAATTTAAAATGGATTTATGTAATATTGAAACTGTAAATTAAAGTGTTACCAAAACTACATATTCATCATTCTGGTAAAGAGCATTTACACTTTACCGAAGTCCTTTTTTTATGGCATCCACAGGAGTGCAGGAGGCACTGTCTGGACAATCAGGAGCTTTTTGCTGTTTACTCTCCAGAAACCAGCCTGAGTCGACAAGGCCGCGCACCTGAGCATCTGCACCTAGCTGCTCTAGAAGACTGGACATCTTATCAATGTTCAGCAGTACACCTGTTCCCCCGGCACTGCAGGAAAAAATAAATAATATTACCCACAATATTACCTCAACCCTCAAAATCTAGTTTGTCAAACTAGTGAACTACAAATATTGTTCTAATTATCAAATGGCTTCAACAAATGCTTTGGGATAACCAAGAAAGCATGTTGCTAACACTGGAAGAATCCTCAGAACTTGTTTTGCCTCCTTGGCAGGACATATATAGATGTTATGTCATTGTCTATAACATTACAGGCTGCAGTAAACATTTTTATGGTAGACAACAGGATGTGCTGAAAATAGTGCTTCAGTCAGTGTTGTGGTAAAACTCAAGGGGTGGTCCATGGACGGGAATAGGTTTTCATGGTACTCCAGGTGGCTCTGTTTCAATTGTTCATAGCATCTTGTTATTAGATCTCAGTAAGCAGCAACAGGTGTAATGGGTGTGTAATGTTGTCTTTGTTTATGAGTGAATTCAAATCCAGTTATGGGATTTATAATAGCTATGGTTCTTGGATAGTGGAAACAAATAGCAGAACAGCCACCAAAAAAATAAAAAATAAAAAAAAATTCTCTCAGGCCAGTCATTGAAGAAAACTCATTGTACCTAGGGACTAATAATATTAAGTAATCTCTCTATAAATGCATCCTATCATTTGAGCAATATGTAAAAAAAATAGATACAAGCCAAGGTCATTCTATTATTTGTCCAAACTAAAACAATTTGATATCATAGCCACGAATCTCACCTCATTCCTGCCAACATCACAACTTTGGCTTGTTTCAGTCCCTTTGGGGCAAGATCTTTGATCACCTCCCGAATGATTTGAGATCCCATGAAAGCATATTCTGTGATGAATAAATAAAATATAGGATCCTAATTTTTTAGTAACAAAAAATGTTAATATTCTGACAAAAATGTACCTGTTTCTTTTCCCTGCTTGGTCTTTGATGCTGCTTTGTTACCACTCCACACATCACTTGAACAATAGGGAACAAACCTATTCACATCAGATAGGATACATAAGTCAGTTAGATGTTTAATTATAAAGCTTATATAAATATCACTCTTGAATTTTTCAGATACTTACACAATATTGGCATTATACCAGTGAGGATTTTCATCAACTTGTGTTGATAGTAAACCGCTTCCTGCAAATAATCAGGTTGTTTTCAGGAAGAATCACTGAAGTATGGCTTGCAAGAAGAAGAAAGCACGATGTGGTGTTGTGAATCTGCTTAATATAAGCCTACCTTTGTGTGTCTGTGGCCAGTCAGCTGAACTCATAAGGCGGGGGATAGTTTTGTATCTGGAATCACAAGTCTCTTTGTTGTAGCAGCACCAGCCACCTAAAAGAGAATAATTGGAATTAACCTCACATTATCCATCCTTTGTGCAGATTTCAAAAGCTTAGACAGCTTAGAGTGTATTGGTACAAATTTATTGTATTAACCTTGTTTTTCTGGTAAAAAGAAACAACTTGCAGTAGAGAGGATATACTGTATTATTTTATTGTTTTAAAATTTGTTTTTAAGTCACAAAAACAGCACAATGTACAATGAATCCATGTCAGCCTGTTATTTTGACAGGCGTTACAGCTTAGTATTATTACAATTACAGTTAAGTAAGTTTGCTAGTCTCTCCCCCTCCATTTAAAGCCGCTTCCTCTTGGCAAAGCTTTCCAAGTAAAGAGACATTGCATGAGAGACATTGCATGATTTATGTGCTTACACCTTGTTCTCCCTCATGCATTGTTTAATTTCGCTATTTCTAATTCAGCATTGCATGTTACTTTTCTTGACCAGTGACACTATATATCTTCTCGATATACTGTTGAACCAACGTGATGTGACATGCTCCAAAAAAGCAAGAAAAATGACATGTCTAAGAAGATGGCCAGCCGTCAAAATAACGCTGAGCACTGCATTTAAGCCTGCTGACCTCTCTCGACAAAATTAACTTAGTTTTAAATACTCACCTTCCAAAAATATCAGCCATCTCTTACTTCCTTTGAACTCCTTTAAGTAAAACCTGGGGGTCACAAATAAATATAGATGGTCTGGGAACATAGCCATATGAGGACATTTACAAAACTGCCAAAAGACCGATATTTAACTTAACATTGCTACAATTTTGCACATTTATGATTTGGCAGATGTTTTTTTCCAAAGTGACTTACATTGCATTGAATGTTTAAATATTACCAGTGAATGTCTCCTCTCGGAATCAAAACCATGAGCTAGGTGCTATACAAATTGCCAAGTTTATGCACCTCTGGCTTGCAGTGAGGATGTCAGTGCTGTATCTTACCCAGCGGCAGTACCATCGTTGCATGTCACTAATGTGTTCTTAAGAAAGTGCAGCTTCATTTCATCAACAGGCTTGTTGACAGATGCACTTTGTTGGACAGTGCCACGACCTCCAGAGTTAGTTTCTTTACTGGAATCGCCAGCACCTGCTAGCCCAAGGTTTGGGTCATCTTCAGGGCCATGCCGGGTCGTCTCTATAGCCTGGCTGTTAGGTTTTTTTGCAGGTTTTCCACCCGACTTGGCATTGCGATTGTTGTTCTGGCAAGAAATGACTCCCAGCAGAAGCAGGAACATGACATGGCTCAGAATATTCATATCAAATCTGACAGGACCTCCCTAAAAAAGGCCAAAAGGAAACAGCAATGAAACTCCAAAAACAATTTAAAGCAACACATTCATTTTTTCATGAAGGGCCCATGTTTTGAAAAGACACTGCTTTAAAATCATTTAATGACTCAATTCCTCAATGCCTATGAAATTAGAAGTGATCAACTTTAAGTGACCAGCACTCACCCCTTAAAGCAACTGGTCCTGGTCCCCTTGGCGTCTTGTAGAGCAAAAATCCTCAGGCGCTGCAGGAAAGGTGGTTTTCGAATTGATGCTATGCCGGCGTCCTGAACAGATCTTGGTCTTTGGTTGTGGTCCGTGCTAGATTTTATAGTGCCACCATATGGATTGCATTTCTCAACATCCCCTTTGAGCTGGTGCCAGCTCTGGGCTGCAACCAATGACACACCAAACCTGGACGTCTAATGGCGAGGAGAAAAGATAACATGCGCTCTCCCAACCATATTTCAAAGACATCCCCTCCCCACCTAACTTAGTCTCACAACAAGCCCTCCCGCCCTCCCCTAGACCAGGCTCGACTTTGATTTAAACACCTACATGGTTGAAATACCTGCATAACCCTGTAGCTACATGGCATGTGGCTCTAGGTCATTGGAGCAGACCTCTCCCTACTCACTCTAATAGGGAGAAACTCTTCACTCATATGAATAATATTCCTGTGAAAACTCTATGAAAATAATCCTTCTGAAAAATTTTAAGTCTTCTCAAATTAAAGAAATGGAAGTGAATTGTGCACAGATTTATGAAGTATCTGCTGATTGATCGCACAGGGTTGCCTTACATAAAGCAACAGCTGATAGACTGATGCTGTCATTATCCACTCTGCTTATCAATCACATTGAAATGTATATGTAAATGAATGATGTTATGGAAAGTTTGCTACATCTTTGGCATAAGAGACATGCCTTTGCTTGTAACCTTTGGTATAGGAGACCTGTCTTTGCCTCTGACCAACTAAAGCGTTATGCTTCCATCTAAGTACAAGCACTGTCCAAGGCCTCTTTATTAAGCATGAGAATTTTCTATAAGTATTGTTGTGATCAAGTGGTAATGTGACAGAAATATATCCAGAAATTACTGCATATAACTGGTGCCGAACAAGAATAAAGGTTAGAAATATGAATTCATTCAGTAACTATTTTATAAAATTACAATAAAAACACTATTTCAGCAATATCCTACTATTTTCAAAGCAGTGAAAACCAGATAATCAGATAACCAGATAAGGTGGAAAGAGTACAAAAATATTCTACTCAAGTAAAAGTACCAGTCTAAAAATCTACTCAAGAAAAAGTAAAAAGTAGCTAATTTAAAATTACTTAGTTACATTTTAAAAGTGGGAGGGAGGTAAAAATTGGGTTGGGCCAAGGGTGTCAAACTCAGTTCCTGGAGGGTCACAGCCCTGCACAGTTTAGATATAACCCTAATTAAACAGATCTGATCCAACTGATCATTTAAGTGTTACGTGTGTCTGGTGTATAATAAAGCGCACGAAGGAGTACAAACAAAGAGTTCCTTTTAATAATCCTCAGGGGCAAAAGGCACAACCAAACACAAATCCAAACGTAGGAGTAAACGTAGAACTAATAGCAGACAAAAGACCAGGGGAGAACACAGGCTTTAAATACTAGAAACATAATCAAGGGGAAACAGAAACAGGTGTGTAGCTAATTAACTAATTACCATGGAGACAAACTAGGTAGGATGACGGGGACATAGAAAACTAACTGAAAACAGATCATAACCGTGACATTAAGCTTATTTGAAAACGACATGGTATGTGTGTTGAAGCAAGATTGGAACTAACTCTGCAGGCAGAGATGGGCAGTATTTTAATTAAATGTATTTGAAATATGTATTTAATTACAAAATACGTATTTTGTAATTTGTATTTTGCTGGACAAAAAAAAACAAAACAAAAAAAAAATCAAAAGTAATTTGTAATTAAATACTTTGAGAGACAGTATTTTGTATTTGAAATACTCAAAATACATAATCAATTAGTTAATTTTTTCTCAGATAATACAATATCTTTCTTTATTAAAAAAACAAAAAACAAAACACTATTTATACATGCATTTATTCAATACACAAAGCTTCTTATTTACATTCCCTTGCATTTGTACATAACACACCTGTACACACAAATACCATATAATTTTTATTTTGTATGTTATGTTCTTTCAAAAATTGTTATATATTATTATTTCTTATTTTCTTATTCTGTTTTTATTATCTGTGTCTTGTCTTGTCACTGTCATTCTGTTTGTGCTGTGGAAGCCTCTGTCACCATAACAAATTCCTTGTATGAGTAAACATACCTGGCAATAAAGCTCTTTCTTCACCTGTGTTAATAGTACTGCCCCATAGGGCTTTATCATACTTCCGCGTTCGAAAAGCGGAAGTTTCAAATAGTTGCGTAAAAAAACTCAGATACGCACAGATATGTCTTCGAAACACACCAAACTCAGTTTACAATCATTAATTGAGTATTGTGAAACCAAGGAAGATGGTTTCATGACATTCCGATGAATATTTTGTGATTTAAAGGGGAGCGCGCAAGCCATACTGTATGTGTATGCGCAATACTTCAGAGTCTGACCGCCTTATTTTATTACAGAGCTGCAAGAAAACATTACAAACAGCATATCACATTAAAGAGCATTTCAATTAGTCAAAGCTTAAAATAATAATTACGACTAAAGACTGTTTTAGATTATTAAATTAAAGGCAGTGTTGGGCATGTTACTTTAAAAAGTAATTAGTTATAGTTACTAGTTACTTCTCACAAATAGTAACTGAGTTAGTAACTGAGATACATCATTTTAAAAGTAACTAATTACCAGGGAAAGTAACTATTGCGTTACTTTTTAAAGAAATGTTCAAATGTCAAATAACTTGAATGCCCCCAATATTAAATGTGTTAAATTAATGAAATGGACACTAAATAGAATAAATTATTATTATAAATCATTGTACATTAATCTACACTATTTATCTACTGACACTTAGCATCAGTCGGTCAAGCATTATAATATGATATTATGATAATTTAGCATTATATGATGATAGAACTTTAGTAATTAGAATAACCAAGTATGAATGCATATTTGTCATGTTGACTGAACTTAGGACTGTTGGTGGTGCTTAAGATATTGTTTGTCATTTAGTGTTTCTATAAAAAGGAGAAAATTGATAAGATAAAACTACTACGAATTCTACTACTAATAACAATATAAAATGCACTAAGGATTAATGAGCTGCTGGGTTCATGAATATTAATCACGTTGTCTGCGTTCGCTCGAATTGATTTGTTGAAATCAAAACAGTGACGATTAATAGGTGAGCGCCAGCCAATGAGATTGTCGTTTGCGCATTAGTTCCGCCCACTACCAGAGAAACCGGCAGTTCTTAAAAGCTGAAGAATTCCAAAGGAACTCCGTTATTTTGACAGGAAAATACAACAAAGAATATCGTTTACATGTAGCGCCTCACTTCTGCATGTTATGAAAGACTCTCTCTCTGTATCTTTCTTTGCGGGTGTGTGAGACAAAGCGACGGCGAGCCGTGCGCCTTCACACTAGAGTTTACGGTACGTCAAATACAGCTACACTGCGCATCCATTCAGATGAACTGAAAAATAAAATTATAATAATATTATAATAAATTATAGTAATGCCGCATTTTATTGTCAGTAACGGTAACGGCGTTGTAACGGGGAAACAGTAATTCGTTTGATTACTCGTTACTGAAAAAAGTAACGCCGTTAGTAACGCCGTTATTCCCATCACTGATTAAAGGTTATGGGGAAACCTATTGTATTAATAATGCTCAAGATGCAATCCTCAATAATTACATCAGATTAAAGTTGTTCATATAAACAAATATTTCCAGCCCATAGACGATTATTCAAAAATAACTAGACTGATCATCTTAATAACGAGTTGGGAATGATGTTCCCTTCCCATCTCCTGTGTGATTGAGTGCAATGATTGAACAGCATTATATTGTACAAAAACGGGAGGTTAATCATAGTAAATATCATGCAAGAATAAACAAAATAATATTAAAAATAAATGTAAATGAGTCCGATTATTTCTCTGGGAGTAATTTGAGAAGCGTGTGCTATCCCAGCAGGCACCAGACGTCTATGTAACGTCAGGTTGACGTTGGACATGACGTCGGACAGACGTTGCATTTTGGTTGAAAATGAAAATCGGGTTGACGTCAATATTTGACGTCAATTTGACGTTGACTTAACATTGGATTTTGGTTGCACAACCTAAAAACAACAAAATCTCAACGTCAGCTGACGTCGGTATTGGATGTCAATTTAATATTGACATTAGACGTTGAATTTACATTGAATTTTGTTCACCCGACGTCACAACCAAAATTTAACCAATTATCAACATCTTATGACGTTGTCTGCCTGTTTTGTGCCTGCTGGGATTCATTAATCTCATGACTGGCGACAGCGCTGACAATCGCGTCGATCAGATAATGTTACACATTAACACATCGGTATAAATAAACAGTTTTAAATATTGACGTTTATTGCGAAGTCCAAATTAGTCTAAATTAATTTAATTTTCTTTACAAAACTGGCGTCTGTCCATTGACAATAATGCAGGCAGAAATTCTTTTACGCTACTAATCGGAGCCGGATGTGACGGCACGCGACTGTGATAAAGGTCTATAGCCCATCATAGTTTGACATCTTGTTGGATTTAACATTTTATTTCTGAAAATGTTATCCAAACACATGTGTTGTGGTACTCGAACACTCACTCGTGTGCATTGTGATGACGCAAGTCTATGGCAGAAACACAACACAAATGCGTTTTAGCACTCTAGTGAACACACAATGCAGATCAGTGTTTTCATAAATAAAGTTGTAAATTATGTTTTATTGTGCAAACAAAGCACTTGTGTCGCTTAATAAAACTGAATTTAAACCAATGAAGTCACATGGAATACTTTAACAATGTCTTTCCTACCGTTCTGGGCTTTGAATGTATAAATTGCATTGGTGCCAATGGAGGGAAAGCTCTCGGATTTCATCAAAAAGATCTCCATTTGTGTTCGGAAGTGGAAAGAAGGTCTTACAGGTGTGAATCGACATAAGGGTGAGTTATTAATGACAGAATTTCCATTTTTGGGTGAAATAAATCTTTCATTTGTCCACAATACCAACTGGAAAAAAAAAAAAAAAGCTGAAGTTTGAAAGAAAAAATAAGCTGTTTTAGTGCTCAATGCAAACTGGCTATGTATTAAAATGTATACTATCAGATATTGCTCACTGAATGTTATTACAGGACAGAAGAAAAAGCTGCTCTAGAACTTTACTTGCTAGCTGACAAAGCTTGCTTGGCAAAAGTTAGCTAATTGTTTCTATAGATAAACTGGATTTTTTCAAGTATTACAAATGTCTGAACAGCATGTAATGAAACTTAAAAAAATGAAAGCCTGTAGACTAATTATTATGTGGTTTTGCTGGGAAAATCCAAGGGAAACTGTCATTACAGTATAATTTTAATGAATGTCATTTGTTGACATGATGAATCTCACTGGCCGTTGCTCGCTCGCATTAGGCTTACAAGAGCATGAGCAATAAGTTACTGACCACAGCTCACTTAACAGCCACCAGTGTCACTAATAACAAGGGTTTCTGTATTCTACATAGAGCCCTTCAGCAGCTAAATATCAACATTTTTCAACAGTTAATCTTTACTGTTGACAGTGAAATAGCTTGAGCCTTTCTCTTGAGTAGGATTAGGTGGTATGACAATACAGTTTCACAGGACTGCCTAATTTTTGACATGCTTATAAAGAAAAGATAAAGGAGCGATAAAGAAACATGAAAAAATAAAGTGTAGAAATGCTTGATGGTATTCAAGTAAACAGAAATTAGAAAACAAATACGGATAAGTATATATTGTCTAGTGTTAGGGTTAAAGAATATGTTGTTTATAAATATGTTGTTTATAAGTTGTTCAAGGAGGGGAAAGCACTTATCTTTCTCTTATATGTGTATCTAAATGCAATGGCATTGTCTCTTGCACTTGATTACTTGTAAATATTGTTTGTATTTTTGTATTTTCAAATTACAAATTACTTGTATTTTAATTAAATACATTTCTCACACTAGTATTTTTGTATTTTAATTAAATACATTTGATGAGCTTGTATTTGTAATTTGTAACTAAATACTTTTTGATGTAATTGTGCCCATCTCTGTCTGCAGGGCTGCGGGCCTGCGGCCCTCCAGGAACTGAGTTTGATACCCCTGGGATAGGCCTATAAATCTCAAGCTAGTTGCTTTTAATTAAAGGAATCAGTTATTTAGAATAATAAGACATTTGGGCTGTTACCAGGCAAATTAAATCAGTATCAACAAAATTTATCTTTGCAATGCAGAGGAAACATTCTGTGTTGCATTGCAAAGATGAATTTTGCTTCAACTAAAGTGGCATTAAGATGTATTTACACAGTTTAATGCAGGACATGAATGCATTTAACCTGCAGTTACAAATGCAGAAATAATGTTTTTATATATAAGACATAAAATGTTGAATACTCATATTTGAAATTATATATATATATATATATATATATATATATATATATATATATATATAAAAAATAAAAAGATATTGTGAATTTTTATATGTGAAATTAAAACCGCCAGTAGGTGTCAGTAAGTCACTGTTAATAAGTGAGTCATTGCGATTGAACCGAATCATTTAAGGGTTGATTAATTCAGGAACGAAACACCGTCATTGCTCAGAAACGCAAAACTGTGGTGGATGTGTTTGGATTTATTTTTGTTGTCGAAATAGAGCAAAAACAGACAATATGGTGTCTAAAACGCAAGTCTCTTAATTAACTTCTTGTTTATTGAACTGTTGTAAAAAAACAAATCAATATGTAATCATGCTGAGTTTTAGAGAAAAAACGTCACTCTTTGTGTGATATTGATTTTTACTATATGAAATGATATAAATATATACATTTTCTGCCCCTATATCTTTAATTTTGTGATCATTCTAAATGCATTTTACACAAAGAACGCACTCTAAATGCGCACGCGCACTAGTCTAATCTATTAGACTTCACGGCACTCTGTAGGAGTGTTTGGTTTGGTTTTTGCAAAATAGAATTAAACAACAATTACGATATTATAGCAGATGATATATATCGCACACCCTGCACCACTGTCTTTTTGGTTAATTTGAGCAAAACCTTTTGCTAAATTGTCGAAGCTTCATTTTAACCACCAATGAAACGATGCAAGTATTTACCTTACCTCCTCTACATGCTTGCGAGGGGTTGATGTCAAGATTTTATAGGCTGCTAGTTTGGTCTCCCTAGGAAAACACAGCTTACACTGTATAATAGACCATAATAGACCTGTCTTATAATAGACCTGTCTTGTCCGTCTGCATCTTTCTTGTGATTTTAGCGCCAGTTTTTTCTAGGAAGCGATTTCTTTCTTTATTTATTTTCACTCAATGATTAATGTGTTTTAAAATGTAGCTAAGTACAATACATCAAACAAAATATACTTAAGTAAAAGTAAAATTACAGTTTTTAAAAATTACTTTAAAAAGTAGAAGTACACAAAAAAGCTACTCAATTACAGTAACGCGAGTAAATGTAATTCGTTACTTTCCACCTCTGATAATCAATAAGGAATCAAATGGCAACATTTTGCATCTAGAATATTGCTACAAAATAATTAGGCCTATTAATTCAGAAATAATTTACAAATTGCAAATCCACATCAAGAACAGGGAGATAGAAGGCCGATCTGGATAGCTTTAGGCTGACGTATTAATCAGTGAACGAGATCACAAGTCTAGTCCTCTAAGTCTCACCACTGAAATGTATACCATCCTTCCATGTCAATCAGCCATTAATAAGCCTCAAGTAAAAGGTTAGTGGTGAGACACACTTCACTTATTCGCCAAGATTCTTCAAAAAATACAATAATAAAAAAGCCTTACATGCTATTTGATCAGATCAGATAATGACCGATAATGACTGCACACAGAAACACATTACCTGTTTCTTCATAAGAGTTTCTTACAGGACAAGGATAGTTTTTCCACAGTTATATTATTGGTGTTATTTTATAATCTTATATCTTGTAGGTTTTTGGTAATCTTTGAGAAGGGTAACTCAGATTCAGCATAACTCAACATAATTATCCTACTTTCTTCTCTACTTTTGGACTGCTTAATATATAATATAATATAAAATAATATAATATAATGGTTGCTTAAACTTGACTTCTCGTAGGCACAAGTTTCAGACTCAAGATGTTTTTACTGTTCATTGTGTTGTAAGAGCCAAAGTCTTTAATGTGTCGCCAGATGAGTGAAAAAATTTAGACAAAAAATGTCTAAACAGCTAATCAAATGACATTTCTGAATTTGATCTACTGAGCTTAAAACATTCTTCATTCTTTCTGTATTTAGAAGCACGCACGCTGCCCCTGTCTTCCCAGAATTCATTGCAACAATCTGTGAAGCAGACCTCAAAATGCAGAAAAACAGAGAAAAAAAGGTGTAAATCCTTCAGCTGATTTTCCAATACAAGCCAGAATGTTTTGAAAAAAGCTTTTAGATGGCATTGCTTGTCTTTTTTGTCTTTGATATCTGCTTCAATAGATTCTTTCAATAGAAGCTGGCAAGATGGTGCAGATATTCAGACTTTGTCTGTGGGTCTGAACCTGAAGCAACTCTGTCGCTCTGACCAGAAGTGACACGAAGAGGAGCAGATGCCCATATAATGTTTGATTTTTGTTAAAAAGGAAACCTGGATAATCGGGTGGCCAGCGGAGAACTAGAACTCGGTTTTGTTTGAAATGTGTTTTTCAAATGTACAGCCAAGGTCAGTTCCTGACACTGAGCACTCGAGTGGTCCGAGCACTTTGTCTGTGTCCGTGTGTGTGTCATCGCTGCATTTGAAGGCAGGCAAGTACATTTCTCAGCTGACAGGCATCAAAGCATGCCGCATCTCTGAGAACTGTATAGATGTGATTTTCAGAGCACAGTAATGTGTAAAGGTCATGATCTTAAGGGATCATATCATCTAAACATCTAAGCTGAATGCTTGCGACTTAAACATCCACAATTTACATACCAGGCAGTTGTTCAGTGCATGTAGATCCAAGTTCATCTGGAGCTTGAATTGAACTATGGGAGGAATGAGATCATTAGAAAAGCTTAGATAGTTTTGACTGTCAGCAGTGCTCAAGTGCACTTTATGAGAGAGAAATATATATGCAAAGGTGCAGGTGACTTGCATGCTCACAGTGTAAGCCCTAAGACAAGTGATGATTTTTGCTGAGAACAGTCGTGCGGTTATGGCTGTTTGTCATCAGCACTGACATCTCAGGTTTTGCTGGATTGGTGCAAAGTGTGAGACGCCCACTAAAGGGACGAGTGCTGAAGCAAGCATTAGGCTAGATGACATGTTAACCTTCTGTAAGCAGTCAACGGGATTGATGGTCTTGGCAGGCTCCATGATGTAATAGCCATAGAAAACAAGTGGCACGATTTGAATTTTGAGGTTCCACGGCAAGAGTGTGATTCAAAAGTCACTTTCATCACGCAAGAGCTTTAACGAATGACTTCACACCCAAATAAGGTGTATTAGAGTCAATGGCTGTTTACAAATTCCTGTACCTTTATGGTGTGTACTGAATATGATGAAAAAATTAATTCTTGACTTCTGAAGAACATTGCAGGTGTGTAGTAATACATTCTACACCTGACATGTTGCATTGTTCTTTGACCTATGATGTACTAACAACTGTGAGAGCAATTTACTTGTGTTGCTGACCAGTTAAGCAATAAGGACATTAAGTAAATCTAGCATTGTTTATTTTATTTATTTATTTTTTTTAAATATTTTGTGTATATTTTAACACTGCATTGTACACTTTGATTTTTATTACCCTGGCATTTTATTACCCCAAAAATGAAAATTACCCCATGATTTACTCACCCTCAAGTCACCCTAGGTGTATATGACTTTATTCTTTCAGATGAATACAACTGGAGTTATATAAAAAAAATGTCCTGGCTCTTCCAAGATTTATAATGGAAGTGAATGGGGGTCGATACTTTGAAGCCCAAAAAAGTGCATCCATCCATCATAAAAAGTCCTTCACACGGCTCCAGGGGGTTAATAAAGGCCTTCTTAAACGAAGCGATGCATTTGTGTAAGAAAAATATATATATTAAAAACTCTAGCTTCTGCTAACTGTCATACACACGTTCATGAGAGAGTGGTGTTCCAGCGGATGACGTAAGACGTAGGCATGGCGTAAGCTCTGGTGAGAAGTGATGAACGCAAAAGTGTAGAGGAGAGAGCAAAACAAAACACCGGTCAGGAATTAGAAGTACGAAATGAGGATTTGTAAAGAAAAATGTTGGAGGATTTCGATATAAGCCAATATGAAACATGCTTTCCTTTGCTGTAAACAAAACTTGGTTCTCGTGAGACTAGCATATGTGACCCTGGATCACAAAACCAGTCATAAGGGTCCATTTTTCAAAATTGAGATCTATACATCATCTGAAAGCTGAATAAATAAGATTTCCATTGATGTATGGTTTGTTAGGATAGGACAATATTGAATAACAATATGAGTAAATTATAGGGTAATTTTCATTTTTGGGTGAACTATACCTTTAAATTACAAACAAACAAACAAAACTAATAAAAAAATTCAGTTGCTGTGGGACAAATTAACCATGGTTTTGCTACTCTAACCACAGTTTAACCATGGTATTTGAAGTAAAACTGGTTATAAAAATGGTAATCAATCCACCAAAAAACACGGTTACTACACTTTTACTATAACAAAACCATGGTTAATTTTCTTCAGGGAATTACAGGTGCAGTACATGGGAGTGCAACATGTAGTACAACCAAAAGTTCCCGCTATAATTTACTTCCACATTTCAAACTTGGAAGCATGAAAAGGGTCATTGTTCCTCATTTTTTTTCTGTACAAGTTAAGCAATATTAGACATGGATCAACTTGGATAACAAATCACAATATAGCCTTGACGTCACTGAATTGACTTGAGTTGTGCAACAATCAATCACTGTTTGTGGAAATCATAGAAACTCCTTCCCTGTGTACCGCAGCATTTATATACTTTTTTCAGGTTAATTTATCTAATTTTGTGTCTCTGAAAAATAGCGATCTGTTTTTAGCTAACTGAGTGAAAACATTCCTTTTGAATGTTGCTATTTTGGCATATCTTAAATTAACAATTAATTATTAATATATACCTTTATACCTTTATATACCTTTTATACCTTTATATAAGGCATAAAAGCATAAATTGACCTATCTGATGAATCCCTTTTACTGGGATTCTGACATTCCTCTCATCTTTTACTCAACTAAATTGTCAAATAAAATTGAAACAATTAAATAATCAATTATGTTTAACAATTGATTATTTTATATTTTAATAAGAATGATATCCAAAGTCATTTACTTAGTCATTAAACTTATATCTAAATATGTTACAATTTAAAAGTAAATGCACATTGTTCTTAAGGGGGCATCTTCTCCTATCTTCTCCTACAAACTCACTGCCTGGAACATGCAAACAAAGATACAGTCCAAACAGTGCGGAGGGAAAAAACCCTGTAATTTTGGACTGTCAGCTGACAAACTCATGACAGTCTGAGCAGCAGCATGGCCTTGAAGTCATGCTGGTGAAGCCACACTCCTGTCAAAGCCATTGATTAATGTTCCCTGGGGTCACACCACCCTCTGGGACCTCACATAAGCTGCCCCATCTGATCAGAAACACAGCCGTTGGAGGTGCCAACACAAGTGTAGGCTCCCCAAACAATGTCATGACTTACAGAGGCAAACATCTATACATTCGTACATATGCTCACCTGTTCTAAACGCCAACGTTATACCCCTAATCATGCACTCATACTAATGGTTGGTGGCCAAGCTATAAGTCACAGTTTGGTTATCAGTTTAGACATGGAGCTTTCTATTTAATATACTAAAAAAAAGAATATACAAAAAATAATAATGTTTGTGATTACAAACAGTCACAGTGATCTTATACTGTGGCCAGCTGCATAAAATACTTAGACTAGTCTTACAAGTTAGTCATCTCATTTTTTTCTTTAAGACTGGTCATAACATTTTTTAAAGATGGTTACATAAAAACATTGATTGGTCTAATTTGAATCCGAAAAATAAGATATTAACATAGAAGCTAAGTTCATGCAGCTGGCCCCGGTGGTATTGTTTTTTATAATGACAGAAGTAATTTTGGCCTATAAAAATCAGTATGTATTATTTTGGACTAGTAAAATCTAAGAAAAACCACTAAGAATGATTAGAATGGAATAAAAACCAACAAGACTGATGGAGCATTCCATATATAAAGAATGAAACCATTTTGAGATGTTCATTGTATGAGCAAAAACATTCTTTAAAATATCTGCTTTTGTGTTCTGCAAAAGAAAGAAAATCATACAGGTTTATAATGTTTATGTGAGTAAATAATGGCAGAATTTGCGATTTTTGTTAATGTGATGAACCAGAGACAGTTTAAGGTGGAAGAGATATTAGTTCCACTTACCATATAACAGCAGACTAGGGTTTACTCTACAAAAATGAGCAGATACACTTTCATCTTAAAAACAACAACAACAAAAAAAAACTGACAGAGAGATGTGAGCTAGAGGTGGTGTTTAACAATATAGTCAGTGAATCATTGGATGCCTCTGGTGTTGCCAAGAAATTAAATGAACTGCATCCGAAAGTTTTTATGATTTGTGTGGATTTATATTACCATTGTGCTCAAAATTTACAGCAACAATTTTTCACAGATACAGAAGCCATAATGTTTTGAATTTTTTAAGTCTGACATTGATTTCCTCAATATAAAAATAGATTCCTCTGAGAGGTGATTTTAGGCGAAGCTCTTTTCCAGACACATACAGTTAGACGGGATCCAAAACACACCGTTACATTGTTTATGTATAAATATCAGTCTAACTTTATGAATGACGGCCATTGATCTAATGTATGTTTGCTCAAAAACTATTCTTGAAAGTTTAAACACCCGCAAAAGGTTCAAGCAACAATAGCTTATGTGGACAGTGTGGATATCATTGGTTTATGTGCCATGTATCTTTCCAAATATAATGTTTTACTGCAAAGTCAACAGAGTCAACAAAGTATCAGAAATTCATGAATTTTAACGTTTCATTAGACTGTCCCATTGTCCATATGTAGGCCTACTACATTTTGTGAAGTGTGGACATTGCAAACATTTCCATTTTTGTAATGGTTGGCCCTTATTTCACACTATAAGCTGCTGAAATTTGATTGGCTACTGACAGACATGTTGGTTATTTTATCCGAGTGATATTTAAAGAACATGTTAGCATTTGCCTCAAAGCATACCAGTTTTCAACTTGATGGAACATATTTGCAGAGTTCTGAGGGTTTTTCAGCTGTAGCACACCCTATGGGTAGAATTTGACACAGCTTGTCATGCATCTTCAGAATCCTCTTAACTAGTTGTATTAAGGTTTCTTAAGTCCATACAGTGGCGGATCTATGATTTTTTAGAAGCAGGGGCCACCATTTACAGAGAGGGGCCAAGTTTACCGTTCAAGTCTTTGGAAACTTTAATAATAACGGCTTAAATATTTCTGTATGTATGTATGTGTATGTGTGTGTGTGTGTATATATATATATATATATATATATATATATATATATATATATATATATATATATATATATATTCATAAAGAATAACATACATAATAAAATGTAATACAATATTTGAGGAAAAACGGGCTTCCCTGCCAATTTGGAGTTCATTTTCACACTTTGTTGAGTTTTGTGTTCCAACAACAAGAATATTCATGAGCATATGATCAAATGCAATATGTACAGCTTAATGTTGTTCTTGAACATTGTAAGAAACTGACACCACACATCTTATTGTAAAAAAAAAAAAAAAAAAAATCAAGTATTACTATGACCGCTGCTGACAATTTATTCATATCAGGGTCTCAAGAGGTTGAATCCATCTATTTATTCGGCAATTACTTCCTGACATGCTATACAACAAGTCTATATACATTATTATTTGGACATGTAACATTCATTACATTCTAAATTAGGTCTCTTTCATCTTAATTTAAATTATAAATATACTTTTGTTCAGTGTTAGATCATGTTAGTTCTTAATGATGCTACATCGTTTTATTTTAATGCTACAAATGAATTAGTATAGATAAACATTTACATAGGAAATTAAAATAAAATGCTTTGTTCTGTGTTGTTAACTATTGTTCAGCCTTATTGCAGTGTAGAAATGAAACAGTATGAAAATTTCATATCACGATTATAGTGATCAAAATGATCACGGTTATCAGTATTGTTAAAATGTACTGGAAATGTCTAAAAAGTATAACTATAGTGTCAATTTAAAGAAGATACTTGGCAGCTTGTTGTCCTTAAGCCAGAAAAATATCTACAAGGGCTTGAATTTACAGTTATTAGAAATATTATTTACATTAAGTATCTTTGACAAAAAAATAAAAATATATAAAATTAGCATTGCTGTCTAGAAACGCAATGCAGGTAAAGCCACAAATCTGACCATGTTCTTTTTCAAATATGAGGATAACTCTATAACTCTTAAGTTTCATGAAATATTTTTTAGACCATGCCATGTGATTTTGTTTAGAGGTGACTCTAAAATGCTAACTAATAGTTTCTCACATTATCTAAGCATCCATGCAGTTTATTGTCTTGTGCTGCCCAAACTGCTTTGTCTCCATGCACACATTCACACTTCTACCGGATAGGAGACTTTTAGATGTCTTTAATCATGATGCTAATGTCTTTTATTTATTGCCCATTGTTTATTGAAAACTATCTGCTCACACTGTTTGATCCTACATTTCTTTGATCAAACTTCATTTAATCTCTAACATTTTTATCAAATGTATTCCTTTAAAAACAAACAGACAAACAAAACATTCTTATGGTCTCAAGTCGATTATCTTTCCTGAAGTATTCGTAAAATTTAGGCTAATTGTTCCTATTTGCGTAAGGGCAAGCATGTTTAGTCATCAACACAAGACTAATACTGTTTTTACTAAAAACTCTTTTTAAAATGCCACTGAGTGTTTGAAACAACTTATGCAATCTGATGAGGCTTCTTATTAATGAGGCAAAAAATACATTATTTTCATACTGTGATAACAGCTATGTCTATTAGCATTGCATTATAAACATATACTAATAGCTGAGATGGCTTGAATAACACAGATTAACAATATGTGACCCTGGACCACAAAACCAGTCTTAAGTCGCTGGGGTATATTTGTAGCAATAGACAAAAATACACTGTATAGATCAAAATTATAGATTTTTCTTTTATGTCAAAAATCATTAGGATATTAAGTAAAGATCATATTCCATGAAGATATTTTGTAAATTTACTACGTCGTTTTTGATTAGTAATATGCATTGCTAAGAATTCATTTGGACAACTTTAAAGGCGATTTTCTCAATATTTAGATTTTTTTGCACCCTCAGAGTCCAGATTTTCAAAGAGTTGTATCTCGGCCAAACATTACAAACAATACATCAATGGAAAGCGTATTTATTCAGCTGTCAGATGATGTATAAATCTCAATTTTGAAAAATTGACACTTAAGACTGGTTCTGTGGTCCATGGTCACATATATTGTCGCAATCGTGTGTTTATTGTCTTCATGTTTCATCAGTGAAAACGTTTAGATCTGCTTTATATTCATTTATATTTAGTGATGCGTATGGGATTTGCTGGAACGTCATAAAACGTCTATGAGTTATGAGTCTGCGCCCTCTGGCTTCGAGGGTGAATTACACCATACATTACAGCAGTAATCGAATTCAGTTTTAATAATAATTAAAATGTAAAACAGTAAAACTAACCGTCGAAATTTCATCGTGAAACCGGTAATAGTTTCATTCCTTATTGCAGTGTTACTGAGAATCGATGCTTCCACACAGACTACATTAGAATATTATACACTTTCCACACTATTCCACTATTTTCAGCCAAACAGTTTTAGCACACCGGGTCTATGTGACGTGAGGATCTTTATCTTACTTTCATTTTAAATAAAATGCTACAGTTTTTCTGCATGTCAATGATGATTCTGAAAGAAAATGAGCTTGGAACCTAATGTTGCTATAGTAACGAACGCAACTTCCACCCGAGAAACCGCACGCTTTTATTTTAGCAAAAAGTTTGCTTTGT
Source organism: Spinibarbus caldwelli (assembly GCA_039654775.1). Taxonomy (NCBI): domain Eukaryota; kingdom Metazoa; phylum Chordata; class Actinopteri; order Cypriniformes; family Cyprinidae; genus Spinibarbus; species Spinibarbus caldwelli. The sequence goes on from CM077237.1 coordinate 7,579,890, forward strand.
AAAGTAGGTTCAAAAGCATTAAGTTAAATAGTGCAAATTGTATTATCAATTGAACTGTGCACATTCGTTTTAGACACTTACTGTTGTAGGCTACATTATGCTCTTGCGCCGTCTATGCAATACATGCACGTCCTTGAATGAGCGGTGCTTTGTAACGTCTGGTAATGTCAATGATGCGACCCATTTCAGGGGTGCCCAAAATTACAATTTTAAATCCGTCAGGGCTATACACATGTACCTTCATATTTACAAGTAAAGCTTATTAAGATGCGGTACACAGGTTGAATTTCAAACGACTTAACGCTAATGTAAATCAGCGATGAGTGACAGGACAGGGGCACTTCAGGTGCCAATCAGATTTCAGCTGGGGCCAGTGCCCCTCTGGCCCCACCCCTAGATCCGCCAGTGAGTCCATATATTAAAATAGGCAACTTCCCAAGTTTTCATTGGCTTATATCTTTGCAATGCTTAGACATATAATTTTTTTTTGATAATTTTTTGTCATGAAGATTTCGAGATGTGTTCCAAATTTCATGTAAATTAGATCAACAGCCCAGGAGTAGATTTTCCTAAAAATTGAAAAACAGACTGTGAAGTGAGATTGATTGAGTCAAATATTATAACCGATAGAGTGATGTTATATTTATGATAACAGAATGAAATAGTAAAGACAGTATCTGCTTCTCTGGTTACTGTTGGCTCTGGCACTGTGGGACATTATTGTAGGAGGCTTTATGGTTAAAGGAACAGTTCACCCAAATATGAAAATTCTGTCATTAATTACTCACCCTCATGTCGTTCCAAACCCGTAAGATGTTCGTTCATCTTCGAAACACAAATTAAGATATTTTTGATGAAATCCGAGAGTATCTGACCCTGCATAGACAGCAGAAATTAAACGTTTTATGGCCCAGAAATGTAGTAAGGACATCATTAAAATAGTCCATGGGTGTGCATTCCTTTGCTTGCAAACAAGCCGCAGTGTGTACGTTTTCTACGTCAGAACGCCGGCTCCTACGTCGGCAGATCCGAACACATGCGTTGTGGTACTCTTGTGAATGGCGGCAGAGACTGACACAAAAGAAAAGAAATTGTTGAATAAAGTCATTATTGTTTTCTTTGCGTAAAAAAAAGTATTTTCGTAGCTTCATAACATTACGGTTGAATCACTGATATCACGCGGACTATTTTAACGATGTCCTTACCTTTCTGGGCCATAAAATGTTTCAGTTGCCTTGCTGTCTCTGCAGGGTCAGAAAGCTCTCGGATTTCATCAAAAATATCTCAATTTGTTTTCCAAAGATAAACGAAGGTCTTATGGGTTTGGAACGACATGAGGGTGAGTAATTAATGACAGAATTTTCATTTTTTGGGTGAACTATCCTTTTAAGTATTTGGGGTGCTGAAATAATAGGTTGATAGTTCCCAAGTAGGTTTGACCCATGGCAACTGAAAAAGGTAATTAATACAAATTGGCTGCTTTGTATGCTAAATATCCTGTGCTTTAAAAAAGATTTGCTCAACAAAGTTGAGTTCAGGTACATATACATTTATGGTCTATGACAAATGGCTAAATCTGGAAGACAGGTGTTGGGGATAATAAAAAAAAGTCTTCCTTCTGGAGAAAAGTAAACGGTGGAATAATATTGTTTACTTCTATTTTAACATCCTTCCTATTTTATGATGTTTTTTTGTGAACACATTTGTGCATTGACTCAAAGTTTTGGTATTTTCTCTCTGTTCTCTTAAACAGAGAGATAATATAGTTGTCGGTTTTACGGTTTTCTGGTATTAACACCTGCAGCTTGACCGGACTCATCACTCATGCTTTTATGTTATGGTAATTTTGTCACACAATCTGGATGCCAAATATGCAGTTCAATACTTGTTGCTTTTTTAAAGCATCTTACATCATGCAATGAAGCTGTCAGCACGATTCATCTAAAACAGAAATAAACCCCTGAATCAGGTGGGCTTTATGCAAATTCTGCTGTCATGGGCATAAATAAATAATATTAATTTATGTCTTAACAAGATATGTCAAAAAAAGAGGGAAAAAACAGCAGTGATGGGAAAAAAATATTTTTTATATTTATATTCCACAATGAAACGAAAGGTAAATATAAAACCATTAAAAACTGCCAGGTTAAAAAAAAAAGATATCTAATTAAAAAAAATTATATGACATCTAATAATAAATTATTTATTTCAGGCATTATGTATGTATGGCATGTATTTATGCCATTAATGTTCCATAAGTTAATAATTTCTTGGCTTATACTGTTAGACTGTTAAATATTAATAGTCAGTATAAGCCAAGAGATTAATTTAAATAATCACACACTGAAATCTGACCTAGTTGTGCTTTGAAGAAATTAACACATCTAATGCAGCAATCTGGCGTCTCAGAAAGATTTGACAGCTGTCATTTACACAATGCATATTCTAAACAAAATCAGAGCACTTTTGTTTAACCTCCTCTCAAACCTTTTGAAATTTATGAGTGTTTTGCAACAGGAGCTAAACCAGGGGGGGACATGATTTATGATTTATGAAAACACACGTCAATGTTTATATATGTGAACTAGAGCACGGCTGTAGTTTGTCTCAGGGTGCTGTATGGATGGACGGTGATGTGATCCGAACACTGAAACATCTGATCCATTGTGAGGTGGAAAACTGGTTCACGGAAAAGACAAACTGCTCAATTCACTGAATCTCTGCTTATAAGTGTCAGATGTTACATTCAAGTCTGTCTTCATATTCTTATACGTCAAGTGGTGGAACTTAGTGGTAGCAATGACAAGGTCATGGATTTTATTTTCAGGAAATATATTAACTGCAAAATTAAGTACTTGCTGCACAAATAAACATGAACTTTTTCCACTGTCATCCACTATTCTCATCTAATCTCTTGTTTCTTATCCATTCTGACAAATGTTCTCTGACGGTCTGGCAGATTTTCATAGAACTATCCATTACACCTCTTGCATTAAAGCGATTTTTTGCAGAACACAAAAGAAGATATTTTTGAAGAATGTAAATAAGCAGGTTTGGTTCCCATTGGCTTACATTGTATTTTTTGTCCATACAATTGAAATCAATGGGAACCAAAACTGTTTGGTTACCAACATTTTTCAAAATATCTTATATGTTTCACAGAATAAAGAAATGCATATAGGTTTAATGATATGAGGGCAGATTTTTCATATTTGTTGGGCAGACTGTCACTTTAAACCATCTTGCACATTATGTCCACCAAGTGGCGCCATACAGACATCATGCATGATAATATGCCTTTCATATTTCATTTCTTCAAGCCACTTTACTTGGAATTTATTATCAATGTATAAACTTTTGTCTGTGATAATGAGGTCATGGTATATTTTAAGCCACTATGCCTGACTGTTAAGGGTGTTCTCACAGCTCAAAATAAAACAAAACAATGATTTTGTGAACATTTAATTAGAGCAAATAAAGAGTTTTGTGAGACATTTATTTTAATTACAAAATTGTTTCAGATGCTGAAGATGTCAAAGGTTTTCTTTTAGCATCATATAAACTGACCATAACCTCTTTCAAAATGTGCTCTCCTTAAATCAACTACTTACTGTACATGATTGACAGAAACAAAACCATATTTACATGTCATGCATTATTAAAACGACTCTAAATACGCTGAGAAATATAGATAGCAGCTTTACAGCCAGCCTGTATTACTGTTTTCAAAAGCAAATATCCTGGCACCTATAGAGAAAAAACAAAAACAAAGTAAAAAAATAAAAATAAAAATACTTGAAGAAAAAAAAAAAGCAAAACAATGTATCATACATTTCCTATGAACCAAACAAGCAAACCAACATATCAAACTCACCGACTCAGCATCATGCTCCAATCCTGTGTCATGATGTTCTATTTCATCATCACGAAATTCTTTAATAAGCTGATTAAATTAAAAACATTAAGTTTATGTCTCAGTGTGCATTTTAGATTTCCACCCTTTTTGCATTTTGCTAAAAAAAATAGATGTCTATTAAAATATATGCTAATTATATATGCTGTACTATAAGTGTGCATTGCACAGCACTGATATAAACACACACATTACCTGTAGTAACTCTGTGTATCTCTCTGGGTCAGCCTCCATTAGCGTTCGGATTTGGCTGTTGTAGTGCTCTGAGATGCTCTCCTCCACTGCAACAGTGCAGGCCATTGCCCCTTCCTTACCCAGAAGAGCAGTACAGGCCCCTGAAACCACAGAGGTAGAAGCAAATGATTACAAAGTACAGTGCAAAAGCAAGTAAATAAGCATGCATACACTACATATTAACATACCTAATGCAAACCCAGCAATATTCCATAACGGCAACAATAATGTTGGTCGAACCCGATGCTCACCCAGGATCTCATTAAACTTTTCCAAATGCATTTTCTCTTGGTCCCACATATGCTGCACATGTGAAAAGCACATTTCAATCAGTTACTGCATTAAACTGCATATGTGCATTTAAAGCCATTAGACTGATGTTCAGTACCTGTATTAGAGGCCCTGTCTGAGTTCTTCCAAGAACTGCCATCTGCCCAGCGTAGATGCGATTGGCTCCGTACTCTCCTGCATGATCAACCCTCAACATACTGTCCAGCATGGCTTTCTCTTCTTTATCAAGTGGTGGAGGAATGACGCTGTAGCTTCTGCATAACACTGAGCCGTTTACCGCATACATACAAACACAGTAAGACAAAGAACACATTCGCTTTGCCTTTAAACACAACAGGTTGAACACACCTTCTCATTGTTTATTATTGCTATTTCCACATTTTAAAATAATAGTAATCATTTTACAAACCATGAAACAGCACAAATGAAAAAATTTCTGGAAATCTCTGTATAATGTCAATTTTTTAATTTTTTTAATATTATAACTCAAGAAACAACATAATTTGGACTTATTCTACATTATGGAGGTTAAACAATTACATATTCAATTTCATGTTTACTGCATTATTCAAGTTAATGGGTAACAGGGTTTCATACTGGTTTAAACTAGATATGTACACAATTTTAACAGGGTTGGAAAAAACATAGAAAATAAATAGAAACCTCTCATTAAACAATCAAAATGTTTGTGAGTGTTAGTAAGCAATTCCAAACTAACCAGCTGCTGAAAGGAGAAAAGGGGCCTTATTTTGTAACCAGTTAGCACAAATATTAGGCTACTTTAATTTCAGTCCTCATCTGCAAGTGTCTGAAATATTGAAAGGAACTACAAATTTTCTAAAAATAAAAAATATCATGTCACAAAAACCCTTAATCAAAGCATTGCAACCTTTACAAATCATCTGAGTTTCTTTTATTTTTTCACTTTTCTTATTCCCATGTTAAGGTCATCACTAAAAGCCATCATTTAAACAGTATTACAGCTGAAGTGTTCTTGACATTAGAGTGTGATCCGGACAGTCAGCAGCTCACACTGACATACACACGTGTACCTCTGTTTACTGCACGACAGTTCCTCACGCTTGACGGACAGAAAGCACGACTAAGGTCCAGTGTCAAAACACACTTCGTTGCTCTATGCATGTCTAGAAGTCATACAATTATATATCTAACTGTAAAGAGAACGAGTATATATCAACACTGAAGGTTGTGGCGCGTGTAAGTGACGTCATCGCGTCGCTGCGTTCCTGCACGTGCAGACGTCGGGTGTTTGTTGGATATTGTGTCACAGAGATAACGTTTTTTCAACGATAGCAAACTAACTGTTAAAGCAAAGCATCACAAAATATTACATATGGTGTATTATGAACTATTAAGTACGCCCCATAGGTGGCACTGTCACACAAATGAGTCCAACATGTCTTTGAGTATGGTTACTAAATGTATGAGCACATTTGTCAGTAGGACAGCTAAACTATCAGGGATTTGCATGGTGTGCTTCCAGCACCAGACATTTTCCCACCTGATTGGGTAGTCAGTGTAAAATTTTCCCATAGCTAAATGTTATTCCTATACTTGCACAGTGATGCAATTCTGTGGCGTAGATATAAACAGTTGCCCTTTGCATTCAGGTTAAACGTCTGGCCCTTCTGGTAGGCTGTATTTCACCCTTCGTAATTAGTGGAACAGTCTAGTAGTATATCAGTAAATGAATTTCAAAGTCATTTTCATGGTTTGTAAACTGTAGGCGTCCAGTTTACATGCCTTTGGTAAAGTGTAGAATGTGACTTTTCATACAAGTCGGCCGCTAAATTCCATGGCTTCTGTAGCTATGTCTTAGATTAAGACATACTGCATATATTTCACTGCAGTGATAAAAATGGAGCCTGGCCATCTGAAGAAAGAAGGTGCTGACTGCTATGGAATTGCGACTGGTATTAGGTAAACATTGAACTGTAGGTAGAAGTCGCCCTGTACAGTTAACGCTGTGAGTTAGTTATGGGAATCTGATGCTAGGTCAACATGACAATTTCAGCTTTAAACAGCTTATGAAATGGGGCATGATTGAGAAACAGGATCTGAACTTTGAAAGTGAATAGAGCGGTTGCCTCAGGAAACAAAAAAAAAAAGTAGTACAGTGTTAACACTTGTTATATTTCAAATGAATCTTTATTTAATCAAGATACGTAAAATGAGATTTTGTGGTGTAATATATTAGAATAATGCACTAGCAGATGTTTGTGGTTGAAGCTAACATGTAATTTAAGAACCGCAACTATATGTTACTGGTATTTGACATCTTCAGCATAGTTAATGGTATAAAGAGGAACAGCTTATGTTATTATCCAGACAAAAAGTATATAAAAGCGTTAAGTGAGTTTTCAAAATCTGTAGGCATGTAATATGTCCACAAGTGTGGAAAGAAATAATGTGTTCATGTCTGTTCCAAGCCTCTGGTCAGACAGCCTTAGACATAGCTGTGGTGGAGTAATGTCTAAGAGCTCCATTCAAAAATTAGTTTATTTGTTTGCACTGATGAGGGAGACATGACAACTCTTGCTTTAATGTATGTCGAGGGCCGTGCGATGTTTTTTTTTTTTTTAAATGTTAGCACATCAAGAGTATAGTAAGTAATTTTATTAGTAGCTCATAATGCATTTAGTGATTGAATATGTCAACATTTTGCACATCCCTCTTATGCTGCTACAGTTAAATCACTGGTGACAAATAATTGTGATTACTGTAATTTTAAGTTTTTACTAATATAATAAAATATAATAGATTTTTTAAGTCAACATGTTGTAGCCAATTAATGCAAAATGCACGAAGCGTATAATTAAATGTACTTTGAGTGCTTCTGGATGATGGACGGTTTCCATTGCTCAATACATTGAGGTATAACCTCTGGAATCTTCTTGATTGTTTTTGAAGGAGTAATGTGTGCAATTGTCTTACCAGATATTTAGATGGAAAACTGTTTTGACATATACCATTTCAACATCACCCGGTGTTGTATCACTTTGTCACAAATAGAGTTTGTAGCACTTTTTTGGGTGTGAATATTATTGATTGAACACTATTCGGATTATGTAAACTTGTGTTAAGAACACATGTTTTTTTCTTCATCGGAACAGATTTGGCGAAATTAACCAAATCTGATCCAAGTCACCAGTGGATCCTCTGCAGTGAATGGGTGCCGTCAGAATGAGAGTCCAAACTGCTGATAAAAACATCACAATAATCCACAAGTAATTCACATGATTCCAGTCCATCAATTAATGTCTTGTGAAGTGAAATGCTGTGTGCCTATAGAAACAAATCCATCATTAAGATGTTTTTAACTTCAAACTGTTGCTTCCAGCTAAGATGAGTCCTTTATCCATATGCTTTCTCCAGTGAAAAAGACATTTTGTCTGAATCAGCAGATATGCACAATTGAAAACAGTTCTAAACAAATATGTCGGTGGATTCTGATGTGAGAGGACAACAGAGGATGAAGGAAGGACTCATATTTTGGCCAGAAGTCATGGTTTGAAGTTAAAATGCCTTAATGATGAATTTGTTTCTAACAAACAAGCAGCTTTTCACTTCACAAGACATTAATTGACTGGACTGGAGTCATGTGGATTACTTGTGGATTATTATGATTCTTTTATCAGCTGTTTGAGCTCTCATTTTGACGGCACCCATTCACTGCAGAGGATCCACTGGTGAGCAGTGGTAGTGGATCTTGGATGGCCTGAGGGTGAGTAACTTTTCAGAAATTTTTTCAGCATTTTTTAAAATATATAAATACAATGTAAAAACATGTCCACACACAATAAGTGCACTGTATCTCATGATTAATTTGAATGTTATTACATTAAAGACACTTAATATAAAATGGGTCTGAAGGATTTGAAATCACCTGAGTAGCCCAGCAGACTCAGGGGAAAATCTAGTGCGTATAATAGTCTGTGGTCAGGAACTGGGTTACTGGCTTGCGCCTGTTATGTAACCCTGGTGCAAGTTTAAAAATTGGCTCAGCATTTTTTATTTTATTGTTGCTCAGTGGTATCCCCCTGGAAAAGACAAACCAACTCATAAAAGTCACGACAACAGCACAAGAATCAAAATCAGATTTAAATTTGCAGTGTCTCCCAATAGACGCACACCTCTTTTTATAGTCCACTATTTAAACAGGGAGAGGAGAAGCTTTACCGCCAGTATTGAAGAGTTTGCCCTCAGAAATGTTTCTTCTCATTTGCAGACCTTGTTAAACCGCTTAAAAACAGGCTGCTCTTGCAGACTTTGGGAATTCAGCAGACTGATGTAAGGTAATACATGCCGCTGTGTCTGTCTGTGCACTTGTAACAAGTCAACTACTGAAAGAGAAGGTGTCAGGGGCTTGTCCAACATGTTATGCATCTGCACCTGGCTGTGGGGTGCCTGCTTTCATGTCCAGACAAACCTCTTTGTGGCTGGCTGGGATGAATAAGATTTCACGATGAGCTGGCAAACAAGCAATAGTCTGCATATCACCGACAAAATAATATACAAATGCTTATTACTAACTTCTGTCTGCACCAGTAGATGCTGGGAAAGATGCCCTTATACTAATATTATGATTGACACAAAAGACAGAAATAATGTTTCACCTTTAGAGATCTTGGATAGTGACCCTATTTTGCTTAAACACATTTTGTATAGATTTGAAAGGGGCACAGAATTCTGATTGGGTCTGATTTGAAACTTGTTGACAAACATTTAGTGATTGATTGTTTGTTATTAAAGGAATAGTTCACCCAAAAATGAAAATTTGCTGGAAATGTACTCATCCTCAGGCCATCCAAGACGTAGATGAGTTTGTTTATTCATCAGAACAGATTTGGAGAAATGAAGCATTACATCACTTGCTCACCAATGGATCCTCTGCAGTGAATGGGTGCCATCAGAATAACAGTCAAAACAGCTGATAAAAACATCCCAATACGGAGAGGAATATGCACCGATTATGCACCATTTACAAGCAAAAGCAGTTCTAAGCAAATATGTTGGTGGATTTTGATGTAAGAGCACAACAGGGGATAGACTTTTCACTGGAGGAAGCATTATTATGTATTATGGAATGGATTCATATTTAGGTCAGAAGCGAGGGTTTAAAGTTAAAAATGTCCTAAAGATGGATTTGTTCTTTACAAACACCCAGCTTTTTGCTTCACAAAATGTTAATCGATGGACTGGAGGTGTGTGAATTACTTGTAGATTTTAGTGATGTTTTTATCAGCTGTTTGAACTCTGATTCTGACATTACCTCTTCACCGCAGAGGATAAATTGGTGAGCGAGTGATGTAATACTAAATTTCTCCAAATCTCATTTTTATTTTTGGGTGAACTATTCTGTTAATAAAATTGGTGGTTCTCAACTGGTTTTACTACCAAGTTACAAAGTTACAGATGCATTTGTGGCAAAATATAATATTTGATGTGCAGCCTTTAAAATCAAGTACAAAAGGTAAGGGAAGTGATTTGTTTCCCCTCACAATTGTGTGGTAAATTACACTATATTATTTGCACTTCACATTTTTTCCCCTTGCTTCCCTATTAGAACAGACCTGCAGCCCATTGTTGGGTCATGACCTTCCAGTTATATTATACTGTTCCAAAGTGCAGGCACTCCACATTTAAAAGGTGCGATTGTGAGGGTAGTTTTTTTCTCTCTCTGAAAACCTACAGTTTTAATTTGCCATGACCGTCAGGGTGTGTCTGAGATGCCTGAGAATCTCTGTCATACTAGAATACTTAAATATCTTTTTCTGGACCATTTAATACAGCACAACAGTGAGCTCATTGAACTGCGACTTTTCTCAATAACAATTTTTATTTTAAATCATGACCTAATGTTTTCTGTTTTAATGTGTTCAGAAATTTATACTGCAGGAAAAATATTCGGATTTGTGAAGGTGCTGCAAGTACCGTATTCCCTCTAAAGGTTTTTCTCTGTTACAGTCCTGTCCCTCCTCTTCTATACAGACTACAGCATGGCCCATCTGGATGACAGCTGTGCCATTTGTCATAAACAAAACCATGAACAGTAAAAATCAAAGACAGTAAAAAAGTATCATTTTGGAAAATACAAGTTCAGTCCTTTTATGTTTAATTAAACAAATACAATTGTTTTAAAACTGCCTTTTTGATAGAGTCATACCAGGACAGCTTTGTATGTATGAAGACATATATGTACGGTACTGTAATTATCAGAGCCTGTGCAAAAAGTCTCAGTACTGTTGACAGTATAAATTATAAAACCAAACTCAAAAAGGTTTAATAATTTGAAATATTTTTAGAGCTTCATCTGATTCCAATTAGCTGTGTAAAGTAAGAAAATAAAATATTCAGAAGAAAGTTCAAAAATGTTGATTTTCGTTCCCGATTGTGTTTCGTTAAACACTCTTGCTCTTTGTGGAGAAACACTCATAAAGGACTCATAGCTCCCGCTTATTCCTCGGTCCTGCAAAAATATTTTTAGCCAAAGTACGCCAATAAACATTAAATCGTGTTTGTGTAGCATGAGTCCGTACCACGAATTATGTCATAAATGAATGGATGTACGTCACTGAGCAGGGGTGAGTAGGTGGTATTCTCCATTAGGCTCCAGTGAGCTGTCTGCGGGCCGATCCCACGGATTTCCACAAGCTTCTATTTTGGAGCAAGACGGCCTGCTTATAGTTTGTAAAAAGCCACAGCATCCTATTAAAGACAGTTAAAAGTAATTGGACGATGTTTACTCAAAGTCTTGCCACAGCATTGTCCTTCTATTAGTTAGCAAGCGTAGTATGCAGGTTTTCTATATGGATGCACGTATAGGTCTGTGTGAGGGGACAGCAGCTTTTGGAGTCTTCAATCAAGGACTCTTGACCATGTGCCTGGTCTTTGATCTGCAGTATGGGAATAATAAGAGGCAAAAGACTTAATGACACAGTGATGCCTCATCCTGATGTGGCCCACACATGCTGCCTTCCTCCGTGCCCCTTTAAAATTGCAATGCTCCCTTAAAAATCTGATTTGTTAATGGGCAGAATGACAATATAATAGGTAATAATCTTTGAGGAAATGATAAGTGGTTTTTTTAATGCTGCGAGGGAGGGCCACCAATGTTTTGGACTCCTACTTGACTCTACGAAGAATGATACTCTTAATACCAAGGTATTCATCCATAGGGCTGCAGGTCAAAGAAGATATTGTCGGTGGTCTGTACGCTGACAGGTAAAACATACAGTAGTTTCTTAATTATTAAGATTCTAGTGGCTAATTTGTTCTACTTTTTAAAATCAAAAGGAATAGCCTCATATCGTCTTTCTTCAGTTGCTTAGGCCTATAGATGTGTATAGAGGTGGCAGTGTCAGAAAGATTAACAACTCTGGCTCTGATATAAAGGTGTTACATTTGTTGATAGGCCTACCATGTAGACGTAATTATATGGCGAGTTTATAGACGCATAAAATTAAGATACATTTTCATTTAACCAGCCTGTAATTAGGAGACTGACTGGAGTGATGAAAATCTTGACGTATCCACTTCCGGTTAGAGCAAACCATCATCTCATCCAAAGGAATCCAGACAGAGGTACCCTCCATTTATAGTGTCTGCAATTTAGCAGGCGATTACTCTTCCTTCTGTGGTTTTCCTTTAGTGTTTACCGTGGAATTCCATCCATTTCATCAACAAAAATCTCAGCACAAAAAAATTATATAATGATCTCTGACACATTAGTGGAGTAGATGTGATAAGAAGAAAATTTCTTCCCAGATTGTGACTAAAAAATGCAATACTAATCATTTTCTGCAAGGGTGCCATGCTCTGACAAGATAAGACATGACCCAAGAAGAAGAAGACGACCATATAGTGAGTTAGTATGCTGGGGAAAAAATGGTGTAATTTTTCAAATATTCTCAGAAATTGCTAGTAAATGTCACAAACAATTACAAAGAAATAGCAAGTAACACATTGAATTACATGTAAAAGTTTGAAGTAGATAAACTGAATAAATAAGTTCTTGTAAAACATACTCCAACAATCTTTTTAATCTTTTATTTTTTTCCCCCACAAATTACAGTTACAGTTTATTTGTAAGATATGTAATGTAGTATAAACAAATTTTAAATATTTACTATATGAAATATAAACTATTTAAATATTAAATATCTATTTGTGTGTGTGTGTGTGTGTGTGTGCATGTTTTGCTACATTGCCAGTTTTATGGATGTCTAAACTAACAATTCAGTTTTCAGAAAAGCCTGATAGCAAATATCCCACAGAAAGGATAGCGGAAACCTGTGAGACATGTCTGTAGACGACAGACCTGTCAAAATCTTCATCATCTCAGATGACCTTGACAGCACATAGCCAGACGTTTGATCTATCGTGAATCACGAGAAGGGGCAGACGACGTAGCAGGGTGGAAGGAGGGAGGGGAAACGTGGCAGAAAACAACACGTCATAATTGCATGCGTAGGCTGTCACATCTGGATTTACCACTCCTTGGCCCTTTGCCACAGACTTTATGATGGTTCTTTGAAAAAAAGAAGATATTTTCTTACTTCCTACCAAAAGCTGTGTCTTAATGGGTTTGGCACCTCTGCGGCCAGAGCTATATTTATCTGCACTGGAGAGAGTAGGTTGAAAATGACACCATTATTTTCTCTAGACTGTTTTCGCTCCAGAGTAAATGAAAGAGAGAGAGAGACAGACAGAGAAAGAGAGGGGCTAGAAGAAATGGAGTGGAGTTTGACTGGTGTACCAATGCTCTGGCACTATTTCTGCCAGACTGGCATAGAGACAGACACTCTGGTCTCTCCTGTATGCCAGCTTAACAGACTCTTTTTGGCTGAAAGTGGCAACAATCCAAGTTTCTTTGAGTTCAGTTTCTTGTTCCACTAATGTTAAATCTAGTCCATACAGCTTTGCACTAATTAGCAAAGCATATGCAGAGCACATACGACATAAAAATGCCAGTAAGAAGTCTTGTAAAAATCTGTCCCTTTTCAGATATGTGATGATGTTCATTTATTATTACTCAATGAACACACTTACAGTTTTCAATTTGAAAGTATATTTAAAAACACATTTTTGTACAATATTTATACATTTACATTTATGTTATACAATATTCTAAATAATATTTATATTTAAATTACTTGTTTATTTAAATAAATTATATAATATTGAAACAAATTAAGTTATATTATTTTAAAAATACATTTTTCTGTATGTTTTAGTTACTTTAATCTGACCCAGTTCAGTGACTTATGTTCTTTGACACAAATATTATAACTAATTGATCACGCTAACAATTTTCAATTTGAAAGATGGAACTAATTTTTAAAAACATCTTCCCATACAGAAAAAAAATATTTTCAGATATATATTTTAAAATATATTGCTAATATTTTTAAATTATTTTTTAAAGTATTGTTATTTTTAAATATATTTTTATGAACATTTTAGTTACTTACATTCCCTCATATAATGTTGGACCATTCTTCGTATTGTTCATATTTTCAAACAAATGTAATTATATTATCCAAAATATATATTTAAAAACACATTTAGCATTTTCTTTCCTCTTGAAATAGACTTTGTAGTAGATTTTGTCATTTGAGGATTTAAACAAAATACTTTTTCAAATTGAGAAAAATAATTTACTTAAGCTGTGCTATTTACAATACATATTTAAAATATATATGAAATACATTAAAAAAAAAATTGCTGTATGGGTAAGTATAAATTTAGGAGTGCAAAGGTCTTTGGCTAAGTGACATCTGTGTTTAATTTAGGTATCCTGGCTATTTTTAGCTTCCCACTCCACACCACAGACTGGCTACCCAACTTACAGTCATAATAAAGTGTATGTCCTGGTGTTGAGCACAGGACATGATGCACAACACTATATGTAGTGGACCTTTGATACACACAGTTCAGCAGTGGGAAACAGTTTGGCCCCACCCCACAGCATAAAAAGATAATGGCACTTTGACTTGTTTGGTTTTAAGACTGTTATTTAGCTGTCTGGTCTTGATTAACAAAAACAAAAGTGAGCAGCCATGCTGATTTGAGTATTTTAAATGGGAAACGCCAACAGTTGTTTGTTCTCTCAGAGCTACCGTCACATGTAAATAATCTCTTCAGCAACAGCTTAATCGGGGAATAGAGCAATGTGACATTTTCTCATTTCATGAAGTTTTCGGCTCATTTACTGCCATAAGTGCAGTCCTCAAAACTATAGACAGAATGAGATGGTCATTGTTGTTTGGAGTCCATTTGCCAAACCCCTGGTGGATTCATGGTTGACCAGGAAGAATGCATCAATTCATCTCTCTGTTTAGTTGTTCTGACAGTATAATGCTATGTTTTTGCAATTTTGGCTTTTCTATAGGTGGTCTGGCCACTGAAAGCCCAAGTGAGAGTCGATAGTGTAACTTAAAAGTGTGCAAATTTTATAAACATTTATACATGAGAGCAGCTCTCAGACGGTTCAAAATGACTTACTGTTGTTTTGCCGCCTTAGTTAAAGGAATACTTTACCCAAAAATGAAAATTCTCTCTGTTTGACATTCATAAGAACCATTAGTCCTAGGTGTCTTCCTGTTTAATTTCTGACCACATTTCATTCCTTCACAATAACTGGAAAATCAGTATAGAGTTTGGTCATTTTGCACCAGTTCTTGCTTGATTTGTGAGCTTCTGTAAAAGCAATGAAAACTAAGAGGCAAAACTGGCAACTAGCAAACCAGGACTGATTATATCTGTCTCCTTTGTGCCTCCTTTCCAAGTCATTATCACCATGAGCAGTCAGGCTTCTCGCTGCTACTTTATCACTTTCTTTCAAGCTCCCTTCAGAGGCCTCATTGTTATTGGGTACTCTGAGCAATTTATAGGAACTTCTGGTCATTAGAAATGATTCTTGAGGAACCTAGATCAATGTATGTGAGTAGACTAGAAATGAGACTTGTTATTTTTCATGCATTTAACCTTATATTGTGCTGCAAAAGAATATTTTTTAAAGAAAAACCTGAATGTATATTCTCTCACCTTGAGGAATAACACAATACAGCTTTCCTCACACACATGACTGGCCGCAGGGAGCACTTGTGGGAAGGCTTGTCCATCCATCGTTTTTTCCATGTCTCTGCAGAAGCTCCTTGACTGAGGTCGACCAAAAACTTTCCACCGGGCCTTTTCCAGGATTTCTGTTGGACTGATGTTACTTCATAACAGACTACTGAGAGCTTCAAAAGAAATAGACATAATATCAGTCTGACCGTCTGTTTAGCTTGTCCAGCCTAGTAATACAAACTTGTATGTGAGAATGTCTGGGTGCCTATGTGAATGAGTTTTTGTGTGTGAAAATGTGTATGTATTACATTATATGAGTATGTCTGTGTTAAACCTATGTCTCAGTGCATCATTTTTGGTCTATTTACAATACAATGCTTGAGCGCTTCTCTTTTAAACACACTTGACATGCCAAACGGGTGCAGGCCTATGGAGCTTATAATATGACAAAACTATTTGAATTTGAATTGTGTAAATTTGAATTTGATTTTTTTAACTTGAATAATGAACATTTGAAATTTAACACTACTGAATTTTTTTATGGCAGTTTTTTAATAGACTTGTATTTTCAAACAGCGGATTTTTTGTTCTGAATTCTTAGACTGCAGAAATCCAGTTTTTTAAAAATACAGCTTCAAGTTTTAAAGATGAAGAAGAAATTCTGAACATCAAATTCAATGTTTAAAATTCAAAGCGCAGAAATTCAGATCATACAGAAAGTAGGTCAGAGGTCATCCACAGGGAAGAGTAGATGATCTCCGGAAAAGTCAAACGAAACATTTACTGCGACCGGGAGGGGACATGTTCGTTTCACTTAGGCTAGTTTTGTCGTGGCCACAACATATTAACTCGTGGGAGCGTGATAATATGTCGAGGACACGGGATCATTTTGTCGAGGTAATGATATCCTGGAATCGCCGCGCAGCTGCCGCTTTCTCTCGTAGTGGAAGTGTTTTGTGCAGTCTCAGGACAGACATGGCCATAGACGCAAACAACAAGGTCACATTTGATTTTACTAAAAATAAACAAAACATAACGGAAATTTAGTACATATGTTATTTGCTATTTATCATTTCATGGGACTAGCTATAGCATAGTTTTCATGTCATTTTACACAAAATTGTATTTTTACTTGGCAAACCAACTCGTACACGCATGCTCTGGATTTTTTTCTTTATTTATATCTCTGTAAAAGATTTTTGATGGATCATCCAATGGGAATTCTATTACATTTTAAATGATCTTCATTATGTTTTCAACACTACCTACATGAGCTCAGCGAAATGTTCTATTGGTTGTTAATAATCTGCCCGGTAATTGGTTAAAGCCGACAAAGATAAAAACATTTTTTTATCTCTGGCTGCGCCTGCCGCAAAGAGCCCTGGAAGCAGCAGGATTGCACCGCTTGCGCACCGCCAGCGAAACCGCCTACTTTCCTGCTATCCACAATTTGAATAAAAGTTTTAATAAATGAGTTTTGTTAAGCACTATACAAATAAACTTGAATTTTGTCTACCTCATGTAGGAGATTTAATGCGGGTGTAGTTTGGGTCGGATAACGGGTTGGGTGTTCTGTCAGTTACTGCGGGTGCGGGTATCAAACAGGACCCGTGCAAGACTCTGCCTCCAGAAGCTATGTTGAGGGAACCACATATTTTTCTCGTGGCCACGAGTTTAATGCGTAAACAAACCTGAGTGACCAGCAACCTGGGATTATCAGAGAGGGATTTATTAATATTTAATTTGGAATTAAGAGATTATGAACGAATGAAGGAATTAATTAATTATTAGAAATTATTACATTATTAAATTATTTTAACCATAGGCCTAGGCTACCGGACTGTATTGCGCGCGATGTAGACTGCATTCGAATGAAGTTTATCATGAATAAATTACATAAAGTACATATATTAAAATAGGCCTACAAGAAAACATTTTTATCCATCCCAAGTCCATTAACTGATCGTCTTTTTCCATAATATTTGTATATTATTATTATTATTGGTTATATTTTTATATTCGTTGTTATGCATTTGATTTATTTTCCCTTCATTTTGATCTCTTAACGTTCTGAATAATAATAGCCTACTGTAAATGCCAACATGCCAATAAAGCTTTGATTATGCTATGACTTATGGGAATTTTTACTGGAAGTGCAGTTTAAAGATTGAATTTAACATTTTTTTTAAATTTTATTTAGCCTAATTAATAGACTATTAGAAATATAGTGTTTCGTTGAGGAATGAATCATTTGCGTAGTTTCATTTGTAAATGAAAATACAACACGCTACGGGCGTAAATACACTCATAAAGTCAAAACTTCATTGGCATAATTGTCAGGCGCTTACAGTATTTGCAAAATATGGTAGCATATTAATAATACTAGCATAATTATACAGAACGTTAATTATGTAAAGCTCTACACGAATTGAAAGGGAAATAACCATATATAATAATAAATATAAAAATATAGCCCTAGCCAGTTAATATAATACAATTATAATATTATTATTAGCCTATAGTTTTATAATAATAATAACATACAAATATTAAATAAAAAGATACAATCAGTTAATGGATTTACAAGACTGTGGGATGGAGAAAAATGTTTTATCCATTTCTGATAATCCCAGATTGCTATGGTCACGCAGGTTTGTTTACGCATTAAACTCGTGACCATGAGAAATGGATGTTGTTCCCTCAACTTCACATCGCGTGGCCACGACATAAGGATGTCCTTACCTCGACATATTATCACGCTCCCACGAGTTAATATGTTGTGGCCACGACAAAACTAGCCTAAGTGAACCGAACATGTCCCCTCCTGGTCGCAGTAAATGCTTCGTTCGACTTTTCGGCGATCATCTACTCTTCCCTGTGGATGACCTCTGACCTACCTTCTGTACGTTCAGAATTTCTGCGCTTTGAATTCTAAATATTGAATTTGATGTTCAGAATTTCTTCTTCATCTTGAAAACTTGAAGCTGTATTTTTAAAAACTGGATTTCTGCAGTCTAAGAATTCAGAACAAAAAATCCGCTGTTTGAAAATACAAGTCTATTAAAAAACTGCCATAAAAAAATTCAGTTGTGTTAAATTTCAAAGGTTCAATATTCAATTTAAAAAAAAAATCTAATTCAGAACTGTAAATGCCACATAATATTCAGTTTTGTTAAATGACACTTGTCAATAATTCAAATTTACACAATTCAAATTCAAATTGTTTTGTCATATTATAAGCTCCATACAGTTCTCGCAAATTCCGCTTGAGGCCAAATTTAGCAAGACGTTTAAAACATGACACTTTGTAGACTATAACGCCAGTTTGATTAGAATAGTTTTCTGTGCAGATTCAAAACAGTGAGTATCATTTACAAACTGTATGTATGGATATATTTGTACATAATATCTGTGTACAAACGTTTTCATGAAGAAATGATGCTTCAATCAGCAGTCATCAATTAAAACACAGTAACATTTAGAACCAACTGAAACCACACAGACAAAAATCACAAAATTTTGGCGCCCTCAGCAACAATTTTATGACATTTTTTTAAACTACACTGATAGAAATTGAATAAATAAGGCTCTAAAAAAGTATTAATTATTTTCTGACTGGCAATTAAAATAGAATACAATTGACATACCGAAATACTGCCAGTATACGCCTATTCACAGCTGGCGAAGCACGAACACGTGTAGTCCTATATAAAACTATTATTGTTTTAAATGGTTTTGACAAAATCATTTACTCAAAGATCTGGGACTGCGCATGCTCCCAGACAAGGCTGCGTGCGAGAGACAGAACGCGAGCGGGCGGGAGAGAAAGAGGTAAGGTAAGGTTGTACGGAAAGCCCTTATATGGACATTTTTAGAATGCTGAGGAACACATTTAAATACTTGAAATACTGTTGTGAATACGGCGGAAATTTTACGTGAGAACTTTTCCCTACTCACATACATACGCAAACTGTACGGGATAATTAGTGAATGAGACCAGTCTACACCCTTAATTGAGTCAAAAAATGGTATACTGTAGTCTAGTGCAGCGGGTCTCAACTGGTTTTGCGTCAGGACCCAGCTTTTGTATTGTACAATGAGTAGTGACCCAATACAGCATTCAAAATAGTTTATTGTACAAAAGTTCATAGAAATATATTTAAAATATCTGCTCAATATACCTTGAATTTAATATAGTTTGGGTTATATTTTCTTTCTTTCTCTAACCTCCTGTAGTTTTGTTCATAGTTTTCATAGTTGTCTAGCTTCTAGAAAGTGAAGCTTTTTTTTTTTTTTTTTTTTTTTTTTTTACAATAAATAGTTATTTGCATTTAATTATTTTAATTAATTAATTAAAATAATTTAATTATTTAAATTATAAATAATACCCCCCCATACCCCTGGTTCACTAGTTGAGAAACACTAGTCTAAGATATGAAATGGTAACTGAAAGATTGTAGAGTCAAGTCCCATTAGAAATATTAAACGTTGCCATTAGGCAAAGTACTGAATTCCAGGTTGGACTGAGTGTGTGCAGTAAGTGTATCATAAGTCCCTCTTTACATAAAATGCATACCTCAGAGTGTGGTGCTTGGTTGTGTGTGATCTTACTAAGTGTTTCTCAGGTACATGCTGGAAAAGTGAAATATAGCACTTCTATAAAGACAAACAAATAGCACTGGAGTGCTACTAGCAGCACTTTCTGCATTTGGACTGAAGTGGAGGTGACTGCTCGGGGGAAAATGAGAGTGATAGTGTTTTATAGGAGGTAAAGGGGGAGAGGAGAGGACTATGTTTAGGGTGGGGATTTTTTTCGGGTGGTGTAAGAGAACTTTGTAAAAACCACAGTACTGTTTTGATAAAGAACCTAAAGTACGTGGGAGTCGGGGAAAGAGGAAGATAAATAGAGTAGGAGGGAGAGACAGAGAGGAAGACTGCTGGGAGGAGAGGAGAGAGTGAATATAACCACCCACCTAAGCAGCTGTCAGACTAGTGGTCAAAAAGCAGACACTTCCAGACACTCTCAGAAACAAGCAGTGAAAAAAGCGAAAGAGAGTGTGTAGGAGATCCCAGGACGAAGGGAGAGTTTGACTCAGACACAGCACAGAGTGACAGAACAGTCTAAAAAACCAGGATACACAGCAGGGATAGGTACAGCTTCAGGACCAGACGAGTGAATGGATACCTTATGCAGTCTAAGTGGACTTGACCCTCTATGGGTGAGCAAACGTCTTATGTGACTTTAAATCTTGAATATTATTAAAAAAAAAATTCATATATATATATATATATATATATATATATATATCAGTCAGTTTATATTGTATATGTCACATTTATACCTGTAAGGACTTATTAGTTTTTATAAATTATATTTATATTGAAAGTACTTTGGAAACATTATATGATGCCAAGAACCTGAGAACCTGTTTTTGCATTTTATGACTTTTCAGTTACAGTTGGAATATTTAATAAATGTGTCACATTAAGTTAAGATGATGCACTGTGGTCAAAGTTTGAAATGTGATTTATTTTACATAACATTTAATATTTTAAACAAGCTAGCAGATGGCAATTTAATACACTGATTTTACAAGCTTCTTCAGTTGACAGAATTTCTGGCAGATGTGTTCCTTCAATTACACCGATTTAGTCCAATCTCAAGACATAACTGAAACTCAGTTGTTTCTCATCCAATAACAGAAAGAGATAAAAGAAAATCAGTGATGAGCTTGGCCAAGATAAACAATAAGAAGCAAAAATTTACCAATATGGTAAACAAAGCTCAGAATGTTCAAAATTATAACCTTATTTTAGATGTTCTGGAACATTCAGATCATATCTGGTTTCTGTGTGGACATGGTTTGGATCAAGAAAATGTTGATCCAATGAAAGAATGAAGACTGTCAATTATAATATAACTGGTTGAAAAGTTAAGCACACCCTCTCCTTTATATCTAGGACTGGAACCAGACATGGTACACGCATAACCCTGAACTGAGCAACTGCTTCCAGAACACAGTCCTGGTGTGGGCTCCGTGCATCTACCTGTGGGTCCTCTCTCCGTTCTACTGCCTTCATCTGTACTGCCATGGCCGAGGTCGGCTGCCCCTCTCTTCACTCTGCAGTGCCAAGCTGGTGAGACAGACCGCTAAGACCTGTTAATGTTATACAAGCCTGTCCGGGTCTCAAAAGAACCAGCTTTGTGGGCTATAAAACTTAAAACAGAATGTTAAAACAAAGTGAACGTGGTGGTCTGGGTAGACTGAGGGGTCGAGTACATGCTTTAGTAACAAAGGAAGGCAGTAAAAGAGAGAGTGATGTGTGTAACCACAGTTTGTGGTATGAGTGTGGTTAGCACTCTGGTGAGCTGTGATGTCACGTTTCACTCTTCCGCTCTAAAAATCTTTTGTTTGAAATACAGTTGTTCCTCCTTTTGTTCAGAGTCACACAGATTCCTATCCAGTCTTATCATAATGTAAATCGCACCTCTTCTCTACAGTCATTGACCTCCGGAGCTTCCGGGAGAGTGACTCAGTTCTCACCCTGAAATGAATTGTATTCCTCTTTGCTCTTTTACAGTTGCTGGGGTTTTTCTTGGCGTCCTTTGGTTTTGTGGAATTCTTCTACATCCTGTTGGAACGAAGACAGGAAATCCAGCAACACCTTGTCTTCTTGCTCAGTCCCATCATACGCAGTTTCACCGTGGTAATGTAACCCCTAGGTTCTATACGTACTGTTTAAGAAATATGTAGCAGTACAGGCAGAAGCCAGCGTAAAAATTTGCGTAGAACTGTTTATTAATGAAAAAATGAGCCCCAATCTGTTGTTTTCATCAAATTAATATAAGGAACAACACAATTCTTGGTTTTGTTGAATAACTTGCTACATTTTAGCTCTTTTTTTATCTTAGCATGGTAAAGATTGCTGCTCAGGCTTAAGGTGTGGTTATATTTACCACTGTTCAGCAAAATCCATTAATTTCAATATGAATATGAATCCACACAATCAGGAATTTCGCATGAGGGTGAAAGATTTCCCCATGCAGATTTTGCAGCGACCTAAAGTTGGTCACCTAGTTGGTTTGAAAGTGACTTAATTATTCTTTTTTTGGCATAAATTTCGCTAATGTCCTGCACCTTTAAAATGGAATATGTTGTCCAGTCTTGCTAAAAAGACCA
Organism: Spinibarbus caldwelli; assembly: GCA_039654775.1. Taxonomy (NCBI): domain Eukaryota; kingdom Metazoa; phylum Chordata; class Actinopteri; order Cypriniformes; family Cyprinidae; genus Spinibarbus; species Spinibarbus caldwelli. Next base: position 7,602,603 of record CM077237.1, read on the forward strand.
AAATGAATTTTCATTCTAATCTAGACTGATTTACACTTGTTAGTAGTGTTTTAGTATAGCAGGTTGACCAGCATAGTCATGCAAGTCTTAGGTAGTGATGCGGGTTAATTAGCATTGTTTGTCTTTTGAAGCTGGTTGACCAAGGAAGTCTTGCTGGTGAAGCTAGATAAAAAAAAGAAGGAAAAAATGTAAAGATGTGCAAGCCTTAAAGATGTATGCATGGGTCCACATACACACGTGTACATTAGAGATTTAAGCTTCATTCATTCCCCTCCTACAAACCTTCCTTCCCATAATTCATTTCTCAACACACCTGCTTATGTCTGCAAAATGGCTCCTAAACCCTTACACAGCAGGAGCTGTTTTCATCTAATAGACTGTGACATTCTGAGGTGAACTAGGTTAGGGGCACACCTACACACTGCCTAATGAACATAATCTCATCATCGCTTTCTGTCCGCATGTTCCATTTGCATCCTGCAGAAACGGGCTCCAGACCAGACTCATGACCCATCTGTGGTCTCCTCAGACACCTAAGTCAATATTGGCTAATGCCAAAGAAAAAACACTTAAAGAGTTAAACAGTGTGATCTTGTCCGTAAAAGCCCTCTCTCTTTACAACAGATTGTGATCTTAATTGGTCAACGAGTGAAATAAAGCATTGTCATAGCTTGGTCAAGTGTTGGAATGTAGGTATCAAACCTCAATAACTATTTTGGAGATTTTATTAAGTAGGTGCATAAATATTGCTTTTAAATTATGAAAATATTGCTTTGCTGCCTTGCCCAACCTTCATTACCACCTATGGGTTTTACTTGCGTAATATTTGGGCTTATGTAATGAACAGTTTAGAAAGCAACAACCACCGCAACTCTACTGAATCTAGAGAGAGAACTTGCAAAGAATGAATTGCACCCCCAATTGCAATTTATTTACACACGCCTCTGGATTGTTGTAGCACTTGATTCACTAAAAGAACATCAAACTTGCCCAAATTCCCCATCTTTCAGATTAGTTGTGAGTGAGGAAAATGCAGCAGACTACCACAGTCTGGCATACTTTCCTGGGACTGTATGCCATTTGTCCACCAGATTCAGATTTAGACTGTATAGCTTTTTAAAATACTCTTCATCATTTGATCATTATTTTTACTTTAATTTGACATTTACATGTTCTCAAACCTTTGAAAAGGATTTGGAGATAGGGCTATAACCACTACACATCCCCAAAATCTTATATATTTACATTTGGCCCCCCTTAATCTTGAGTTTTTGGTTTATGTCCTTGTGTGGAGCTGAAGTCTGCTGTAATGTTTGGCTACTTTTTTTTTTTTTTTTACCTACCATAAGCTGTTGCCGGTTTCACTGCGTGCTGTCATTTAAGCCGCAGGAAGCAGATCTGTCTCTGTCTTATATCACTCTTAACTCTCCAGTATAATTATAAGCTTTGGCTTCCTCCCACTGTCCAGAGGAGCAGTCATGGCTTATTCTCGTAAGATGTAAAGTCTAAACACAACATCAATAATGCAGATGTTACATGTGGTTTACATGTTCTGTTTCCAGGTTGCGCAAAAACCTCCGCAGGCATGTTTCATTAGGACGTGATTAAGAGTTCCTTTTAAAGGTTTCACCTCATTTATCTGAGGTTATATGGCTTTGGTTTGGTTTTGAGGAGGCGGCTTTGGGTTCAGTCCTGATCCTTCATCTGTACCGCACCAGGAGGCTGCTTTTTACGTAATCAAATGATGTTTTGCGCTACCTAGGAGATACTGCAACAACTGAACATCACATCAAGCTTGGGATCGGCGAGAGCCACTGGTTGACAGTCTGGTTTTGAGAAATGGAGACTGTCGAATTGTTTTTGGATGGAGAAAAGTCGCAGTAATTAAGAGAAATGTGGGATCAACACAGGCCACGCTTTACATGTGTTGTTTTATTAGAAGAGGCAGCTGTGGTGGTGGTAGACAGGGAAATCCCAATATAACCTCGACAAAATTGCTGAAACAAAAACAAAACAAATTTAATGATAGATAATACAAAAGCATAGCACAATTTTAAAAGTAAAGTCCATATCCACTTAAATTCAGTTCTCAGATGCTGCACGTCTTCTCCATACTTTGTTGCAAAAGCTGCTAACCTTTATGCAAACTGCATGTATACAGTGTTTCTTCATAGCTTTCTTCTTGGTTGGGTGTTCGTTTGACAAGATGAAATTTTGCTTGCTGGTCTTTCTTCTCTCTAAAGGTCATGGCCTCAGTAGTTGTAATTTAAATCTATTAAATGTAATTAAATCTATTAAGTCTTTCACAATGAGTTAGAGTAAAGGTGAAATGTGTCATTTCAAAAAGGATGACGTAATGAAGTTTCCAGGAACACTTTCCCAGCTTTCCATTGGTCGGCCAAACAGACAGTCCCACCCCCAACTCACACCAATGGTCAATCAAACAGAACCACAGTGTTTACACTTTTTGGGGCGGAGCCTACAAATGAATTAAGCCAGGATAAGAGAAAGTATTTTAGCATTGAAAAAATTACATGCTTCACCTTTAAAGTAAACTTGCATCATTCAGTAGATACTCATCAGGAAGATGGCATTCTGTAATTAGGCTCCTTTTTGAAGTTATTTATCACTTGTTTTGTACAGGCTGTAATTTTAGCAGAGGAGAACAATGTTATTAACAGCTGTGTGTTTGACAGGTGTTAGCTGTGTGTGTAATTCATTGGGAGAGAGTGCGGGGATGCCGTTCCTCTGTTTTCCTGTTCTTCTTCTGGTTGTTGGGCGTGGTCTGTTCCCTCATTCCACTTCATGCAAAGGTCCAGCTGGTTGTTGATCAGGTGAGAGAAATGACAACTGACACAGACCCCAAATCTGGGGAATTTAAGTTTTACGATACATTCACAATAACCCTGGACTAACCCTCCACATATGGGTGTATTGACATTTTGACAAGACACAGGTGCACACATGAAAACATCCTCATACTCAAATATACAAGCAAACACAGATGCATACATAGTCATAGATACATATCCACACATGCATAAGCAAACACATCGCAGCACACTCTCCCAAACAAACAGCAGCTCAGCATTCCAGCAGTTTCTACTTTTAGCACTGTTGATTTTCCCCACGTTTGGAGTTGGTTTGTCACATTCATATCATGAGGTCAGGTGAAGTCCAAGTAGGTGTTAGTTTGAAACATATCAGAAAGTGTCCTTTTCTACAGGCTCTTACAGTATGTGGAAGTATAATATGAGTATTTTTGATGTAAATTAGGGGAACAACTCAATAGTTAAAATCAAATGCTTTAAATATTTCAAAGTTCAAAACATTTTTATGTGCCATGTCAATAACCAGGCCAAAGTACATGTTTCTAAGTAATTTTATATGCCACAGAGTCCTTTTCAGCCCAATGACAATAACACCGCTAGCAAGAAAACAGGTTTACCAGTTTTAGAAACGAGACTAGGCAGTTCTGACCCATATCATGCAAAACTGGGTCAAACATAAAGACAGATAAGCAGATTTCTCACTGGCATGCTGACTTTATGCTTGAATAAAAGTGGGAAGACATTTTGACTGACCTACATTGTGACCACCGAAACCACTCTGGCCTTGTTTTTTATTTTGTGGTGTGGTGAAGAATAAAGCCTGTGTCTTGGCAAGGGTCTCCATGTCCAAACGGATGTTTACTACAGATTTGTCTCAACATGGCTTGCGCTCCAATAGTGAAGCCAGGATGCTATATCCAGGACACCAGAAAGACAGACTTAGTATCTACTATATGTGTGGAAATGCATGAGCAGCATATGAACAACACATGTGAAGCTTTTGTAAATATAGCTACTTTTGGCTCCTCACCAGCAAATAGTGGCCGGAGGCTTGAACAGCAGCAATCTATGAGTTTCCAGATTGTAGCGTGACTTGAGGCCTTTTATGGCTCTTTTCATACGTAATTCATTTATATAAAGCAGGCCATTAAAGAGTTTGGTTTTCACCATGATTTGCCTTAACTGTTCAAAATAAGCTTTACTATGTTGTTAATGCTCGTGCACACCCTTGTCTTCTGACATTAGGCGAAGTAAGATGGGACTTTGCATTTCAGCACTGCATGATTTCTTACAGAATAAACAACAGATCGTAATTTTACATTAATCCTTAGTTTGGGACATGACATCACTGACATGTAAACAACATGTCTCCTGTTTTCTCCACCAATTAGCTCTTTTATGTAGTCAGGGAGTTCTCGCATGACATTTTGATTGACATTTTGAAATGTTCTCAGTAAACAAGCCCTTCAAGGTTCATTAGGAGGTGTAGTCTTGGTTCGGATATTCATCAACAAGGTGCGTTCCAGAGAGTTCCATAAGAACAGAATGTTCAGCATGTAAACAGCGTGTTGGGAAGTCTGCGGATCGGGGCTGGAACATCATAGTAGCATTATGGGAAATCCCTGGTTGTGGTATTAGTTTAAAATGGAAAGTCTGCCTGCGCTCTCTTTTTCTGTAATCTGTATGTGATCTGTTGATTTTGGTGTCTCTGCTTCTCAGGGTCTCTCTCCGGATATTGTGCGGTATTTGGCCTTTTTCTCGTACTTCGCCCTGCAGTTGGCGCAACTCTTCCTCAGCTGTTTTGCAGACCGGGCACCCTCAGGCAAAGCCGTCCTCAAGGTACAAACGGAGCGACGCCTTCATCAGCTAAAATAATCCATCACAAACAATTCCGTGGTGAATTGCTGTTGTTTACTAGTGTCCTTAAGTAATATAGAACCCAACCCCTCCATTTTGAAGTGATTTATGGTAATGGTGGTGGAATACTCTACTACTGTCTCCCACAAGTATGCAGCACTTAGATATTAGCTATTGGATAAAAAAGATGTTTTCAGCAGTCAGCTTGACTCATCTACATGGACACTCTGTGGTCCTCCTTCCCGGATAATGATATATCCTTTTTTTAAACTAAATTCTTGACTCATTCTGCCCACTGTTTGGTTATGTATGCAAATTACACACAGAGCAGAGCAACACAGGACGTAATCTCCAGACATCTCGTGAGATAGTGGTCCATCTGACTGTTCTCCTCCAGAGAAAAACAATGAAACAAGCTCAGAGAGGAATTAGTGTGTTTGTGATGAGGTTTTAGCCACAGACGTCGGTGCCACACCCCTTGATCCCCTCCTGGCTCAGTCACTTCCTGTGCAGGGTTATTCACAGCATCCTGAAGAGTGAGACCTCCAGTGAGGAGGCGGGAGAGTGAGTGAGTGTTTGGGTGGATGGCTGTACTGGCAAGGGGGCAGCACTGAGATCAACAGTGGGTGGAAGTGTGTTACTGTGGCACATAAGGCACGCACACACACAGATCGAGGTCTACCACTCTTACTCACAGACACTTTCACACTGTTTCTCTGTTTACTCTGAGTTCAGTGTTGCCAAATATGATTTCTAACCACTGCTTTCTCCATCCAAGAAAGCAAAACTGTGAAACTCTTCTTTCTACAACTGACTGTTGACAGTTACACACCTGGATATTTATGTGTATAATGTTAGAACTGTTTTCAAAAATCCTTGTTAGAGTTGATGATATAATTGTACCTCTATCATATTTTAATTAAAGGAATAGTTCACCCAAAAATGAAAATTTTACTCACCCTCATGTCGTTCCAAACCTGTATAAGTTTCTTTCTTATGTTGAACACAAAAGAAGATATTTTGAAGAATTTTGAAGTAGCAAAATGGAGGGAAAGAAATACTACCATCAACTGTTTGATTACCAGCATTCTTCAAAATATCTTCTTTTATGTTCAACATAAGAAAGCAACTCATACAGGTTTGAAACTGCATGAGGGTGAGTAAATGATGACAAAATTTTCATTTTTGGGTGAACTAGCTGTCCCTTTAACATGTTTCGTTTGGTTGTTCCAGTGAATATACTGCTAGGCATCAGTATTGGACAATATATTTTAATGTTAATGGTAAATAGTGGGCAAAGTCAATAAATTATAGCCAAATGGCTTTGGGACGATGGGACCCAATGGTATTTCTAGTTGGCATATTGTTAAACCATTTTTTTCAGAGTTTGTAAGCACATAGGCATTTTATTTCATATGTATTTAAACACTTATCCACATTCTGTACTTTATGGGCATATTTGTAGCCAACTTGTTCTTGTTCTTTTCTCAGAATGCATGTCCTGTTCAAGATGCATCATTCTTGTCCAAGATCCTCTTCTGGTGGTTCAGTGGGTAGGGAATTAAATGACTTTGAATACCATTTCTAATTTATAACTCTGGAATGCTTGTTGGTCCAGTGAAAGTAATGCAGTTTGTGTTGTGCGTGCTTCCAGGTTGGTTTTTAAGGGATACCGTTCTCCTCTGCAAGCAGAAGATCTGTGGAGTCTGAGGGATGAGGATACATCTGATAAAATAATATCAGACCTGGAAGAAGAATGGACAGCGGAGCGCACAAAATTACAGCAGTAAGTTCCAATGAAATAACACACGAGTTTTTCCCACATGTGACATTTTGAAGCACATGTGCATTTATATTGTTTGTGGATGTTGCTGTGGATCCTCATGCTGCTTTGATCAATGCAATCACATTTCCATCTGAAAGATGCCCACAAACGAGACAGACCTAAAATGAGTCAAAAGTAGCCCTACTGCGTACACGGTCGAGACAGGAGGATTGTGTCAATTGGTTGGCTTGTTAACACTTTTCTGTTTTAAACATACAGTGTTTTCAAGTCCTCTTTTAAGGCCTCACGTGTCAGAGGTCCCATGCATTTTACAATTTGTGAAAACTTGCGCTGTGGCACAGGATGTTTTAATGTCATTCTGTTTTCAATTACAACTTAAAAAGAGGGAGTAAAAAGCTTAACAACTGCATTTAGGATTTAGCACCAATTTCTTATGCACATGTCCGTTTGCCTCTTCTCCATCTACAGGCAGGAGAACCACCTAAGCACCAGTATTGCCTTGGGATCTCGACTACCCGAGCAGGCCCAATTTCTTAGGAAGATTCAGAAGGAGCAGAGTTCGGGATTCTGTCTCTTACGGACACTCGCGCGTAGCTTTGGACCCTACTTCCTAACTGGGACGCTGTGCCTCATGGTCCACGATGCCTTCATGTTTTCAGTTCCACAGGTTCTAAGGTAAGAAAGTCAAAGCAGATTTATTGAGTCATCTTGGCCTCATCCTTAGTTTAAGTTCATAAACTTTGGGCTTTTGGTATATCTAGGATATGTTAGGCTTTGGGCTGTGTTTATGAGAAGTTCTGCCTTCAGATAAACACAGATGGCCCCTCTGTGCTTTTAAAGACAGCTTGCTAGGTTATCAAAATATTTTTAGAAGAGACATCTTACGGTTCACAATATCTTGGGATGAAAACAGGAAGTGGCAGTGTGCGGCAGGTGCTTGAGTCAGAGACGCCATACCAGCCAGACAGAGATCATGCTGTTTATGCCCACAGAGAAGCAATTATGGCTTCGAGTCTGAAAGCTTGAGAGAGCGAGAGATGACCACAGCATTCTGTCCACCGTAGACATGTTAGCTTCGGGGAGGGTAGAGGAACACTGTCGGGGTTGTGGTTACTATAGGCAAGCAGCCAGCTAAATGGGAGGTTCAGTCAGCTCCCAGCGAGCTGTAGCAGGGAGATCCAAACCGTAGCAAGTACATGTATTGTACTGGGATCCACTGTCAAAAAAGTTGGACTTTGGTGGAAACTGTGGAAACATTCAAGGTCTTCTACCCTCACAGTAACCAACGTGGATTTTGTAGCATTTGGTTAGCATTCAGAAAAACATTTTTCCAGGTGAACATGCTACCTCTTGTTAGGCTCAACAAATCTACCATTCTTCATTTTCAAAACATTTTCAAAGAAAGCTGTGGGTTTAAGCGCTACTGTAAACCTTGAGCCTGACCACAATGGTTGGATGTGGTCTGTTCCAGAGGAATCTAGCCAAATGCTTAGTTACATCAGAAATCAGCAAATTTCTTCGTACTATATAGTGCCTTCATTCAAACCTTTTTCTCTCTTTTTTAAGTCTGTTGTTAGGCTATATGAAGGACGAGGATGCTCCGCTGTGGAAGGGCTATTTCTACGCCTCTCTTATGTTCTTCCTGTCCTGCCTGCAGTCTGTCTTCAACCACCAGTACACATACACCTGCTTTACTGTGGGCATGAGGGTTAAAACAGCTGTCATGGGTCTGGTCTACAGAAAGGTGGGCCATCTAACCAGCACAAAGACCTACTTAGAACATATGTTTCTGTGGTTAGATATATAAATTTAAGGATTAATTTTCCAAAATTTTTGGACCATGCCATGTAATTTCGTAGCCTTTTCTAATTTTCTTCAAAATGGGCCCAAAGTAAAGTTTAGGAAGTTATCTGTTTTTGCTCATCTTGTGGTTGAACGACTGAAAGTCCTGATAATGTAATGTTGTGTTGAATTTGTTGATTCAACTAAATTCCGGTCATTACAATTCAGCTTTCCGTAGAGCGCGACCAGTTCAAGTCAATTCAAATGCACTTATGAAAGGGAGTCAGTCCAATTTTTTAATCAATCCTTTTCTGTTCTTTTGTGTCTGCATCTCAGTCTCTTGTCATGAACAGCGCAGCTCGCAGAACATGCACAGTTGGGGAGATTGTCAATCTGGTCTCTGCTGATACCCAGAAGCTTATGGATTTTGTGGTGTATTTCAATGCAGTGTGGTTAGCACCCATCGAGGTCACACTCTGTCTCTTCTTTCTTTGGCAGGTGAGGGCACATATATTTGCTTATTTTTTATTTCACTCCAGTAAACTGTCTCCATTCTAGTAATATGAGTAAAATCTGAATTTCTTTCTAAGCGTATGGGGATACTGGCTGAATTTAGCTTTCCAAGAGAAATAAATGAGACATGCTTTGTTTGACTTATTTCAGCATTTAGGACCATCTGCTCTAGCAGGCATTGCCACTGTGATCTTCATTTTCCCTCTGAACGGATTCATTGCAAGGAAGAGAAGCAAACTCCAGGTACTGTAGTGTTGTCACTCATCTGCTCTTTGAGGTCTGGACTCTTGATATAAGAGGTTGCTCTACAATAAAACATACTGCAAGTTCCATACCTCAAAGAATTTTTCTAAATATGTTGTATTGCAAACTACAGCAGTGCCAAGTATTTTACTCCTTGGAGGCAAGTACATTTATTTTTAATATCTGAATGAGATTCTCATCAAAGGAGATGAAAATGAGTTCCTTGTTTATCTCGCTCCCTAAAATTTTTTTCTGAGGCACGAGACCGTAGAGGAGTGCTATGAATGAGTGCTAAAGAAAGTCAGCGTGAAGGGTCCACAGCTGGTTTAGATAGTGAAGTGAGCAGAGCGTGGGTGTGCGGGTTGGATTCAAGCTTCTCGTTCCTTTGAAGTTCCCCATGCTTCCTCCGAAGCAAAGTAACCACAATGCTTGCAAATGGCATAAAACTTAAATTTTCTTTTCAGAAAACAACAGACATTTGGCATGCCACTGATTGAGTCAATCTCTCAGCTCATAGCTATTGTGTTCTAGAATATCTTAACATGCAGTTAGGAATTTATTGCCTTCTTCAGTATCAGTCATTCTGGTGTGAGATCATCGTGCGGAAAAGACCCACCCAAATTGGTGTGATGCTGGTCTAATTGGTGGATCACCATAACCATCCTGTTCATCAGCAAACCATAGCTGGTTAAGATGGTTAATGGTAACGGTGGTTGACCAAGAAGATTTCTCTGGTTCAGTTAGTTCAAAAGGCTTTGTAGGAACATCAGAAGACCAGTATCAGAATAACCAGCTATGCAGCATTTTGTTAGCTGGGTAGCCATACTATATATATATATATATATATATATATATATATATATATATATATATTCTGTTATTTAGTGGTGTCATGACAAAACTTGTGATGTTTAATGACACTTTCCTGTTTTTTTTTCTTGTCATTCCACAGGAGATACAAATGAAGTACATGGATGGACGGGTCAAGTTAATGAATGAGATTCTGAATGGTATCAAGATCTTGAAGTTCTACGCCTGGGAAAAGGCATTCCTGGAGCAGGTCCTGGGATACAGAGAAAAGGAGCTTAAAACTCTGAAGAAATCACAGATCTTATACTCGGTGTCTATTGCCTCCTTCAACTCCTCATCCTTCCTGGTGAGAAAAAAAACAACAACAGATTCTTAAGTAATGCTTCAGGGCACACTTTTGGAAAGAAACTAAACCTAAATTTACATTATAGAAGTAATGATTGTAAACATATATTATCTCTAGGTCAGGATGTCATATTTATTTATTTAAAAAATTTTTTGACTGTGATTTCCATTCTTTGCCAGATTGCTTTTGCCATGTTTGGTGTCTATGTGCTCATTGATGATAAAAATGTTCTGGATGCTCAAAAAATCTTTGTATCAATGGCTCTCATCAACATACTGAAAACTCCCCTAAGTCAACTTCCTTTTGCCATGAGCACAACAATGCAGGTGAGAATTACATGAACTAAAACACCATTAATTAATGGCGGCATTTGTATTTAGTTATTTCTTACTAACCTTAAATTAAATGTACAAACTATTCTTGGGTTGCAGGCTCTTGTCTCTTTAAAGCGTCTGGGGAAATTTCTTTGTCAAGATGAACTCAAACCAGACAATGTGACAAGGGAATCCTTTAAATCCGGTGAGAGATCACTTGTTGACAAACATTATTGTGCAGTAGATGAGTAAGGCCCGTCCACACGGAGACGCGTTTAGCTGTATACGCCTAAATTTTGTACCGTATAGGCATTTTGGCAGAGTGAAACCACTATTTTTTTAAACCGGGTCCCAGAGTGGATAAATCTTGCGTTTTCGTGTGTAACGTTACAGCGAATCCTGATATTTTCTGAAACGATGAAGACATCAATCCACGTCTCGCCCCTAGTCTGACCCCGCTACATCACGTAACAGCAACAAAAACATGAACAAACACTGAACGACTGTCCTTTTTATTAACTAACATTAACACAGATTAATAAACGTATTGTTCCATGTTCGTTTGTATACCGCGCGCAAGCTTCAAGTCGTCTTCTCCGTTTTTAGTGTATCTCTTGTGGCAGAATTACAGAGCCACATGCTGGTCTGATATGTATATACTACATAGTTTTGTATCGGTTCTTGCACCGAGGGGAAAAAAAGCTCGGATAGGGAAAGCTCTGGCTTCGTGTGGACATAGCCTAAGGCTAAAAACAGACTGAATGTTGTCTGTGAGACTTTCCCTCTGCCCCTCACTTCTGTCTGTCAGTAAAAATATGAGTGAGAGCGAGATTAACAACAGTTTGATAATAGCCTCTAAATTTCACAGTTAGATGGCAGTGATGTCTCACTTCCTCTCACTGGCAAAAACAATTAGAGATCTCTGAAACTTACTGGATTGCATGCATGTGAAAGCAGTGTAGCCTACTACATAAAATATTATTTTATGTTTGTATTTATTTATTTTTACTTGTAGGTCAGCATAGACCTTGAACAAAAACAATTAGCCTTGTGACAAAACAAACACTGCTACAATATTACAGTATATTATTATTTACTCTGCATCAAAGTTACATTTATGTGGACTTGTTAGTCAACATATTATTTATAACTTTTATATAATTTTTAAATATTTAGTATTTATTTATTTTACAAAGCAACATGTACTTCTGTATTCAAATTTATTTGAAACATAAAGCTGATAAAGGCATGTTGGTAAAAAAAAAAAAAAATAATAATAATTCAAGTACCACCGGTATGTTGCCATGAACAACGCTCAAACATACAGATTAGCAGTTATTATACAAAGAAATTTGATTAGGGGACAGTGGTGGGCGGCATTCATCAAAGCTGTTTAAGATAGCTTGTGAAAACTGTTATTGTGAAGATAAAGCTAATTAGACTTTGTAATTAAAGTGAGTCTATAATTTCACAAGCTGCAGAAGAAATCTAGCTTCCCAGAAGCAATCTCTGTAATTTCAACTGCACTTTTCTCCAGAACAATTTGTGTTTGTGTAGATAGTCTGCCTTCATAAATTGCATGTTATGGTAAGTGATTAAAGCATGATATTACATTATTTACTTTTGCTCTTTGATTGTTCCTCTTTGTTTGTCAGATGTGGATAGTGTAGTGTTTGAGAATGGAACCTTCAGCTGGTCTAAGGATGGCCCCCCATGTCTAAAAAGGTATCATTATCCAGAAAATTTCCACAAGGCTCCTGAATACACAATCAGGCAATAAGTGTCCAAGTTTAAGCAACTTCCCCCTCACTTACTCTGTGTGTTGGAGCAGGATCAGCGTTAGAGTTCCCTGTGGTTCCCTGGTTGCTGTTGTCGGCCATGTTGGCAGTGGGAAATCCTCGCTGCTTTCTGCCATGCTTGGGGAGACTGAGAAAAGAAGCGGGACAGTCTCAGTCAAGGTACTTACATTGATCAACCATAACTCGCATTGTATATATTTTATGAAATATGATTTTGAATGGCATGTTATGATTATACAGAAAGTGACCATAATGAGAGCCCTGTCTTTCAAAGTAGAAGCACGTATTACAGTTATAAAATTCATGAGGTACAATGGTCTGAAACCACATTGAAAGTCAAATTTAAATCTGGAAATAAACAAAAAGTTTTAGCAATTCAAAAAAGTCAAGATTATTTCATATTCTGCACTATTTCAAGGCCAAATTTCAAAGTACAAAATACTTCATCCTTACAGTTGATTGTCTTCTTAGCATTTCTTTGCTCCTCTCAATATAGGGCTCCATTGCCTACGTTCCCCAACAAGCTTGGATCCAAAATGCCAGCCTGCAGGACAACATTCTGTTTGGACGGGAAAAAAAGGAAAGCTGGTATCAGCGGGTGCTGGAAGCCTGTGCCCTGCTGCCAGATCTGGACAATCTGCCTGCAGGAGATGCCACTGAGATCGGAGAGAAGGTGAGACACTCATACGTCACCCAAAGTAGAGGACTGAGTTTGTATGAGCTAAAGTTCCATGATTCGGATTGGAACAATAGGATCAATAAGTATCCAAGAGACCAATCACGAATGAACATAGATATGTATATGAATCTTGATATACAGCTAGATATAAATAGTTTCTGCATTGTCTTTTGCCAGGGTTTAAATTTGTCTGGAGGACAGAAACAGAGGGTGAGCCTGACACGTGCTGTTTACAGGAAAGCTGACGTGTACCTGCTTGATGACCCCCTGTCTGCAGTGGATGCACATGTTGGTCAGCACATCTTCAACAAAGTCATTGGACCCAAAGGCATACTGAGAGACAAGGTGACTATCACTGTAGTGTTTACCCTACAGATGGAGTGGTGGTAATTTTCTTGCTCCTCAGCATTTCCATCATCTAACATTCATCATTTCTTTATTTCAAAGACACGTGTTTTGGTGACCCATGGAATGAGCTTCCTGCCTCAGGCAGATTTGATTCTGGTTCTGGTGGACGGGGAGATCAGTGAGCGAGGCTCTTATCAAGAACTTCTGAACCGGAATGGTGCTTTTGCTGATTTCATCCACACCTTTGCAAGCTCTGAAAGGAAAGAGTGCTTTTCAGAGGCCTCCCAGAGAGGTAATATTACTGTGGTGTGTGTTCAGGGATTCATCCTTGCTGAAAAGATATATGCATATATTGTTTATGCTGGTGTCCACACCAGACTTTTTAACTAGCATGGTTTTTCTGGTGTTGACCTGCTTAAACTAGTATTACACTATAAGCTAGACCAGTATCCATTCAGCATAAACCAACTAAGCTGATCTTTTAGATTGTTCTTCTAGATCTTCTTCATCTTATGGATTGAATGTCATTGATCATTTTATGTTGAATCAATATACTTGCAGGCTCCAGAAGACTCTCCGTAAGATTGAGTGTTACTGAATACATGCCATTTTCCAGGGATCTGTCCCAAGAGCAGCTTATCGGGTATGGGATTTTAAATTTGCTTATTCAGTGCTACTGAATATGACTTTAAATGACAGGAACCGACACTAATATTGTGGTGCAGAATGCGTGATGTTTAACCTCGGTAGTCCCTTTTAGCCACTTGTTAACAACTGCCTATTTCAGGACATAAAAGGCCAGGAAAAAGATAAAGATCACAAGTGGGGTATTACTGATATATTTTATGACATAAAACGTGAAAATATCTTGAGCCTTTTTAACCACAGACCTTATTTCAAGCATTTAACAAAAAAATAAAAAATAAATAAATAAATTGATTTCCGGATGATTGAACCAGGAAAGCAAAAATGCTATTTCTGGGTTTTTAGTCTCATATCTGCAGCACTCCATAGCACTTGTTTTTGTGCATCATTTATTCACTAAATACAAGAAACATACTGTAAAGATTGTTGATTGATTCAAACTCAAATCTTTTTTAGTGGTGACACAAACAGTATTACAATTGAGCCACTGCCCGATTCTGATGAGGACCACATCCCAGAAGACCTGGGGAAGCTGACAAAGGTTGATAAAGCACGGATAGGCAGAGTAAGAACATTTCTTAAAACTTTCTTCTTGAAAGATGACATTCTTTCTATTAACCACATAAGTTTGGCTTATGACTTTGTCTCCATTTTCTCTCTCGATAGGTCAAACTTGAGATGTACATTGAATACTTCCGCACCATTGGTTTGCCTTTAATAGTTTCTATCGTATTCCTGTACGCCTTCCAACAAGCAGCATCTCTGTCTTATAATTACTGGTTAAGCTTGTGGGCTGATCAGCCTGTCATCAACGGCACTCAGTTAAACACAGATCTGAAACTGGGAGTCTATGGAGCTCTCGGCTTCGCACAAGGTCAGCAGTCTTCGTGTTTTACCCCAGCAGCTCAAGTTATGATTCAAGTAAACTAAACTCATTTGAATTTCTTGTGTTTCAGGAATTGCCATATTTGGTACCACGGTGGCCATCTCATTAGGGTGCATCATCGCCTCCCGCCATCTTCACTTGGACCTTCTGAACAATGTGCTTCACTCCCCTATGTCGTTCTTCGAGTCCACTCCCAGTGGCAACCTCCTCAATCGTTTTGCAAAAGAGATAGATGCCATAGACAATATGATCCCTGATGGGCTGAAAATGATGCTAGGTTACTTCTTCAAACTCATGGAAGTCTGTATCATCGTGTTGATGGCCACTCCTTTCGCAGCCGTTATCATCCTTCCTATGGCGTTCCTCTATGGTTTCATACAGGTATGCCTGAATCTGCATTTATGGGGTTAAGGAAACAAGGCTATTTTGCTAGAACCCATCTGCTGAACTAATGATGCCTGAATTCAAAAGCAATGAATGAAATCATTGGTTTTGCTTGGGTTTTGATTATAATCTCTCTCTTACTCTTTTCAACCTTGAAGAGTTTCTACGTAGCCACATCCTGCCAGCTGCGGCGGTTGGAGTCAGTAAGTCGCTCTCCAATCTACACGCATTTAAACGAGACGGTGCAGGGTGCCAGTGTCATCCGGGCATTCAATGAGCAGTCACGCTTCATCATGTGTGCCAATCACAAGGTGGATCATAACCAAAAGGCTTACTTTCCCCGTTTTGTAGCCACAAGGTGAGGCACTCCTCAGTTTCCCAATCACAATAACATCTACATTCAGAAAAAAATATCACAAACTAGAAGCGTTCTTGTATTCAAAAACAACTAGGTGGATGCAATGGAATGGGACAGCCATTTAAAAAACTGCTGATGCAATTCTGCACATTCAGTGTCAATGCCACCTTTTATGGCACCTTACTATACTACTGTTGTGGGCATCCTGTAACATAGATATTGATTGCTTGACATTGATATTAATTAACTTCATTCTGGTATGTCTTCTTGTACAGGTGGCTGGGTGTGAATTTGGAATTTCTGGGTAATGGAATTGTCCTTGCTGCTTCTTTTCTCTCTGTGATGGCAAAAGGAACCCTGAGCCCTGGGATGGTCGGTCTGGCCGTGTCCCATTCACTTCAGGTGTGAATCATTTCAAATGTCCCTAGAATCTGACATAACTAACATAAATATTACAAGAGCTGCCAGAGATATTTCATGTGGCAGTCTCGCTCTTGCAGTGTTCACCCTCAAACCAAAAAAGCTTTTAAATCTTGCACAAGATCTCCTGTGGTGTAGCTTTCATTTGTGGGCAGCCTTTTTAAAATTAACATTCAGAGAAGAAAATGCAAACATTATTTATTCGTCTGTGCTAGATCAGACAAATCAGATCCCATCCTTAGTGACTTTTTTTTTATTTATCTAGTTTACATTTTTTATTTATCTAATTTAATCTAATTTAAAATGCTGTTTTTCAGGTGACAGGTTTCCTGAGCTGGATTGTAAGGTCATGGACAGATGTGGAGAACAACATTGTGTCAGTTGAGAGAGTGAAAGAGTATGCAGACACACCAAAAGAGGTAAGTGTGGCTGTATAGCATAATTCAAAATTCAATCTATTAATTTTTTAATAGTTAATTTTATCAACCTTTATTTCCAGTTGTAACTTTTTTTTTTTTTCTTTGTTGGTCAGTAATAGCAAGCATTTTTACTGTCTATATCATTATTTACAGGCAGCTTGGAACATAGAAGGAAGTTCTTTACCACCATCTTGGCCTCAAAAAGGGACCATAGAATTTCAAGATTATGGCCTTCAGTACCGTAAAGGCCTGGAGTTGGCCCTAAAGGGCATCTCTGTTCACATCAAAGAGCGGGAGAAGGTACAAGCGAAGATTTTGAAATATATATCAGCATTTACTACTGTAAATTGCTGTCTATTTTAATGGATGATATATACTTCGCCTCATTTCTCTTGAACAAGATTAGATTCTTGTAGACCCTGAGAGAATAGCTCACCCAAAAATGTCATAAATTACTCACTAAGATAAAGTAATATAACCATTTTAATGTTTTAACTAGGATATACGGCGAAAGTTCAAAGTACATTACTGTAATTATACTTGACAAACATTTGGTGGGATTGTGGTAATGCAAAGTGTTCCTGCATAATTGTTCCATAATTTCTTTGTCTGGAAGTCAAGCTATGTTGAAAACGTTCCTGCAGGCTTACTCTTTGGTTCCTTATCCTTTCAGATTGGGATTGTGGGAAGAACTGGCGCTGGAAAATCATCATTGGCTCTTGGGATTTTCCGGATCTTGGAAGCAGCAAAAGGACAGATCTACATCGATGGAATCAATATTGCAGAGATTGGGCTTCATGATTTAAGATCCCGCATCACCATAATTCCACAAGTGTGTACAACTGAGATTTCTCCAAAATTACTCTAATTTCTTCTTCACATCATGGCCTTTTCGAATTATTATTTTAATATCTTTCCAGGACCCAGTGCTGTTCTCTGGATCTCTCCGTATGAACCTTGACCCTTTTGATGCCTATACTGATGAGGAGGTGTGGAATGCCTTGGAACTGGCTCACCTTAAAAATTTTGTGTCTGAACTTCCAGATAAACTCAATCATGAGTGCTCAGAAGGAGGAGAAAATCTCAGGTAAGTGCATCCAAGAGTGCTATTCTTTCAAGATTTTAAATAACTAAAAAGTGGTTTAAAATCTTTTTATTTCATGTTCACCAGTGGCCTGCAAGTTGCAGCCATGACATTTTATTCAGTAGAGACTTTGGATTAACATTGGTGAATGGTTCTCCTCTCGCAGTCTTGGTCAGAGGCAGCTGGTATGTCTAGCAAGAGCTCTTCTCCGAAAGACAACAATTTTGGTGCTGGATGAGGCAACAGCTGCATTGGACCTGGAGACAGACACCCTGATCCAGTCTACCATCCGCAGTCAGTTTGAGGACTGTGCTGTTCTTACCATTGCGCACCGCCTCAATACCATTATGGATTACACAAAGTATGTCATGACACAAATTTTCTCTGTGGCATTCTCAAACATTTTTCTGTTTGTTTGAGTGGTACAAAACAGTCACATTTACCGTTGTGTGAAATCCAGTCATTTCAATAGGAATCCATGCGATTGGGAATTTCGCTTAAGGACAACTTATTACCTCATGCAGATTTTCGTATTCATACATTGCTACACTATTGACAAATTTTGCTGACCTTTCGTTAATGTGAGCTCGGAGATGTGTTTTGGAAACAGTAATTCTTGCACTTCTGTTTGCTGCAGCTATCCACCTTATTTTTCAACGCGGAAGTAGTTTGCAGTGTATGTGAGAGACTTCCGGTTCATTAGCCGCTGTAGGGAAATAGGTGCAGTAAAGCAGTGGTTCCCAACCACGTTCCTGGAGGCCCCCCAACACTGCACATTTTGCATCTCTCCTTTCTCTGACACACCCAATTCAGCTCTTGGAGTCTCTACTAATGAGCTGATGATCTGAATCAGGTTGTTTGATTAAGGAGACATGGAAAACATGCAGTGTTGGGGGGCCTCCAGGAACATGGTTGGGAACCACTGCATTACAAACCAGTGTATTCAGAATTAAGATAAGATTTTATTAATACTAACGTGACCAAACAGTAAAATTTAGAGCTATTATATATATTTTTGAGGACGTTGCTACAGTTTGGGAACCTCTTTAGGTTGTACTTTACTTACCTATTACACATTAATTTGTCAATGTTTTAAACGTTACCTTATTCTTTGTTTTCTCAGGGTAATTGTAATGGATAAAGGGCATATCGTCGAGATGGACTCTCCCAGTAACCTTATTGCTAAAAGAGGCCAGTTTTACTACATGTGCCGAGAAGCTGGGCTCTTGTAAGACATTACACATCGACTGTCTTCTTGCGCCTCCTTGTGGCGAAAGCAAAGAATCTGCAGACTCTCCTTTTCTCAGTTCTCAGTGCAGAACACAGAGAGAGAGAGAGAGACATCCCAATAACACAGCTGGTGCTTCACAAGGGAAAAAGACCAGACACTTGAATTACACTTTTCCCCACAAATGAAAATGGTTTGCCTGATAAATTGTATGTAAGTGTATACTCAGGTTTACTTGCCATCTCTATGGGCAGAGTAACTCTATGCAGCTCTTAGGAAGAACAGTGTATAGCTGATGGAAACCTGTAAATATGGCACCTAATTAAATGCACAAAACAATTAGGGAAGAAAGTGTCTGTTCTGCCTGTGCCATAGCGTCCATGGTGAAAGAACATGAATGTGAATAACTAACATGTTAAAGTTGTTGCACAGGTAACTAACAAATCAATGAAGACAATTCTACAAGCTCTAGTGGATTTAGTTCTCTTCATAGACCGTCAGTTACGTGAAGAATCACATAAAGAGGACAAATGTGTTTACAAACATATTGCCACATATACTTGACCTGAAATTCCCTGAAAAATTCCAGACTCCCTCTCAGACACTAATTAAAGCTTTTACGAGAGGGTTTAGGGAGAAAAACAGTAGTTGCCCTAGTAGGTTGTGGTGTTTGTTCATTTCAGCCAAAGTAAACAAATAAAAGGGACAATAATGGCTGGATGAAAGAACATGCAACCTGTATGCAATAAAAGTCATATTACATGACTTTATCAAACAGTTTTAACATCTCAAGAAAATATCGTTCACCACCATTCTGAAGGCAAGCTTTTTTTATTTAGCAGTTTTGCACTTCAGTGTAAGAAAAGTGTTTTACAAGCGTTTTGTTCTGTTACTGTAGATTTTTAGAAATATATTTTAATCTTAAAAGTGGACATGAAAAGACATTGCATCTCGTCTTGTAAGACAATGCAAAAAGCTACATGTGTGACATGTACATTCAAGTGCCTTTGTGACACTCCAGATTTTATTTATATTTTATATTTAATCTTTATTGACACTTCATCTCATGTTTTGAATGTTTATACATGTAATAACTGTGTATAAAGAAACTTTTGACATCTTGTTAAAGAATGCATCATTGTGCTTCTGTAAGCTTTCCTACAGGCTCCATATTTGATGACAACCTGAAAACAATTGTTTAATGTTGTTAAACATTAAACTTTGGACACTCTTTGGACATGACGAAAAAGCCTCAGCAAAAAAAATGAGTACCAAACTATATTTATTGTTTACAGTAGTAAAGGACAACAAAAAAAAAATGTACATATCAGTACAGAAGGATGCCAACATCTGGAAATCTTTGAGTCAAACCCTCTCTCCCTTTCAGCCATATGAATTACAGTGGGAGGGCAATAGATGTTAAAAGAGATCAAACCAGTCCTTGTGAGCGATAAAAGATACATCGCCTCAAAACCTGAAAGGATTCCCTTTTGTTTTGCTTCAAGACCTGGTCATAGTTTCAGGTTTTAAAAAAAAGGGGGAAATGAAAGTAATGAACAGGAAAAAAAAAAAAAAAACTAAATAAAAAGATATATTGGTCTTTTTAGGTCATTCCTGTTTCCTCAACCAACACTCAAGAGGAAACAGGAATGGTAAATGGATATATTTCTACAGACATTTAAAAGTACAAACACAGAACTAGTTGGTGTAATCCTGCCCCTATTTGCTAATCGAGTACCATCTTTAAGGTTTGGTCCAGAAGGGGTCACTGTAAATTGTGTCATGTAGTCAGTCTCTTCATTTCATTTTTAATTGACCACCGAGATGATTCACAGATCCCGTCCCTACAGTGAGCTCATACGAGAAGCGGCCCCATTAAAAGGCGGATGAATACAACACTGGTTGAACATATTTCTAAAACACATACAGGCAAATAGAATCGGAGTTGAAACAAGCCTACTTAAAGCTCTTAAGAATTGAAAGGTGAAGAAAAAAAAACTATGCTTCCTCACATTTTATTGGCGAATATACTACGGAGGGGGTGAACGGTTCCCGGGGCTTGTTGAGTGAATCAGTGTTCGGAGCAACTTAAAACCCTGTTTGGTGGCTGGTGTGGATCATCTGAACAACTACGCCCTCTGGCAGCCTTCTTGAGTTTGTTCCCCCACCACAGTAGCTGTCTAACCATTGAGTACATAAATATTACTGGAAACACATTTGCGATGCCCACTCTAGGAAAGCTAGAGGTGACAGAAGAGAGAGAAAGAGAAGGGGAAACGACGTGAAAGCATCTGAATGAAACATCATGAGGAATAAAATAGATAAGTGTGGGGTCCAGGTGGTGTGGAGTTTTAGCAGGAGCCGCCAGTTTGTTGCTGAAATACGTCAATTGTGTCCTCATCCTCCATCTCCAACTAACAAATGCAAAGTTAACATTAGTTAATGCATTAACTAACAACAAGCAAAATGTTCAGTATTAATTAATCTTTACTTAACATTAGTTAGTAAAAAATGTTACATTTCATTGTTAGTTCAACTTGGGAGCATTACTAATTAACAGATACAACTTTAATTTAATGCATTAGTATATCTTGAAATTAACATCAACTAAGATTAATAAGTGCTTTAAAAGTATTTTTCATGATTAACTAATATAGTTAATAACTAATGTTACAAATGGAACCTTATTGTAAAGTGTTACCTAATTAGGATATAAAAATGATACTTATTATTCAATCATCATCTGGTCACACACACACAAAAAAAAAAAAAAAAACCCTACACCTGGGTTTGGTAGACCTTTAAGTACGATCAGTGATTTCCAGTGTTACTATTGTTAACAAACAACTATTTAAAATCATTTTTATTAACTGAAACCTGATATTAAAAAAAAAAAAAAAAAAAAACCTTGATAATTTTCAACCTAAATTTAACCTAAATTTTTAGTTAGCTGCAAAGGCAACATTTCTAAATTGTTTAAAGAACTAAAACTACGGGGAAAAAATAAATAAATAAAATTAAATAAAGCTAAAAGAACCAAAAAAAAAAAAAAAAAAAAAAAAAAAAAGAATAAAATGACAAAACAAGTACTAAATCTAAAATGAAAACTGAAAACAAACAAAAGCCAATGCAAAATATTAATACTATACTAGTAATATTACTATATAAATAGCACTATAATAACACCGGGAATTTCATCACAAAAAGGGGCACTTTTACTCACCTGCGCCGGTGTGTCTGTCTCGTTAATTGGTTGCCCGTCAAATCTAAATCTAATCTGTCTTATCGACAAACCCTGAAAGAAAAGTAATATTTACATCAGTCTTAGAACTGTATATATTATAGAATTTTCATAAAAGTTAAAATCAATAAGTAGTTCTACAAGCATTTTGTATTGTGATTTCACACAGCATTATTCCAAAAACCACAGTGACTCACATTTACGGCCCACGCAGCAGTCCTGAGTGCCAGGGTTCTCACCATGTGCACGATTATTTATCTAGTGGAAATGCCTTACCTGTCTCTCACAGTACGCTTTCATTAATTTGCTGAGTGGCGTGTGCCTTTTGATTTTGAACTGGACCACCGAGCCATCCTGTCCCGCCACCTTCAGATTGATGTGGTCATTCTCTGTTTTCACTCCCTCCTGAATAGAAAATAATAAAGTACATGAGAAGGTAACTTAGGGAAGATCAAATAGTGCAAAATGTACACATATAAGATGCATGAAACACAATCCTGCTCTAGAATATGATATGAAGCCCTTGGAGGGCAACAACTTAAGTAGTGAACAAGGCCTAGTGGATGCTAAGTTTTTAAGAACTAAGTGAGAGAAAAAAAGCATTTTATAACAATGTTCAGAACACCCAACTATTCAATAGCAACAGCAGCAGCGAACCGAACGAGACGCACAAAAACAGACATGCAAATATTAGCCGTCTAGGCAAACATTGTTGCAGCTCTGTGCGCCATTTTTAAGCATCTGGCGCAGCGAGGTGCAACTCTGAACTCAATAGCCGTAACGACAGATTATTCAATCAAACTTCTTGGGTGAATACTTTTGACTAGCGTGGAAAACACACGGTATCCGTTTATTTATCATCCAAACGGCGGACGACGCTGAGTACTACGACGCTCGTAATTACTTAACGCATTTTCTTACGCCAGTGGCGTAACGTGGCCGGTCAGCGCCACTCCGCTCTCACAAAGAAAAACCCGCAAACGCCGAATTACACCGGAGCAAACGAGCGGTACGTACACAATAATGGCGTTCTTTGAATGAGCATCTGCTTAACGTACCATTTAAAACGCGCCTTAATAAAAACACCAGGCTGTAAATAAAAAACGGATGGCGTTTGTATGAAAACAAGACAATGATTGCGTGCCGACCGCCTTTCTCCCGCATAAATGCGCAATCTATCAGCAAGGTTGCACAAAATGAAACTGGAACTCGGCCTCACGCGGCTCGTTTTGAGCAAAGCTTCAAAATACGGTAAAATTACAAATCGGATGCTCACCTTAGGCTTGTCTTCGGACATTTTTGCAGGTGTCTGTTGGTCTGTATTATAGAAATATACTGAACACAAGATGCGCTCTCCACACTGTAGAGCAACACAGCTGCCGACGGGGACGCGCTTTCCTTTACCTACTTTATCAACGATTGGTTGCTTTCTGGTCACATGATGCTCCTGTCGCTCGCGGGAGCGAGCAAAGCTCCCCGCGAATTTCTGTAGATAATCAGGCCCATGCTCATCTTGTAGTTTTTAGGTCCTGACTTCAGGGCTAATGAATTAGTTCATTTTTAATTAAAATATACATTTGTTTTAACGAGAGGCACAACTATAGGGGATAGCTATAATTCCTAATTTGTACATAATGAGGCTCTTTGTTTTCTGGCCCAGTTCTGTTATGTGATGAATAGGAAGTTGTCAGGTTTTAGTGTTAAAATAGTCCTAAATGTTGAAGGTAAAAAGAGAGACTGAAAGTAAATGCCTTTTGATATTGCACAGGAGTGCTCAGGTCAAGTGTCAAAATGCTTGTTTGGCCTCTAATGTATGTGTTTTATTAGCATACAGTCAGGGAAAAGTCAAAAATAATATTTAGCTGTATCCAACCCAATAATCTTATTTGATTTGAACAATTTTTACACAAATTGCCGTGGTAATTGCATTCATCAACCTCAACCTTCAGCTCTGTAACCCACATTTAAGTTTATCACTGACTTCTAAGTTTTTATTTTATTTTTACATTTTATAAATGTTGTCAAATTGTATAGATTTCAAAGTGTTAGTTGATTTAAAACTATATACTATATTTTACAGTAATATAAAATAACTATAGACATATATTGTAGACCTTAAGTAATTAAATTAAGTAAACAGCTCATATCCCAAGGTCAGTCAACATTTGAACATTTAAACACCTCCAATCTGAAAAAAACAAACAAAACAAAACTGTAAAATTACATTCAAGTCAAAACAGACAAACAACTTTTGATTGTTATTATTAATTATTTTATTCAATAAATGAGTATATTACATGAGCAGTTATTTATAAAATATATAAGTATCTTTAAAAAGGCTATTAGGCTATGAAAAACAGTCATGGACTAATAAGTAATCCTTCACTCTGTTCCAAACCTAGCAGATGCTCATTTGGCTTCAGATGAGAGTGTTAGATACTTTATTATTTATTATTACACTTCATTATTTTTGTTTCACTGAAACTTTAACTATTCTTTGATTCTTTGACTTTCATATTATGATGGTTGGGGGCAGATCTGGGTAGTAATTGATTACATGTAATCTGGATTACGTAATCAGATTCCAAAAATTAAGTACTTTTAATCAGATTAAATTACATTTTTAAACACTCGTAATCAGACTACAGTTACATTTTTATGGAATACATGATTACATATTATTTACACAATTGCAATAAATAATTCATAATTTATTTATTCTCCATAATTCCTCTTTTTTCATA
Organism: Spinibarbus caldwelli; assembly: GCA_039654775.1. NCBI lineage: Eukaryota > Metazoa > Chordata > Actinopteri > Cypriniformes > Cyprinidae > Spinibarbus > Spinibarbus caldwelli. The sequence goes on from CM077237.1 coordinate 7,627,320, forward strand.
TTTTAAATATTCCTTTCTAAAATAGCCTATTGGTTATATACAGTTAGAAAGTCTTCCAGTTTTGTGGACATTCACACAAAGAACAGACATTAGTCGGGTGGCTACACAGCATTTGACCACTGGATTTACAATAATCATTTCAGGTTTAAGAAGTTTTTCAACATTGCATCAACTACTGATGAACACATTCATTTTTATTTTAATTATCACTCTGTAGGTTATTTAGCCATGTATTTATGTCTTTGGAAGGCTTTTGTCTTTCAAACACATTAAAATACACAAATGCAAATTTTTTGTCATTTGATCCTCTTTCACCTAATATATTTACTTGAAGTACACCTGAGATTTATAATATTTTAATATTATATATATATAATATAATATAAATTATTTTTATTAAATATTTTCATAATTAAGTATCACATTTGCATGTTCATTGGTTCTCTGATGTTGGTTATGGTCACATAACATGCAGGTAAAGAAATAAAATATTTCATTTTCTTAGTAAGTTTTTTTTTTTTTTTGAACGATTTTAAAATGATTTATTTTCATTTAACATTTTTATGATTTAATTAATTATTAGCTTTTCGTTAAACTCACAAACCCTCTGCAATTCCTTTACGAATCCCAGTTTGGGAAACCTTGACTTAATATAATGTTTAATGCACTTCATGTTGTTAAAAACGTCTGATTGTTGATTGCGCTGTTGCAAAATTAAAATAAATTGAAAGTGATTAAGAAGATTGAGAGAGTGCGGATCCCTTACTTGAAAGTGATGTTACTTATGATTGATCTATGCATGCAAAACTAAAGTGATTTATATTTTTTTGTGAATTCTTCATGTTGTTATTAACAACAAATGGAATATATTTTCTTACTCTTTGTATTTTTATGTCCATATGGTACAAGATTATCCTATTTAAATCAATGTGAAAAATAAGATAGGTCAAAAGTAATCTAAAAGTAGTCTGATTATATTACCTAAAATGTGTAATGGAATGGATTACGTTACTAACTACAATTTTTGTCATGTAATTTGGAATCAGTAATGGAGTAAAATTTGTAAGTAATCTACCCAGCTCTGGTTGGGGATTTGAGGGTTACATTGATTGAATAGACACAGATTGAATAGATGTAGCTTTTGTGTAAAATTATGGTAAATAAAATACTGAAAATCATCATTTTGAGCGCAGTGGAATCTTATTATTTCATCTATTTCAATAATTTTCAAATAGGCAGCAGATCAAAGTATTCATCTTTAAAACAGTACACCCATCATTTTAGCTGGGATTGTCAAATCTGGCATAAGGACTTGCCCTGCTGAGACCTGAGAGAGAGAGAGAAAGAAAAATAACCCACAAAAGATAAAATTATATTAATTAATCAAATATACATTTCAATCAAATACAAGGCAGTAGCATCTTTTTCTTTTCTAAACAAAAAGGCAATTGAACAAAATCTCAAAGACTTTGCTTAGTAATGTTTAATATTATGAACACACAAATCTGAATGTACACATACACATTCATCATGATTCATGTACAGGAGTGTTTACTGAAGAATAATTATGACTAGAGGAAGCACAACTTCATAAAGAATTTGACTAGTCATAGTGTTTTAAAAACATGCCACATTTTTGAAAACATTCCAAAACATTAGGCTGGACCTATTTTTAAAACACTGTCATACGCTCCTTTCCTTTATTTATTTTTCTTGCACTGCCAGCATAACAACCAGTTCAGATTCACTTATTTATGCACTTTCTGAGAGGGAATCATTTACTCACCATATTTTTGTCGGATCTCATCATGTCTAATTTTCAACTCAGCTTTTCTGTGAAACAAGAACGCGAGAGCATAAATTCCTTGTGAAATCACACTCACACCCTAAAGGTATGCTGACAATCTGTACACCATTACAACTGTAGAACAGGTTTGTCATAGAACATCATTTGTTGCATCTTAGTTGCATAAAAAGAACATAATTTCTTTTGTCTGCTTTGAAAATTCAAATGTTGATACACTACCCATGATGCATCTGCATGTACATATATATGTATGGATAAAAGCAGATGTTCAATACAAAATACTTAATGAAAATGTCCATTATTCCCCTTTTAACTGGTTTTACATATTATCTTGTATCTCCTGTCATCTCCATTTTGAATATTCAAATTTCAATCACTCTTACCTCTGCTCTTGTTTTGTTTTTCTCTTGTCTGATTGCCGGTTCATCCTGTTTTCAAATCGAGCAGATCTGTGCAAGACAAAGTTTGTTAAATTGAGAAAGTTGAGTAGTCGAGGCCTTTCTTTAATGATCTAGAGGTCCTTTGGTTCTCTACCATTTTACGGCGATACAGAGAGGTTGATCGATATTGACATAAAAAAACTCTAAATCTGATTATTTTGACTTTATTTACATTTATGCAAGTAAAAGTTATTGCAGCCTGAGGCAGATGACACCAACTCCCTGTAGTATGTAAGAAAGCTAAAAGAAGTGACTCATTTGTCAACAATATTATAAAAGTTCATGTGACATACATTAGGTCAAACAGATCTCGTATGTTCAGACTTACCCAGTGTTCTCACACTTGCAGCAGCAGAACATACACAGCAAAACACCAATGATGAGGAGCGCTCCAGCCACTGATAATGTAATGATCAATATCTGGAAGTTTACTGAATTTCACAAAAAAGAGAAAGTCGTAGAAAGTGTTAAATAATGATTTCCAGGTGATGCCATACCAACTCATATAACATTTATGGCAAGCACATGTGATTATGGTAATTTTAAGTACTGTAATTACTTTTTAGTTTTGTCAAATTTAGAATTTTGGCAAGTGAAAAGACTACAGATAATCCTTCCAATGTTTAACCTTCATAACCCATTTGGGTTATGAAGAGAGATATATAGAGATATATATAAAAAAAAAATATTTAGTAAAAAAAAAAAAAAAAAAAAAAAAAATAAATAAATATATATATATATATATATATAGTTTTTAGTAAGGTAATGAAACTTTGCAAATTAAGACCCTCAAAATACACATCTTTTTTTCAGATTTTTTTTTTATTATTATTGTTTAAGAAGAGATATAACCATGTAAATTTTTTTTTTTTTTTTTTTTTTTTACAAATTTTGTATGTATGGAGTATAGTTAGGTGTCAAAATACCTTTGTAAAATTATCTATGAAGTGTCAAAAATATTGTTATATAATAATAATAATACAATATATAATATAATAATACAATAATACTGTTTATGAGCAATCATGAGTTATAAATTCAGAATTGAATTTATAATTAAAATCCATTCATTCCAATGGAATTAATAGTTCTCAGATTAGATGTTCTTACAAATTTCATACAATGATATATTCAAATAAAATTTCTAATCTATATTGAAAAATAAAATATAATTTTTTTGCATAATAGTTTTTTTTTTTCAAATGTGGTTCATGTGTAATTAAAAAAGGGGTACATGCAGTAATAACTTGGTAATAACATAACAATCAAACAAAGTAACAATCAAAACTTTTCATGTTTTCAAAAATGTTTTCATGTTCACTCATTAATGAGAAGTTGCTGATCACATTAAAACTGTTTTATAAAACAATGATTCTTTTTGTCCAAAACAGACCCGGAATGCACAAAGAGTATACAGATTTTGAATGCATTATGAGGGTTAAGTGTCTGATTACCAATATAAATAAATGTTTTTTAATGAATGTTGTATTGACATAATAATCACAGAAAATTACTATTGTTATGATAAGCAATGAAACCATTACATGCCTTAAAAATATCTTAATAATAATAGTATTAATTATTAGGGATGCACCCATATTTTAATTCTATTGAAATAAAATATTACGGCCAATCTTCAATTTTTTTTTATAAATCTATGCTATTTTTTTTTTTTTTATTATCATTTAAATTAGAAAATTTTCTTAAATGCCCACAAGATAACTAGTATGGTTCTGTATTTTGTGCATTCCTAATAATTATTATTATTATGTTGTTATTTATGCAGTTATTTTGTGATTTAAATGATCATTTTGTGATTTAAATTTAAATGATGATGTTTTGTGCTATGTCTGGTTAAAAAGGAAGACAAGAAAGAAAAGTTGATAAAGGCTGGGAAACACAGTATCGTAAATAAATGTAGAAAAATAAGTGAGAGACCAATTTAAAAACATGTCTTACTTGTGCAAAGGCCCCATCGAGCATCACTCAGTGGGCAGAGGGAATGGGGAGGCAGGATAGTTTTGGCTGGGTATGTTATACATGTTTTAGTTGGAATGCACCACAGACACTAAAAAGACAGATTGAAGACTAAGCTTGTAGTATCACTGTATCCATAATTCAAAGCTCAAGATATTTTATTCTCTGAATTTAGGGTTGCAGATAGTTACGGTAACAATGATGATGAGGGTAATGACATCAGTAGAGACAAGTTATTACAGGGTTGATACTGACACACACGTCATAAACTGTGAGAAAAGCTGTGTGTGCGTGTCTGTGGTATATAAAAGGTTTGTTTGAGAGTGTCTTAACAAATACAGAATGTCAACGTCACACAGCAACAACAGACTGAATTCTATAGCTAAAATATACACAAACAATTCAAATGCATTGATGGGCCTGATAGCACCATGAGCAAACAAATGAGAACTAGTTTAAAATGTAAAATATCAGTAGGTAAAAACTGTAACTCTGATTGCTTAGTAAAGTATTAGCACACCTCTTCACAACAAGCTATGATTTGAGGTCCATTACACAACATTACTCAGTTTTAATACTCAGGGTGGATTTTTGGTCAAATCTCTAGCCCTAAGTATGAATTATAATAACTTAGCTTTAGCATAAAAGGCTGACCTTTATATTTACGTAACTGACTTCTCAAGTGACGCTGAGCTCTCAGAAACAGTATGAAGCTGTAAACACCCAGAACAGCCCAAACCTGTTCCACAGGTGAGGTATGTGATGATCTGATAAGCGTAAAAAAATCCTGCAAATTGTGCTGCTTGCTGAGTTCATTATTTCCTTGTCACTCTGATTGTTTTTCTCTTTCTCATCTCATGTTTCCTCATGTTTTTGGTTGTCATCATATCTCATTTATACATCTTTGTCTCATACTGTAGTATGTTTTCACCTATGTTTTTGTCATGAGTAAACAGAGTAAATAGTGTGAATAAAACAGGCAAGTCTGCTTTGTGAAAATATATCTCCAAACATCAAAGAGAGAGGCAAAATTTTATCCAAACTCACATCCACATATGCCAAGCATTCTTCACAGCTGGTACCATTCTTGCTCTCACAACCTAGAAAAGAGAAAAGTGTGAGAGAGAGGACATGTTATTTGTAGAAATTACTCGTTAATGAATCTAATTCTGTGTTAAAACAGCAACAGGCTTTAGTGCCTGACTCAATATATTAGGCAACAATTACATCCTGTGAGACATTGGTTGCCTTGGCCATCCTTAGTTATGGAGCCAGACAAAAGCAGCATGGGAAATCAGAGTAAGGCAGTTATTTACTAGTACACCATATTGGTCTTTCAGGAGAATAAAATGTTTTAACATTAAACAGCAGGTCTTATGATTGGGCTCTACATATAGTGTATTTGTAATAGTTTTTTCCCATTTAGTTTTAGTAAAACTGATAGCTATATATATATATATATATATATATATATATATATATATATATATATATATATATATATATATATATATAAATCTGGTTATTTTAATTACAGTAAACTCTTGTCAAATGACAAAGACCAAAGTTTTAAATTTGTTTGTATGTAAATTTAACAGGTTCTATAACAGTAACAAAACATTAAACCTTTTTTTTCCCCTCTAGAACGTATTCAGCCAAAAGTATTTATTTGCCTTACTTGGATGTGGTGTTGTAGTCGGTGCTTTACTTGTAGTAGTTTGTGATGTAGTCGTAGTTGAAGATTGTGTAGTCTGTGTTGTAGTACTTGAAGTTGTTGTATTCTGTGCCAGCACTGAGCTCAAACCAAAGAGAAGCAGGACGAAAGGAATAAAATTCATGTTCTCTTCTTCAAATTAACGAACACCTGAATAAAACTGACTCCTCTGTTTGTAATCAATTTTGTCAGCAAATATCTCCCTTTGAAACCTCAGCCCAGACACTTCCTCCGACCAGAAACCGGGGACAGGTTTTGTAGTTTTGTTTCTCTTTCATGGCGCAGAACATCGTTCAGGAGTTTAAATTACAAATGCTTAAGATATAAATATTAAGTAGTTAATGACGTCGCGGTGGAATCTTCCAATGGCAATGGCTTGAGCTTATGAATATTAAGTAGATCGTGCACCAAAGGTGCCTCAGAAATCCTTTTGAGTACTCTAAGAACTTCAAAATGTATTTTAAGTGCCTCAAAGCTCTTTTTTCTCATAACAGGGTTCCTGGAGGAACCATAACAGTCTTTGCAGTTCGTGCAGGAGCTCATGGGATCCTTAAAGCACTTTGTATCCAGTTCTGAGGTTCTGGAGTCACCCTTTTATTACACTGAGACCTCAAAGTGCTCTGGAGGTTCCTGGAGGATCTCAAATAAAAAAAAAAAAAGGGTTATTGTAAGATCTGTTAACATTAAAGTGGTACCTGGAAGATCTTGTAAAAGCCAGCATCTGGAAGAACCCAGAGATTCATGTGATAAAATGAAATGACTGATTATTATTATTATTATTATTATTAACTTTATATCGGAATGTGATGGGACATAATGACTTTTGTGGCACTTGCCATGTGAAAACAAAAAACTTGGGTATAGACTAAATGGTTTTAAAAATTGTCACACTTGTTCACAGTCCGAATTGGCTGTCATAAATAAATAAATAAAAATAAATTAACATAGTAACATACAAAATCTACAAATCAGCCACAGTATATACAACTAAAATTATTTCTAAAAACACTGTTCTCAGCAATAGAGAATATATACGGTCATACAGGCATCCAATGGCTACACCATGTTATAACAAATTATTTTATTTATTTATTTCCACCAGATTTCACTTCTATCTGCCTCCATTTGTTGGATTTTAAATAAGTTCATTGTATAACTTAAATACTGCAATAACTAAAAATTGTTTTATTTAAATAAATGTTAAATCATTTGAAGGTGGATAGTTTACCCTGAAACTTTAAAACAAACATTAAACATATTATTGAACTAAATATGGCTCAACACATTCATGTAACTAAAAAAATACGCTAATTATAACAATCAGTATAGAGTAACATTTAGAATTTGTTATTTCCCTAATTAAATAAGTTTCAATTATTCAGAAGTAATTGTTCAACAATTACTATAATAAAAATAATTCTGTTTATGCTGTCGTCAAGAAGAAGAAAACGCACGAGGGTTGGCGTCCTCGCGCTGCTGCTGTCTGCTCGCGCGCGCGTGCAAGAGAGATTTCAAATACAAAGAAAGTAACGGCTCCTTTCTTCAAAGAAACAGCCGCTGCGCGAGGCGAGTAAACGCTCCAAAATAAATATAAGTTACAGGTTTACTATTTCGTACACTAGCTTATTCCTACACTGACACGCTTAACTGTATGTTTTTCTTTTTAATTGTCTTAACCGCTAATTTAAGAGCCGCGATGCTAACGTTATCTAATGAACTTTGTGGGACGAAACGGAAACTATTAACGTTAAATCACAAACAATATTTTTTAGTCAGCTTTAACGTTACTCATTATGTTCACTTTTAGTCATTGTAACTCTCTTCTTTTTCTTTCTTCTGAACTATTTGTTGTCGTTTACTTTCGTTAAATAGTTACACATCCATGTTAACGTTACATCTAATATGCTATTAACTTTAGCCTATTTTTCGAGTCATTTACACATAAGTTACATAAAACTGGTTTTATCATTTTCTCTCAGAACATCCAGTGTAACGTTACACGAGTTCTCTTAAAATCTCAAAGGGTTCACTGAGCAGCGCTATGTAAGTATTATTATTGTTATTATTATTATTTTGACATTGAAATAACTGAAATAGTGTTTCAGTTCGGCCTAATCCGAAATTATATATGAATCCAGTCCTATATACACTGTTACACTGAACTGAATGAAACAGTAAAAAAAAAAAAAAATATATATATATATATCCATGTATTCTTTTTTTATTCAGAAGTTAATAAAGAAATGTGTTCTGCATATGTTTCATGAATATGGCTCTGTAGTGGACACCTCAAATTTGAGGCAGTGGACGGTTGCTGATGTCTGTTCCTGGCTGACAAAAAAAAAAAAACAAGACCTCTCTGGACCTACCCCATATTTTGAAGGTGTGTAAATAAGTGAACAATTGCAGAGACACATTAGAAACCCTTCTAAAACATTCAATTATTTATAGTTTATTTACATTTTTTCCCCCTTTTATTATCCTTGTCCTACCTGTTACTTGATGATCCTGCTGTGCTGGACTGTATATGATAAATGAGGTGAGTCTGAGTTTGTGCATGTGTGTATACATATATACTGTACACACACACACACACACATTACATACACTGTGTGTTATTGTAATAGATATTGTGTATTTAATTAGTCCACAACCATTAATCAATGCACTAATATGACAAAAACTGCCTGTTGTGTTCCTCATTTTTAAATGGATAAATGCTAAATGAATAAATGTAAATATTTTGTTATTTAATTTTATGTAAATCCCTCTTTTTTTCAATGTACAGCCTACACAGAATCTCACAACAACTGTGGTAATAACAGGAGACCCATTTGGTGAGAGCAGCACTGCATATTTTCCTGATGGTGAGGAACTACTTGCTGATGACCCTGCCAACATTCACCTTACTATGAGTGCCTATGTTCTATTCAACATTATACAGAAAAGCAATTAAAAGTACACTAAAGTGCACTATTTGTGCATCTATTGGGCATTCAGGAGGAGATCATGGACCCTTTTCACAAGACTGACAATGCATTTCAGTGGTCATCAGCATCGTAAATCCTCAAAAATGTTTTATATTTTGATTATTTTTTTAAATTATGCACATTTATAACACTATACTTTGTATTATATCACATTTGTATCAAATTACAAAAAAACTAGTTAACTAATGTTAACGCAAGGGTGTTTCTAATGCAGCGTCTATGGGAGGGATGGTAAATTTGAAATTGTTCTCTCTTCTGACTGCTGTTATCAGTCTCTGTCAATTTTTTTCCTTTGATTTAAAGTCATGAAAACGCTATCACAGAGCTTTTCTTTTGCTATTTGAGCAAATGGGAATGCAAAATATATATATTTGTGGTACTCTCCCATTCTCTGCTCTCGAAGTTTACCCAACTATGATGACTTCCGCTTAAGGTTCTTAAAATGTCCCGTGTGAATGTTCCCAATCAGTGACCTCCATTTAGAACAGGAAAGAAAACGTTACTATTGATTGCACTGTATGTTAAATTTTAATTAAATTTGCAATTGAATTTATTAATTTAAATTGTACTATTTTTGAGGTACATGATTTGTGTTTTAAAGTTCTAAGATATTTGAGTCACATTTATTTGTTTACAGTTTTATCAAGGTGTAAATGTTTTATGTTTTGTTTATAACAATATTAACACTATTGTGTTTCCATTAATGGGATTGTGATCCCCCAACTGCTCCCCGGGCGCCGTAGCATTGGCTGCCCACTGCTCCAGGTGTATGTTCACTACTGTGTGTGTGCGCACTTGGATGGGTTAAATGCAGAGCACAAATCCCGAGTATGGGTCACCATACTTGGCCACACACCCCTTCCCCTTCCCTTCCCCTTCCCCTATGTGCAGTATTGACTATATAAAGATTGCAAATCTTAAAGAACTGAAATTAGGAAGGAAATGGTGCCTCGAAGCACCCAAGGTGGTTCCTGACCGTTCTTAATAAAAGGGTTCCTCCAGGAACCGTTAAAGAACCCCAAAAGGTGCCTCCAGGAACCTTTAGTTTTTACAGTGTGAAGTCGCGTTGTAATCTTCCAATGGCGAAATTCTGGTTTATGACTATTAAACAGCAAACCTTTATCAAAGAATGATTTCGGGAAATGATTCCTCTTTATTTTGTTAGCTATATTTTATATTCACAAGCAAAAATTAGCCTTTTCCTGTTTTTTTTTTCTTTTTATCTAGTATTTTAATCTTTAAATAATAAAAAGGACAATACATGGATAGCCTACGTTTCCAAATCTCCCATCAACTGTTTTTATATTTTTGTATGTATGTATGTATGCATAGTACAATGTAATTATTCTGTACTTGTATTATATATGTATGAAATAATATGTATATGAAATATGTAATATGTATAACAGATAAATTGTCCTTAATTGTTCAATACGGAATAACGTTAACATATAACCTAAACCAGATAAATTAAAAGTAAAATACATGTTAATTATTTGAATTATTTTGATTGTTTGAACACGAAATAATTAACTGTTAAACATAGGCCTATATTTTCTTATAGGCTACAGCGGGCCTATTTCATAATAATATAAAGCCTAACCAGATGTTTTGGCACCCTCTGGTGGATAATAAATAAAACAAAAAGTTGTGAAACATTTTCTGAACAAATGATATTCAGCTACATTTAGGATATACAAACGAAACCACTGCTTGAGATAAATTACAATAATTTATTAAAGCTTTTTGTAAAGCCAGTTACAAAAGAAAACATTTTTTCCTCTCTTAATATTTTAACAAGCACAATTATTCTTTTTTTTTTTTTTTTTTCCTCAAGTAAGCTATAATTTATAGTATTATAACAATGGCAATGAAGAAATTACATTCAGGCCTTGTACTGGCTGCCTGCAGCTGAGCAAGGACCCCAGTGTGAATGTGTGTGAGAGACAGAACCAACCGTGCTATATCTGTGCATGTTTTATGTTGATCTTTGTGTGTGAGCATGTCTGTGATCATGTGTGTGTTAATATGTGTGTATGAGGCAGAGTGTAAACTAGCACCTGAGTCTTCTCGGCTGCTCTGACACCACCTTCTCTTAACACACACACACACACACACACACACACACACACACACACACTCAGTAATATCAACACATACAGCTTGTTACTTCAACACACCGTCACATTAAATCCTTTCCACTTATTACGAGTCAACTCTATCCATTTCTTCACAGTGTTGGCAAACCTTTAATGCTGATCTAAGCCTAAAAAAATCTGAGATCACCATGAAAGGGTAAACCTACACCTTCATTTCTCTAATTATCAACAATAACACCATTATAACAGATAAATACACCAAACCCTCACCCACCCCTTCCCATTCTGTTTCATAAATATAATCATAACAATATTATAATAGAAATCCCCATACATATAGCTCCCTAAACATCTTCATCATATTCCATCATCATTATCCTTGTTTCAATTCATCGTTAAATTCAGACATACACACGTTCACAAAAAACTTGCATTACACTGACAAATATAGTTGCATATCAAACAGCAAAATTACACAGGTACTGTCGCAGGATTATACTCACATAAAGAAAAACAACAGGCATACTTGGACTCATTCTGTGTTGATCAAGAGTCAATGAATGATGTTTTTTGGTGTCCGTCATCTCTCTGGCAGCATGGCCACTCTGGTAACAGTCTTAGCAGAGCTCCATCATGACATGAAACACAAAAAGGCTGCTTTGGCCATGATAAAATGCCAGAAAGTGAAATAAAATTTCTGATAAGAACAAAAACCATAAACTTTAAGAATGTGTCTTAATGTCTGTTTAGTATAAGGTATTTATGGTAATTTGTCAGGCAGTTCTTGTAAAGACAAGATGGTCACTTCACCTATGGTTTGAGGGAACAGATATGCAGCTACATAAGATTAGCCACCAGTTGGTCAAGAAGCACTTTAAAGAATTTGAGGCTTTCCCAGTCAAGTAAATGGGTATAATGTCCATGCCAGCAAACTACGTATATCCTCAAAAGATTTATATGCTCCTTAAGCAAAGCCTTTTTTATTTTTTTTTAAATTCGAAGACCCACTTGTCTTAGCTTGTGCTGGTTTTTCTGTGCAGTCAAATATGATGACACATTCTACAGTTTAATGATTTCAAATGTATGCAAGGACAATATATACCATTCAAAAGTTTGCAGTCATAGCTGTTTTCAGTTTTAATATTACTTTAAAATGTAATTTATTATTGTGATTATTTTCAGCAGCCATTACTCCAGTTTTCACTGTCACATGATCCGTCAGAAATCATTCTTATTTACTGATTTGCTGCTCAAGAAATTATTATTATCAGGATTATTTGATGAATTGAAAATTCAGAAGAACAGCATTTATTTGAAATAGACTCTTTTGTTATAATAAATGTCTTTACTGTCAGCTTTGATTAATTTAATGCATCATTGCTTAATAAAATTATTTTAAAAAATCTTACTGACCTCAAACTTTTGAATGATAGTTTATGTAAATAATATCTCTAGCCTTGCATTCTGTGGGCCCATAATTTTTGCATCAAATGTCTAACTGGAACAGGCTCTAAACATTTTAAGTGCTGTAATCATAAAATAACAATTAATGTTATGCATACTAATTGAAACAGTACAAATACATGCTTATTGAATCTTGACTGCTGTTGCTTAATACATTACTTTTCATTGCTTGCTTTGAGCAGGCAGACCTGGCTCTACTTGCTTAACACTTGATAACCATTATCCAATCTCTGTAATAGTGAATAGAGGTGTTTAGGAACTGCTCCATTTTTTCGTTGAACACTCTAAATGACCAAACTGGTCAAAACGGTATGCATTTGTGCCTTGGTACAGTTAAAATTACACAAGCTATGTATCACTGTCAAAAATAACAAAAAGGAAACGTTGTAATTACTGTAAATACAAATAATTTAGACAGTATCAAATGTAACACTTCAGCATATGTATTTATAGACTCTGGCATTTAATACAAAATAGGATGTTTGTTGCATTGACAATGTGTGAACAGTCTCACAAACGAGTTTTGACATCATTTACTGATATCCACATACTGCCGGCCCCAGATATACTGCGATCTGATTGGCTGACTGACTCCAGGTGGCCTCTGTTGGTAGATTTAGTAACTACACTTTTGAGGGCACAAGTCAAACATTTTGGCTCAGGTGATTGGCTCAAAAAAACCTGTATGTGAAATTGTGCGTCCACGAGTAAAGATGGCAGAAATCAAATCGCGTACTTCTGGGGTGTCCTGCGCCAGCCGAGCAGCTGCCATTGAGATGAATGGGAATGTTAACGCATAGCTTTCTCCCCCTGCTCTCTGAATGGCCTCCAGCAGGCATGGCTTTACAAAATGGCTCTGTATGTGCTCCACAAAGCATTCACCTGTGTATGTGTGTGTGTGTGCAAACTCTGATCTCACACACAAGCACAATATACACACCTCTGTAAAACTACCTGTAAATGAAGTTGCAGGTGGTTGTTGGTTAGGTACAATATCACTGACTGAAAACTGAGGGTAGAGAGAGGGGAATGAAATGGAGAAGAAGAGACAAGGAAATAAATAAGTTTGGTCATCAGTCAGGGTGCTGGCAGTGAGGGGAGGGAACAGTGAGCAGGTTACCAGGCTTTGTTGTGCTTCGTAAAGGTGAAACTGGTCCAATAAATACTAAACAAAGGTGTGCTGTTGTATTTAGGACAGGTATACAGAGGATTCCAGTAGGTTAAGTTAAATCGTTGGAAGGGTGAAGTCTGTTTCTTCTCTGCTCTCATTCTCCAATCAATAATGGTCAGTAGTATACTTCACTTTCATCACATTGTGTTGCTGCACACTTTGAGCACTGGTTGGTGTCGATCACCTCATCCAGGCGCTGCTGTTGCTGGTGATGGACATGATACTGCAGCGCTTTTTGACGATCATGTTGATATACGCCTTCATGATCTTAGTGATTTCACCCACCTTGAAATACAAAACAAAAAAACTTAATCAGTACGTTAAAAATCACATGATAATCCTACCACGGAAAAGGGAATTTAGTGATTAAATAAGAAGTGCTGGACTTATAGATTCAATTTAGAATAAAGACTGTAAAACGTGTCTTTATTTTCTGGTATAATATGATGTTTATTTAATTTGTTGAGCAGATTGGTGAGAACATGATGGTCACTTCACCTGTGATTTGAAGGAAACAGAAACACAGCTACATTAGACTTGAGAGATTGTTCAAGATGTACTTTAAACAACTTGAGGCTTTCACAGTCCAGTAAATGAGTGTAATGTCAATGCTATATACATTACAGTTCAGAAGCCTGTGCCCGAGTTTTTTTATTAATACTTTTATTCAGCAAGGATACATTAAATTGATCAAAAGTGACAGTAAAAGCATTTATAATCTTACAAAAGATTTAAACACTGTTTCTGATGAAAAACATGAATGTTCAAGACTGACAATAATAAGAATTGTTTCTTGAGCAGTAAATCAACATATTAGAATGATTTCTGAGGGATCATGTGACACTGAAAACTGGAGTAATGACTGCTGAAAATACAGCTTTGCCATCACAGGAATATAGTTTAATTTTAAAATATATTAAAATATAAAACAGCTATATTAAATTATAGCAATATTTCACAGTATTACTGTTTTTACTGTATGTTTGATCAAATTTATGCAGCCTAAGACTATTCTTTCAAAAACATTTAAAAATCTTGCTGACCCCAAACTTTTGGACAGTGGCGTACATCCTCAAAAGATTTAAATGCTTCTCAACCATTGAAACAAACAACTAAACAACACTGTGTCCAACAAAGCACTGATAACAGAGGCACATAAGTGTATTACCTGAGACGTCTCGAAGAACATCTCTCTTTCATCAACGATGATTTTGTATGTGCTGGGCTGAGGTGCTCCGAAGAAAACAATGTGCTCATACTGGAAAGTTTCGAGAGGTTTGGGTTCCCCCCGTTTGTACACAGAGACATTTTCAGCACTGACTCCCAGCCACAGATCATGAGGGAAGCCACCTTCCTTACACTGTAGAAAGAGAAATAAAAACACAAACACATAATTTGGATCAGCGGCTAAATCAGCGGCTAAATACTTACTGACTTACTGTAACATTAAGGAAAACTGAAACTGAGCCAGAATTTTGCTATCTGTTCGAATTATAGGTATATGAGTTTCAAACGTATTGTGACAGGTTTGAAATAACATAGCACTTTGGGACTTGGCTTAGGGTTAGTAATGATAAATATTGCTATTTTACAAAGCTGTAACCATATTTTTATGATAGGAGGTAGTAGCCCTGATACTCTGGACCTGAGGTGGGATTTAAAAAAAATAATAATACGGATGGTCTCAGCCTAGAAATGTTTTATACCTCCACATCAAACAGTGTGGAACCGTATCCTGGCCACTCTTTGATGATGGTCATGTAGCTGAGCATGGCCTGGTGTTGAGGCATGCCCTGTAGACGGCTCCATTTCTCCAGCACGCTGGTCAGTGTGGCTGACATCTCCTCCTTTACAAACATCTCCAACATCTGTTCCTCCTCCACACGCTGTTTCTTCAGCGATCCCGTCTTGAAGCTGCGTCTCAGCGTCCCGTCTAGGAAGTTGGCCTTCCGGCGTTCTAAAGTGTGACCTCCTGGCCCTACTATACCAGCCCCGGGTACTCCAGCACCGCCTGCTTTAGTGGATTGAAGTATGCGTGTGCGAAGTCGTCCAACTGGGTAGACGCTGCTTAGGCTCCAGGGCGTACGGGCCACATCACCGTGGATGTACTGCAGTCGCAGGGCTGCTAAGTGCTGGAGGGTTTCCTCAAGGGCTGGGAAATGACCACTGATGAGACTCTCATGAGCCTAAGAGCGACGGTGAAAAAAAGAGCGAAATAAGGGGGGAATGAAAGAATAAAAAAACTATCACTTTTTAACAGATGCTCAAATCAGGGTCCATTGGCTGAGTTGGCCAATCATGCTATTTTACAAGATGGGTGAAAAAACGGGGAAAACAACACTGAAGAATCTCTTCACTTCTATTATATTTATTTTTGGTTTGAATTGTAGAAAATACAATTACAAAAAAATATTTTTTACCATAATATAGTTTTATATAATGAAACACACTGTAAATTTAGATTTTTGCAGCTAGTGTGGTTATATATATATATATATATATATATATATATATATAAACAAATCTAATTATAAAATATTATATTTTTTCAATAAAATATGCTCATAAAGTGTTCAAAATTAACAAAGATACTCTCATGTTAGTTGAAATGAAGTGTGGCATTGCAAATCATATTTTATGCCAATTGTTGTTAGAGAAATATTAGATTTTCTAATATTCAAAGTCAAAGTGACGTGAATACTGTAAATAAGTTTTTGCGTATTATAGGTAAATTTCATTAAAAAACATTCCAACACACATGACTTCCATAAAGTTTGATTACTAAAGTAGCAACAATTACAAACAAGATCAGTAACATTTTTAAAGCGGGTTTGACTGTGTGATTTAAATCAGGTGAATCAATAGTAAGAATTCTCTTTAACGGTTACACAAATTTTACAAAATAGAAATAATTAATTCACCTGCTCAAACATGAAGGCAAATTCCACTCCCTCTTTGGGCATGCTTTCCACATCAAGAAAGCAATAGAGCTTGAAATATAGCCTCCAGGGTCCTTCCTCCTCCTCATCCTCACTGCCTGCCAACCTGAAAAAGCAAAGCAGTGCAGATGACCCTCAGGCATAAAGCCAACAGAAATAACATGTACAGAAATATAGGTTTTATAGATGCTATAGGTATTTTGGAGCAACCAAGTAATCTAGTCATAGACCATATGAACTGTTCATTACCTCTCAAACTTTGCAAGCACATCTGCTACAATTACACGGCTTTCTATAGCCCGACTCTCCACCTTATTGTGTTCAAACAAAGAGAACATGTTCCTGCTGTTTTCCATCGCCAGACCACGAATCAGCTTCTCCACCACCTTGACAAAGACAAGCACGAATAAGACGTCACTTTAATCCTAATTTGTAAGACATGCTTTGTCATTTCATTTTACAGTTCAAAGCAGAGATGTCAAAATGATGTCTGAGTATGCTAATAACATTGATAACATCTCTTTTTCTTCGTCTCACCTCTCCAGCTGTGGTGTGTGAGTTGATGGATATCTTGCAAGACCCTCCTCCATGGCAGTACACAATAGTTGTCATTTCCTGTCTGTTCAGCAGGGCGGCGATCTCCTCCTGAGAGGGCACATACTCCCTGGTCTTTGTCTTCTTCAGGGACTCACCAATAAAGTGGGCGTACTTCTCAATCTCAGTGCCAGGATAGCCCTCTCTAACCCTGAGAGATCATTCACAGAAAAAAACGTAGTGTTTGTCAAATGAAATGGAAATATAAACATTATTAAACTCCAAGAGGATATGTAATGAGCATCTCCTTGTGTTACCTCTTCAAGTGGAATCGGAGGTAGCGCAGGATGGCGCGACTGGGCAGGAAGGTGCAGCTCATGCAGGTAAGCAGGTGCCAGTGTGCGCGGTTTGCAGGGCCGTTGGGTTGGGGCACGTGATTGGTCTGTTTGATCAGCTGACAGTACACCTCGTCTCTCAGTGGCCGCAGATCATGACAGGTCTGCAGGATGCCCTGGATGATGGCGACAGGGTCTGAAACTATCTCCATTTCCTGAAGTGAGTTAAAGATCTTCACTGCCTCATCCTGCAGGCTTCCATAACCCTTCTCCTTTTGCACTGCAGAAAGAAGAGAAAGAGATCAGTTAGTAAGATGTGTATGATATGTCACTTTTTGTGTGTTTTACATGTGCAAGTGATTTAGCTGATGGACAATACTCACAGCTTTCACTGACTTCTCCGTATGGTAGTGGCAGAAGCGGCGAATGCAAGGGATGCTGGGTATATCTCAGAATGGGGTTTCTTCGATACATTTGTTCCACAGCCTCAGAGTTCACACTGTTCTCCTACACAAATGTCAGAAAAGGTAAAAGGAAAGGCCAAGATTTATGTACCATTTTTATTAAACAACAGTTTTATCCATTCTAACCTTGAGTGCAAAAAACAGTCTTTGTTTTAAAAGCTGATTACCTTGATGTCCCTAATGAGTTGCTGGGTGGGTGTTTCAATGGGCGCCTTGTTGTCAATGACGCCCTGAATGGCAGACACCCAGCGCATGGCTTCATTCAGCAACTTTGTGTACAGACGATATGAATGTTTACGCCCATGAATTATGATGTTCCAGTAACCTGCAGTGTAACCAGACATCAGCATTACCATGTATCTTAGTTTTTAGAAAGAAAAACATCTTCATAATTTTACAATTTTCAACAAAGGCTCATTATTAAAAATAAATGCAAAATGAATGACATACAACCAACAATTTAAATACTTGCATTAGAAAAGCTTTAAAAATACACTCTGTAATTGTTGCTAACAATACAGCAAATGCTTCCCAACAATTCCTTAACTGTGAAATTCACACCAAGAATGATAACTGTAAATATAACTATAATGATAATTATATTAGCATCCACACCAATGGAAGATAATGTTGTTTAATATAAACACACTCTCTATATATGTTGCCTGTCACTTTAAATGCTTGGGTTCTTTAAGTCTGGTGGTTTCTGACTGAGTGTCAATGTTTTTAACTTTCATCAGCTGTAAAAAAAAAAATATTCTCAAAGTGATTCCAAATATATTTTTCCTCCGTGCTGATATCAATACAGCTATGGTGTGGACTTCCCTTTTCTGTTCTATCACTACTCATGCAACATGAGCTGTAATTCCATATTATACTTTTAATAATATCTTACTCAGTCACATCATATCATGATCATATCATACTCACCTGTCTCTTTAAACTTTTTCTCCTCCGGCTGGACCACAGAGCACAGGCTGTTCAGAACCAGAGTTCCCATCTTAGATGCATTACGTTCAGAAGACTTGTAGTAGTCCAGAGAGTTGTTAGTCAAGACAAACCAGCGCTTTTTCAATTTGAGAGCAGAACTTTTGGCTCCCGCCTTCATTTCCTTGTGCAGCCATCCTGTGTCACAAAAGAACACACAGTCAGACACACAGAGTTTAAGGAAATGGTGACCAGTTACAGAACCTAAAATATACACAGTCCTTAATACAATAATATCAATTTGAATCCAGATACTTATGGACATGTTATATAACTAGTCAACCACAAATAAAATTTATTTAGTACCTAAATTCGGGTTACAACTCTGTTAGAGATGAATAACACACCTCTGACCAGGAACTCCTGTCCATCACTCTTGGAGTCTCCTTTGGGTTTCTGCAGCAGACTGATCCAGTGATGCATTTCCTCTGGCAGGTCTGAGTTACAGTGGATCACACGATTGGCTGTGATGATCACAAATGAATTGGGTCTATTTGGAATGAAACAGAAGTTGTTTTAGCACCAGATAAAATGGTAACGTTAGATACTTTATAACTTTGTATCTATAGATATTTAGCTATACAAATTTAAAGGTTAAAGGTGAAGTGTGTAATTTCTGCACAATTAGTGTAACAAGCATTCAAATATTAATGTTTTGATACTGTCAAAAAGCTTTTGGGGAAAATAAGTTATTATAGAAAATAAGGCACAGTTATTAATTTTTTTATATTTTGATTTACTTTTTTTTTTTTTTTTTTTACATACATTTATAACACTATACTTTGTGTTATATTACCTTGTCATTAAGTACAGAAAATTAACTCTTCTGCATAAAAGTTTCTAATACAACAGCTGATAGATTGATGGAACATTTGACATCTTTCTCTTTTCTGATCACTGTAATCAGTGTCTCATTGTCTAATTGTTTCCTGCCATTTTTTCCCTCTTTTGTAAGATCATAGAAACACTGTTGTGGATATTTTTTTCTATTTTTTGCTATTGAAGCAAGTGGGAATGCAAAAATTATGTTTGTTGTAGTTTCTGTTCACCACTATATAAGTAGAAAGAAAGAGAAAGTTTTTTTATTGAAAATTCAAAGTGCTGTAAGCAATTTTAGCCGTTGACTATCTTCTTGTATTCTATAACAAAGACGACACTTGCCTGTCAGGATTGTCTGAAGCACAAACTGAATCAATCAATCCAACATCCAGTGTGCCCTGAGAGAAAGAGAGCAAAGCCTGTTGTCAAAACAGAAAGGAGGTTTAATAGTGAAAGTGCATGAAGTGTAAGGAGACTGACCACAGCGTTCTTTGGGTTGGCCTGCTCATGAGACATCTCCAGCAGCTGCTCTGGTGTGGCATTGTGGACCCGACTCAACACGGTAAACCAGCCACTAAAAAAAAGAAAGAGTGCAAAGTGAGAACAAGCAGTTTGGAAAGGACGTGACATGTGGCCAAGTATGGTGACCCATACTCAGAATTTGTGCTCTCATCCAAGTGCACACACACAGCAGTGAGTAGTGAACAAACACACACACGGGGAGCAGTTGGGGGTACGGTGCCTTGCTCAAGGGTCTCACCTCAGTCGAGGTATTGAGGGTGGAGAGAGCACTTTCCCCACCTACAATCCCTGCCGGACCTGAGACTTGAACCTGCAACCTTTGGGTTACAAGTCCAACTCTCTAACCATTAGGCCACGACTGCCCCCTGTTACGGAAAACACATGAGGATAAAGGTGTCAGCATACCTGGCATCCTCTGGTGACTCAGCAAACACTTGGTATGTTCTCTCATCTGTCACAATATTCAGAGCATTCTCTTTCTCATGATTGTCCACGATCTCCCTAAAAACAGAAAATACTTGATAAAACCTAATCCAGGGTTTCTTTAAGATCTGTACGATACGGCTCTCTGGACAAAAATTAAATGTCATAGGATCACAAGATATCATAAGTTGCAAACAACAATCACAGAAAGTCTTTCTAGCTGACAAAGATACCTAATGATACCACAAGACTGTTTCATGATTCTCTCATACTTACTTGGCTGAGCGGATGTCAATTGTCCCTTTCAGCTTTTCCTCGCTGTCATTCTCAAAGTACATGAGTTTGGAGTCGCGCAGAACGAACCAGCGCATCTTCCAGTTCCTGCGAGAAAGAGTAGACAGGCCGCCGCCCTTCTTGTACAGCCAGCCTGACTTTAATGACTCCTGTTTAGAGCGGAACCACATGAACGTGTCGTCCTTCAGAACACACCAACGCCTGCGCCATGGGATCATCAAGCCAGCTATGGATGAGACGGAAGAGATAAAGAAGATTTATACTTTTATACATCATCAAGTCAAGAACAACATTGTCCCAGCTGTTTTATAATTTTTTAAGAGACGGTATTAAATTAGGGCTGGGGGTGGACCCATTAGCGGGTATCAGCAAACTTCCAAGGGGGCCTCAAGATGTCTTTAAATAATTTAAAATATGACAAAACAAGCTTTAAAATAAGCCCCAAAAGCTAAAAATCAAGATGTAAACTTGCATCTTATTTCTTATCTTAAAATATTCTCTAAATAACTATCATTTTTTTTAAGAACCAAGGTTCTCACAATCTTTGAAAACTTGACCATGACCATGAAAGACAAGAAAAGCCATGTAAATTTATGCATCTGACAGCCGCTTTTATCAAATGGTACTTACTTTGCATTCAAAGTATATTGTTTTTAATCAAATTATGCATTTTTTGCAAATCAAACCCATGACCTTGCAATTGCTATTGCCATGCTCTCCTTTTTATTGAAACTTTTAGAATTATGTAATTTGTTTTAATTATCAATAATTATTTTATTATTTTCATATATTGTATGAAACGTGTGAAAAGCATTACAGCAGAAGTACCAGATACATTTTGGCCCTCTGAATATTATCTTTGACAATGGGGGCCTTGAATTTAAAAAGGTTGAGTACCACAACATTAGAAACTTTATTTAGTGTAAAAAGATATAATCTTTGATTTCTTACCCTTCATGTAAAGGTAACTGTGGAAATATGGAGGTCCGTTCCCATTCAAGATGTTGACTTTACCATTGGATACCTCCTCATCTGTGTCCACATACCCATCATGCTCATCATCGCTGTCAGCATACTGAAAAAGAGACAGACAGAGTGAATGGTCTGTGTGTGAGTGTGCATACTTACCATATTTTAGTGACAAATATGAAGTGAGCTAAACCTGACAAAACTTCCTTCTGGGGACATCTAGGGATATAGTAAAATTTGTAAACAATGTTATAATTAAAGTAAATTCAAAGTTTTTGTTTTAAATTGTAAAAATACAGAAAGTTTTCTTTTGGGGTTATATTCTAGTATTTATAAACAGCTTTATATAAAAAGAATGGTCACACTTTAAGGTCCAATTCTCACTATTAACAAACCATTAACTACGACTTTTGCCTCAGTAAACTACTAATTTGCTGCTTATTAATAGTTAGTTTAGGTATTGGGTAGGATTAGGGATTTAGAATATGGTCATGCAGAATATGTGCTTTATAATTACTAATAAACAGCCAATATGTTAATAATAGGCATGTATAAGCAACTAGTTAATAGTGAGAATTGATTCCTAAAAGAATTTCCACCCTTAGGGCACGTATTGTCTGTGTAACTTACTGAATCTGAGCTGCGGTTGTAAGACTCCTGGCTTGCGTTGGTGCAGGTGGACTTGCGTACGTGTTCTGTGTCCGTCGCTGCAATGCTGCTTTGTCCATCCTCTAGATCGTCTTGGTCATAGTCGGACTCACCATCCCCAGGCACACTGTAGATGGGTTCCTCTGTGTCTGGCAGAGACTCCGCTGCAGTCAGCCTGCTGGTGCGATCCACATCCTCTCCCTCCTTTTTCCCATCCACAACTGTTTTAGCCTCTTCAGGCTTTCCAACTTCCTTTTTGGCTTCGCCAGGGAGAGGGGGAGGAGGTGGTGGAGGAGGAGGAGGAGGTGGAGGAGCCCCAGGTGGAACGTTGGGTGCAGATGGGGCCACTGTGCCCTCGGCAAAGGCAGGAGGAGGAGGTGGCAGAGTGCCCAAGATCTCCTGATCCACTGGGCCTTCCACTGGAGGAGGGAACTCGGGAAGTGGTATGCACTCT
The DNA here is from genome assembly GCA_039654775.1 of Spinibarbus caldwelli. Taxonomy (NCBI): domain Eukaryota; kingdom Metazoa; phylum Chordata; class Actinopteri; order Cypriniformes; family Cyprinidae; genus Spinibarbus; species Spinibarbus caldwelli. The sequence goes on from CM077237.1 coordinate 7,650,370, forward strand.
TCCTCTGCATGGAAGCCTTCATCTACCTCTTCCTCAGTGGCGGCTGCCGGTCTGGAGGCAGGTTGTTTAGCATCACCAGGAATGACTTCTGGGCCTCCGGTGTCAAGCAGTTCAAGGAATTCAGTGGCGACACGAGAAGCCGCTTTTTTCTGACGCAGGACCTCAGCATCACGCCGCAAGCGGAGTTCCTGTCTTGAGCTCTCACATAGCATAGACACGCCATCTTCTCTTTTCTTCTGCAGACGCTCAATCTCTCGCTCCAAACGCAAAATTTCCTCCATCTGACGGTGTTCCTCCTCAGATGAGCATGGAGACTAAAGGAGAGAAGGAGAGAGGAATGATATAGAAACTCTGGTTAGAGGAAAAACAAACATTATAAACATGTTAACACCACATGTCTGCAATTCTGACAGGTTTTTAGACTCAGTATCAGAAGGTTTAAAAAAAATCTATTTGACAGGTTGACTGCATATAAACCTGTTTGTTTTGGAAGAGGAGTTTTCATTAAGAATAAAAAGTTGCTCTTTCATTTGTCTGTCAAAAATGCTGTTGAAAACCATGGTAGCCTATTTCTTACACGCAAGAAAAAATCATAAAAAGACACAATTATTAGATATGAAGTCAGTCATTATTATTACAAAATCTTGACTTTTTATGTCATAATGACATTTTAATCTAAAAAAGAGTGTCATAATTTAGACTTTTTGTATCATAATTTTATTTTTTTATATAAAGACTTTTTAATGTCATAATTTAGACTTTTAGATTTAACTTAGGTTTACAAATGCATTTTTCTAATGTGGCATAAGACATAATTATGGGATAAAAAGTCAAAATTTTGAAAGTCAAAATTAGGTAAAAAGTCATAGTTATGACAAAAATATCTCATAATTTTTGACTTTTTATTTCAACTATTTTCTCATAATTATGACTTTTTCTCATAATAATAACTTAGTATGTCTTGAGTTTGACTATCTCATACTTATGATTTTCGTCACAATTACTTTTATATCATAATTTTTTCATAATACTAAACTTCTATGTTCAACTTTTAATGTCATAATTGTGACTTTTTATGTCATAATTGTGATTTACCAAAGCATTTTTCTTGTGTGACAGAAATGGCCTTTTATAGAATAAAGACAAAGCTATGTGGCAACAAAAGTCACAATCAATCAGCATAATCAGACAAACTTGCATTTTAAAGCTTAGCTAAACATACATATTGCATATTCATGATGTAAAGTTTCAAAGTTTGGAATAAGATAAGACTAATTTAAAAATGTTGATCATTTGTTAAATATACCCTGAACAAAAAGAATCACTAATCACCATAATATTGACTTTAAGGGGTGAGTGGAATTTTTGCCCTTAAATACATACACAGCTGATATGCATGGCCTATAAGCTTTTAAAATGAACATTAAAGTCACTTACCTCTGCTTTCTCTCCTTCCTGTTCCTCTTCATTTTTCTTTTCATGGTCTCCCTCTGTTTTCTTCTCCTCCTCTTCTTTCTTTTTCCTTTCCTCCTCCTCTTTTTTCCTCTTCTCCTCTCGTAGTTTGCGGCAGACTCCTCTTGCCACTTGTCCTCGTCTGTGTTTCTGGAGAACAAGCACAGCTGATCGTTTCCGTTGAAACCGTCGTCGATAGAGATGTGCGCGGTAGTTCTTCTGGATGGTCACAATGCTGTCCAGAGCCTTCTTAAAGTTCTTTCTGTAGTGAGTACACAGTTCAAGTTCCCTTAGAATAAGTAACTGTGAGATCAGTATTTTTATATTTGAAAATTCATGCTGTTGTCAGTTTTGTTTTCATGATTTCCTTGCTATTTGGCTATAAGTATAAAGCAAATGAGTTTACTCTCTGCAGCACTGCCCAGGGCTGTGCAGTTATTTAAGCCAACCATGTGATAAGAAAAAAGGCCAGGGACACTGAAACCAAATATAATATTGAATTCATTTCCTATTTTTTAAATAAATTAATTGATAAAAAGTGGCAATAAAGATATTTCTAATTGTAAAGTAATGCTGAAAACTGAAAACTCAGCTTTGGAATCACAGGAATAAATTATTATAATTTTTTTTTTTAAAACATTACAACAGAAAATATTTTAAAATATTTTAAAATATTTTAAAATTTATTTTAAAATTTAACAATATTTCACAACATTACTGTTTTTACTGTATTTTTGATCAAATAAATGCAGCTTGGGTGAGCATAAGAGACCTCTGTCAACCCCCCCCCAAAAAAAAGAATGGTAGTGTGTTTTTGGCATTAAATCTCTGAGGAAAAAACAATTACTGGATTATGGGAAACTTGAGGAAAACCTAAATGCAATATAGGATGACAAGATGATCATAGAAAAACATCAGGACAGGAACTAGGCCATATAAGTAATGTGTGCGCTTTGAAGGGGCGGGTGTCAAATCCAAAAGGAGATTAAAGAATTTTGGAAACTATACCTAATGTAATCTAAGCAAATCTGTGCAAAAACCAAGAAATACACACACCTTGCTATATATCTCAGAAGATATGCTCGTATGATCAGTCCAGCTTTGCTTCGCACTTCATCTCTCTGCTTCTCCAGCTTCTGTTCTAAAGGTTCCTTCAGAAACACCTTGGGGTCAAAAATGATATCAGGTTAGTGCAATCGTAACAAGTGTACATACATGACAGAGAATGTTCATGTGTGAGCCTACCTTTATAACCTCACAGACAGAAAAAGATAACTATTAATTGAGAAGTGATAGAGCAAGAGGTCAAAGGTCACTCACCTTGGTCTTCCCAATCTGCCAATCCTTTTTGTTCCTGTCGTGGAGTGTCAGCAAATCTGTGCTCTTCTTTTTCTCATCTCCATTTGAAGCCACTGCTGCCTTTTCTTTCTCCTTCAGAATAATCTTATACCTGATGCATACAACCACAAAATCATAGTCTCCAAGAAAACCTGAGCCAACAAAAATTCATACACCTGCATGTGTTTTAATATTTACCTGCTGAAGAAGTCTTTAAAGGTGCGTCGGACAGGGAATCCAGCTCTGCGAATCTTTACTGTCTCCAACATGCCAGAGTACCGCAACTGATTGAGAACCACATCTGGGTTGAACTTGTTTGGGGTCTACAGAACAAAAAAAAACAAAAAAAAACAAAATGCATTATTAAAATTTATGATGTGTGTGGAATAACACCCCAGAATTGATTTTTAAATTGCATTCTCATTGGCTGATGTGACTGCTCTCACCTTGTCCATGTTGGGTTTGATGCAACGCACAAAAAAGGGGTTGGATACACTGAGAGTGGCCATTAGAGCATGAAGAGAGTCCTGAGAGACAGAAGAGACAACAAATCAAATGTCTTAAATCATTGACAATTCTGAAGGGACTGCAGGCAATATGTCAACAAGACACAGTGTTGAATGACTAGTGACTTAGTTCCTGATTGTTTTAACATGCAGCACTTTAGCATGCTCAATTTTAGGTCTATTAAATAGATAAAAGTCTTGATATGGGAATTTTATCTCACTCTGAACTGTGAGCTGACAGTGGGCTTTTTTCTTGCCGTGCCCATCTTCAAGGTCTCTTCATTATTTCTGCTGCTCACTTGCTCAAACAGGTCATAGATGAAATCCAATCTGCACACAAAGAATTACTCACAGGTTAAATGGGAGTATGACGTGAGTCATACACAGAAACAAAACTGCCTCAGTGTGTGAGTGAGCTTGTGCATTTGTGTGTTTGCATCTTACCTACTATCCTTCAGCATGTTCAGTATATCATCTCTAAATGTGTCTCTGTTCTTCTCTAAAATCCCCCTCACGTCATATAAGACCTATAAAAAGGAAGACAAAAAATATAAAGATTAAAAAAGACAGACAGACAGACGGATAGATGGATATACGGATAGACAGATAGATAGATAGATAGATAGATAGATAGATAGATAGATAGATAGATAGATAGATAGATAGATAGATAGATAGATAGATAGACAGATAGATAGATATTTCATATACCTCTCCAGCATAGTGCTTTATGCCAAACTGATGATCTGCCAGTCTGGGTTTCACATAATAGGGATTAGTCTGTGGAAAAAGACAACCTCATGAGTTCATTTATGTTATAAATGCTTGGGTGAATAGTATTATGCCTTTGTATGATAAGAACATAACTCACAGAGTGTCTGCCGTGCAGTTTCTCCAGCAGAGTGAAGTCAGTGCCTTTGGGAAATCGGCTCTCCTCATTAATCAGAGCTAACATGCCCAGTTTCTGCACAAATACGACAGTAAATAAGTGCTACATATAATGCAAAACAGAAAACTTCTTCTATTATTATTATTTTATTATTTATTAACTTGTTTACCTTCTCAATAAGGTCCAGACATTCTGCATTGTCCATCCAGTCAATGGCTTCCCAGTGAATGCCTTCCCTGTACGATACAATTCACCAGTTTTAGTACACAAAATTTGTAAAAGCTTAACAATAATCTTTTTAGATGCTTAAACTGCACTTGTAATAACTGTTCAGTTGATCGGGCACTTAGGAGATACATTACACATGTAAAAATAGTCATTTAATAGAAGAACAAACTTTCATGCACTCACGGTTGTCAGTCTTTACCTGTTGTACTCCAGTTGCTCCAGAGAGAAGATGTGTTTGTTGAAATATTCTTGCAGTTTCTCATTAGCATAGTTAATGTTGAACTGCTCAAAACGGTTCTCCTTCGGAACACACAAACACTTCGGTTAGATCTCAATAAAAATGTGTATCTGTGCATGAACATGTGATCCATGTGGCCTCACACCTCAAAGTTCTCAAAACCAAAGATGTCCAAGATTCCAATAGACTTGAAATGATCTTTGCCCTTTATCTTCTGATTAATTCGCATGATGATCCATGAGAAGCACTGAGAATAAAGCGCCATGGCAACCGAATCCCGGGAATCTATTGCCTGTCAATCAAAAATGATAAAAGAAAATGCCCAAACTGCCAAACTATTCAATTTTTTAAAGTATATCAATATGAGAAAGTATATGTGATTGTACCTGTTCCACTGTAAGTGGAGAGCAAATCTCTTCTCCTCTGAGGATCATGGAACGCTGGGTCAGAACCTCAGACAACTGAAAGCTGTCCAGACCCAGGAGCTCGCTCACATTAGTGACAACTGCAGGAAAACAGAGAAGAGAATTACTAACAATTACATATTATCTGTGTTTTGCAGATTACTTATAAACTGTAGTCCATTACTGATTAAAAATTACGAAAATTATAACAATCTGGATTACACATATTAGGTAATGTAGTCTGACTACTTTTAGATTTCTTTTTGAACTCGTTTATCACATACACTTGAATTGAATTATTGACTACCATATTGATAAAAAGAAAAACCAAGAGAAAGAAAATCTATTTCATTCTTTGTTATCAGTCAATCAGAGAACCATGAACATACAAATATGTTGTTAAATTATTGAAGTCTCATGGGTACTTCAAATATTTTAAATATTTGAAAGTTCAGCTCACATAAAAAGCTTTGGAATCCATACATTACATGAATAAACAGTAAAAGCATGAAAACATGACATTATATGGCCAAAAGCTTGCAGGTTTGAAATATTTTTGTCCAGACCTTCAATAATAATAATTAGTGAAGGTCTCTGGGTATGATGAAGACTTCACAGCTATGCATCTACAGTGTTTCGTAACTTGCATGATTATTAGTCTCATGTATATGAGCGGTAGGTTAGTTTAGAAAAAGGAAAAAATAAATAAATAAATGGGGCGAATTAATAAATTATGAATAAATTATTGCTGTTGTGTAAATAATATATGGAAGCCCGTTTCCACCACTGAATAAAAAATAAAAAAGGTAATTACGAGTTTTTATCTCACAATTTTTTTTTCTCAGAATTGCGTAAGACAAACTCACAATTCTGACTTATAACACACAATTGCGAGTTATTAAGTCTAAATTGTGAGAAATAAACTCGCAATTCTGAGAAAAAAGTCACAAAAAAAGTATTTTTTCTCAGAATTGCATGATACAAACTCGCAATTCTGACTTTATAACTCAGTTTATATGTCACAATTATGAGAAAAAAAGTAAGAATTGCAAGTTTGTATCATGCAGTTCAGAGAAAAAAAGTCAGAACTGTGAGATAAAAAGTAATTTATTTTTTATTCAGTGGTCGAAACGGGCTTCCATAATAATATGTAATTATGTAATCCATAAAAAAGTAACTGTAATCCTATTATGAGCATTTTAAAATGTAATATAATCTAAAAGTACTTAATTTTTGGAATCTGATTACATAATACAGATTATATGTAATCAGTTAGTACCCAGCAGCACTGCATATTCGTGAAGTCTATCAGTAAGAGAGGAATGACACCTCTCACCCTGTTGGGTGGTGATCTGAGCGCCTCCTGCTGTCATGAACTCCACATTGCCAAGCTGCAGAACTCCAGACAGCAGTTTAAACATATCTCTGATCTCTTCTTCTGTGAACTCCATGACCTTCAGAGCCTCCTGCAGATGAAAAGAGAAATAGAGAATGAATCATCATGTCCACCTCAAGAATGTTTATTCAGAGCAATAAATGTCTATTCAAATTTTTTGTACCATGACATCATCAAAAAGCTGCTTGTCATCAAGACTGCGGTCCTTCACACATCCTGTCTGACTCAGGTAGTGAAATAACTCAGGGGAATCTTCCAGAAAATATGTCTCTAAAAAGAGATAGACATATCTAATCATTCAGTGTATTCTGGTTGATGATGGAACATCTGTTTTTGTGAATGTGTGTACATGCATGTGTGTTTATGTGCATTGTGTATTCATTCACCCTTTTGGCTTTTGCTGGCTCCGGCCAGCAAAGCATAAAAGATGTGGTAGTTTCTCTCCCCTGGATTCTGCCTTACCACTCGATTCTGGAACACAGATCAGATCACAGATGCTGAGTGGGCGAGAATCTCACTTTGGCAGACACTCTTTCTCTGCAAAATGGTGGACTGATTCTGCCTTTGACAAGATATCCAGTGCCAAATTGTATTAACAGAACAATGGCTTGTTTTATACTGTGAACGGCTGATCATAAAATACTGATTTCTGATAGTTAGGGGTGAGTCAGCAGCAGATGGAAAAGTTTACCTTTTCAAGCAAATCTGATGGGGCAAAAATTAAGGGAAATGCAGACAGTAGAAACAGCAGGTTGTAGTACACTGTACAGTGAATGTGTTTAGGCATGAGGAAAAACAAATCCCTGGTTACCAAGTTACTCATTATTCTCTATGGGAAAAAAGAAAACCTATGTTAATACAATGACACCAGAGGACAATACTCAACATCTGGCAAAACTTGAAATCGTTGATGTGAAGCATTCAGTAATAAATGAGTAACTATGGTAACTGGGATTTTCTGACACTTACAGTTTTTCTCAATCTTTTCTCCAATGCAGTGTACTTGTTCTCAAAACAATTAACCATCCAAACACAAAATTATCTTAACCAAACAGTTCAACTTTGCTGCAAAACAAAGCACTGCAATTTTTTCTAGTTATGCGTTTATTAAAAGTAAACATTAACATCAAATCTATAGGTTTGTTCTCGAATGATTATAAAACATAGTCAGCTGTAGATGCACAAATACACTAATGAAAATACATGTTGATTGCAATTCTTCAACAGGGAGTTTTGTTTTATACATAGTGTATATCTAAACAAAATTAAAAAAAAAAACAGTTATCCAACTCATGTCACCCATGTGAAAAACTAATTGCCCCTTTAAATTTAAAATCTGTTTATGCCACGTTTAGCAGCAAGAACCCCCCCCCCCCCCAGCTTCTCTAAAGGACAGACCATGATTTTTTACATGGTCAGTTAGGGTAATTCTGATTTCATTTGAAATTCATCCGCACCTTCTACTTCTCCTTCCACCCTGTTGTTCACTTCCTCTCTTTCCATGTCTTCTTACAGTTTCTCCTCTTGCTCTTCACACTACACCAGTGCCCTCCTCTCTACTCATCTCTTCTCCCTTTCCTTCTCCTCTCCTCTTTTCTCACATCCTCCTCTCTGCTCACCTCTTTCTACTTGTTCCACTCTTCTTCTTCTCTTTTCTCTTTCATTACACCCATTCCTCTACCTACTCCACCACCTTATAGACTTACACCTCTTTCTTTATGCCTCCCCCCCGTTTTTATTTTTATTTATATTGTATTTATTTATTTATTTATTTTTGCATATTCATTCTTGCTCTTTGTATGCTTTCCCTTTTATTATTACTCTAAAGCAATTGTGATAAATGTGTAAACGATTAGGAAAACTGCATTTCCTGTATTGAGTGTATGATTAACCAAATAGTTTTCAGTTCAGGGCCATTCGAAAATACACCATGTTCATTTGATAGAATGATAAATTATAGAGTTTTGTTTCTTGTGTTTGGACAAATGGTACATAAATGTTTGTGATTTGTGTAAAACATTTTTTCAGATATTTTAAAGTATTGGTTGGTTGTATTAACTATTGTGAAAACATTTGAGAGTTTTGTGCACATTGTTTTGAGAAAATTATTTGCATGATTTATAATTTGTATGAAATGAATGAAAACGTACAATCTGTTTAGGAGAAATGTGTCAAATCAATTGAGAAAAACTGTAATTGCATTACATGGGTATGGTACCATTTGTAAAGGTCAAAATGTCTCAGTATAAAAAAAAAATATATGTATTAAAGCATGTGTGCAGTGAGAAGGATACAGTCGACGATGCATCCTCCCTGGATGTTCCCGCTTTGAGAGAAATGAAGCTGAATGAATTTCCCAAAGCGACTGGAGTTGTTATTGTAGACTGTTTTGGCATTTCCAAATGCTTCCATGATGGGGCTGCAAAAGAAAGGTTGTAGATTTATATGTGGACATAAAAATGCTTAGACTGTGTGTGTGTGTTAAAGAATGTGTTTTACCTGCTCTGTACAATGGCTTGCTCCACACGTGTGCTTTTCTCTGTAGGCGGCGACCCGGCAGAGTTTTGGCTCATGACAGACAGGAACTGTAGCAGTAGTTTGGTGCTCTCTGTTTTCCCAGCTCCACTTTCACCACTGGTAAACACACATGCACACATTCATTTGTGACCTTCACGGACATTTGTGTTACCCTGATTGAATTTGCAATGCTGTGAAATCTGATAGCAGTTTGTGGCAAAGGTCTACACAACTGCTCAAACTTCAGCCTTTAGGTTTAATGCAAATGAGATTAGTAAACTAAGATAATATCTAATAATGGATCCCCATCAGTCAGTGAGCAAAGCCAAAAGCATTCCAAACCTTCCTCACATTACCTACATGCTTTAAAACAAGATAAAATTGACACAAAAAAATCACTACATTTTTCCAGTTAGCACTTTATGAGCACATTTTACTGAAAATCTCCTATTTACAGTATTTCATGTTCTGCAAGTTTGTCTGCTTATCTAAATCAAATAAAGTTTTTGGAGGTCTTATATTACCTGATCAGCACACATTGGCTATCATGTCTCTTCCACAAGCAGCGGTAGCACTCATTGGCAATAGCAAAGATATGTGGTGGCAGCTCGCCCAAATGATGCTGACTGTACAGCTCCACTGCAGAGAGATCATACAGCCCTTTGATCTGCTTATAAGGATTCACGGCCGCCAGGATAGAGCCTATGTTAGTCTGAGAGACAGAGAATGAGAGGCAGTATGTTAAGGAGTATTGAGAATAATAAAGCCAGCAAACCATAAAACAATAAAACCAGCATATTGAAACAATGCACCCACATTTGTAATCAATGCATATTTTAATTTATACCCACAGATAAATGGAAATTTCAAGGGAACTTTAATAATCAGTATTTCATCAGGTCATATTTTACAGCTGGTTGTGTCAGTGGGCCATGAGAGGATTGTGGATGATGTTTGTCCTTATCTATGAGGACTGTGACAACATAAATCCATCTCATTTAATATTGACTGCATTAGTAGATGCTGGTTTTATTAATGTGTTTATGTGTGGGTGTGTGATTGTAATTTTCATATACTGTGGCTAACAACACCCATGCTGACTGGCAGTAATATGATTTACTGATCTTAGCAACAGCAGTGATGAGATTAAATTGAGACATTACTGGATTGCTGGAGAGGCGCCAAATACATCTAGACACAACATTATGGACACTACACACACAAAAAAAAAACAAAAAAAAAAAACACAAAGCCAAAAAAAAAAAAATCACAGTATATTATGTGTGCATCTGAAATTGTCAGTGTTGTCCTTACAAAAATATTTTGTTGCTACTGCCCCAAGAGGGCGCTAGAGACAAAAGTCATTCAGATAAATCAGATAACCACTGTTCCCTGTCGATATGTTCACTCGTACTGCGTCGTAAGACGGTTGTATGGGAAAAACTCTTTTTTCAATCTTTTCAATCACACAGTGAAACTGCACGTCCATTGGTTCGTGCATTGCTATAAAATCGAACCAATGGCTCGGCGGCAGTGCTGAGCGAGCCTATGGCTATGCAGCTCGCCATAGCCCGCCGAAATGGGCAGGGTCTCTGACTATTTCGCCGCCGCATCTCAGATTTCTTCTCTTCAGCGACGAAGCTTCTTCCTCACTGACTCTTCGTTGACACCGAGATTCGCCGTTGAAACGCCTCAGCAGCCGGATTGGACCTTTTGCAGCGCTCAGCTCGCAGATCCCGGTCTATCCCCTGCCGCCATCCGGCGACTATCTAAAAGAGCCTCACAAAAGAGCAAATTTTGACGGCGTTGTTTGAAATGCCACGCCGTCATTGTAAGACGTGCAGGACTCCCCTGCACGCTGATAACGGTCATGCTGAGTGCGTGTCATCCTTGTGGAAATCCCACGCTGACGCTGCGCTCAGCGGGACTGACTACTCTCATTGCAAGAGTTTCAGTCTCGCCTCTCTGCGCTCACGGATAGCTTTCTTTTCAGAAAGCAACTCCACCCCTCGCAACCTCCCGTCTTTTTCCTCCCAGGGACCTGCGAGGAAAAGACAGCGGGGCAGAGGATTCGAGCGGCCAGAGACGAGCGAGCTCACGTCGGCTCAGTGTCCACGTGCCTCACTGTCACTGCAGAGAGAGGATTCGCCGGTCTTCTTCACTCAACCTGATCAATGTCCCTCCGCGGCTGTGAGCGACATGATCTCGTTCGGTGGGAGTGACGATGAGATGGATGACAGCCTTTCTCTGGCGGTTTTGGACGCGGAGGAGTTATCGGGCTCGGTGTCTGACCCCGCCCTCTTGCCGCCGTCCTCTTCACGCAGCGCCAGACACAGAACAGACGAGGAGCTCGTCCATGTGATGACTAAGGCTGTCAGTGAGCTCGGGCTCGAGTGGTCTCCGCCTGAGGAGCCGTCTCGCAGCAGGCTGGACGAGTGGTTTCTCCCGGGGCATCAGCAAGCCCTCGCTTCCGTCCTTCTGCTTCCTCTGCCCTCACCTCCTTAGACGGCGCTGAAGAGAAGGGATATGAGCACCTGCCCCCTCTGGATGAGTCTGTGGCCGCGCATCTCTGCCCGTCCACAGCTATTGGATGGAAAGCGAGGGCGAGCCATCCATCCAAGCCGTGCAGAGCCATGTCTGCACTCACTGGACGTGTCTACTCGGCAGTTGGACAAGCGGCTTCGGCGCTGCACTCTATGGCTGTGCTCCAGGTCTTCTAGGCCAAGATGCTCGCCAGTGAGGAGGCTGGTTTCGATGAAGCTTCACTCAAGGATGAAAAGTGCGACGGACCTGGCCCTGAGCACCACCAAAGCCACTGCCCAGGCCATTGGGCGGTCGATGTCCAGCCTGGTAGTGTTGGAACGCCACCTTTGCCTCACGTTGACGAAGATGAAAGAGGCGGATAAAGTTCCCTTCCTCGATGCTCCGGTCTCGTTGAACAGCCTGTTTGGGCCAGCTGTGGAGGGCTTTGCGGAGCATTTTACGGAGGCTCAGATGTCGTCTCAAGTGATGCCACACTTCCTCCCGAAACGCGCCAGGTCTTCTGCTGCTTCTAGTCGCCCCAAGCCTGCGCTGACTCAGCAGCCCGCCAAGCCAACGCGGGCCACTCACAAGTCCCGACCTGAGGATCGGCAGGATAGAGGGCGTTCCCGCCTCTGAAGTCCTCCTGATCAGCCAGGCAGAAAGAGTAGGGGCCCGAGTCTCGCTACCGCTGGACCACCCCATAAGCAGCCTCTAATGTGCCTCTTGTCACCCCGCTCAGTGCTGGGTGCAGAGGGAAGTGTGTTATTGGTTCCCCACGGGCCCACTCTAGCGCCCGGGCATCCAACCGCGGTGATAGCGGACAAAATGAAACATACATTTTCAAAAAGAGAGCAAATATCCCCTTCTGCCTACCATAAGTGTCCTACCCTTATGCAGCCAGTCTTTAGAACCTATTCAACCTCTTGCCACACGGGCCGAGGCCTGGCAGGCCATCCCCGGTGTGTCAGAGTGGGTAATGGCTACGATAAGACGAGGTTATTCACTCCAAGCGTGGTGGCTCGAAGACCACCACACTTCCGCGGTGTGGTCACCACCACAGTGCGCAGCAAGGACGCTCAGGTCCTGCGCACAGAGGTGATGAATCTGCTGGTAAAGGGAGCCATAGAAGTCGTTCCTCCAGTCCAGAGCGAGTCAGGCTTCTACAGCCGTTACTTCCTCGTCCCCAGAAAAGACGGTGCCTGGAACCTATTCTAGATCTCAGACTCCTGAATCATGCCCTGGTAAAAGGTCGTTCAGGATGATCACATTGAAGCAGATCCTCTTGCAAATATGCCCAGGGGACTGGTTCATGTCTTTGGATCTGGATGACAGGGGAGGTCTACAGACTCCTGAAGGCTCGGAACGCTGCCTTCAGAGCTGGAGATGAGGTGGGCCTGAGGACAGCTAGGGCCAATCTATCCCGCGGCATCAGAGAGGCTAAGAGACAGTACTCCAGGAGGGTAGCCCATCGCTTCAGCGACAGCGGGGACACTCGGAGCCTGTGGCAGGGGATTCAGACCATTACGAACTATAAGTCCCCACCGCGCACCTGTGACAGCACCATCCCCCTGCTGAACGAGCTGAACGCCTTCTTCGCTCGCTTTGAGGCACAAAACAGCACCACTGCAGAGAAGACCCCACCTCCTCCCGGCGACCAGGTGATGACGCTGTCCCCGGACAGCGTGAGGAGATCCCTCAGCAGGATCAATGCACGCAAAGCTCCGGGTCCTGACAACATTCCTGGTCGTGTACTGAGAGACTGTGCAGCGGAACTCACTGATGTCTTCACAGACATTTTCAACATCTCGCTGAGTCAGGCTGTTGTCCCCACATGCTTCAAGGCTACCACCATTATTCCAGTCCCGAAGAAGCCATCTCCATCCTGCTTCAATGACTACCGTCCAGTCGCACTTACTCCGATCCTCATGAAGTGCTTTGAACGGCTAGTCATGCATCATATCAAGTCTGCCCTCTCCCCCTCCCTGGACCCCTTCCAGTTTGCATATCGGTCCAACCGCTCGACCGATGATGCCATCGCCACTGCCCTCCACTCAGCACTCACACATCTGGACAAAAAAGACTCGTACGTCAGAATGCTGTTCATAGACTTCAGTTCAGCATTCAACACAATCATCCCTCAACAGCTCATTCACAAACTGGTCCAGCTGGGGCTCAACACCTCGCTGTGCAACTGGCTGTTGGACTTCCTGACTGGGAGACCTCAGGCAGTACGGGTCGGCAGTAACACATCCAGCAACATCACACTTAACACAGGGGCCCCTCAAGGATGTGTGCTGAGCCCCCTCCTCTTCACTCTGCTGACCCATGACTGCACACCGTCACACAGCTCCAACCTCTTCATTAAGTTTGCGGACGACACAACTGTGGTGGGTCTCATTAGTAACAGAGATGAGACAAACTACAGGTGCGAGGTGAGCCGCCTGGCCGGGTGGTGCAGTGACAACAATCTCTCTCTGAATGTGGAGAAGACGAAGGAGATTGTTGTTGACTTCAGGAGAGTGCACACTCGGCATGCTCCTCTGACCATCAACGGTGCGACCGTGGAAAGAGTGAGCAGCACCAAGTTCCTGGGTGTGCACATCACAGAGGACCTCTCCTGGACTGACAACACCGCAGCACTGGCCAAGAAAGCACAGCAGCGTCTCTACTTCCTCCGCAAACTGAGGAGAGCCAGAGCCCCGGCCCCCATCATGTGCACCTTCTACAGAGGCACCATCGAGAGCATTCTAACGAGCTGCATCACTGTGTGGTATGGCGCCTGCAATGCGTCCTGCCGCAAGACACTCCAACGCATAGTGAGAGCAGCTGAGAGGATTGTTGGTGTCTCTCTCCCCTCCCTCCAGGACATCTACAGCACCCGTCTCACCCGCAAAGCCCTCTGCATTGCGGGTGATTCCACCCACCCGACACACAGCTTCTTCAGTCTGCTGCCATCAGGAAGGAGACTGCGGAGTCTCCAGGCCAGGACCAGTAGACTGAAGGACAGCTTCATTCATCAGGCTGTCAGGAAGCTGAACTCCCTCCCGACCTTGCCCCCCCTCCCCTCTTTTGCCCCACGCACCACTGAACTCTGACCCCCCCCCCCCCTTACACACTGTGACCCGCACCAGTCACTTAGTGCACCACTGGACTGCCCACTACCTCAGTCAGTATTGAACTGACCCTACTCAACTACCTCTTCTGTCACTTTAAACAGCCTGATAAGCTATTTTTGCACTACACTCTTTATATCTGCACAGTTTTCGTTTTGTTAAGCTCTTTTTGCACTACACTCATATCTGCACAGTTTTGTTTTGTTTAGTTTTGTTTATTTAACCGATTTGCATTTCATCTGCCATGTGCCTTATACCACTTAATCAAACTCTTTTCTACAATGTCCTTATTTGTATATTTGTATAGTTTGTTTTTATATTTTAAACTGTATTTATTTGCATTCTACGTCTACTGTTAGTGTTTTGTTAACTGTATGCACCATGGGTCTGAGAGTCACGCAATTTCAATTCTCTGTATGTATGTGCTGTACATGTGGCAGAATTGACAATAAAGCAGACTTTGACTTTGACTTTGACTTTGAAAGACGCATACTTTCACATCCAGGTAGCCCCTCATCACAGACGATTATTGAGATTCGCATTCAAGGGGGTGGCATATCAATACAAGGTCCTCCCGTTTAGGCTCCCCGCACTTTTACGCAATGCATGGATGCGTCTCTCTCCCCTCGGTGACAGATGGGAATCTGCATCCTCAACTACCTCGACGGCTGGCTCATTCTGGCCCAGTCAGAAGCAGATTCAGCATCGCACAAGACCCTCCTCCTCAGCCACTTAGATTGCCTAGGCCACAGGGTCAACTTTGCCAAGAGCATACTGTCACCCAGCCAGCGAGTGTCGTTCCTGCGAGTGTCGAGCCAGCGAGCCAGCGAGTGTCGTCACCCAGTCAGCGAGTGTCGTTACAGTTATCAACTCAGTGCAGATGACAGCAGCTGTCTCAGTGAAACAAGCCATGACAATTCAGCGCCGCGTGGCCTCCTTCAAGGAAGGGACTGCCCACCCGCTCAAGGCTTTCCAGAAAATGCTGGGCCTTATGGCAGCAGTTTTGCCAGTACTTCAGTTGGGCCTGCTTCGCATGCGACCCATCCAGTTCTGGCTGAAGCAGAGGGTTCCATCCGTAGCTTGGTCTTTGGTCCGAAGAAGAGTCGGGTCTGCACATCAACTGCCTAGAGATGCGAGCAGTGTGCCGTGCCTGTCAATTCTTCCTGCCGGACATAAGGGGACACCATGTGCTAATACGCTCAGACAGCAGGTCCGTGGTGTCATATATAAATCACCAGGGCAGCCTCGTCTCGAAGTGCCTCTGCATGCTGGCGAACGACCTTCTTGTTGGGGCTCAGACCAATCTGCGCTCACTGAAGGCGACGCATGTGCCGGGCAAAATGGACCAAGGAGCGAACATGTTGTTGAGGAACAACGTCTCACTCTATGCGTTCCCTCCAATTGCTCTGCTACCGCAGGTACTCAGACGAGTCAGGGAACAACGGCACAGGCTTCTTCTAATAGCCCCCCTCTGGAGGAACCAGCCGTGGGTGTCAGAGTTATTCCAGCTGCTCGAAGCAGCCCCGTGGCCCATTCCCTTGAGACAGGACCTCCTCTCTCAAGTGAACGGCATGCTGTGGCATCCACGGCCCGAGTTATGGGCCCTGCATGTGTGGCCGCTCAATGGGAGCCTTTCGACCTCCCAGAGCGTGTCTTGAACACTATGACAGAAGCTAGAGCCCCGTCTACCAGGCGCCTCTATGCTCTGAAATGGTCTATTTTCTCAGCTTGGTGCCAAGACTGCGACTTAGATCTGGTTACCTCTGATGTATCAGTGGTTCTTTTGTTCTGCAGGAGAGGCTGGATAATCAGCGTTCCTCATCTACCATCACAGTTTACACGGCAGCCATAGCGGCTTTCCATGCCCCTATTGCTGGCCGATCGGTGGGCAGGAATAGTGCGGTGGTCCAGTTTATATGAGGCGCCAGGAGAATTAACCTCCGCGTCCTCGTACAGTTCCACCTTGGGACTTACCAACCGTACTAAGGGCCTTGGAAGGCCCCCCGTTTGAACCATTGCAATCCACGAGCCTCAGATCACTCTCGTTTAAAACTGCCCTGCTGTTAGCGCTGGCGTCGGTTAAGCGAGTAGGGGACCTACAGGCCCTTTCCATCAACCCTGCTTGCCTGGAATTTGGGCCTAACGACTCCAAGGTCGTCCTGAAACCAAGGCTGGGTTATGTACCTAAGGTGCTCTCCACTCCGTTCAGAGCCCAGGTCATAGCACTTTCTGCACTTTCAAATGGGTGTCCATTTCAGAAATTTGTGAGACGGCCGGATGGTCCTTGTCGTCCACATTTGTAAGGTTTTACAACCTGGACGTCCCTGCCTTGCAGGCCAGAGTCCTTTCTGCTTAGTTTGCCGCCTCCGGTTAGTTAAGCAGTCTTATGGGTTCACCTGACCAACATTGTTTAAGTCCCTCCTTCACTTGGGCGGTCCATATTATATGGCACTAGGTATACTTACGGGACGACACCCAGGCCACGGATGACCCTGAGGGCTCAGCCTGTGCTTAGTGTATTCTGTTGACTCCCCTGGGTCTTCTCTCATGTGAGTCTTGGTTTTGAGTTGTTCCCCATCATACCACGGCGTGATTGTACTGGTTCCCATACAAGCGTCTTACGACGCAGTAGGAGTGAACATATCAACAGGGAACATACTCGATTACTTTCGTAACCTCGGTTCCCTTAGATATGGGAACGAGTACTGCGTTCCTGGCCGTGCTATGAGCTGCACGCCTCAGTCGCTTCATTCGAAGAAATCTGAGATGCGGCGGCGAAGCGGCCGCTTATATAGCCAGAGACCCTGCCCATTTCGGCGGGCTATGGCAGGCTGCATAGCCATAGGCTCGCTCAGCACCGCCGCCGAACCATTGGTTCAATTTTATAGCACTGCACGAACAAATGGACGTGCAGTTTCACTGCGTGATTGAAAAGGCTTCAGTTGAAGAGGAAAAAAGAGTTTTTCCCATACAAGCGTCTTACGACGCAGTACTCGTTCCCATATCTAAGGGAACCGAGGTTACGAAAGTAACCGAGTACGCTATCAGTCATCAACCTCAGATGCTAGCAATGCAATGCATCCTGGGAAAGGTGAATTACAGTATCCATTTACCAAGATGGGATAAGAGAGACCCTTCACATTCACTCCACTGAACACAACATGACACAAATCTGCAGTCTAAAGCAAGATCAACAATACAGCTGCCAAATGAAGCTTAGCATGCAGTTTCATTTTTTATTCAAAAAACAGGGAAATTTATATACCCTATTTTCAGACACTGATAGTGAAATGTTATTCCAGCTCTACTAATTAAAAGCATTACACTGAACTTTGCTAATCATAGAACCATCCATACATAATTTCCTGTATTGCATGTGAGAACTAGACTGATTTATCATTCCGTGTCTCCCATTTCATTACCAGTACAAATATACCAAGATAAACAATCATACAGCTATGATCTCATTTGTTCGAGCAGTTTATTGGACTATACTCTGAAATGGGTTTAGACTGCATGATGTGCTTTGGGTGTAGATGACTGTCGGATGTTTTGTCCCTCTGCAGTGAACTAAACAGGGCAGGTCATGTTCACAACTGTTGCTAGTAATTACCTCTGACACAGGGACTGAGACTGTAAATAGTCCCAGCGCCTGTAAAAATGTCACTTATTTGTGGGGAATTACTAAAACAATACTAAACAATTTGATAAAATGTAGTTGCCTGGGCAATATGCAAAGTAATGTAGCTTTATTAGTAAAGATTTCAACTGATGTGTGGTTAGTTATGGTTACAGGTAGTTAGGTAAGGTTGTTTATTTTATAATGACTTTTTTTGAAGATGGCTCATCTAATCAGAATTTAGTGCCAGAATGATACATTTTATAATGTGTGAAAAACAATATTTTATTTTGTATGATATATGATATTGTAGTGTCTATTGAATCACAGACACTAACATTTTATACAATAAGAGATTCTAATAGTTTTTTTCATTTGGCCTTGACAGAATGCTGACAATTGCCAAAGTTTTTCAGAAAGATCAGAAAAAAAATAAAAAAATTTTTTTTTTTGAAAAATGTTGATAGCCAAACAGTTTTAGTTCCCTTTGACTCCCATTGTAGCTTTTGTCCATTCAATGGAAGTAAATGACCAAAACTGATTATCATCATTCTTCAAATTATGTTATTTAATGTTCCAGAATAAATAAAGTTAATACAGATTTGGAACAACATGAGGGTGAGTAAGTGGACAGAATTTTCATTTTTGGGTGGACTATCTCTTTAAAATCTGTAATTTCAGTTAGCACCGATTACTGTAAAATATAATATAACACTAAATAATACATATTTTTTAATAATATATTTTAAGTTACCACATTCAGTTACTTTATATCACTTTATCACTAGTTCTGGGTTAGTTAAAACCAGCATGATGGAAGATTTAAAAGAATCTGATATATAAAAGCTGTGTAATCATGCTGAAAACTTCCAGTATACTTGTCTCTGTCCCAGTCAATCCTTACAAAGAGGGATTTACTGGCTTTAAGGTCTTTCTATGGATTTTGCAAATGTTTGGATCATAATGCAGACAGTGAGTCATATCATTCCCTCAAGGCTACAACTCTGAACCAGCAGTCTGGGATGTATGGCTCTGTTTAGACCAATGAGGTTCTAGTCTGCACTCACCACCCGATAACGTGACCCTTTTCTTTGTCAACATCATCGGTAAGACCCTATAGTGGCACACATTTATTTAAACATGGCCAGAAGGCTTTCTTTGATTTCTCTCTTTGTCTCTCTCACACACGGATGCTGTTACAGTGTGTGAAATATGCAGTATATATTGTATGAATGATAAAACTGAGTTGAATTACCCACATAAGAGCAGTCAGATTCTGGATTTTGCAATTCACTTGTACAATAAAACTCAGCGCTATTTTTGACATATATTCTACTCCCTAATTTTAAAAGTCTGTCTATTGAGCACTTGCAGAGCACAGTTTTAATCTTGCTGGTATTTAAGCTGATAAACTCACTTTAAACAATGACACAGTTACACATTTGGGCTATCATTTACAGTACATATTTTAGTATCAGTTTTGTCTGAAAACCTAGTTTGGGATATATTAGGTTTCGGTTGAACAAGATTAGGAGCTCGACTCAAACTAACAGTGTCCACATTAGAACCACACCTCAATGTGTTGGAGCATGTAAGAGGTGGGGTGCATGTAAAAGACATATAGTATTCAAGGTTATTATAGTTTTGCATTTTAAAATTTGTTTTTATTTCAATAATAATTTCAAATTTATTTAACTTACAGTTTTTTTAGTTAGTTTCAGCAATGATTTTCATTTTTACAGTTTAGGTTTTATTTCATGGACCTTCCTATTTCTTTATATACACCATTAGTCAATAAATTTGAGGTTGGTAAGATTCTTTTTTTTTGTCTTCATTCATTTGATCAAAAATAAAGTAATAACAGTAATATTGTGAAGTATTATTAAAATTCAAAATAACGGTTTTCTGTATATTTTTTAATATACTTTAAAATGAAATCTACTCCTGTGATGGCAAAGCTGAATTTTCAACACCATACTCCAGTCTTTAGAGTCACACGATCCTTCAGAAATGATTCAGAAATAGTATTAAAAGTAGTATTTTTAATAAAAGTATTAAAGTACATAAAATCAAAAATCATACTGACCCCAAACTAGTGTATTTCAGTTATAGATTTAGTAATTATAGTTAAGGAATCAGTTAAGGATTCAAAAAAAACACTGTTTAGATTTGCATCTAAAATAATCTTGTCAAGGCTAGACATAATGACTTTGTGATTTATTCATACAACAAATAAAAACAATCTGTGGTGAAGTCAAAAGTTTAGTGGTCTAGTGACTCACTGGTTGGAAGAGATCCTGTGTTATTTTATTTAAATTAAGTTTAAACTGGTTTGATATACTTGACCTCTGTTGTGTGACACTAATAAAATTCAGAAGAGACATTCACTTTTTGGCCGATCATTCAATTTTAGCCTCTAGCAATGAGGAGACTTTTGATGAGTAGAGAGATAAAAGCAGAAAAATTATCATATGGCTTAACAATAACATTATAGGGAACTTCAATGATCGTTTAGTTTAAGATAACTAAGGTGTGTTTACTGTTTATAAGGGGACAGAACAAACCTGAAGACATTTGTAGTAAAGTTGCAGCATACAATAATGACCGTGATAAGGTCTCAAGGACGTTGCAGTCAAGTGTCTGTAAGATTCTTACTGTTACTGTTGTATCTGTGATATGATACTTGAAAACAATACAAGACGAGGTGTATACGTGAACACACTTCAGCTTTTTACTTAACAGAATTCCCCATGAAACAGGCACGAGCAAACAATCTTGCATGTGTGAACAACAGACATACATAATAGAACAATGATGTCTGTCCTGCTAATGATACACAACATTTCCTCTTCCCTTAAGAAGAGAAGGACATAAATGTAGCACGTATTTCCAGTCAAGGTGTTTTTTATTTATTTATTTTTATTTTATTTTTTTTTCTTTACGTGTTAAGTCTATGCCTCTGAACTTTAGCAAAATAAATCAATGTACTGCTACTATGGCCTCTGCCATAACCATGACCCTAAACAGTTTCTATCAGTCTCTGTAGTGGTTTATGGACACGTGTTGGATAGCGTCTTTCCTCACAGGGCACCCTCTCATTGTCTGCTGAAACAGTGCTGGTTTCAGAATGGGGTGTAGATGATGGTGATAGGGCTGGGTGAGGACAAGGACTCTGGCCATCTATGCTTGGAGGAGATGATGATGGTAGCTCTACTTGAGAGACAGAAGAAACATGCCAAATTGAGAGCTCTTCTGCTTTTGTCAGTTCAGTTTTCCTTAGCTGGTCGACATGTCGCCGCCATAGTGTACCACCCGACAGCTCAACCCGGTAAGTCAATGGTCCAGTTTGCTCCTTAACTGCAGCAATGACCCACTTGCAGTCTCCCCTGTAGCTTCTTGCTAGCACAGTCTCTCCAACTGCAAAGGTCAGTGTGGCTCTGGCAGAATTCCTCAGGCTTTGTTTCATTTGCCTGTCCTGCACAGTTTGTTTGAGATTTGGCAGTATCAGATCCAACCTAAATGAAGTGGACGTCCCATGAACAACATAGCTGGAGTTTGGTTTGTAGTTGCATGGGTGGCATTTCTGTATGCGAACAGAAAGTTGGACAGCTTTTGCTGGAGTGTCAATTTCTCATGTGCCATAGCTTGGAGTCCTCGCTTAAGGGTTTGTACAAACTGCTCTGCTTGTCCGTTAGTTGCTGGGTGCCATAGGGCAGACGTGACATGTCTGATGCCATTTCTGCGAAGGAATGTCTGGAATTCAGTGGCAGTAAATACTAACTGATGAGGAACTCCAGTTCTGGCGAACAGGTCCCTCAGTACCTCGATGGTGCGTGCAGAAGTGGTGGTACTCATTATGAAAACCTCAGGCCATTTGGAACAGGCATCAACTACCACCAGGAATGTGAATGAATGGTCCATGAATGGTCCTGCAAAATCGACATGTACTCGCTCCCAAGGAGATGCTGGCCATTCCCATGGGTGAAGTGGTGCATGTTCTGGCTCATTCTGTGTCATTTGGCAGCCCGGGCACTGCAGTGTCAGCCCCTCTATCTCTTGATCCATCCACGGCCACCACACATAACTCCTGGCGAGCGCCTTCATCTTCACCACTCCTAGATGTCCTTTATGCAGCTCATCCAAGACACTAGATCTTAGTCTGGTTGGTATGATGGTTTGCAACCCCCACATCACACACCCAGCATTTAGAGAGACATCAAGACTTTTTGCATAGTATGCGGGCAGCAGCGATTTGTGATGGGTTGTCCAGCCTTTAAGTGTTGCCAAATACACTTGTGACAGAGTCTTGTCACGTTTGGTTTCTGTTTTCACCATATCTGCTGTGACAGGCAGGCCTTCGGTTTGGCTGATGGAGAACATATCCAGAACTCCTTCCTCTCCATATTCATCTTTTGACATTTCTGATGGCAAACGAGACAGTCCATCTGCATTTGCATGACATGCAGTGCATTTGTACTCAATCTTGTAATGATGTCCCCCAAAAACAATGCCCAGCGTTGCATACGAGCAGCTGCTGTGGCAGGGATACCTTTCTGTGGGCTGAAAATAGAAGTAAGTGGCTGATGATCTTTAACCAGGGTAAATTCCCTGCCGAAGAGATAGTGGTTGAATCTTTTGACACCCCACACTAAACTCAACGCCTCTCTGTCAATTTGGGCATAATTCTTTTCAGCTGCAGACAAAGACCACGAGGCAAAAGCAATGGGCCTCTCGCTACCATCTTCCATTACATGTGACATCACTGCCCCAATCCTGTAAGGAGAAGCATCACATGCCAACTTCACTGGGAGGGATGGATTATAATGTGTCAGGACCATGTCGGATGTTACCAGCCTCTTTTCTTCCTGAAAGGCACGGACACAGTCCTGATTCCATTTCCTCTGTCTGCCTGACTGAAGCAATGCATTGAGGGGATGAAGGACAGTTGCCAAGTTGGGTAAAAACCTGTTGTAATAGTTCACAAACCCTAAAAAGGATCTGAGCTGGGAGACATCTTGCGGCTTTGGGGCATTCAGCACTGCCTGCGTTTTGTCTTTACACTTGTGCAACCCTTGGGCATCAACAACGTGGCCACAATATGTGACACTGGGCTTGAAAAATTCGCATTTATCCCGCCTGGCTCTGAGCCTGTATTCCTCCAGTCGTTTAAGGGCAGCTTTCAGGTTTTTTAGATACTCGTCATCTGTTGCACCCGTTACGATTATGTCATCAAGACAGCACTGTGTTCCAGGCACCCCTTGAAGAACTTGATCCATTGCACATTGCCAGAGAGCTGGGGCTTTAGCTACTCCAAATACCAGCCTGTTGTAACGATAAAGACCCTTAATCGTGTTGATGGTCAGGTAGGGTTTCGAATCATCTTCCATTTCCATCTGGAGGTAGGCATCCGCTAAGTCCACCTTTGAAAACCACTGTCCACCTGACAAATTGGCAAAAATGTCCTCAATTTGAGGTAGAGGGTACTGTTCTGCTTGTAGCGGATTAATAGAGACCGTGAAGTCCCCTCATAATCTCACTGTGCCATTTTTTTTTACTACAGTGACTACAGGTGTCGCCCATGGACTCTAGTCCACCTTGGACAGCACACCGTTTTCCTCTAGCTGATCCAGCTCATTTGCGACCATTGGTCGGATGGCGTATGGAACTGGATGTGTTTTGTGAATCCGTGGAATTGCACCATCTTTAAGCACAATTTTTCCTTTGATGGATTTAAGGGTGCCAATACCGCTCTGAAATACAGGGGCAGCATCTCTCAAGATCAGTTCCAGTTTTTCCTTAGTAGTCTGTGCAACAACAGGCAGTGACTTGAGGTTTTTGATCTCGTTCCAGTCCATCTGAAACATTCTTAACCACTCACGACCCCACAACGGTGCACCTCCATTTGGTATTATATACAAGTTGAGAATTTTCTTTTGATCGTTATATTCTATTGTCACGGGCAGCACACCACGTGGTCTCACTTTTTCTCCAGTATATTTTTTAAGAGCAATGGAAGATGGGTTGAGCTCCTCTTTGTTGAAAAGGACCTTATACAGACCTGCACTTATAATCACTCTCAGACATAACTGAAACAGCCGAACCTGTGTCTAACTCCATTTTTACCACGTGATCATTTAGCTTTGGCATGAGCCACATGGCCTGTTTGTCTTTTTCACCCAGACTGAACAGTTCCAGACTGGCCAATGCATCCTCACTGTCGCTGTCTGATGCCTCATCAATTTTATGCATGTTTCGCTTGTTAGTGTGATATCGCTTGTCCTTCTCAACCCCTTTTGTTTAGGCACTGCGACAAACTCTTTGAATATGCCCTGTTTTGTGACATTGTCTGCATTCTACATTTTTGAATCTGCACTGGGAGGGGAGATGGGAGAGGTTTCCACAATGAAAACAAGGGGTCTGTTTTGTTCTGTTTACTGTTGACAGCTTATTTACATTTCCAGTCTTTACATCACTTTTCTAACTCGAGAGCATCTTTGGCTGCAGTTTCCATTGAAATGGCAATTTCTACTGCTCGTTTAAATGTTAAATCCGGCTCCGTCAACAGTCTCTTTTGAATTCCTTCATGATGAATTCCACATACTAAACGATTGCGTAGCGCGTCGTATAACACTTCCCCAAATTGGCAATGCTCCGTTAACTTCTTTAATTTGGCCACATAAGTGGAAATGCTTTCTCCCTCATACTGATTTCGTTTATAGAATCTGAAACGTTCAGCAATCAATAACGGTTTGGGTGACAAATGCTCTTGCATTACTTGAACAAGTTCTGCAAATGTCTTCTGTGCAGGTCTGTGTGGAGCAGTCAGGCTACGCAAAAGACTGTACGCTTTTCCGCCCATTGCACTAAGGAGTACAGCGACATGTTTATCTTCTCCTATATCATTCGCGGTGAAATACTGTTGCAGTCTTTCAATATACATTTTCCAATTTTCCGTGGAGTTATCAAATGCATCCACTTTGCCTATGTAAGCCATGCTCGCTGATCACAGTACTCACACGGACTGCTCTCTCGGACCGCCCAACTTTCATCCTTAGGTTTTCTTTAATGCGAATTCAGTCAATCCCATCCTCGTCGCCACTGTTGTATCTGTGATATGATACTTGAAAACAATACAAGACGAGGTGTATACGTGAACACACTTCAGCTTTTTACTTAACAGAATTCCCCATGAACCAGGCACGAGCAAACAATCTTGCATGTGTGAACAGCAGACATACATAATAGAACAATGATATCTTTCCTGCTAATGTTACACAACACTTACATAGATGTTGTCTTTCTGGTATCGCTGATGAAGGTTGTGCATGATGGCAGCCTCATGGAGCTCTGCCAGTGTGGACATGTCCTCCACTCCATCAATGCTGCTCTGGTGCATGGGGGACACCTTCTCTCTGTTCACCTCCGCCTGATGCAGGTACACCACCTGAAAGACAGAAACAGACAGAGTGGGCTTAACAAAATAACACAGCTTCCACGCACACCAACCTGCTGATACACACACAGATGCATGAGCAGTATGTCACTAAAGGGGAGAGGATCCTTCCTGGGCCATTTTAAGGGAATGCCTGCAGTTGAATAACGCATTAGTCAGACAGCAGGGTTCCCGCTTTTCTGTTCTATAGAGTTTCAGCGTGCTGAGGCCTTTCTTTACCCTTTCTTTACCAGGCACTGCTTGACAAAAACACCTGATGTGTTGCCAAGTAGAGAGTACAGTCTGGCCTATTTAAACTTGGCAAAAAGGAAACAGGAGTTAACATTAAACGTGTTTTTGCATGTGTAATATGTAGCTTATAAATGTCAGTGTTTGTATTAAAGGGATAGCCATTCATTTTCATAGTATTTTTTTCCATACTATGGAATCAATGGCTACCATGAACTGTTTGGTTACCAACATTCTTCAAAATATCTTCTTTTGTGTTCAACAGCTCAAAGAAATTCATACATGTTTGGAACAACTTGAGGGTGTGTAAATGATGACAGAATTTTCATTTTTTGGTGAACTAACTCAACAAACATGAAATATGAAGTAACTTTTTTTTTTAATTTTTCAATGGATTGTATGCACAATAAAGAATAAATTACACTGTATATATTACACTGTGACTTTAGTATCAAGAGACAACTATAATTAAGCCATTTGTATGTTGATTTCCTCAAAAATGAGGGTCTGCAGGCAGGAAACGTTTTAATATCCATGTAAATTACATGAACTTTGATAAAAGGTGCTTTGCTTTATTTGAGTGGACAGAACAAAAGGAAGAGACATTCTCTCTCTCCTTCTCAGCATTCTGTCTATTTCATTTCTGCTGAAACCTCACTCGTGTCACCCGTTTCCACAGTAACCAGAGAGCACAGCCCAGTTCATGATGAGAGAGCTAAGAGCCTGATAGATTAAAAATCAATACAGCCACTAATGTGTGTGTGTGTGTGTGTGTGTGTGTGTGTGTGTGTGTGTGTGTGTGTGTGTGTGTGTACCGTTTACTTCAGGTATGGATTTATGAGCTGTTTCTATTCAAACCTATTAAATCACTCACAATCTTTTTAAGTGAGTGCACATGTACATATATCCCAGCACTGGAGAGCAAGACAGAGAGAGATTTATGTCTGCCTTAGTTACATCCTGCTAAATTGGGGCTGACAGACTGAAGAGAAGAAGGAAAGGTCAAAGTTTATGAGCTGAGACAAGTTGCTGCTAATCAATACAACTGACGGTAATGACATTGACCTTCCAGAATCCTGATCAGAATCAAACCTCATTTAGACATATAAAGAAACAAACCTGATTTCGAATAAAGTAACACAGAATTTCAGTGTATTTGAGTGTGTGTTTTGAAAAGAGAGCATAGAATTAAGAGACATAATATACACTCAAATCTCTGTATCACTTATCCACCTTATTTTTCCCAGAAGAGCTGGCGCGGACATTTGTATATTTAATGTGTCTGGCTTCCGGCGTCATTCGCATCCAGCTAATTTTAGCTGTACAAAACCGCTCATTTTGCTGCTTGATATTGCAAACTGGTGTGTCTTATCATATTATTTTAATGTATTATGTTAATTATGAACACTATGTTTTGTAGTGCAAACAGTTTTACAGTTTACTGCATGTTGTTCTTCTTCTCGTTATTTCCCTATAGTGGCTAATGAACCGGAAGTCTCACACATTCACAGAAAACGGCTTACTTCCGCGTTGAAAAATAAGGTGGATACATTTATGGTATGTTTTTTGCCCTTTCGGAGCTTGACAATAACTAACACATGACTAACATACATCCAGCTAACAGGGAACATACTCATACTCTGCCAAAGGAACAAAGGTTCTAGCAACAATAATGGAATATTTGTTCAAAGTTCTAGTCTTTAATAATGTTCTCTTTGATAATCTGGTCTTCTCAAAACATTAGCACAAAACATTATCTATAAATTGTTTATGGAACTTTATTCTCTGAAACGTTATAGTTAGACATTCACTATTTCATAGGTGTTACAACTTGTTTTAGAATGAACATTCTAAAGAACATTCAAAAGTAACTTTCACATAATGTGTACAAAATGATAAAATGGAATGTTTCAAGTTCACATAGAAAGAAAAACTTTTCTACAACTAATGTTTTGAACATTCTGAGAACATTCAGCAATAACATATTTATAACTTAATGGGAATGTTAACAAAATATTTTTTGTTAACAGTATCTGATGTGTATTGGACATTTTTCAGATACTCAATTTGTTGTATGTATCTGTACTAACTTATTTTGGGGACAAAATTTTAAGTCAAATAAACCTGACAAAATTCCTAAAACCTCCTTTTCAGGTCATCCTCATTTGTAAAAATGGAATAAAAAAGTTAAATTTTTTTTTTTTTTAAATATTTTAAAAAATGCAGAGAGTTTTCAGTTAGGGTAAGGGTTAGGGTTAGGAAACCATATTTATAACTATCTGTACATAAAAAAAATAGAAGTAGCCTATTTGTAATGTCCCCATTTAGATAGCTATGTAAATGTGTGTGTGTGTGTTTGGTTCATGATGATTGTAAGTTTAGATGCTGAAAAGAGGAGATGAGGAGGTCTTCATGCTCCATTTTGTCCACCCACCCACTCACACACGCACACAAGCACACAGCCGCTCCATCTCTCTCCCCTCAGCGCATGGATAGTCCTGCAAATCTGTTTGATGTTTGAAGCTGCTTTGCATGATTCAGACGAAAGCTGAAAAAGAGCATGAGAGAGAGAGAGAGAGACTATAAGCACCAGTGACCTACATTCCCACCTATAGAGAAATGGAAGCGCAACAGAATGCAGGGGTCCTGAGATGCATGTTTAAATTTGAATTAAAAACAAGGCCCACATGGAGTGAGACACTGAAAAACAGTTAGATGTGACATAATTGTTAAAGACATCTGTCTGCTTGTGCACACAGACCAAAAATGGTATCTAAGAAGTAATAAAAGATTGCCCTGTGTGAATGACCTTTACGTTTACCACAGACAGACTGATGACCATTTGGATTGCAGGGGACTGTAGGTCAGTGATAGGCTTGTGTTCATTAATATGGAAATAAGGCAAACAATATATGGATTTTTTAAAGCCATTTACAATTTTTTAAGCTATTTACAATTCTTTCATTTGTCACAATAATCTATTGTTGTCACGCCCCTGGACTGTTTTGTTGTGGTTTTTGCTCCCCATGTGTTCCCTGTGACCCAGTTTCTCCCCAGTCTGATTGTGTTGATTTGCTCCAGGTGTGTCTCCTTAGTTCTTTGAGTGTCCTGTCTTTAAAAGCCCCAGTCCTTTCAGTTAGTGTTGGTCGGTCTTTGAATGTCTTCTAGTGTTCTATGTTCCCTATATGGATTAAAGACTCTCAGTTTGTGTATTCTCCGTGTCTCCTCGTTCCTGGCTCCAGCGTTCGTGACAGAAAGACCGACCAAAACAGTTACCTCCGTGTGTCTAACCTCCGTTTTGTTTTCCGTTTTCAATCAGTGTTTTTGTTTCCGTTGTGTTGCCCCATGGATCCCTACGTCCGGCCCGAATTCCTCCTCCTCCTGCTGGAGCAAGAGGACCGATCTCTCGAGGACCATACACGACTTTTCCTGATGTTAGCTAACGCCACCAGCTACCCGGACGGCGCGCTCTGCACATTCTATAACGCAAGCTTGAACACCGCGTGCAGAGCGCTGTCGTCCGAGGATGGTCCTCGAGAGGATTTCGCCGCCTTCGTGGAGTGGACACTGGCGAGGCACGGATCCCCGTTCACCGTCTGTGCCGAGGGGGATCTCGCCAGTGCCACTCCTGACCCAGAGCCCAGCCCACCAACTCCCCGCAGTGCGGAGCACCAGCCCGAGCCCACCAATGACGGAGAGCCATTTCCCGCTACGATCCACGAGCCAGCGCCTAGCCGAGCGACTGAGCGGAAGATCGTCCCGGAAGTTGAGCCCAACACGTCAGATCAGGTGCGAGAGCTGATTACGTGGGAGCCAGCCGTGGACGGTGTGAGCGCGGAGTGGAGCTCCGCCCCCTGCACCACGGCTGAGGGTGAGCTGATGATACATCTGGGGCTGCTAGACTTTGAAGGGGATCTGTTGGACTGGGAACATGATCTGGAGGTCGACGCTTCCCCTATCCTCTCTCCGTCTCCGCTGGTTCCAGCCAGCTCCGCTCCTCCCGAGCGCCCCCCTGTGCCCGCTTCCCGAAAGCGTCCTCCAGAACCCGCGCCTCCAGAGCGCCCCACAGTGTCGGCTCCCATTCCGGAGTTAACCCCTGGAAGCCCGGAGGATCTCAAATGCCCACCCTCCCACCCGCTCCTGCCTCCTCCACCACCGATGTCGTCTGGCAGCCCCTCTGCTCGCCCTCAGCCCTCCATCAATGCGGTGCGAGCTCCGCGGGTCTGCCATCCTCCATCGCCGTGGCTGGAGAATCCCTCACCTCCACTTCCAGCCTCCGAGGCCCAGACTCCACCTCGGTCCGTAGACCCAGCGGCTCCACCTCGGCTCCTAGCTCCCTCGCCTCCACCGTCATCCATCGATCCACCAGCTCCACCAGGCTCCCTCGTCCCTCCGGCTCCGCCTTGGTCGGGCGTCGACCCGCCATCGCCTCGGGACTCCTCTCCTCTGGCTGCGCCTCGTCTCTCCGTCCCACCGGCTCCGTTGGGCTCCTTCCTCCCTCCAGCTCCACCTTGGTCCTCAGTCGCTCTGGCTCCGCCGCGGATCTCCGGAGCTCCGCCTCTGCCTCGGTCGCCAGAGCTCTCGGCTCCACCCTGGCCCCCCGGATCCTCGGCGTCACCCTGGCTCGTCGGCTCTCCGTCTCCACCTCGGGCTCCTCCTCCACCTGCTCCGCCTCCGTTGGTCGGCCCCCTGGAGTCGGCGGCCATTCCTCCTCCATGGCTCCTCCCTCCGTCGGCTCCACCATGGGCCATCATCATGGCTGTGGCCTAGGTCCTGCCAGGCTCCTCCTGCTCCGAGTCCCTCCTGTCTCCTCCCTGGCTCCTCCCTCCTTCGTCGCCTCCCTGGTCTCTGTCTGCCGGCCCCCTCCCGGTTGTCCGTCCTCCTCCTGAGCCGCCGCCATTGTTCCCACCCGTTCCCCCCCCCCTCTGTTGTTCCACGGTGCGAGGACGCACCTTCCGGGAGGGGGGAGTAATGTCACGCCCCTGGACTGTTTTGTTGTGGTTTTTGCTCCCCATGTGTTCCCTGTGACCCAGTTTCTCCCCAGTCTGATTGTGTTGATTTGCTCCAGGTGTGTCTCCTTAGTTCTTTGAGTGTCCTGTCTTTAAAAGCCCCAGTCCTTTCAGTTAGTGTTGGTCGGTCTTTGAATGTCTTCTAGTGTTCTATGTTCCCTATATGGATTAAAGACTCTCAGTTTGTGTATTCTCCGTGTCTCCTCGTTCCTGGCTCCAGCGTTCGTGACAATTGTGACTAAATTATTAATATACAGTAAAACATAATATTGTGAAATATTACTACAATTTAGAAACAAATACAAAGCTGAATTTTTAGCATCATTACTCCAGTCTTCAGTGTGACATGATCCTTCAGAAATCATTCCAATATGCTGACTTAAGAAACATTTCTTATTGTTAATGTTGTTAATCAACATTGAAATCAGTTGTGCTGCTTAATATATTTTTGTGGAAACAGTGATAATAAGTAATTGATGATAAGTAAGTTTAAGTTTAATAACAGTGTTTATTGGAAATAAATCTTTTGTAATATTATAAATAACTTTACTGTGATCAATTTATTAATTTATTAACCTAATATAATTAATTATGTCTTTGAAAGAAAAAAAAGTCATACTGACCCCAAAATTTTAAACTGTATTGTGTATGCATGCCATTAAATGCAATAAATTCTATTAACATATTAATAAAATATAATGCAATTAATTTCTTAAGGCATTTTCATCTCATCCACTGAGCTTACTTTCAGCATCTGCTGATGTTTCTCAGTGTAAAATGAATTAGAAATAGCTCTCACATACATGACGACACAAAGAAAGGCCATCTCAGGAGGGGGTGTGTGAGATGCCTTCGAGCGCTGTAGCTCAGAGTTGCATGTGAACTCTTACAGTTAACTTCTGAAATTTAGGTCACAGTCTATATTTGTGCCTCAGAGTTCTTAAATCCTATAACAAACCTGTGAATGCTTTAGGTGAACTTGCACACACACACACACGTGCACTGAAGCACTGAAGCAGAAGACTCACCTCAGCGTGAATAGTAGGAAGTAGATACTCACTGACCAATGCTCCGGAGGGCACACACAAATACACACCCACCAAAAAAAGAACCCACATACAGTTTGTCCAGCTGATACAGAGAAATATGGGAAAACACACCAGATTTACTGATATACTGACAGGAGAACCTAAAAGGACAAGGCCAACATTATGACCACCGACATTATAAGTGACCTTTTTCACATCCTCAAATTCAACCTGAAAGGACAAGGCAGACAATGCAGTCTTCTATGACGGAATCAAATTCTTCCAACACAATATAGCTCTGTGACAAAATCAGAAGAACCCTGCTAGCATAACTACATTACAAAAACATTTTAAAGTCATGAGAAGGTTATGATAACACTTTTACGTTATTCTTTTAAAGGAATAGTTCACCCAAAAATGTCAATTTGCTGAAAATGTACTCACTCTCAGGCCATTCAAACTGTGGATGGGTTGGTTTCTTCATCAGAACAGATTTGGAGAAATTTAGCATTATATGACTTTCTCACCAATGGATCCTCTGCAGTGAATAGGTGCCATCAGAATAAGCTGATAAAAATATTACAAAAATCCACAAGTAATCCAAACAACTCTAGTCCATCAATTTACTACTTGTGAGTCCTCTATATAAAATATTGCTTTTTCCAGTGAAAAAGTTGCCTCATCTGAATCAGGAGAGAAATATGCACACCTCAAGCACCATTTACAAGTAAAAACAGCCAAAATATGTTGGTGGATTTTGATGTGAGAGGACAACAGGGGATGGACTTTTTCACTGGAGGAACATTATTATGGATTATGGACTGACATTTTGGGGAAATTTTTGGATTTGTTTCTTGCAAACAGCTTTTCACTTCACAAAATGTTAACTGACGGACTGGAGTCATGTGAATTACTTGTGGGTTATTGTGATGTTTTTATCAGCTGTTTGAACTCTCATTCTGATGGCATCATTCACTTGCATACATTGGTGGGCAAGTGACGTAATGCTAAACTTCTCCAAACTTGTTTAATGAAAAAACAAACACCATCTACATTTTGGATGGCATGAGGGTTAGTACATTTTCAGCAAATTTAAATTTTTGGATGAACTATTCCTTTAATGTGTTTTTGTATTATGCAAAGTTTTTTATTATGTTAATTTTTATGCATATATTCACACATTATTCATAATGTTGCAGAAAGGTAGCAGGTTGCATCTGGTTGAATTTTGGTCTTGGTTACATTTGTATATCTTAGTTGTGTTTTTTTTTTTAAATGTTTCAATTCACATATACAATCCACACAAGCATGCAGCGCATATTCTGTCCCAGTAACTCGGTCAGAACCACTGCAGGAATGGGGTCACACCCATACTTAACTAAATTATTAACCAAATCAGAAACGAGAGCGAGAGAGAGAAATAAAGCGAGCAAAAGAGAGAGAGATGTCAGTTTGCATCCAGCCCTGTACTATACCATGCCTTAAAATCCACATAAAAAATTCAACATTCTCCAACAGGGTTGCCATTTCAAAACAAATCCCCCAAACATGCAAAACAATTTTTCAACCCTTTTGGACCAAGATCTTAGGATTAACTCTGGGCCAAAACAATGGGTGAGAAGACCTTCAGGAGACAGTATGGTAGATGCTAGAGTTTCCTGGAAAGGCTGCCTGAGACAACAGAAGCCTGGATCTGTGTATTGATTTATGGAGGAGAGTTTGAACTACTGCAGAGAATGCTACTGAATATTCTCATGTCAGCACAAGCTCTCTGGTGTTCAGGGCATGA
Source organism: Spinibarbus caldwelli (assembly GCA_039654775.1). Classification (NCBI taxonomy): domain Eukaryota; kingdom Metazoa; phylum Chordata; class Actinopteri; order Cypriniformes; family Cyprinidae; genus Spinibarbus; species Spinibarbus caldwelli. Next base: position 7,684,100 of record CM077237.1, read on the forward strand.
AACATCAAGGTTACCGGCACACAGGAAATATTGGGGAAATGCAGACTTATATAAAACCTAAAGGAGTTTTTTCATGCATTTTTGGAACACACCTTGGATTCAGCTGTAAAACTGGGAAGTCTGAATCATTTTAAGGGATTCTGTTCATTCAGATACCATTTCAAATAATTGGTGGGAAAAGTATCACTTATTCATTTGGCACTCAAAAGTGTAAAAAATCATTAAGTGTAACTGTTAGTCAACTGATACTCTCTCCTTAATGTCTGTTCGCATGTGCATCTCCATCAGAAAGACCTTAACATTTAATGACAGAGTCACATTTAAGAGTCATTCTAGATGACAGATGTAGGACTTCAGCACAGTCCACCACTGGTCATATCAACCCAGTGGTCTGTCATTCTTTTTTCTTTTATGTTTTGTTACCTTATAGGGCTATACTGAAAATTTGTTTGGCTGTACTGCTCAATAGTCCAAATATGAAACCAACATGAAAAAGAATGGTGATGAAATCGTGAATCGTGATCTTGCCTGAACAAAGCTGTGATATGATATTCTTGCCATATTGCTCACCCCTACCAAGCACACACATGAATGAACATATACACCACAAACATGCAAACACAAATGTTTGTAGACAAAAACACAAATGCAAACAGGCTTCCTGTATGCAACTGTACATAAAGATAACCCTTCCCTGCTGTGCAGTCTCCCTTTCTGAGCTGAATCCAGGCCAGCACAGCTGTTATTATTATCCTGACATCACAGCTCTGCCAGCTCCAACACCCACAGAGCCATCACAAACTGCTTACCTCTATCAGCACTGTGAGTGCTTGTGTGGGAGTTTAACTGCTAATACCACCATTTGATTACAATTAAACCTTGAAACAGAGGCAGTTCTGCTTACTGAACTGTACAGAAATGTAACAGACACAGGTTGGCGCACAGACTCCATAACACTGACAAAAGTATTTAATGTAGAAACTAATTAAATCTCTCTGAGGTGTGTTTTACATGAGGTAATATAATCTTTATTTTCCATTTTGAGATTTTGGAATAGTGCCACATACAGGGAATAAAATGACAAACCAGTGGGACATTTATGAAGGAAATATAATAAGGCTCTCACATCATACATCTGTTCACAGCCATGAGAATGGCAAAACAGCTATCAAAAAAGTACATTTTGGACGTTTGCAAACTTTTGAGAGTGATTTGCAGTAATTATGTTGTATTTACTCAACAAACTAAGATAACCAATAAAGCATGCTAAATTGAGACCTTCTCAAAAGATGGCTGATGCTTTCAGTCCCTGATGCAATTCATTACAGGTTAACTATACTTTCACTATTGCGAAGTCAAAATATGTGGACATTTCAGGTTACCATATAATGGTCATGACACAAAGAGGGGCTGCTAATTCTAATTCTATATGGAGATGACAGAATGAGGCACATAAACTATGCAGATTTTCAGAGGTCTTTCTTCAGTGTTCAGTGCAAATTAAAGCTTAAACTGGACCACCTTGCAATCCTGTGTGAAAGTGATATGACAATATAACAGAAATTTAACACTGTATTCTTTGTATGGTAGCTGTATTTATAGGCCAAGAACGTAAGTGGATTCAAATTATTTTGTTAAATCGAAAAGTTAAATGAATTTGTTTAAAGATTTTCATAATACACATCCTTTCAAAGCTGATTTACATATATAATGCTTATAATATCTTAATGTCTTCATGCCTTATAGTAAGTAGCATTTAGTAGATTAGAGCTGGGTGATAATATAGACGAAACAAGCAATCAAGCAGGTGAGATACGCTACATAGTAAATATATATATAGTAAATTCAGTTGATACTTAACCTTTTACCATCAGATTTTTCCCCCTTTAAAAGTATGAATTATTTAAAAAATCAAAGAGCTTCTATTTACTATATCTGATGTGCTCTATGTATGTGTGTTGATAAATGTGTATATGTGATTAAACCGCTCAATTCATATGGATTTATTTTACAATCTTTATAAATCGCTCTATGCGAGTATAATTCATGTATGCAGATAAAGCTGAACATATAAAGATCTCATTTTTGATTAATCTAACACAAAAGAATTTGCTGGAAATTTCCGGTATATGTAGAGAAAGATCAAATATACATCTATCTAATTTAAAATTAATTTAATAATTTGACTTGTTCTAATTGCGGGAAGCTAATGCAAAAGCAACACTATTTCCTTATTATGGCTTACTGGTATTTTTCAGTCTCTATATGACATTGTTGCATGTCCAGTTATACCAGCAGGTTAGTACAATTTTCTCCTGCTGCATCACCTTTCAAAGGACACCCTGTTACCATGACAGCAATTATTAGTGGATATCTCTGCACTACTCTGCCTCTCTTTCGATCACGTATTTTTTTTCTGTAATTATTTCTCTGCATATATCACATTGCACCAGAACAGGCCAAAAGCTCATGTGCAATGGTGGAGTGCATTATGGTCAGTTATCTGATATAGTCTCTTTCACATGAACGTTTATGGGAGGGTGAATGCATTGATTTAGCCTCAGAAGTGCAGATAGCAGACATACACACACAAACATGCATATGCACACACACAGCTCCTCAGTTCTGTTATGATGACATTCAGAGCACAATACCAACCCAGAGTAATCTCTGACTCACACAACACCCATTCAGCCATAAAGGGCAACATCTGTGTGTTTGCATGTGTGTGTGTTTATAACAGATTGCTGAGTCTTACCTCCCCGTAGTCAGTGGTGAGCACCAGGGTTCCATCTCCACAGGAGTTCACTGTAGACGGAATCAGCTGATCTTTATGATTCACCCACACTCGAGAACCCTGCAAAACACACACAAAAGCAGTCAGACACAAATCCCAGATTATATGTCCCAGTTGCTTGTAAGAGCCACAGAACAATAAAACACAACAATAAAACACAAAATCTTCATGTAGTCATTCACTGGTGAAATATATGAGTTTCAAGGTGACCTGTGGGTGGCTTTTCATTTACAAACACTCACACAAAAGCTTAGATACAAAAGTCGGATTCAAGCCTAAAAATTTTTTTTTGGCCTTTTTATTATTCTAAAGCAGTGAAGTGAAGGCTAAACTGATACTGATACTGATACTCAGAGCACATTATAAAGTAGAATGTATAAAGGAAAAAGTATAAAAATAACTGGGTCATTTTTACAGTATGACAGTATTCCAGTATCAATCCTGTTACGATAAATAATTTTAAAAATCAAAAAGATTTATAAAAAAAAAAAAAAGCTGTCATAATGTGACTTAAAAAATGATAAAAAGTCTATATTGTTTTACCATCACCAAACTGTTATGTTTTGTTATGTTTGTCATTAGGGTATGATCTTAAAATGTTATCTGAGCTATAAAACTATTAAAAACTCTTACCTTTAATCCTGTTATCATTCTGACAGGATTTATGTTATCATTGTAAAAATTATATCTTAAAGTTGTAAATAAAGATTGTTGGGGTACATTTTACAAAAAAGTCTTTACTTCAAAATTTCATGTTTCATTCAATGTGTTACTTGTAACTTTTTTGTAATTATTTGTGACATGTTCTTGCAATTTCTGAGTGAAATTTATTTAATTGTTTAAAGTAAATCCAACCCGATCTCACGGAAATTTATACATATTTTACTAGGTGGCTAATTTGTATGAATTCGTATGACCTCACTCATACGAATTTGTATGTTTTGTGAAAAATCGTACGTATTTTACGTGGTGGCAAATTCATAGGAATTCATACGAATGACCACCCCTAACCTCGCCCCTAAACCTACCCCTCACAGAAATCGTACAAAATCGCAAGAGTGAGGTTGTACGAATTCGTACGAATTAGCCACCTCATAAAAATACATACGAATTGGTCATGAGATAACATTAGTAAATCCTATGCCAATTTTATTTCAGTGTACATTATATTCTGACATTAAAGTATTTTCAATTAAGCTCAAATTACACAAGGCAATTTATTTACACTTAAAACACATACGTAACCAAGGAAATGTTTAAATCCTTACAAAAATTATACTTCAAAGATCATCTCACCATCAGAATGGACAAGGCACATGTTTAAATGACCCAATAACATTTCTCACACAGTATAACAGAATTAAACAATCACTTACAAGGATAGAAAAAAAATACAAATGACATATGAAAGCTTTTCAGACTAAGCAGATTTATCATGGGAGGTTTGTGCTTTACTGAATTTCCTCACATTATAATTTGTAAATGCAATAACACAGTACAGTGAGCGATGATGTCATTTTGGATGTGTCCTCCTGCTCTTCTCCACAGTAAAGTGCTGTTCCATGTGAGCACTGGACTGAATTATGGCCAGCTGTATGAAGTTAACTACTAATAATTGGGAAACGGATCGATAAGCCCTTAACTTCAAAGAGGAAACTCAATACACAATCACCAGCTCCAACAGAAAATCACACATTACTTCCAAAGCATTAAATGGCCCAGAAGGGGAAAGGGAAGTGGTGTGTGGCCAAGTATGGTGACCCATACTCAGAATTTGTGCTCTGCATTTAACCCATCCAAGTGCACACACACAGCAGTGAACATGCACCTGGAGCAGTGGGCAGCCAACGCTGCAGCGCCCGGGGAGCAGTTGGGGGTTTGGTACCTTGCTCAAGGGTCTCACCTCAGTCGTGGTATTGAGGGTGGAGAGAGCGCTGGTTATTCACTCCCCCCACCTACAATCCCTGTCGGACCTGAGACTCGAACCCATGACCTTCGGGTTACAAGTCCGCATCGCTATCCATTAGGCCACGACTGCCCCATTTACATCCATTTACATTTCTAGTATTCAGAAACATCCATTTACATTTCTAGTATTATTTTGAGACGAAATTCCCTAATACTCACAGTATATGAGTTAAACTGTCACAATGGTAACCTGCCAGAATTCACAAATATTATTCTACTGTAATTAAAGAGGATTTTGAAATAAGTGTTTGAAACCAACACAGAAAACCACTGCTAGACAACACAAGCATGTAATTGAAATTTTGACTCATTGGACATGCATTAACTCACTCCTGCTCACAAACAAACAGAGCATAATGTGTGAATCCACTCAAAACCTCAAACTAGACAATGAGTGTAAGTTTCCCAGACATGGACATTAGCCATACTGATTCTGAAGCGAATGACCTCCTCTACGACACATGCATTTCCGGACGATAAATAGACAAACAGACAGGCAGACCGAGAGACAGACTGATAAACAGATAGAAGCTGTTCTTTGTCAACAGATGGTTGACTATGACGAGTCGTCCCACCTCCATTCAGAGGAACTACAGTGGTGAAGACGAAAGACAGGCTGCTCTGCCCCTGGGTAAAGGAACCAAGCCAGGCAGAAAAACACTTACAACAGACAGCTGAGCTACACACACTTACACATTTCATTTCCATTAGAAGACATTCAAATATTTCCTCTTTTGGGAAAATAATAATTCAGTCAGTGTACTATTCACAACACAAAACTCCCTTCACAGCCTATTCAGACTTTATTGAAACCAAAATGGGTTATTCAAAAATTAAATCATCACAGCCAACACTAATATTAACGCCTATTCACAGAGGCTATTATAAGGTCATTTACATACTCGTGTGTCTTTATCGTGATTTTTTTGATTTTGGGAAAAAATGTAATTTTGAGTTTTCGGATAAAAATTGTGATTGTTTGTGATCATATACCAATATTACTATAAATAATAATAATAATAATAATAATAATAATAATAATAATAATAATAATAATTGTTATTATTATTTAAAAATTAGTATTTAAGAAAAATATTATAATAATTATGGCTTATTTTCCCAATTTTTAAACATTAACTTTGTTTATTGCCTTTGTTTTGAGGGAAAACCATAAGGAGCTCTTAAAGCGTCTTGTTTGTTGACTACAGACTGTTTATAAGCACTTCTAATTACAAGTTTGGGAAGATGGTTTGTCCATGTTGCGTCCTAAATGCACATTACAAGGAACCAAAATTCAGAGCAGATGCAGGGATGAGTTCTTATACAACAGCATTTACTGTTGCATTTATTACTGCTTGAGACTTGGATGATGAGCTACATGTGAGTAAATGAACACAGTGCCACGCTTCACTGAAACACGGATCGCATGTATTTATTTAATTAAATCGCAGTCTTTTCCATTTCAAACTGCACTCAGCCATATCGTGATTTCAGTTTTATTTCAATTAATCGTGCAGCTTTTTTGCCACTGTGTGTATTGTGTGCATGGGAAGAAGTTCTAAAAATGACTTGATGTTTGACTAGTCTTTCTCTCAAGCGTTCTTCATGTTCTTATCAGGAACTCCTGGCTTTACACAGCTGCAGATAGCATCTCTAACAGGATCAGGAGCTGCTACAGTAATTAGCACAGATGCAGAGGCTGTTGATCTGCCTGGATCTGAGCGAACGACTCATTAATGAGAGATCAGGCCCTATGGAGAGCAGGAGTGTGTAATCATGCATGAACACAACAGAGATGAAAGAATTCAACGTCTTCATCAACAGATAACTCTGCTGTTGCTCCTGCACAGCTGTCAGTTGAAAACAGCTTCATCCACTGGAAAATATAAAAGAAACATCCAACCACATGCATGTGAGGGAATAAGGAGAGCATGCTCTTAGTGGGGGAGGGTATGAGAGAGGGTCTAAAAGATACAGCCCCTGAGGAACCAGCAACATTAATGATCTGACCAAAGGGCTGCACGATTAATAAAAAATAAACATAAAATAAAAATAAATAAATAAATAAAATTTATTTAAAAATATATATTTTCTATTATTTTTCTTAAATGCTCTATATTTTTATTTTACAGTGAAATATTGTTTTTATTTCATATTGATATTTATATTTAATATTTTATAATTTATGCAATAATTCGTCTTCTTCTTCTTCTTCTTCTTCTTCTTCTTCTTCTTCTTCTTATTATTATTATTATTATTATTTTATAGCCATACTGATATATGATCAAAAGATTTGCCCAAATTGTTTAATCCTACCAACAAGCACAGCAATGTTCAATTGCATTAAATAGTGCAGTCACACAAAGTACATAGACTCACTTTTATGGAATGTCTGCACAACCTTGAAAACGTCTGGCTTTCAAAATCTCCCTGTACAGACACTTGCCATTATTAACCTTCATCTAATGACCAGTGTAATTCATCACCAGACAGCCTCTCAACCTCTCATCACCCATCAGTGGAGGATTTACCAATTACAGAAGACAATAACATTGACAATGAGAAACAGAGGATGTGTGGAACAGAGCCTGAATGATTCTGTGAGGATTAATATAGCATTAGGGAAGTGGCACACTTGGCAATGTGTTTAAAATGCAGAACAGAAGCATATGTGACGATATTATGAATCAAGCATGATACAGCTGGACAAGCAGACAGGGAGAGAGAGAAATGGCAAAAGAAAGAAGGAGATTATTGACTGTAAAGGGAAAATAAACCCACTGGTCTAAGGAAAATGCTGCATCCCATCACCCACCTCTACAGCCCTAAACATGCTGACATTCAGTGTTCATCACTGGAGTCTCAGTTACTGCAACACAACCATTCTGAGATATTTCTGCTCCATTTCAGACACCAAAATGCCAACATTCTGCATATCTTTCTGCCCTGTAGGGAGAATTTTAGCTGCTCAGGTGATCTGAAAGCAGCTTCTGTCCTTATTGTTGGCACACTGTCCTGAAGACACAAATGACTATGATTCACTCTGTGAGTTTCTCTCAGGATTTAATTTCTACTGCTCTTTGCACAAAATGAAAAAGCTAGTGTAATATCTTTATGAACCTTTACTATGTTTATGTTTCTAGCTTGGGCTCCCCTTTTAATTTCAAACACATTTTTACAGCTCATTCAGTTCATATACAGTTAAATTTTACAGGTCAGGCAATCTTAGTGCATACAATTGTTTTGTAAAACTATACTATTTAAACAAATGGAAAAAAAAAACTTCTACCTTGGATTCCCATTTTTAATTTTTATTGATTTTATATAGATCGGATATTTTGGTGCCTAAAATATTTTTACAAACAAAAGCAAAAATTAATCAAAAAAGTTTCTATCTTTTCAGTTTTTTTTTTTTAACAGTACAGACATTTTAGCAATTTAAACTGAAATCTATAATATTCAAACAAAGGCAAAAAAGAAATTATGAGATGATACCAATGTCCAATTATTTAGAAATATTTAGTTTGGGGGCTGTTTTTTTAAATACTGATAATTAATTGCACAGCAAAATAAATTTAAATCATTATATTTATTGCTAAATAAAGTTTTTCGCATTTATTTAGATAATATAAACTTCTCAAAAAGACCAGCTAAGATATATGACAGACAAATGTAAAATCTCAGAAAATTACTTTTACTGCTTGAAAATGATTAGCTATACATCAGTATACATTTCTCTTTCTCACCTCTCCAATTCCTTCCCATCTTCTTTCCTCCTCTCTTATCTTCTTTATCTCACTCTTGTCTCCTAACCTCATGTACAGGTGCATCTCAATAAATTAGAATGTCGTGGAAAAGTTAATTTATTTCAGTAATTCAACTCAAATTGTGAAACTCGTGTATTAAATAAATTCAATGCACACAGACTGAAGTAGTTTAAGTCTTTGGTTCTTTTAATTGTGATAATTTTGGCTCACATTTAACAAAAACCCACCAATTCACTATCTCAACAAATTAGAATATGGTGACATGATATCAGCTAATCAACTCAAAACACCTGCAAAGGTTTCCTGAGCCTTCAAAATGGTCTCTCAGTTTGGTTCACTAGGCTACACAATCATGGGGAAGACTGCTGATCTGACAGTTGTCCAGAAGACAATCATTGACACCCTTCACAAGGAGGGTAAGCCACAAGCATTCATTGCCAAAGAAGCTGGCTGTTCACAGAGTGCTGTATCCAAGCATGTTAACAGAAAGTTGAGTGGAAGGAAAAAGTGTGGAAGAAAAAGATGCACAACCAACCGAGAGAACCGCAGCCTTATGAGGATTGTCAAGCAAAATCCATTCAAGAATTTGGGTGAACTTCACAAGGAATGGACTGAACCTGGGGTCAAGGCATCAAGAGCCACCACACACAGACGTGTCAAGGAATTTGGCTACAGTTGTCGTATTCCTCTTGTTAAGCCACTCCTGAACCACAGACAACGTCAGAGGCGTCTTACCTGGGCTAAGGAGAAGAAGAACTGGACTGTTGCCCAGTGGTCCAAAGTCCTCTTTTCAGATGAGAGCAAGTTTTGTATTTCATTTGGAAACCAAGGTCCTAGAGTCTGGAGGAAGGGTGGAGAAGCTCATAGCCCAAGTTGCTTGAAGTCCAGTGTTAAGTTTCCACAGTCTGTGATGATTTGGGGTGCAATGTCATCTGCTGGTGTTGGTCCATTGTGTTTTTTGGAAACCAAAGTCACTGCACTCGTTTACCAAGAAATTTTGGAGCACTTCATGCTTCCTTCTGCTGACCAGCTTTTTAAAGATGCTGATTTCATTTTCCAGCAGGATTTGGCACCTGCCCACACTGCCAAAAGCACCAAAAGTTGGTTAAATGACCATGGTGTTGGTGTGCTTGACTGGCCAGCAAACTCACCAGACCTGAACCCCAAAGAGAATCTATGGGGTATTGTCAAGAGGAAAATGAGAAATAAGAGACCAAAAAATGCAAATGAGCTGAAGGCCACTGTCAAAGAAACATGGGCTTCCATACCACCTCAGCAGTGCCACAAACTGATCACCTCCATGCCACGCCGAATTGAGGCAGTAATTAAAGCAAAAGGAGCCCCTACCAAGTATTGAGTACATTTACAGTAAATGAACATACTTTCCAGAAGGCCAACAATTCACTAAAAATGTTTTTTTTTTATTGGTCTTATGAAGTATTCTAATTTGTTGAGATAGTGAATTGGTGGGTTTTTGTTAAATGTGAGACAAAATCATCACAATTAAAAGAACCAAAGACTTAAACTACTTCAGTCTGTGTGCACTGAATTTATTTAATACACGAGTTTCACAATTTGAGTTGAATTACTGAAATAAATTAACTTTTCCATAACATTCTAATTTATTGAGATGCACCTGTATGTTCACACATAACAGTGTGAAAATGCCATTACACTGCAGTTCCTGTGCAGCTATCAAATATACATGACAGAAGGAGAGGGAGTGGGAGAGAGAGGACAGAGAGAAAGAGTGAGAGAAATTAATGATAGATGAAGCCATTAGGCTAAAAGCTGTGCCTGAGAGATTCCCACCATACTGAAGAAAATCGAGACGATGAGGAGGCTAGACTTTGTTACACATTGCTACGCCTCTCCACTACTCCTTTAATTTATGGCCTACATACTAACACTCCCTAAAGACACACAAACACTGGTTTTATGGGGCATTTTATTCTCAGCTTGAACGAGGTCAATAACAGTAATGTTTTTACTTTGCACAAATGTCTTTTGTTTTTGTCTTTGGGAAATGAAACATATTTTAATACATTTTTTTTTTATTTTAAATCATCCAAACCATAAATATAATTTGAAAAAAGAGTTGGCTAAAATGTTACTGTTTTCAAATAAATAAATAACTGATTATAAAGACATATATGCATACAATTTGTGATATATATATATATATATATATATATATATATATATATATATATATATACAATGCAGGATTATCTGCTATGGGTTGTGATGGGCTGGCATAGGTCCTGAGCTGTTTTATAATCCCAATCTTCACACTCTTTACTCTTCATCCTCTCCATTCCTCCCTCCCACTCTATCCTTCATGCGGTCTCTCACCCCTCTGGCCAAATTTGATTTAAAAGCAGTAATAAGGAAGGCTAAGAAATGAGACACCTGTTTGGAGACCTCCTCTCTGTCATGCCTGTATGTCTTTTTTAACGACCCGCAGACAGATTTATGCATCTGGAAAAGGAGCGAGAAAGAGATCTAATGGTCAAGCGGTTCACCATGGCAGTAGAGGAGTTAATTGTCCATCAACAGAAGATATACTTTTTCTGTGCTGGACAGAGTGGGAATGTGTGTTTATGGACTACAGGTACAGAAGAGAGCAGATGCAGCATTTCTGTAAGTCCTGGCAATGCTGCATTGTTCAATCTTACAGTGCCAAACAATCGATCTACTGTATGCAAACAAGCAAATGCATCACTAGGCCGTTATTAGCTCTGGATAATTATAAATTGATTACAAATTGATTGCTTCTTGACCTCTTAGGTTTAAGTATTTTTAACAAACCAGATCCCACTTCTTTTGGATGAATAATTATGTCTGGTATGATAGAAAAACAGAGAACATTATTATAAGGTATTATATTTTGCTTGGAGTAATAGTTCCACCAAAAAGTACATTCTGTCATCATTTATTCACCCTCAAGTTGTTCTAAACCCACAAGACTTTTTTTTTTTCCATTGGAGCACTAAAAAGGGAAATTCTCTGCTAGTTGCTCTTCTCTGTAATTTTGTGTGAGAAACGGACAGTTGCCCATACACAAAGTAAAATACGCACATATATTAAATTTTACATATATAAAACATGGCATATGAAGTAAAAACGTAACTTATGAAACCTAAAAGAAACTGGAACATTTTCATATTTTAACATATATCTTTTCCATACAAATATGTACGTTTATGTATGTGTGATACATTTTTGGACATATGTACATGTATATTCATCCTAAAACCCGTCAATACATGTTGATATTATATAAATATGAAAGATAGACATGTATTTTGTAAAGTGTATTACAAAAACGCATACATATGTACAGATTCTTTGCTCTTTGTTGTTTTAATAAAGTTGCATATATGCATATATATACATAAAATATATTGTTGACATATATAGCGACAATTCTGTATATAACGTACATTTTATTATGTAAAATATGTACAGATTTTACTACGGGGATTTTTTATATGTATAAACTTCTTTGTATATGTTATAAACTATCTTCATCTACTCAAAGAATGTACGTATGTGAACATTTAATGGCAATATCACTCTTGATATCAGGCAATATAGGCCTATGTCATATATTTCCATTATTCATTACAGCGAGGTGGTCTTTCTGCTGGACCTTAGGCCTGTCGCACCTCCTATGGTGCCTATGGTGGACTGTGCATGGCAGGGGTGTCCTCTTCCCTGAGGCAGGCCTAAACCTGACTGCATACCGTGTGGTTTTGCTGCAGGGTCTTCAGCTGGGGACCACCGCTCATTGACGTTTCGCCCCTTAACCCAGAACGTCTCCTGGTGGCGGGGAAGTGAACAGGGACGTCTCCCTGACACCCCCTGCAGCAAAACCTAATTAGATATTACTCCCCAAGCCTTGTCTCGTCATTTCAGCCAGAGCCAGTGGCTTGCTTTCTCCGCTTCCTCAGAGAGCTCTTTGGTGGATCTGCTCAGTGTGGCTCCCCGTAGTCCCAGGTCCTTGAGCAGGCATGATGTTGATCTGCCCACAAAGCCTCTGGCTCCCACCTCCACCGGGTACAGCCTCACACTCCATCCACTTTCTCTGCACTCCACGACCAGGTCTGCATACTTCGCCTTCTTTCTCTCATAGGCAGCTTCCAGTCCCTCCTCCCATGGCACTGTCAGCTCGATCAGTATCACTGACTTCACGGCTGCAGACCACAGCACCACGTCTGGTCTTAAAGTGGTGCTGCATATCTCCTGTGGGAACTGGAGCTGCCTTCCCAGGTCTACTTCCATCTTCCACACCGCCCCTGGTGTTAATAGCTTGGTGGGTGGTCTCTTGCTGGTATGCATTGCGGGTTCCCCCTGCCTGAGGAAGTGGATCCTGCATCGGCTCTCTAATGGACTCTGTTTTTTTGCCTCCTGCCCACTTTTCTCCAGCACCTCTGCAAGCTTCCTGAGCTCTTGGTCATGTCACCATCTGAGCCAACCCTGTGTCAGTGCTGTTTTGCAGCCCGACAGAACATGCTGGAGTGAGGCATTGATGGTCCCGCAGAGGTCACAGGATTGCTCTATTCCAAGCCATTGGTGGAGGTTTTTAGGGCTCGGGAGGGTGTCGTATGTTGCCCTAATGAGGAAACTGAGCCGAGCCTGTGGCAGTTTCCAGAACTCTGCACAGCTGATTGCTCGGCTTGCGACACCCTCCCAAGTTGTCCACCGCCCCTGCTGCCCCCGTGCCACAGACCTTACTCTGAGCTCCTCCTGCTCATTCCTGGTGACCTCTGCAACAACTAGGTCCATCCTCTCCTTCCTACTTGCCTTGGACCATAGGATGGGTGGCTCGCTCCATCCAAGGCCTGCCCGCCCTGTCTGGACCATGCCCACAATTTGTTGATGTTGCAGTCTTCCCATCACCTTCTGCACCTCCTCATTAGCCCTCCATTTCCTTCCAGTCTCAACTCTGGCATTTGCATCAGCCACTGCCCTGTCGGAGGAGTCCCTTAATTCCATCACCAGCCTTGCCTTCTCCTGCCTGTAGCCCAAGATAATGGATTTCAGGGGTAGCTGGAGTGAGTTCCATCCATACAGACCAGCAGCTGAGAAGCACCGTGGTAGGCCGCGCCATTTGCGGATGAAGGAGTTGGCTTTTGCCTCCATCTGACTTACTGCTGATGAGGTGACTTCGCACAGCTTCAGAAGCCACATCACCCTTGGGTACAAGGTGAAGTGATAACATCACACCTTGAACTTTCCAGGTAGCTGGCTTGCGTCAATCTTGGATAGGCCTTCTGACAGCTGCCGAAGCATGGTTTTCCCCATATCCTTGTCTGAGAGACCAGATGTATAAAGTCTTCCCAGGCTTCGGATGGGCTGATCCACGATGCGGGGGATGTCTTCCCCACTGATGGTGAAGGTGACTCTGTCATTTCTCTCCCCCTTTTGCAATGAAAGGCTCCTAGACTTCTGTGGCTTGAACTTCATCCTGGCCCAGGTGATCAGCTCATCCAGCCTCTTAAGCAGCCTGGATGTACATGGGGCGGTTCGTAGCAGGCAGGTGATGTCGTCCATATAGCTCCTTAGGGGTGGGAGCCTCTGACCTGCAGGCAGCCGGACCCCACCCACCACCTGCCTTGCCCCGATCAGGATGACCTCAAACGCTGCCACAAAGAGAATGGGGGAAATGGAGCATCCCATTGCGATCCCAACTTCCAGTTGTTGCCAGCCAGTGGTGACTTTCTTCAGTGCAAAGCACATGTGCATGTCCTGGAAGTAGTTCATTATCATGGTCCTGATGTTGTCTGGGATGTAGAAGAATTCCAAAGCGTAGGCTATGAGCAGGTGTGGGACTGACTCATAGGCATTGGCTAGATCTAGCCATATGACGTGCAGATCTTTCTTCTCCCTCTTAGTGGTCTGGATCTGTTCCCAAATCATGGAAGCCTGCTCTACACAGCCAGGGAAACCTGGAATCCCGGCTTTCTGACAGCTGGTATTGATGTAGTTGTTCTCCATGAGGTAGGTGGTCATTCTTCTTGCCATCACGGAGAAGAAGATTTTCCCCTCCACATTCAGTAGAGCTATGCTCCTGAGCTGCTCGATGGTCTTGGCTTTCTGTTGTTTGGGAATAGAGACTGCCACTGCCTTCTGCCACTCAGATGGTATGGTCTGCTTAGTCCAGGTGATTCTCATCAGGGTCCATAACAGCTTCAGCACTCCTGGGCAGTTCTTATACAGCTTGTACGGTATTCCGTTCGGGCCTGGTGCTGAAGCAGATCTTGCCCGCTGGATCACCTGCCTGACCTCGCTGAACTTTGGTGGTGATGCGTCAAACAGGGCTGATGGTTCTGAGGGTCTAGGCACATACCCTCGCGAGTCTAGGGGTTTGTTCCTTGCTGGGTCACTGTACTGAGTGCGGATGTACTCCTGCAGTTCTTCTTTGGAGACATCCAGGATTCCACTTGTCTTCTCCTCTAGGAGCCCGCATGCATACAGGAATGGATTCCTGAAGAAACTTGATCTTTCCTTCTCCTTCCTTTTTCTCCGTCTTCTGATACGTTCTGCCCTCCGGAGATTAGCAAGGCGTCTTCTGATCTCATCCCAGAGAGCTTTCAGGCCCTCCTTCTCAGACTCCTCTGCCTTCCTCCAACGCTTGCGGAGCTGCCTTCTGCTTGCCACGAGGTCATCAATCTCTTCCTCCCTCCTGCCTTTTGATCTTATTAAAGGCTTCTCTAATGGTCACCTCGCCATACCTGTTGCTGCATTCTTCATACAGGATTTCCCCAAACAGGTTTAGCTTGGCTACCACTGACCCGCGCAGAGCTTTTTGCAGCAGCCCGCTCAAATATTCGTCTAACTTTCTCCACTCCTCAGCCTCGTTGGCCTTTGGCCACTTGATCTTGTTCCTTCGGAGTGGGTTCTTCAGGTTCCTGGCCCTTTGGCTCGACTCCGTCCTTAGGGGTGTTACTGAGTTCACTTCTTGGGGTTCATCAGCATCCCTTTCTTCCTCCTCCTTCCTTTCCTCCTGCTCTGCCTCTGCAACATTGGGCCCGTTGGCACTGTGGTTGTCAACCCGGCCTTGGATCCCATTTGTCTGACCTGCCCATATCGGGGCAGTGCAAGGTTGCATCAGGCTACCACCACCACACTTCTTCTTTCCCATGTGGATGTGAAGTCCCCTCAAAGTTGTTGTTTTTTCCCAGCC
This sequence comes from Spinibarbus caldwelli, assembly GCA_039654775.1. NCBI lineage: Eukaryota > Metazoa > Chordata > Actinopteri > Cypriniformes > Cyprinidae > Spinibarbus > Spinibarbus caldwelli. The sequence continues at coordinate 7,699,824 of CM077237.1, forward strand.
ATATCCACACCTCCTTGGGACCTTCTCTTTTACCCATATCCTTGTGTCTGTTACCGTGTGGTCCATCCTTGTTGGCCCTTCTTTCATCCCACTTCTCGGAGGGCCTTCGGGTTGTTTTCTTTGTTTCTTCTTCGTAGTAAACTTTGGGTGTCTTCCTCTTGGAAAACTCGAGGATAGGGTTACCAGCACGCCTCTCCCGGAGCAGTCTACCCTGCTGCCACCAGTCTCTCCTGGTTGTCCTCCAGTCTTCCCTGGACTCCAACTGCTCTATTCACAGTAGCCACTGTCTCCAGAAATGCATTATTCATTACAGCGAGGTAAGGATGTTTACTGCTGCTTAATCATAATGTTAGTTGTGAGTTTAATTCAAGAACTTGAGAACCAAGTGAAGGAGGGTGAGGAAATGGTGTTAGAATATTCATTTTTGGACAATTACTTTAAAGGCATTGAAGCCAAATAGTGAGGACTATTAACTTTTTAAAATGTAATGCCAAAAAAAAAAAAAAAAACATATTTAAACTGTTATGTATTATACCTAATGGTTGTATTTGTTGTACCTAATTTATGTTGATTTAAAACATCCAAAAAATACAGTATTACAGTAATGAGATTACAGTATAATGAGAATCACTATTAAGGATAATTGAAATTACAAAAAAGTAACACGTCTGTATAGATTAAAGCCATGGGAATTTATAGAATTGACATCAAAATAATATCAAAAATAACTCCACTGTTATAAAATATGCTTAATTGTCTTCATGCAAACATTTTTTTTTTTTTGATTTCGGTATAAAATGTGACTTGGACAGATTCAAGTGTAGCAGTATCTCATAATAAGTGACCCAAAAGAGTGCTGGGTTAACATGCTACAGTCGTGAAGTCATCCATTTTGGCTCTAATCACAGCAGGGTGAAATCACAGGGGAAACGAGCGATGCTAAATCAGGAAAGCCAAAGCTGCAGTTTTAATGACAAAGGGAGTTAATTACATTGCAGGCCTAGCTGTTTACGCTCTGATAATTATAGGCCTATACAGCCAGCAAGAAAGAGAAAACACAAGCTGGTAATCTACCAAAGGGCTACACGCTGGCTTGTGCAATTTGTCCAGTTTCATAGACATAACACAAGAGCCATTTCCCACTAGATTTCCCTTGGAAGATGCAGAAGATGACCCTGACCTTTGTGAGCGTTATAAGGGCACTATAATCACTATAATAACCTGCTGCGTTACAGTAATCCCACCGAGCTGCCACCTCTCCATCAAAGGGTTTAGCACAAGCACACGGCTGCCATGGCAACAGAGGGTTAGGGTTGTGGCAGCAGGTGGAGTGGACAGGGCGTTAGGTTATATATTAAAGTTGAAATATTGCATTGGGGAATTGGACTGATTTAATACACAGATGGATAAAGACTAAAACTGGACTGATTTTTGAATGCCTTTGCAGAGGATCAAAAAATATTCTCGTGCAGGTTGCATGGAGAGGTCAAATGCAGCATAGGTGTGTATTTTTAGCATGTTTGTGTGTGTGTGTGTGTGTATTGTTGGCGTAAGCCACCTCACCTCATTTATAAGGACATCTCTCTCTCTCTCTCTCATACAGACACATTCTTCTGCACATATTTTGAGGCTTTCCTCTCACCTCACTCAGCTCATCATTCTGAACATACAGAATGCACCATTCATAAATACTACCGTTCAAAATTTTGGGGTCGGTATGATTTTTTAAAGGGCACCTATTATGCAAAACTCACTTTTACATGTTGTTTGAACCTAAGTGTGTGTTGGCAGTGTGTGTACACAACCACCCTATAATGATAAAAATCCACCCACTCCTTTTTAAAATCCCCATAAATCATAAACAGTGTCTCAAAACAAGCCATTTGCAGAATCTGTAAAATGTGATGTCACTGTCACAATTCACTAGGAAGCAAGGAACGAAGAGTTCTTCAATAACACAGTCTTTAATTATCCAAACACTCAGGGAACGTAGGATACACAGGAACACATGGGAAGACGTTTAAGAACCGACAAAACTAACTGAACAGACTGGGGCTTTTAAACACAGTACAATCAGGGAAGAACGAGACACACCTGGAATCAAATTAACACAATCAACATGAGGGAGAAACTGGGTCACAGGGAACAAAAACACACACAGACAGGTCCATAATCCTGACAGTCACATTTACAAGCCCCGCCCATGACTGTTGACAGACACTGCCATATTAGCAGAGACCCCGCCCTCAGTGAGCCACACACAATCCGCCATGTTTATCTTCACGCTAGAGCATTTAAAAGCAGCATTCAAGTATGAAATGTCTTCTTATTAGAGCTACAGTAATCATTAATTCAAGAGCAGTGAGTGATTTTCTGTTTTTTGTTTTATTGTTTGGGTCATATTATCAGCATAGACAGCAGTAGGTACTGTATATTACGCTGCTGTCACTTAATACACCAATCTAATATAAACATGAGATTTCTTTCCCAGCTGTTTACCTTCACAGGCATAACCAGCAGTTTTTGTAACTTATGTGTGTTTTTAACATAAACTTTTGTGTATTTGACAGTTTAAGCACAATAAGACATGAAAGAGAACTTAGTTTAGCACTCACATGCCATGTGATAGCCGCTTTCTGTGCACGTGCTTCAGATGTATATAAGGAGTTTAAACTGATATGGCTTTAAAATGCATAATTTCAGTGAGACAGACATGATAATCAAAACCAAACAGATGTTTTTTGGCAGAATATCTGAGGTATGAGCTGTAAAGGCACAGCCATTATTCTGGGTGGGGAGCAGCAGCTCATTTGCATTTAAAGATACATGCACAGAAACAGCATGTTTCTGCTTCCACTAAAAATCGGCATTTTCAAAATGATATAATAAATGATCGGTGGGGTATTTTGAGCTGAAACTTCACAGACACATTCTGGGGACACCTGAGACTTATATTACATCTTGTAAAAAGGGGCATAATGGGTGCCCTTTAAAGAAGACTCTTATGCGCACCAAAACTGTATTTATTTAATCAAATAAAGTAAAGTAATAATGTGAAATATTATTCCAATTTAACATTTTAATATATTTTAAAATGGAATGTATTCTTGTGATGGGAAAGCTTCACAATTTGAATTTTGAATGTCAGCAGCCATTACTCCAGTATTCAGTGTCACATGATTATTTAAATCATCCCAATATGCTGATTTGGTGCTCAAGAAACATTTCTGATTATTATCAATGCTGGAAAATGCTGCATAATATTTTTGTGGAAACTCTGATATGGTACATTTTTTCTGAATTCCTTGATGAATAGAAATTTCAAAAGAACAGTGCTTATTTAAAACATTAATTTTATAAATGTATAATATTATAAAAGTCTTTACTGTCACTTTTTACTGACGCAAAACTATCTGGTAGTGTATCTATACACTGTATTACAAAACTAACTATAAATACCTACAATATTAGCCATGTGATATTATTATTTGGAAATACCTCTTAACAGCCACTCTGTCAGTATTGATAGCACATGCCAACTAGCCTCAGCCTCGAACAGCATGGCCACAGGCCACATCAGGTTAGACTATCTCTTCCAGCAGCTGGTTGCAACAAATCACTTACAGTTAGTTAAGAAAACCCTTAGTGTTAAGACCTTTTACAGGTTTTCTCAACTTAAGGGGTTTATTGAAAATGGACACAAAATTTGTACCCATTTGCCTAAGGACTGAATGCACAAAACTAGATGTAAATCACGGAAGATAAATTCTGAAGTGGCAGATTATATATTAGAGATTAAATGGTGCCCCTAATATGAGTTTCTTTAATTTATATTACACTGATGATGTCATCAAACTTTTACTTTCCTCATCTATTTTTTCCTGTTTTTGCATTTTTCCAGTCTGGTGTTGGTATGAACAGATGGCGATGAGTCTCAGGTGAAGACTGCATATGTCACACACACACACACACACACACACACACTCCTTGTAGGGATTTCCATAGGCATAATAGTTTTTCTACTGTACAGACCGTATATTCTATTGCCCTACACCAACCCTACACCTAAACTTAGCTCTCACAGGAGACTTTCTGCATTTTTACTTTCTCAAAAAAACTCATTCTGTATGATTTATAAGCTTTTGTACCCCTGGGGACTTCAATTTAGGTCCCCACTGTGACACGAGTCCCCATGAGTCTGTGTGTATTCAGGTTTAAGTCCCCACCAGAATATATAAACCAAACCACACACACACACACACACACACACACACACAGTACAGTGTGCTACCAAGGAGACTCATACTTCAGATGCTGAATTAATGCATAAATTATGAACCTGTTGGATTTCAACAATTAAAACGAATTTGAAACCAATACATTTTTTCAATACCCATAAACAATAGGACAAAATTATGGTAAAAAAGCATCAAAAAATATTCATGACCTGACACAGTATCACTTCTGTACCCTCACTAGTCCACTAAAATAAACTCTGAGTCCATTCCCATCTCTCTGCATATCTAGTGGCTGTTTTTTCCAGTGACTGAGTATTTTATATAACTATCAGTCAAAATAAATTAAAAAAAAACTTTTTAAAAAACTTTCTATCCATCCAATTTACCAGTAAAAATGCAAAAAAAGATTTCATCATAAAAAAAAAAAAACACATTACACATTACATGTAGTAGACACTATACTTAAAGGAACAGTTTATACCCAAAAATGAAAATTATGTTATTATCTACTCACTTCTTGTCATGAAAACCCATATGACTTTGGTTAATTTTGAAAAACAATTTAAGTCAAGTCACTTTTATTTATAGCACTTTATACAATACAGATTGTCTGAAAGCAGCTTTACAGGGATAAACAAGAAAATGAGTGGCTTAAGTCGTAGTCAACACACATACATACACATATGGTAAACACAGAATATTGTGTGTTATATATGCGCTGTATGTATATGCTTACATGTGAATAAATGATGTAAGTAAATGATGACAGAATTTAAATTTTTGGGTGATTCCTTTAATTTCAGTGATGTGGTCAGACACTTCAAACCTATATTTTTCTAAAAGAAACGGAGAGTATCTCTTATTATCCATGGCTAAAGAACCCTGCATCCTCAATAGCCCCCACTGCTAAAATGTGCCTCAGTCAAAACCCCGCAATGATCAGAGGCTGAGATTTAATGTTGGGATTGTTTCTCTCCCCAATGGGGTTTACTTCATATTCTGACAGTCTCAAAGACGATGACTTGAATAAAAGAAAAAGCTATCACTCCAGACGAGTGAGACTTCATGAGCGACCATTCTAATTATACACAAGGGACCGGAACGATGACTAGACCATATAATGATGCCATGAATGTACAGTGACAAAGGAAAAGGAGGAATGGAGGCATAGGAAGGGGCACACGTTCATCAGCTGTGGTAGAAAGAGATTTGCACTTTTCCCTGGAGCGGTCTGTCAGATCTGCTCTTCACAGGCAGGCAGAGGCGGCTGATCTGGGTCAGGAGAGACAACTTTGCTCAGTGCTTCTCTCTGCTGGTCTCTCTAACTGAAAACACAAGCGTGTACACATGCAGCTAAATCTCAGTCTTTCTGTCTCCATCCTGATTTTGAGAGCCTTCGTAGTCACTGTATGTCCTGCTCATGATCCTATAATACAGTTATGTGAGTGAACTGGAACCAAATATGGCTGCAATTTTTTAAGGGAGGGATAATATACACTCAGCCAATCATTATCGCAAAATAAATCCTGACAGGGTGGATCAGAAAACATTAGCCTGCTTATTACATGGCTACTATAAAAAATTATACTTTGGATCAACTTTTTTATTTTATTTGTTACAGCCAAATTTCTTTATTTCATCCCCCCAACATATTTATGGTTTTGTTCAAACCTTACATTTTTATTTAATATTAATCAAAATAATTATTTTTCCCAAAAACAAAAATTTATATATTTTTTATATTTTTTTTATTATAAAAACCATACCATAGTTAATCAAAAATATTACTTAATGTAGGTCAATATGATAATTTTTTTATCAAACAAAAGTTAAATTTACGGTGGGCGAGAGAGAGCTCAAGGCGCTGCAAATAGAAAAAAACACCTGCAAATTAAGAAAACAACTTCATCAATTTGGCAACACACGTGCTACAAATGCTCACAACACAAACAAATAAAGAAACGCACTGCAAATAGAAAAAACACCTGCAAATTCTTTATTTGGTTGTGTGCATTTGCAGCGCGTTTCTTTATTTGTTTGCATTGTGAGCATTTGCAGCACCTGCTATCAAACTGATGAAGATGTTTTCTTGATTTGCTGATGCTTTTTCCGTTTGGCATGTGTTTTCTGAAGTTACAGCGTGTTGAGCTCTCTCGGCCACTGTATAAATTATCTATAATATAAAGTAGAATGTTGACTTAAGATAAAACTAAAAATATTTTAGTTAATGTTTAATTTCGTTTACTTACTATAAATAAAGACAGGATTATTCATCAAACATCAAAAAATTTATAAAATTCACAATAATTTCTCCAGTCAGTAAAGCTAACTAGTGTTCTGCACATTAGCAATTTGATGTCAAGCGAAAATATTACTTAAACAAAATAGTTTCTTTTAATTTTGTACATGGGGAGTGTTGCTTTTAGCCAAACTGAACAAAATGCACTAGAATTCACATTATCCTTAATGTTAGTCGCTATTAAAGTCTAACAGGTTAATTTTCAGTTGAAACCTCACAAGAATCCATAAGAAATGCAATTTCCAATCTGAAAATGAGAATCTGACACGTATTGATCAATGCTGATCCCCTTGAAAGAAAGAAAAACTTTCCAGGTTAAGAGGCAGTAAACACACACATACACACAATGTAACTGTGATGCACACAGTACAACAGTCACACCTAATTTAGGCTATTCAACAGCAACCAAACAAGTGCAGGGGAAAAGAATCAAAAGAGACAGAATATCTCTAAGTGCTTCCTTTAGTACTATGAAAACACAGAACACAATCAAACTGAAAAAGGGTAAAGACGACAAAAATTAAAGCAAGAATGATGAAGAAAAGGGGAATAGAAACTGATCGTACCAATCTTTTCCAAAGGCCTACAGCATGTAATAAAAGAGATAATTTAAAGAAGAAAGTCAATGTTAAAGCCCACTACTTCAAACAACCTGTGAAATTAGTGCGTTGTGGAAATGGGTGAATCAAAAGAGAGGAGAGACAGCAGTGGGACAGCAATGTTGAAGAGAGACTGATATACAGAGAAAGGGAAAAGAGAGAGGGATTCACACTGGAACGAATCAAGGCACTCGCTTCAAATGAAGCTGCTGAGGAAATATAGGTCACACATCTCCAGTGGCTGATTTTCTCAGAACCATGCAGCGACACAGAACCACAGAGAGCGGGAGAGGACACACAATTCATGTCACCATGAGGAGGAAAGGATGCTATCATGAATTCTGCTCTGACTTGGGATGCATGTAATAAAGGATGATACAGATTTCTCAACTGATACATCAAATGATCTTTAGTTTCTTCTTTGTGAAACAGATGCACACCTGCTGAAGATCCTGCCACCTGTCAGCAAATTACATAACCTTTCTCGTACCTTTATCTACCAAAAACTTCACAAGAGCCTCACAAGAATCCATATTATAATTAATCCAACAGTGTTAGATTATTAGGTGTTGGATGATGTCAAAGATAATCTAAATTTAAAAATTAGCATGCAATAAAAATGCATTACTGGCCAATATGGATAAAAAAAAAAATCAGGTAATATGGTACCAATACATCATGAGTTCCTGTATTAGATTTTCTAGAATTCTACAGTTGCTAATAGCCAACAGCCATAAAAATGTAAATGGCTTGCCAACATTCATTCCATTCAGAAGTTCAGAGATAGTATATGTTTGTTATGTTAGATTTCTTCTTTTATTAGCTCTTTTTTAAAATATTTCAGCACTCTTTTCTCTGACTTACTGTCCCTTTTCTACTTTTCCCCCCAAGCCTATCATTATAAATAGGTCTCTGTGTTTGGTGAGAGACATTTTGAGTTGGCACTCACCAGTTGCCACTGCTTCAGATTGTAGACATACCATAGTGGCACAATTACATCTGCAAGCATTTTTGCAAGTATTTTTATTAGTTAAGTTATGTTAAGTGCACACAAAAGGACTATAAAGGAATTATATTAAAGCCAGAATCTGACCTGAAAAACTAAAATTAAAAAATTAAAGATTAAGACTGAACACGTTTTGAATCACTCTCTTTTGGTTTTCTCCTCAAATGTCTAGATTCCAGTTTCCACAGCTCTGGCTCAAAGATGAAAGTGTGTGTGTATGTGTGTGTGTAAATCAACATAAAATGAGTTATATTAAAAATACAACAAAATTAAAATTGAATGAAAATGTAAATTTTAAAACTAAATTAAAACTATTCATAATATTTTTTGCTTCAATTTTTAAAAACCCATCCAAACCATTACATTTTATATAAAATAAACCACACACACACACACACACACTTAATCAAACACTCTTCAGTACTGAGTGTTGTGTGCATATCCTCTTTAACATTCATCATTTTAGGATTTGCATCTACTCTCACATAGAGTTTAAATTTCTTCACGGTCAAGAATGAGTGCCATCAAGGTCAAGGCTGGGTTTGCAAAATTGGCTGATTGTGACCACAAGATGTCAGATTGGGAAAATTTCAGTGGCTGTTCATTTAGCTGTTACATCCCCGACCATTTTTTAAAAAAAAAAGGTGTTTTGGAATAAAACAGTGCTCCAATTAGATATGCTTTATTAATACTTACAATTTTCTGTATGAGCTCAAATAGACAGAGTTTGAGGATATGTTTTTTTTGAACTGAGATTTTAAAAACCGGTACATAAAAATAGAACCTCCTGTAAAGATGTAGGCCTTCACATCCAACTCTCATCTAAACAGAGCTATTATATGGTCAGCACTAAGACTTATATTTAATCTCTGGCCTACAGTAAGTGGGTCCACAATATAATTAGCCTAGGATTTTGTAATATTTTTAAAATAATGACACATCTCACAACACGTCTTAATCATAAACATTTTTCTTTTTCTATAAACTGTCAGTCCTCTCAGATTTTGGAAATCTATACTCCGAAACATATGCTCGAGATTCTAAAATTAAATACCCAGCACTAGGGTCATGGGGTGACCCAGTAACATGCCTCTATTCCAGTGTTGCTGTGGTGACTTGAGGTGTGGACTGTTGAGTCACCAAAATGATAACCTTAACTGTCAACACAGAGCAGACAGCAGAGAACTGGGTGCTAAAAGAGAGACAGCAAGAAAGAGGGAGAATAAAATGGGAACAAGAGCAGTTTGTGCATGTGTGTTGTTCTTTAAAGGGTCACTGAGCTTTCAGGATCTCAAGAAACACCCCTGGGCTCCTGAGACACTGCTGGGCAATGACACATAGGATGCTTGGCAGAGATAAGGATATTAGTGGGAGGGTCAAGTCTGTATTTTGGGGGACTTATGTGCTCCACTGCATCTTACATATATTACCCCATTTAAAAGTGTAAGCATTACACAACTCTTTTGGGGAAAGGTTGACCACTGACCCCTACATTAAAGGGTTAGTTCACCCCAAAATGAAAATTCTGTCATTAATTACACACCCTCATGTCGTTCCAAACCCGTAAGAGCTTCGTTCATCTTCGGAACACAAATTAAGATATTTTTGATTAAATCGGAGAGCTATCTGACCCTTCAAAGACAGCAACGCAACTGCAATGTTCCCAGGTCCAGAAAAGTAGTAAATACATCGGTAAAACAGTCCATGTGACATCAGTGGCTCAGCTTCAGTTTTGTGACGCTACGAGAGTACTTTTTTGCACAAAGAAAACAAAAATAACATAATTTACTCAACAATTCTTCTCCCCCGCCATTTTGGAGAGTACCCAAGAACGTATTTGAAGTAATCAGCGTTATTTACATTCGGGGGGAAAGCGCGCATGAACGTATAATCTGCGTAATAAGCGCTGTTTACGCTTAGGGGAAAGCATGCGTATGCGTTGTGATACTCTCTAAAATGGTGGAAGACGTAACTCTGGGGAGAAGAATGGTTGAGTAAATTGTTATTTTTGTTTTCTTTGCGCAAAAAAAGTATGCCACTGATGTCACATGGACCTGTTTTACCGATGTATTTACTACTTTTCTGGACCTGGGAACATTTCAGTTGCGTTGCTGTCTATGGAGGGTCAGATAGCTCTCTAATTTAATCAAAAATATCTTAATTTGTGTTCTGAAGATGAACGAAGGTCTTACGGGTTTGGAATGACATGATGGTGAGTAATTAATGACATAATTTTCATTTTGGGGTGAACTAACCCTTTAACACTTACTAAGGCAAGCAATACACTAAAAACCACTCAAAACACCTGCATAGGAACTACCAGCCAACCACCTACAGTACAACTCCCATCTTAGCAGCCATTTCTGCATGCACAAGAACCAGTTATCTAGTCATACTAATTCTAGCTGATGTAGCACAAGCATCCTAGTTATCTGAAACACTTGGAAAGACCAGCAATTACAACCCATATACAGAGACAGATTTCACAGTAAATGCCCCATAAATTAAATTAATGGCCCTTCCAGATAGCAGCCTGTGAAGGATCCAAAGATCAGGTTCTCCTGCTCTGTTCCTATGGACCATCACATAGCCTACTTTTGCAATTTCTTCCTCTTCTATATGATAAATACAATATCCAGAGTGTCTGCATCATCAATTAACGTCATTTACTCACTAAGCCTTGTGTTGGTGTGCTGTCCACTTTGACACAGATTAAATGCTGACTGCTTAAAACCATTTGAGACAAGAGGATAAATGGCTTAATGAGGATGAATTCAGTATTAGATAAAATGCAGGTGTTTTTGTGTGCAGAGAGCATGTGCATTTAACAGAGAGAGAGGAGCAATGACCAAATCATCCAATCAAGTAGAATTTGGGCATCTAATTGCACTATAAATGAAACAGGTAAGCAAATGACATAGAGAGAGAGAAGTAGACATAGAAATGATACAAATGGATGAACAAGCTGTAGTGAGGCCTGTTCTGCAGAATGCAGATCAGGTAAACAAAACCACCAGTGCATTCGGGGTGAAAGGATGAGATGATTTCCAAATTCCATATTCAGAGCATTCACCTTGAGTCTGCTAGGAGCATGCATGCAAAGGCTCATGATGAATCATGAGCCTTTGCATGCATGCTCCTATCAGACTCAAGGTGAATGCTCTGAATATGGAATTTGGAAATCATCTCAATTATGTCCGGACAGCCTTCACAACACAGTCAGACGCTGGTTTTGGAATCAGAGAAATTTCATTTCATTCATAACAAATAATGTAGATGCATGAAACCATTTGTAAAATGTGAGAGGTTTGCATAGCACCCTTGCAGAAACATCATATCAGATAGAGACCCTGCCTCTGCTTCAATGCGCGAGCCCCTTCCCCCCTCACGCGCGCCACAGCCCAGGCTAGCTCGACATCACCATAAACTACTGTCAACGTGTCAAATAACGCACTGCTTGCTTTTAATGAAGCACTTGAAAATGATAAACACTAAACCGACTGTACGTAAACGGAATGGCACCGTTATAGGCAGTCACAGCATTACATGCAACATCCTGGGGAACAGCCAATGAGAATTATCCACCGGTTTTTACATCATAAAACTATTGGGGAATTATTTCACAAATATAGCACACAATCTATTGTCTTTGCATTGCACATAAAGCACAGCAAATTAAATGACACGTTCCCTCATTAGAAAATAAGCCCACCTCTGCGAAGAAGGTCTCCATCTTCCCCCAAAGGATGCAAAAGGATCCAAAAGGATGCAGCTAATCAATCACAAAACTGCAGAGGACTCGAGAAACGTTTGGCAAGATGTATGTCTGTTCTGCAATTGCTTTCCATTCACGAATGTTTACGAAGAGCAGGGCGCTGCAATCCTGCGTGAGGTGCCAATTCAAACAACTGATGGAGCGACAAACGGCCGCTGGGAAAAACAGCCAGCCGGTGGGAAAAGAAAACGCTCAGGTGTTTGGTTTCTGTAAGTGTCTTTTTTATTTAATCGAAACGCCGGCGTCCAAACCCATGGCTCGCTGACTCCGGTGTCCCCACCAGAGCGAATGAGCCTGCGTCCGCTCTCGCGTCTCCAGTTGGGCGGCGCACCGCGCGTAAAGACAGCCCCCCAAGTTCGCCCTTTTCACCGTGCACACCGGTAGTATGATGACAGAAATAAACATGACATATATTTCAGCTACACTCTGAATCTACAATAAAGCAAATATTATCTGATAATTAGTGCGTTGGGATGCGTCAAGCGTATTGATACACAATATAAAGCAGTGACTGCGAATGCGGAATGTATGTTAAATACAGTGCAATATTTATCAAGATTCCATTATCTGAATGAGCTGAAATCCCATGTGCTGGATGTGGTACTGAAGCCCCTCAGATGGGTTTCCATGGTAGCACTACTGACACGTTTCTGCATGCGCCATGCACATCTGAAGTGAGACTCATGCAGTGGGTGGAGTACAGCAGATTCACTCAGCAATACACATTTATAGGTGTTGCAGTGTCTGCTGTCCTTTTGAAACATATTTTATAATATAAAAACCATCATATAACTAACTCCGTCGTTAAATGGCAAATTATATGATTTTTAAAACATGTTTATCATAGACAAAATGTGTTCTAGTATATTGTTATATGTTTTAGTGTTTTTTTTTTTTAAATACATGTTTAGGTACAAGCAAAAAAGTCATACACTTATGTGCAAACCTGTAAATGCTCTCTGTCTTAATGTAACTTCAGTGCTGCTGAAATTACATTAACTTCAACTAGAGTTGCTGATGGATACCTTGGTGAATTTGAAGAGTTGTAATTCTTCAGAATGTTTCAGTTAAGGAACACAAAGAGCAGGTTTTCCTGATGAGTTGCAAGCTATTGACTGACACTTTTCATTCAGCACCTAATAGCATACTGACTGCAAGAACAGGTTCCCTGGAGAAATGTGGGACGGCATGTCATTCTCAGATGTAAAACACAAAATATATTGAGCAGTATTATGATGAGCACTAGGTTACCTCTTTCAGGAAATGAACTTAAGACATTCGTGTTAGACCTTAAGTATTAATGTAGCTACTCTCCCTGGGGTTTTCAACAGTTTATTTTTCTTTTCAGGATAGAAATTATGGGGGTTCTACACATATACACAGACAATATTTTTTTTTTGGGTCCAAATGAACATCTTTGAAATATTTAATTCTTTTTTTCTTACCCTATTTTAAGATGAGCCATCACACTACTAAAATTCAGTGCCTCCAGCTAAATGTAACTTGTAACTGTTCAACTGGCTAAAAAATCATAAGTTTCAGATTCAGAAGGTGTCAAAAAGTCTCATATATTCATGACATGCAAGTATACATCTTCAGCAGTACAAAAAAGTACTAAGTATGATTTATACATTGTAGCATATGTATTTGAGTCAGATGTACTTTGAAGATTGATGTCTGTATCATCTGACAAACAGAAGCTGTGAAGACAACAATGTGAAATCCCTGTGGTCACGTACATCACTATAAATGAAAGCCATGCTCATTTTACATGCTAAAGCCCACATACACATACACATTTGTCAAAAAGAGTATCAGCTATGCTGTGAGTGGCATCACCTGTTCCATTATAGCTTTTGGTCTTTTGGGAGAAAAGAGGATCCCCTAATTTTTTGTGACTTTATTTCAGGTGCTCAGATATGGAACCTCATTTCCGTCACAAGATAAAAAGTAATTGCATTTTTTTAATCTCACATTTCAAAGTTTATATCTCACAATTCATACTTTTTATAAACTTTTTATACAGAATTGTGAGATATAAACTCACAATTATAAGATACAGTATAAACTCATATTTTGTGAAAAACATTAGAATTACAAAATGTTAACTCTCAATTGCAAGTATATTTCAAAATTCTGAGAAGAAATTCTTATTTGAAAAAAAGAAAACAATAAGAATTGCGAGATGTCAATTGCAATTGTGCATTTGTCTCAAAATTTAAAAAATTTTCTCTGAATTTTGAGTTTACGTCTCACATTTAATTTCTATCTTGTCATTTTATAATTAGAATTGTGAAATATAAACTTGCAGTTGCAAGAAAAAAATCAGAATTGTAAGATAAAAAGTAGCAATTACCTTTTTTATTTTTTATTCTGTGGTGAAAATAGGCATCCATACTGATAACTTTAGTTCTGACACTGATAGAGTTTCCTGACAAAAAATAATATTTATGAGCATCCCCTGCCAAAACTATCTGCTCATGTGATGGCAAGAAGCTCGTCTGTGCTCCAGACGGTCAGACTATAGAGCCCAGATGCAGCTTACTCTACCCAAGTCTGAGCCTCCCTTCTCAGGCCTCTCTATTGTATCCTCATGCCTGTCACTGGAGGCCCTGAAGGTTTTAGGGGCCTCCTAGAAAGCAGTGTAGCCTGCAGCACAACACCCGTATTGCAGTCGCCTCTTTGTCTCCTCCAGCCTTTTATCCCTTACCTCCCGTTGTGGGACACGGGCTGGGGTCACACTACTGTAACAGAGCCTCACGTTCAGAGGAAGCTTGTCTCTTTTGTTCCATCCTGCTGAATAGGGCTGCTTTATTTTTAAGTGTTGGGGGCAGTTCCACATGGTTCCCCCTCCACTATCATCACTCTCCTACTGTGACAACTCAATTCGACATGAAAAGGCTTCACTTCTTAATCATTCACCTGATGCTTTGCTTTCAATAAGCACGTGTTGCATGATGCTCATAAAGTCCTCTAAAACAGTAGAACAATAAAGCCACAAACTGGAGAGCAATATCCAGTTAATAGGGCTCCAGGCTCAACTCAGAGACCGAGAAAACTAGAAAACTGAGATCCATATCCCAAAAGTGTACTTTGGAATCAAATGTCATTTTAATGTGACATCAATCGGACTCTCAGGGTGATGTCACTGTAAGTGGATAGACAGCTGAGAAAAATGTGATACGTTATATGACAAGCCCTGCGGTTGGACCATCAAAGATGTTCTGCGCAACTGGTTTTGTGCAATAGGACCAGATTAGATTTGAGGGGATTACAGATTTGTGCATCATTTAGAATTTAATTGACTATTCTTTTAAATTCCACATACTTTCAAATTTAATGTAGAAAATGGAATGCAGAATTTAGATTTGAATTTTAAATTGAATAATTTGAATTGAAATGGTTAACGATTATATTTAATTGAGAATACCTTTTTAAAAATTCAAATAATTTAAAATTTAAAGTAAACAGAATGCAGAATTCTAGTTTAAATATCTAGAATTAAAAGAGTAGACACAATGAAACATAGTTTCAATTTACATTTACATCTAATTTACATGATTTTTATAATCAATGTTTTAAATTTGCATTAATGTATGTGTCATATATTAAGAACATTTATGTCTTTTATTTAATGACAAAATTAAATTTATGTTTAAATTTAAAAATGAAATTGAGAATTCTAATTTAATTAATTTCTAAAATGAAAATGGAGTAAACATAAAACGTACAAATAACCTGGGTGATTTTAATAATCAGTGTTACAAAATTACACGCATAGAAATTAGTTTTTACTTTATGTAAACATTAAGTAAGACCATTTACATGTATATATTATTTAATGTAAAACATGTTGCATAAATCCCTATGTTGAATTTATTTGAATTTAAATTATTTAAATTACAGTACATTCCTCTTTTCAGATTTAAATTCCAATTCCACATCTTGTAGGTGTGGCCAATTAAATCGTTAATTGGAAAAGAAGTCAGCTGTTCAATTCTGAATTTTGCATAGTAGAAACATAGTAGAAAAACAGATGTAAGGCTCAACATGTTTGTGAAGAAAACTGAGAGAAAAACTGAGAGACAAAGACAATCATCATAACTTCTTTTGCACCACTGTCAAATTATGTAACCATAACAACCATGTTGCTATGCAAATAAAAATGTCCTTTTTTTGTAACGGGGCTGTGATGTGTTGACTTAAGGTGGCAGTTTTCAGGTATGAGAGGTTGTTGATGAAATGGGGAGGATTTATGTACTTTTCTGTTCTACCGTTCGAATGCCCAAGGTTCCATCTGAGTAACTGCAGGGATGGATTATAGAATTTCAGTTTTGTAGCCCCATTGAGTTCAGACTAATGAGTTAGTACTTACACCGTTCCAAAGAATGGTGGCATCTGAATGAACCAACTTAGCAACTGGTACCAGCATTGAGTTGAGAATCAGTTAAACAGCCACAATATTTTCTGCTCTCTTAAAATCCATTCAGGCTTGAACCTTCTCACTTGAAAATGCTCTCTCCTTTCTGCAGTCTGTTTTAGTGCTGAATCTGAAAGTAGTAAAGAAAAACTTGTCGATACTGTTGTTATCATTCGGTGAGAAACAAACAGATTAGTGTCAATCAAAGGCACTAGCCAATAGCCACCCCCATAAATCCCTCTGATTCACTGAATAAACAGAGGCCTTAGTGTAATGGGATTTTCCTTTATTTGTCTATGGCAGAAAAAAGGAACTGATTAAAATGTTACTGCACGCCTAGTAATATAGTATCACTCCCACTCTCCCAGTTCTGTTTAGTAATTTAAATAGCATATAATGCACATAATTCTGCAGCTTTGTTTTTGTTTAATTACCTATAAGTTCAGTTGCCTGCAGATCTGTTTGTCTCCTAGTGGCAATGGTCAAAAAATAAATATTCAGTTGCCTTACCTATAGGCTTAGACATAGAGCACTCTCATGTACATTCATTCCTCACCCTTAAATGTACACGACAGTAGGTGGCTATCATCTAAGCATCAAAGAGTCAAAAAAGAGCTGTCAAGTCTGACAATTCCCACTTCTCATAGTGAAATAAATATCTAGGAAAGCAAAGCACACTATTTGTGTTTAAAATAGGTGATTTGAGAAATATGATTAAAATAAACATACAATGCAGAAATGTCCACACAATATCTAAAAAAAGATTAACAGGCAAAAAGACCCAAGTCATGTTCTGATCTCTAGATATTGGTTTGGGTCTTTCCAATGCAAGTCTATTAAACACACGTTTCATCTTCAGCAAGGCAGATCTAATCACTTGAAAAAAATGTTTAAAAGGGGTTAAGGGTTTGTTCAGATCCATAACCCAAAGTATAAGCAGTAATAATAGTGACACTTGCTTTGTCAAGCACCACTGACAAGCAAAGTATTTTCTGATATTTTGATGGAAATGTAGACATTTTAGAGACATTTTAGAGAAATGAGCCAGCACACTTCTTCATCATTGATCTTGGATGTATCAATAGCCATTATTGGGCTAGACAGCCATGAGACTGTAAATGCTATAGTTAAGTGCTGGGTGTTGTGTCTGGAGGTATAATGGTTCTGCAATAGACAGGGGGGGCGTATTTTATGATGTCAGAAATCATTTTCATTGATCGCCATTGTGAGTTTGTAAAAAATCTTGCAATGCTTTTAGATTTGTCCCTTTTTACCTTCATTTTTGTAAAAGAAAGAAAGAAAGTGCAATGGTTATGCATTGCCATGCCTCTCATTTACTTTATACATAACACTTTACACTAAAACATCAATACAAAGTATTGCTTGCACATGCATAAAAGATCAAGAGGTCTATCCTCAATTCTGGCTTGCATTAAAGGGTATGTGTGTAATCTAAAACTATGGTCCACAGGAAGAACATCCTTGGGAAAATGAATATGTTTATTGTGTTTACAGATAGCTATGAGGAAGGAATCAAGTTGAGAGTCCTTGGATCATCACAGGATTTAAGATGATGTGAACAGAAAGTGAGTGGATTTTTGATTTAATTCATTTATGAAGCACTATGACCAAGACAGAGACTGTGTGATTCAGGTGCGAAAAGAAAAAATCAGCAACAAACCTCTAATCTATGTATTTACACTCTTAAAAATAAAGGTTCTTTATTGGCATCAATAGTTCTATGAAGAACCTTGAACATCCATGGAACCTTTCAAAAGCAGAAAACATTCTTTATAGTCGAAAAAGGTTCTTTAGATTTTTAAAATGTTATTCAAAATGGTTCTTTTAGGAACTATTTACTGAAAGGTTCTTTGGGGAACCAAAAATGGTTCTTCATATGGCATCACTGCAAAAACACCCTTTTGGAACCTTTATTTTTAAGAGTGTACTGGACTCTTAGAATGTTTTACCAGGGATCTGCCATTAAAGATGTTGCTGCTTTGCACTGTCAAATTGTAATAAACCACCCTGAAAGACAAAAACACACACTTCAGCATGGCTATCCTCACCACATTGCCATGCCAAATCCAAGATTATCCAATCTTTCAAATTTATTACAAAAAGAGGAATCTGCCCGCCAGCATTCGCTCTCTTCTGTTATCCTCCAATACAGAAATGAATGTTTGTCCTATAAATTCATGTATGCACCTTGATCCTCTTCAATCCTTAATATGAAAATGTCTGAAGCATAACACAGTAAAGCCCTGTGAAATATAAAGCATATCTCTCCCTCACAAACATCCACACACTGTTCTCCACAGACAACAGGAAATGTGATGTTTCATCCTCTTCACGACCTGCACCAGAGAGAAGGTCCAGAGTCTACATCAGATTAACTAGTACTGTATCTGTTTTCATGTTACTAACATTTATTTTTAATTTGCTATTATTGTGTTTTTTCCCTTCAGTTTCACTTGTCCTTATTCGCAGGTTGAGTTTACTTCCTTTAAGAGCTGTAATTACTTTTTAACTTCTAATAACTGTTAAGACTAACAATAGCCAAAAATAAAATCAGCGGGTACAGGTACATTTTTAGCAACACGTGCATATAAATTTAAATAATGTGTTGAATATTGATGTATGTAACACAGCATCCTAAGAGAGAGAAAAAACGAGAATAAATATCTCATAACTAATAACGTTAAAAAAGTAACATTTTAGCTGATCCATTAATTTTATCCTGATGAAGATGAAAACATGAATTCCTCTTTTTGTTTGAAAGAATCTTTTTGTAATTTTTTGACTAAAACTAGTTGTTTTGTTATTGTAAAAACATGACATTTTGGTTGGACATTCTTGAATATATTGCTTTGCAAACCACAGTTATGCTTTTATGTTGATTTTCCTGAATATAGAAAAAGAAATGCCATTGTTTTTCTTATTAACACCTTATTTCTCTTCACATTTGTATATTTAAAAACTTTTTGGTCATCAAATATGAGCCGAAAACTCACTGTCTAAAATCTAAAAATTTATGAGAACTGTTGCAGGCCATGAGGACTTATGATGGGAAACTTTCACTTATTTTTTATGTGCTTTGATTGTTTATGCAGCTTATGAACTTTGTGTTTAGTTATTCTATTTAGTGCCTGATCAGAAATCTTGCAATATCAATTCACAATTTATTTAGACCTACACTCTAAAAAAATCTGCAAAAATAGGCCACAATATACTGTATAATTTGAATGAATTTTTCAGAATGTATTTTTTTACAAGATGTTATATAAGTATTTTGAATTTTACACTGCATTGCGTTGTGTTTTAGTGTTAACGGAGATGTCTGTAAAACTAACAGATAATGTCCCGTGTAATAAGCTGCCAGTACTTTTTCTGTTATTTTACAGATTAATATTTTTCAGTGTACCCATGAAAATAAGTTGTATCTAATTAAAGCAACAATGGTAAAATTAATCAAATAATTTTTCATTCTTTCTGTTTTGATGCTAACCAATTAACTGGCTAAGCTTACACACATACGAAAGTTATTACAATCATATAATCATTCCATATAGTAATATAAATATGATAATACCTCATAAAAGAACAAAGATTTATTGACTGAAAGTTAATGATTACACATTTTATTATCTACATATTATCTATTATGATATTATCTACATATACATTCTAATTCCTCCCTATAATATATTGTAAATTAGAATACTGAAAAAGCTGCTCCTAGGGGTTGTGATAGATGCAGTAGGAAAAGAGTATGTGTATAGGTGCATATGGTTCCCAGCAGCCAGCATGAGTTCAATTTAATTAAGGGTCCTCAGAGGAATGACTTCATCTCTGAGCAAGAGGGGTCTCCACTTACTCCTGTTTCCCTTCCTTCCTTCTGTCAATCCCAGTACGACAGAATTTCATCTGAGTCAGTCCTCAATATCACTAATGCATGGACAAAGGTCAACATGGGACAAGTATGTAGAAATATAACCACAATCATAAATCTCGTTTCTCGTCCAGTGTGTTAAATGTTGGTGCTGTTGCAAACACAACTACAGCACTTTTCTAAAGGTAATGCAATTTTCCTGATCCAATTTTCTTCATGCAATAAAAATTATGGTTGAATTTGAGGTAAATTAATCTGTT
This sequence comes from Spinibarbus caldwelli, assembly GCA_039654775.1. Taxonomy (NCBI): domain Eukaryota; kingdom Metazoa; phylum Chordata; class Actinopteri; order Cypriniformes; family Cyprinidae; genus Spinibarbus; species Spinibarbus caldwelli. The sequence goes on from CM077237.1 coordinate 7,720,313, forward strand.
ATTTAATAAAACCACATGTAGCTACATAATGAGAATTCCTGAGTTGTTATAAAAGTGATTGAATAAATTGGAAATGGTACACTCATGGACAAGATGGTTATATTTGTTGTAAACTATGTTAGCTGTTCAGGACCAGGCTTAGACACGCTCCCTATTCACACAGTTTATTATTAGTATTTCATTCATTCATTCATTCACTCATTCATTTATTTACTTTTTCATTAATGATTGTGTGTACTTAGTTTAAATATAGTTAAGAGAAGCCCGATTTCTCACTACATCGACGTCTATGGTATAACTATGGCATTTTTACCTGCCAAGCAGATGTAAAGCAAGCTCAGAGGGTGCATCTGTTTTTAAGGGTTTACAATCTTTTTTGCTCCTGTCATCTTTTGGTCTCTTCATTTTCCTCTGTCTTCCTGTTATTTTTTAGAATGTTTGACTGTATAAGCCATTAATAACAGAAGAGAAATCGTGAACATTTTCACACCGTCATGTCCTCAACGTCTGCTGTGAACGTGCAAAATGATTGGCAGGGAGAAAGCGTCTTCTGACTGGCTAACCAACAACAACAACAAAAAAAAGTTACTCAAAAATATATTTTGCTATAGCAAAAGTATCTGCATAATGCATATGGTGACAATTATTATTCTTGTATCCTTATATAGAACCCTTGGGGGCATTTCGATTAAAGGGATAGTTCACCCAAAGAAGATATTTTGAAGAATTTGGGTATACTATGGACGTCAATGGCTACCGTCAAATGTTTGGTTACACATATTCCTCAAAATATTTCATACAGGTTTGCAACAATTTGAGAGTGAGTAAATTCTGACAACATTTTCTTTTTTGTGTGAACTATCCCTTTAAGTATAGAGTATAGGCCCCTTAACTATATATTTACATGATTTTTAATCAGAACAAAATTTTGTATAATTTTCTTTTTAAAAAACATATTTCCTTTATGGTTTGTCTTTATCCTGATTGTATACTATTCTTATTTCAAGCAGTATCTTTGAAAAGATCAACTTGCTTGCCTTCATATCCACTTCCCTCCAGTTTCAGTTAGCCTGCTCCAAATAATGATTAGGATTATGAAGGCTGGATTTAGCCGAACAACTGATCAAAACTAGCCTTCCTCTAAAACAATCAATAGATCTAAGGGCTGCAGTGGTACTTTCACTGCTGTCCTCATCATAATATTTTGAGAAAAACTGTAATCACATCCATGTGTATAAAAGATTGGGTTGTGTTGGATTGTGTGTAAATAGTGGTAGCCTGAATGGCACCTTTTCATCACTGCATGCTGTGTGTCTGTATATCCCTTTCCATTCAGTTTTATGGCCATATGTCAGACAAATTTAATATGTAAACAAATCAACCTGAAAGATTATGTGTGAGAGGGAGAGATATGGGCTATGGTGTGCATGGTGTATACTTATGCTTTACTGAAGTGGAATAACATTGTTTTATTGTATTCTGTCCTTTTGAATACAGCATGAAATATACATACACACTCCTTCTTGTTACTCCATCTTTAAAAAATAATATAGCCTGTCTTGACTAAATTAGGGTTTCTTTACACAGCTGAGTTAAGGCTGCTCTGTGCTTGCTCAAGCTTCAGTGTAAAGGCACATTTCTGCATAGAAGACAGATTAATATATGCCTGCTCAGACCCACCTCAGCCCCTAGTATCAAAGCATGCAGTTGTAATTGCTGTGGAAATGCATTTATGCAACCTCTGAGTAGCATCAAACAGTCTGTGTAAAGACACCTAAATGTGCTTCTGTTCCACCTTTGCAGTGTAAATTTAACTTTAGACACACTCGCTGTTTTCTTTTGTGCTGCACGTCATTTAAACATATTTGCGATTTAAACAATTATTTCAGCATGCACTTATTCTGCAGTTAATTTGCAGTTAATAAACAAGCTTGACAGTACTATGATCTAAATATTGTATGTTTCTCTCCAGAATCATATGAAACTCAAGCAGACTTAATTGCATCAGTCAATTAATTGTTGATGCAACAACAAGTCACAAGGGGGTGCCATTGTATTGGCAGGTAGTGCGAGCTGTTGCCTATTGCAAACAATTAGGACTGCCATATGTCCCATTCACACTAGGACTGCACAGCAGACCCTTCTGAACTATTTAACGTGTCTGAATTAATTTGAAATGTATGTTTGTGATCACAAGCCAAACATTATAAAATCTATTTTAACCATAGGAATAAAATGATGTAATTTTAAATCTTGCTGTCAGTGTGCATTGTACTTGTGTCTCTTGATGAACAAAAAACTGCATTTTTGGCACTAAAATGTTATTGTAATGACTACATACTTTATTCAAGTGTTTTGTCCTCTTGAAATGTGTAATAACCTTGTCATCTCTGTTGTTTACGTTACCTTAAAACATTCTGTAAGGGCTTTAATTTACTGTCCTGTAACATACAACCAACTATGATCAATCATTGTTTACTATTTAACCCACAGTGCAATTTAAATATTCAGGTTCATTTACAGCGTCCTATGTACTCTCAGTAATGCTTCTGGAACTATGGCTGCGTGCTGTATTTACTAAAAGAAGTCCCGCCTCCTGATGCCATTGGCTCATTCACACTCAAAACCTGCTTCTGATTGGACAGCAAATGTGTCACACAGTGGACGCGGCCTCTATACCGTGCGTCAAGAATCGAAACCAAAAATGCTTCAGAAGCGACAACGAAAGAGAACCTGGCATTTATAACATAGTGCGAATCATAAATCACTGCTCCTTATATTCAAATGAGGTAAGATTTCATTCAAATCCTTATTCTGAATAGCGAATCGTCTGTTTGTTGCTGTATAGGTAGGTGTTTCTCAATGTGACGCGCATCTCATATTTTCCTCAGGCTTCTGTTGACAAAAAACTGGGTGCCTCCTGTCATCGATAATAACAAACATTAGTTATTTAAAGTATTAAAGGTCATGTACAGATAATATAGAAGACTTCAAAAGTAACCAATGCGACTGTGTTCTGTTTGTTTATTTATTTATTTATTTATGTTTGGCTTTTGCAAGAATGGGCTGACTATGTATTATGTTTTTGCTGTTTCATCTAGGACGAGCAGAATTGCTCCCGTGGTCCTTTAGGTTTCATAAATGAAATGGCAGGAGGTACAAGGTAAGAATTATTAATCTTCTAATAAACTGTTATGTTTAAATACAGACACGTTCCTTAAAGGTAGCATTGCTTGCGTTGTTTGTTTCTTAGAGATTGGCATTTGACAAAGCCAGCCAAACTGGTCCAACACTTGTTTTAAAACTGCTGACGTAATGGCAACAAAATCCAGTGGTTTAAACATATAGTTTTGGGTAAGAATGTTATTTTATCGGTTTCTTAAGACGTGAGTCATGTGCACGTTTCTTATGAGCGTGCGCAATGAGGTACAGTAACTTAGCCAGTGGAGTGTCCTGACATGTTTTTGTGGGCTGGGTATTTTTTTAAATACCATTTTGAACTACAATTTGTCATGTTTATATATATTTAAATGTCTTTAAAACATAATTTAGAGCACATTTATTTTATCTTGTTTTGTATCACACCCAGTGGTTTCCTTGTAATGAAATAAGTGTTGATTTTAATCTAAAGGCAGCAGAAGGGATAGTGTGTGACAGGAGATTTGGGGGCTGACAGCGGGATGGCCCACTTTGATACAGAGTACCAGCGCCTGGAGGCGTCCTACAGCGACTCCCCTCCCGGAGAAGACAATCTGCTGGTGCATGTTCCAGAGGGATCCAAATGTAAGATATACAGCAGATCCCTGAATTTTAAGTAAAGCAACAATGCAGCGTAATTTGTGTGCCTATTGTCTATGTCAGAGCCATATGCTTTTATTCTTTTTGCATGTTTACCTTAAATGAGCAATGGATATGTAACATGCTTCTTACCATTAACTCTTAATTTTTCCATGTAATTTGTCATAAAACTAATAATTTGAGTTGTTTATTGCAGCTCCATGGCACCACATTGAAAATCTGGACCTTTTCTTCCAGAGAATATCCTTTGTGCACTGAAATTAATTGCTTAATTATGGAATAAATATATTGTTTTATGTTAAATCAAGTAGGTTGACATCAATTTAGTGATTACAGTCAATATAAGTCTTTATATTTTTCTTAACATGCAATACGTCTATAATCTACACCAGAAGAATGGATTTACATGTATGCTGCTGGGAGAAATATTTGAGCTTGTGTAAGTATCAATTCATTTACTGTATCCTTCATTAAACATGATAGTATTGGAGTAAAATGATAATGCTCATAACTAGTGTCTGTAAACAATGGAGCAGTGATCAAATTCCTTTAACCTACTGAACTGTCATGTACTTTTTCCCATTATTATTCCAGGCAACTGGTGTTTGTGGTGGCATTCACAGTGTTCCTGACTAACTGCGTGGACTATGACATTCTCTTTGCCAACAAGTTTGTTAATCACACTGATTCCTCAAAGGTTACACTACCCGATGCATTTCTTCCGGTGGATGTGTGCAATGCTCGGTATATTTCATATATCAAATGCCATTAATGATGTGGCTTTAATGTTATTGCCTCTTACTATCAATATGATCTATCTTAACACAGACTGTCTTTTGTTAACATGTGTTTTAGGATCCGTGACAATGTTTTTGTCATCTTCATCCTTATCATATCAGGGGTCTTTTGGCTCCACCGTCTCGTCAAGTTTATCTACAACATCTGTTGTTACTGGGAGATCAGATCGTTTTACATCAACGCCCTAAAAATGTCCACGGTGAGCTTTTCTGCTAACTCATTGTAGGACATTTACTAAAACGTTTTGGTTCTGACAGGCATTTGAGTCAGCAGTGGAGGAAAGCATACTCTATTTTTCTTAGTTCTTAATATGTTTTTGATGCCAGAAAGCCACTCAAACTGTTGATAATTTTCAAAAGTACCATAATTAATTATAGTATTCCACATTTTTAAATGTTTAATAAGCCTTTCTCTTTTGCAGGCGGACCTTCCTTATTTCACCTGGCAGGAGGTGCAGGCAAGGATTATTGAGATACAAAAGGAGCATCAGATTTGCATCCACAAAAAAGAACTGACAGAGCTTGACATCTACCACCGCATACTGCGTTTTAAAAACTACATGGTTGCGATGGTCAATAAGTCACTCCTACCCGTACGCTTTCACTTGCCTCTGCTGGGCGACACTGTTTTTTACACACGTGGCCTCAAGTATAACTTTGAGTTGATTTTCTTCTGGGGCCCTGGGTCTCTTTTTGAAAACGAGTGGAGTCTGAAGCCGGAGTACAAACGTGGAGGGAACCGTTTGGAGCTAGCGGATCGTCTTAGCTCTAGGATCTTGTGGATTGGAATTGCCAACCTTCTCTTGTGTCCAGTTATCCTGATTTGGCAGATTCTGTATGCGTTCTTCAGCTACACTGAGGTGATCAAGCGTGAGCCGGGAAGTCTGGGTGCTCGATGTTGGTCGCTGTATGGCCGTTTTTACCTCCGACACTTCAATGAACTAGACCATGAGCTGATGTCACGCCTCAGCAAGGGCTACAAGGCCTCCTCAAAGTACATGAACTGCTTCATGTCACCATTACTGACGGTGGTGGCCAAGAACGTGGCATTCTTTGCTGGCTCCATACTAGCAGTTTTGATTGCTTTGACCATTTATGATGAAGATGTATTGGCTGTCGAACACGTGCTCAGCAGTATTACATTACTTGGAGTCTGCATCACAGTCTGCAGGTGTGACCATGCTAAGAGTGACAAAGATAACAGATCACTAGAACTTTGTCTAGTGGATATTTGTTATCCATTATATTTACTGGTGAGATTTGACTTTGAACTGTTTGTGCTCATTCTTTCATCCTTGTTTGCCCCAGGTCTTTTATCCCAGACAAGCATATGGTGTTCTGCCCAGAGCAGCTGCTTAAAGTGATCTTGGCACACATCCATTACATGCCTGATCATTGGCAGGGTAATGCCCACCGCTATGAGACCAGAGATGAGTTCGCACAGCTCTTTCAGTACAAGGCTGTAAGTAATGCAGCAGCTTAAGAAATAATTCTTTGTGTACCTAACACAAATGTATTATTATTGTGAATGAAAACTAGCATAACATTTTCACTAACTGAAATAAAAGTGAGAATTGGAAAACCAAAAATATGTTTCCATTATTTCAGTTACATATCATAAAATAAAAAGGACCACAAATTAATTTTAGTTTTTGATACACAGCATACTATGCATTACAGAATCAAGATAGGATTTTGGTGACGATAATGATACTTGCCATATAAATAGTACAAATATTTTTGGGAATTCCCAAGTCCCATCTGCAGTTTCAGTGTTTTAATTAATTTTTTTTTTTTTTTTTTAAATGAAACCTGTATAGATGATCCATTCACAATACAATCAATAACATGCATTTCTAAAACAGAATTTCATGTTGAATTTCTTTTGATCTCTGTTCCTGTAGGTGTTTATTCTTGAGGAGCTGTTGAGTCCTGTCATCACTCCCTTCATTCTTATTTTTTGCTTGCGGCGTAAATCTCTAGAAATCATAGATTTTTTCCGAAATTTTACTGTGGACGTGGTCGGTGTGGGTGATACTTGCTCTTTTGCACAGATGGATGTCCGTCAACATGGTCATCCTGCGGTAAGGGCACAAACCTTTTTTTTCCCAAATTATTTTCATTATTGTGTTTTTTTTGTAGATGTATCTGACTCTGATGCCCTTTTTGATCCACTATAGTGGATGTCTGCTGGGAAAACAGAGGCCTCCATCTATCAGCAGGCAGAAGATGGGAAGACTGAACTGTCACTCATGCACTTTGCTATCACAAATCCACACTGGCAGCCCCCTCGGGAGAGCACGCATTTCATCAGCCTTCTGAAAGAGAAGGTGCACCGTGAGGCCGCCGCAGGACAGCAGGGAATCATAGCAGAGAACCCTGCATTTACCTCAACCCATTCACTACAGTCTGATTCAGAGGTATCCAAATGACTGAGCTGCCAACATCCATCCATCCAGATGATTACATATAATATGATATATTTCTAATGGCAAATCTGATCATAGTAATAGTAATAATTACAATAATTATATTAAAGTATTAGACTGGGGTTAGATACAATATTATTACAAAGAGAACTGAGCTCTTTTTTAAAAAGATGTCTGATTTTGGGTGTTTTTTCTTTTCAGCCTCGCAGTCTTATTGCAAATCTGCTGATGGGACCTCCTTCCCTGGCCTCGCTGCATCTGGGTCGAGAGGGCTCCATCAATCCTGTGTCCATTGGAGTGAGTGAGGGAGCATCCGCCCTCCGATCCCTCTCTCCTGTCAGCACGAGTCTACACCTGCGGGGCAGCTACCCATCTGCCAGACTGCCACGACCTGACCATCCAGCTGTGGTGGCTGGGAGAGCAATGACAGGCTCAGGGTAATGAATGAATAAAAGTTTAACATATTATACACTAATGTATAGTTGTATTATATTATTTTTTATTGTAATTTTAAAAATAATTAAAAATTTTACTTAAAAATTTTACTTTAAAAATTATTTTACTTATATTTTCTTGTGTATTCTAAGTCCAAGTAAAGATGTTATTACATTTTAATTGATTTTGGGAAACACACACTAGAATTTACTTTTTGTTGAGCAGAAAGTCCTTATATCGAGTAGCTTTGGGCACATGCATTCTCACTGAGATTAATCTGGGTTCATCAAGATTAAAACAGTTTTAAAAAAAAAAAAAAAATGTACACACCTGTAGAAAAATGATGCAACTTTTTCTCAGTTAGTAGTGAATGAGACCTGTTAACGTATATTTCTTTCAAGATTTCTTAAGAAGAATGTCAAATGAACTTGTTAGAATTACATGATTTCTTAAAATAGCAATTTTAACAAAACTTACACTACTGCTCAAAAGTTTGGGGTCAGAAATAATTTCTTTAAAGATTTTATTTTATTATTTTCTTCAGCAAGGGTGTGTTAAATCAATCAAAATCACAGTAAATGCATTTGTTACAAAAGATTACTATTTCAGATAAATGCTGTCATCAAAGAATCCTGAAAAGCAATAAATCACAGTTTCCACAAACATATTCAGCAGCAAGCAACTGTTTTCAACATTGATAATATTAAGAAATGTTTCATGAGCAGCAAATCAGCATGCCAGAATGATTTCTGAAAGATCACGTGACACTGAAGACTGGAGTAATGACCGCTGAAAAACAGCTTTGAAATCACAGGAATAAATTACATCTATATATTAAAATAGAATAAACAGTAAAAATATGTATTTTACAATATTACTATTTTACTGTATTTTATATCAAATAAAAGCAGCCTCTGTGAGACTTTCAAAAAACTAAAAATCATACCAACTCCAAACTTTTGAACTATAATACTGTATATATGTCATTGCATCTTTACAGCTAAACTGATTTTAAAACATCCCTGCCAATGTTAAAACTATTACATATAATTCATTTGTTCTTTTTTTATCTTTCTCAACTCTTGGATCGTCCTCATCTAGCACTGATGCCCGCACCATCAGCTCTGGCAGTAGTGCCTGGGAAGGCCAGCTGACCAGTATGGTCCTATCAGAATACGCCTCCACAGAGATGAGCATTCATGCCCTCTACATGCATGAGGTAAAGCAACACATGAACAGCTGATATGACCAAAACTTTATTACAGAATTATGGAATCAGTGAATGTAAGTGTATGGAACTGATCCAAGAATTTGTGAGACTGCCATGATCATCATACTTGCTGGGAATTTTGCCTGCTTTTCCTTCACTATCTGGTCCAAATCAGCCTTTTAACCAATAATGTGTTGAATGTGTTCTAGTGTGCACCTGAATATTAATAACTATATCTAATGTATGTGTAGATGCACAAGCAGCAGTCACGAGGTGAGGTGTCTAGACACACCTGGCACAGACAGGAGAGTGACGAGAGCAGTGAGAGTGTCAATGAGGACATAGAAGCTGCCCGCACCTTCCCCCGTTCGAGCACTTTCCCCACCACTTCACACCAGGAGGGGGCAGCACAGCAGAGCGGCAGCCAGCGGCGCTATGCCGGCACCTCAGGTACTATAAACGACTGTTTGCAATATCTAAGAATGAAAAGTGCCATCGTATAGTCTTCACATGGGCGACAAACTGTCTCCTGCAGATCCTGTTTCTGGAAGCTTTCGAGCCCAGAGAACACCTCGTATGCCTATGGGCGGCTGGTCTGAGGAGCACCAAATGGGCAGACATCACGACCCAGTGCCTGAGGAGGGGTCTGAGGATGAACTACCACCACACATCCATAAGGTATAATGTGTGAGCTGTAAATATGAAGCAAAATTGATATGTGCTGGATTCCTAATATTCATTTCTGTGTTCTCGTCTGTTTTTAGGTGACTTAATTGGTGTCATAGATGAAGTACTCTAGAGAGACTCACAGCATCCATTTACTTTTGGACACTGATCAAAAAAGTCATATTTATTTACTCTTGGACAAAACTCGAGTCCGAGCTTAATTATTGTACGTCACAGAGTGGCATCGTATCAAATTTCCAGATGCATTGTAATGGTTTGAGCTTCTGTGGGAATGATACTATGAACAACATTATCAAAATACTCAATTATTCATAGTTCTCACATATTGATCCACTCGAGAGAAGTTGCAAAACTGATTCTGTAAAAAATGTTTTCATTGTGAATAGGAAAGTCTATTTACAAACTGGAAAAAGCAGTTGATAGAAGTCCTTCGAGTAAACGGTCAAATAGGATTATGTTCAGCTGACCTTGATATTTCCGTTCTTGTCGAAAAGTAAAGGTTGGTGTTGATGTAGGAAATCTGTGCTTAGAATTTTTGAGCTGCTTTGAATAATTTTGATAGAAGGAAGAAATATTTATAATATGCAATGTGCCATTATGAACTTTAAGCTTTGCAAAATTAGATTTTATTGTCAATCCCAGATTTCTGTGAGGGGGAAAAACCACTGAAGATCATTCAAGCCTGGCACTGTAAAAATGATGCATGCTCTTTCTTAATTTTTATTATTTGCACAATATCAAACGAGAATGCACTTTATCATTTTTTCAGATCCAAAGGATGACTCCAAGACAGTAGACAAATCAGACTTGTTTTTATTAACATGCAGTTGTATATTTCTGTCTATAGGATAAAACCCCAAGAATTTTTCAGTTAGATTTTCAGTTTATTTACCGTGGCTCAGGTGAATAAAACATGATTTGTGAGAATGAGGGGGTTATGTAAAGCATTATATATTTCAGAAATCTCAGGACCGGCTTGTTTTTGGCACTGAAGTTGCCCAGAAAGTGCATGACACTTATTGGGTGATTGCAGACAGCTGCACCTTCCTTCCATCTTCAAACCCATAACTGCTAAATGGAAGTAAACAAACCTTTGTGTAGTTTGTGTGTGACTGCAAAGATTTTGGATCTCATTCATAGACCATCACTGCATAAAATGGCAAAATGTGTATATTTTGTTTCACATAAACTGACAGCATTTCTCATATCTCGCACTGCTCGCATACATTGTGCTTAGAGAGTGTTCAAGGTGCAAATTGTGCATGACCCTTGACCTTTATACTTGTATGTGTTTGTAATAATTGGCCTGTAAAATGCTTCTGTGACCTTAACTAATCTATCAACTGCAGCTGTGCATTTTCCGTTGTCTTTTGTTTTCAGTTTTCTAGACTGTGTTGTATGTTTACATTTTGTACAGGTTAAATTCATCAATAAAATGTATTTAATAGTTTGTGCACAGTTATTTAAAAAAAATCTAAATAGATTTTTTGATTTTTTTAAAGAAATAGGATTTTATATTTATATTCATATGTTTTAATGATTTGTTAATTAAAGAGTTTAAAATGAACATACTATATTTCATTAAACCATATATACTGAACTGCCACGCACATTTTTCGTTGGTAAAGTTAAGAAAAATCACTCGCCCGAACAGGGACTTGAACCCTGGACCCTCAGATTAAAAGTCTGATGCTCTACCGACTGAGCTATCCGGGCCTTATGAACACATGTGGCGCTCCCCATTTTCACTCGCATCAAAATCAATAATGCATACTCGGTAACAAAGACAATGAAAGAAACTTTATATATAGACATACCATCCTATAATACCTCAGGGGGGCTCGCGAAAATTGAGGTATGAACAACATTAAACGCTGAAACCGGAGCTGAACTACAGCAGCAAGCACGTTGGCAGAGCACGCTGGTTTTTCTTCCATTCGAATGAATCCAGACCGATTTCAGAGTCTGAAAAGATGTCTTTATATGCTCTAAACTTTGCAGCCCGATTCACATATTCGTTTAGAAGTGAATTGCATCTATTTACAACAAAACTTAAGCGCATGCGCAGATATCGCCGCATTACGTTTCGTGCAAACGTAGTTTTTGAGGGCCATGTATTATTTTTTAAAATATAATATATTTTAACACTTGGATTATTCCCTTATTTTCAAATGGGCAAAAAGCAACGCATATTTCCAACTTTGAAGGAAAATTTGACTTTAGTTTCCATAAATCCCATCATAACGCTAACTTCCTCCACTAACAGACATCAAGTAGCATTTGACATTTAATAGGCTACTGTTAATGCAACTTTAAGGCTCTTTTAATTTCAGGCCCATCATAAACATACTACTAATTTATCCGATATTTCCATTTAAATCGAGACTTTTTTGCCGTCTTGTGGAAAATAAATTTCTGCCTCTGACAGCAGTGAATTCAATAAGCAAAAGCTACTTTGGAATGTCAGAACTTATAGGATATATATAAAATATGCACAAATATTACTCCCTGTGAACTGACCGATTTTTTTTTTTCGATTTTATAAAAGCTTTTGAATCTCAAATACTAAGAAAATGTAATCTTGAGACCACATTAAAAAAAAAAAAAATCCTTCCCCAGCTAAGGCCCCACGCTTAACCTGTATGGATTTCTTTCTTCAGCTGAACATTAAAAGATTTTTCAAAGAATGCGGGTAACCAAACTGTTGCTGGTCCCCATTGACTTCCATTAAAAAAATAAATAAATAAAAAATAAAAAAACACCACTATGGAAGTCAATGAGCACCAGAAACTGTTTGGTTACCAACATTCTAAATGTTGAATTTTCATTTTTGGGTGAACCATTCCTTTAAGCCCCAATAAACCTGCACAGGCTTAATGTCCTTCAGTTTTATTATATTTTTTTTTAACTGAAATGACACAGACCACAAATAACTCAGTTTAGACTAAAATATTTATTGATTTTCATAGAAATACTTTTCATAAAAAAAGAATATAAAACATTTTACAAAACATGTCCAACCATGTGCATTTAAACAGTGACATCCATTAAAAATCACAAATTCAAGTGCAAAATGTCTTAAATGCTTATTTTGGACAACATGTAAAAAAATATAAACTGTGAACATGTACAGACCATTCAAAAATTGTATAGAAAAAAAAAGGTGAAAACATCTAGCACTGGTTGCAAAAATAATAACACATTATTGGTGACAATGTTTCAGCTAAAATGAAAAGCATAAGAAAAAAAAAAATAGCAATTAAAAATTTATGTAAAAAAAAAAAAAACTAATTTGAACAGACTGGCACTAGTGATCAGCTTTCTTCATTCATCGGTCAGATTTTCTGGCATACGGAAGCATTGATGGTGAACCTGCGAAAACAAAATACACAAACACAATAGGATTAGAAATATCAGTCCTGTATTTGCCTAACCTGCCAACCGCCCTACACACAGTGCACAGGCACATGGGAGTATTCGTGCAGACAAACAGGCATGCACACCTGTGTGAAACAAGACCAGAATGTGACTGATCACACAAGGTGAACTTCTCTCTGAGCTCCTCTGTGACTGGGTAACATGGAAGTGAGGCCAGACCGTCACTCACCTAATGGCCACACGGTGCCAAACAACTCAAATACAGCCAGGTTCTATTTTCTAGAAACCACTTCTGCTGATAGCTCATCGTAAGATTAAAAAAAAATTAAATAATAATTAAAAAACCTTAATTTTATTCAGCAAAGACATTGAATATATCAAGTGATGCTAAAAATGTTACAAATATTTCAATTTCAAATAAATGCTGTTCTTTTGAAATTTATATTCAAAAAACCCTGAGAAGAAATGCATCTCTGTTTTCCACAAAAATAATGGCATTCAAAATAAAAGATTGTGTTTACGTAATGTGTACTGTGTATATTTATAATGTATATATAAATACACACAAGTACATTACATAAACAAATTTTTTGGATGCGATTCATTGTTTGACAATCATAGTTCTTATGTAAAAGATAACAGTAATTTTACGTTATTTTCCACTGGCCTCATCCTACCTGGACTACCGGCTCCAAGTCGCTGCTGGACAGTCTCCAAATGTTGGATGTACTCTGTAAGGGAACGTTCTTGATCTTGGGAAGAGCTGAAGGAGCGTTCAGCTGGTCCCAGCACTGGACTTGTGTATGTTCTTTGTTCAAGAAAGAAAAGAGCAAAGTTTTTAAGTTGATGAATCCGACATATGTAATTTGAATTAAAATCCCTTACTAAAAGGGAAAAACAACCTAGATCAACACTACATACACCTGTTTGTGTAGAAAGAAACTTTTCACCTATGATTCAGTCTGATGGGTGATTTGATTGGCGGCACCAGAGACGAGACTGAGACCACAGCCCTTTGAGCAAAGGCATGATCACGGGTGGGTGGAGAGTTGAATGCAACTCTAGTCTGCTGTGGCCTCAGCACTTCAGTCCTCAAAACAGGAACTAAGGGAAGATGGCACATAAATTATTAATGATTTAAATCACCTGCAGAACTATCAAATCAAGTCTGCAAGGTGAACAAGTGGCTCATGTGATTTACACACTTACCTGTGCTTGGTCCTGTTCCATGTCCATTAACTGTGGCACTGCCTACTGAGATTTTCCTTGTAGCTCTTTGCCATTTCCTGGTAAGGAACTTCAGTCTAAAAAAAAAGGGATAAGAAACTAAGTAACCACCTATAAACTTAAGCAAAAAAAGGAATACGAATCTCAGTGTTTTAAATACAAATTTAACCACATTTATAAACTTGATACAGTTACAAGCAATCGCTTTCCAAACGCCATACTAACTTTGCCAGACACATCTACGTAGCCATTTTTCTTACCTTGAGATAGCGATGACTACTCTGACAGACGTTCTGAAGCGGTTTAGAGGTCTGGAAACCTGCGATTGGCTCAACGTCGGCTGTGCACCCATACGAGCAATTAGCGCAAGAGTAGCCTGTTCGCACTCATGAAACCCTCCTAGCAGCAACAGCAGATAACGCTTCTGATACACCAGCGACTTCCTGTAACTCTCTGCTCTCAGGTATCTCTCATAAAGCCGCTGCACCTACAGAAACAGGTTCATAAAAGCAAGCAGTTCAAACACTAAAACGGTTTAAAATGTACTTTTAAATCATAAAAATGTATTAAAATTAGTGCTGTCAAAATTAGCGCATTAACGCAGGTGATTAATTTTTCCAGTGTAATGTGTTAAAAAAATTTTTACGCAATTATTGCAGGGGCGGAGCTAGGGTTGGCCATCCCACTCACAACTGCTGCTTCTGTCATTTATTTAGACACAGAATGTCTTTACGACCACAATAAATGGGAGACTTTTCAGAAGCACACTCCACTTCGCCTCAGCAACAGGCTCTAGTCAAACGAGCGCAGAAACGAGGAGCTTCAGTACAGCAACAGTGAACTGCGTTCTGATGAGATGCTGTCAGGCCAATTTTCCTGTCCTATCAGCCGTTATACTGTGCTCGTAGCACATGCTCTTCAAATGCATGCACAAATACAGCGGTGCGCGCTGTAGCCTGTATCATTTTATATTAAAACGCAAATGAAACTACGAGCATGCGTTTCAGATCCGCGTCACATTCAGCAGCAGCAGCAGCTCTTAAAGTAATAGCAGCCAAATAACCTAATAACCCAGCTGCTGTGATATCTCTTGTTCAAAGACAAAAGAAAAAAAATAAAATAAAAAAAAAAAGGAGGAAATCAATCCCTTTTGTAGCTTTAAGGATTCATCTATATTTAATTTAGAATTTAGTGTTTGATAACTTTATTCAATTTCTGTATATTTCCTACTTGCTGAAGGGCACAGGTAAATATGACATTTATAATGGCATTGTGAGAAGATTGTTTTAAGTTCACTTAAATTAGAAGTTATTTTTTAAAGTCTAATAAATGTTAAAATTGATAGCTCTCAATTATACTGTAATGTTAGCATAGTCAACATTACATATAGTCGATGGCTAAATATTAGGAAAAAAAGAATTTCCAAGAGACATCAGTAGTACTGGTATCACTGATACTCACCTTCAGTCATAAAAAAAGATGCCGTTAATATTAAAAATATATTGTCTATGTTGTTTCTACAATAATTTGATAATTTTATATTGCAATATAAAAGCATATTTAAAACGTTAATGTTAAGTGCTATTAAATCGCAATTAATTTCAGAAAATGTGCAATTAGTTATTTTTTTTTTAAACAAATCGATTGACAGCACTAATTAAAATAAATACCAAAAAAAAAAAAAGGAACCAATTTTGTTTAATTGCATTTTATCTGACCATTAACCAACAAAGAACTGTGAATATGTTGTTATATTATACAAATAACAAGTTAAAGTCTCAGGAGGGTACATCAAGTACACATTTTTGGTCAAAACGAAACACTACACATTAAACAATTAAAAGGAATGGACCGATTATACATTGTGAAACTTTAATCCAACTTACTCTGTTGCTGGAGAGGTCATTGATGGGTCTATTTTCATTGCTTGCTGTGACTTTTGAGAGCTCAGCCTCTGTTTTACGCAGAGCAGCCTGAAGAGTTGTTTTCTCCTTCTGCCAGGCCAGCTTCTCCGATAACATACACTGCTCCGTAACAGGAGATTTCACCTGCTGGATAGACAATCATGCATACACAACCAAATTTATATAGAGCATCAGACCTAGAAACAAAATATATACATACTGAACATTAAAACACATGATCTGCCACTTTGAACCTTCATACATCACGCAAACATTTTTCAGGTGGACTCACCTTTCAAAAAAAATGTTAAAAATAAAAAGAAACAAATAAAAAAATCTATATTTATTACCTGCTCCTGATGTTTCAGGCTTTGCAGGTCTCTCTCCAAACAGGATATAGTGTGTTTGAGGGAGATCTTCTCCTCACTCAGAGCAGTGAGACACTCCGAGAACTCAGCGTTCTCTTTCAGCAAACGTTCCATTAGAGAGTTAGTGGATGAGGTAGAATCCTATGGAGCACAAGATCAAATATATTACAAATACATTAATTTACAGGATCAAAATCAATTTGAGTGGAAAACAAATTGTGATTCCTGATAATTGCAATTGCAATTTAAAAAATCTCCAGGTTTGCTGTGCTTGTCTATAGGGTTGCACAATTTGGCCAAAAATCCTTTCCTTGTCTTTGTGTTCAAGGATAACCAGGGTATTTCTGCACCACCTACTGTTGTACTGTTCCATTCAATGTGTTTGCCATTTATTACCCATATTGGTCTGAACAGACTTAAATCACATGCGAAAATTGGATCAAATTTGTGCCAACAATTTGCGTTGATGTGAACAGTTTTGGTTCCCATTAACTTCCACTATAATGGACAAAAAAATAAATAAAAATACAACTGAATTCCCTGAGAACTGAAGCTATTTGGTTATCAACATTCTTTAAAATATCTTGTGTTCCACAGAAGTCAGTCATACAGTTTTGGAATGACAAGAGGGTGAGTAAATTATGACAATTTTGACTTTTGGGTGAACTATCCCTTTAGCACTTGCTTTCTTATCCATTCTGCACTAACAGTACAACGAAACCTATTTTTCCTTCATTTTTAAATGTCATACTATTCATTTTGTATCTATACAAACACTTTCATGAGTGAAAGCTTTTGAGAATAAGTAGGTCTGGGTATATTGGTATTGGTATATGGTCTCCTGGTCTGGTTACATTAAATTTATACTTATCAGCATTAAATTACTGTTCATCAATTATTACTGTCAACTGTGATTGTTAAATATCTGTGTGATAAATTGAACTAAATATTTACTTTTAAAACAAAAACAGCTAAGTGCGTTTTTGGGTTCGGTTTGGGTTTAGAATTTAAGAGTACAAGTCAGACATGCCGATACAAAACTTCGGGCTGGAGGATGTTACCTGAGAGATGTTTGCGAGTGCATTCTGGCCTAAGGTCAGGCCATTGGAGTGTGTGTCTCTCTGCAGGCGTTCTGATGTGAGCCGTTTCTCTTTGTGCTCCAGGTCAGCCAATGTCTGCTGCAGCTGCCTCAACCGCTGCTGATCCTTCTCACGCAACACTTCCAACTCCAACTGAGAGAATTTATCAAATAACTTCAGTACTCTTAAACAATGGCAGCAAACTATGATGCTCATGTATGTATCAAATTAAAGGGTTAGTTAACCAAAAATTAAAACTGTCATTATTTACAACCATCAAATGTTCCAAGCGCATAAAACTGGTTAACCTTCAAAACACAAATTAAAGGGATAGTTCACCCAAAAAATGTAAATTCGGTCATTAATTACTCACCCTCATGTCGTTCCAATCCGGTAAAACCTTTGTTCATCTTCAGAACACAAATCAAGATATTTATGACGAATATCATCTGGGTCTGGGAACATTTCAGTTACATTGCTGTCTATTGAGGGTCAGAAAGCACTCGGATTTCATCAAAAATATCTTAATTTGTGTTCCGAAGATGAACGAAGGTCTTACAGGTTTGGAACGACATGAGGGTGAGTTACTGACAGAATTTTCATTTTTGGGTGAACTATCCCTTGAAAATATCTTGAATGAAACCTGAGTGGTTTCTGTCCCTCCATTGAAATTCAAGCTAACCAAAATCAAAAACAAGGTGTTGTAAAAAGAAATCATGAATCAAGCAGTAGAATCCCAAACACATCTTGTGAAGAAATATGATCACTTCATGATGAACTGATTTAAGTTAAGTTTTTGGGTCTTATTGGTTTGGAACAACAAGGGTAAGTAAATTATAACAGAACTGACATTTTGGGTGAACTATCCCTTTAAGAGAATGAATGTTTTTCCTCACCAGTTTCTCATTGGTGCGTTCCTGTCGTCGCTCCTTTTCCACCTGCTCCTGTTTCTCCTGTTTCTTTTGCCACTCCATCTGCTCCTCCCTCACTCTCTCCCTCTCTTTCACCACTCTCAACTTTTCCTTCATCACATCCAACTCCGTTTGTAACTGAGCAGCTCTTTCTTGTTCCGCCTCTAGAGTGCGTCCGACCTCTGTTTTCTGAGTCTGCAGGCCCTGCAGAGCAGCACGGAGCCTCCTCACTTCCTCCTGCTCCTTGTGTGCCTCCTGCTCTGCCTCTTCCGCTTGCCTGCGCTTCCCTTCCAGCACCTGCCCTTGCAGACGTTCCAACATGGCTGCCAGGTCCTCTCCCTGACGCCTCTCCTGTTCCAGTTGCCCCCGTAGGTCCTGAATAAACTTTCTGTCGTGGGCACTGGCCGCTTCCTGTCTGCGGGCTTCCTCCTCTAAACGACGCGTGTGCTCCTGAGCTTGGCGAGAAAGTGAATCTGAGAGCGCTGTCGATCGAGAACGTTCCTCCTCGAGGCGAGAAAGCGCAAGTTCAGTGCGTTCACGCTCTTGGGCCAGCAGGGCCTCACAACGAGACTGCTCGATCTGGAGCTCAGAGCGAAGGTTACTGGTTGTGATTTGCTCCTGGTCCAGTGCGGAGTTAAGCTGACTGGCATGTGATGCTTGCTCATTTAAAGCCTGGTGCAAAGACTGTTTTAAAACAAACAAACCAACAAACACAAATAAGAGATTACCAGATCGTAATTAGGCTCATCACTACATCAAGTTTCACAATCCTCAATTTCACCACATAACTAAATTAAATAAATTTGTGATGAATTATACAAATACAGTCAATATCTGACTTTTCCTGCAAATAAACAGTATACCGATGTCGATGTATATATCCAAATTTAGCTACATACAGTATACTTATGTAATGCAATATATATTATAGCAAATCTCAGTTGGGTGGTTATTTATATTGTTGCAAAATGTAAACTACAAACTGTATATTAAATCGCACATCTCTAATCTGCTTAATATGACTACAAGGCATGAAGATATTAAGATAATCATTAACATCATGATTTTCTATAAAGCGGCTTTGAAAATGTTTGTTTTTTTGAGAAAAGCACTATAAAAAAAAAATAAAATAAAAATTGACTTTACTTTCTTCCTTTAAAAATAGTTTTATTGCAACTGCTTTCCTGCCTTCATAGACTGACTATAGTGAGCTATAGTTGGGCTGTGAGAGCATTTCATTGGTTGAATCTTAGGGTTGGGTATCGTTTGAATTTTATCGATTCCGATTCTGTTTATTGATGCTGATTCTTATCGATTCCAAATTCCAATAAGATAAACAAATCCATTAAAAAAAAAAAAAAAAAAAAAAAAAAAAAATTAAGTCACATTTAGATGACAAACATTTATTCTGTCTTTAGCCAATGGTTTTACCAAGAAATACCACTGAAAAAAAAACAACTAGACTAATATAAATTTCAAGCATTAAATTGTTAAAGACAAGTAAACGGTAAGTAATAAAATAGGAACAAACAAATCAATTGATAATAGCATAAACAAATAAAACTGAACAAATTTCAGGTACAGAAATTGAAATCAAAAGTTTAAAAACACTGCATAGTTTTCTTTTCATAAATAAAATATGGATTAATCCTCATAAAAGTTACGAAAGATATTCAGTCAAGAACAGTTAATAATATTATTCTGTTCTTTGATTAACATTAATGACAGGCAGCACGTTTATTAGGCACCTGTCTCTTTAACACCGAACGCACGCGGATCTAAAAATACTGTTAGACATGCGATTTCATTCTCATCGGTTTACGTTCACTTAAAACAAAAAACAGCTGTGTTTATGATGATATACTGATGTATTTTGTGCATACTGGCCGATAAATATGAAAGAATTCAGTTCCGGACCAGAAAAACCTTTTCTGCAGTGGAAATGCATGGACCGGTTTGAGAACGCATTGGTATGGAAGCATGTGTGTAGCAAAATTCAATTTGCAATGTAATATGCAAAATGGCAATGCAATATGTAAAATGGCAATGCATTTCTGCATTTAAATTTACATTTTCTCGTACCATATGTGCAACATTTAGTGCAAAATGAAAATGAAAATTCAATTATTTAATTTAAATTTGCCATTTTCTACACTAGTTTTAATATGCAAATTAAAAACATTTTAAAGCTTTATAAGTTGCAAAAGTAAAATGAAAATGTATTACCTTCAAAATGGTGATTTAAATGTCTTATTTTTCTTAAATGCATTGACACTTACATATATGACGTTTCAATTGCATTTTCATTAAATACCCGATGATGAATATAGTTCATTGTGGATTTGAAAATGCATTCCGAGCCAAGCACGCCCCTAGCTGTCAATCATTACATCAAGGCGGGGCTCGGTAACAGGACGCACGATAGGTCATTATTCACCATTAACCAAACGCTTTTCACCTGCCTGAACATCTCTCACCGTTTACACTCGGACTGATGCACATAAGCAAACAGACAGTGCTATTCTACACTTATTTACCTATTTGCCACGTTACACAGTGGGCGTGAGGGTGGGGGGGTTGGGGCTTTGAGGGCTCGAGCCCTTGCCCTTTTTCAAAATTACTCAAAAGTGCCCCTCTCAGACAAATATCAATGATATTGTGGTCAATAAAACAAAATTCATTTGAATTCTAATTAACATGACAATGTGTACAAAACGATAACTAATCGCTCAAAAGTTGGAAAATTCCTGTTTATTTTTACATATGTCAATCTGAGCTGTAGCTATGGGTTGCGTGCGTTTTGCTCGACTGACTGATATTCCACAGTCTGTTCAGAAACCATAGGCTCTCAAGCCATAACCTATATGGTTCTTTCAGTGAGTGGGTCGACTGAAGGAAAAAAAAAAAAAAACCAAACAATATTTAAAAAATTTTTCATCAATAATCAAAGCTAGTGTGTCGATTTAATTAAAAATCCATATATTATATATTTTAGAATAATTACATAATACATAATGCCCGTTTGTCATGTATAATACACCAACCAATCATGATCTGGCACAAGATCAAATTTCATTGGAGTGTAATGTGAAGTGAAGCGGTCATTTTTCCGTTCTTATTCATAAATCGCTAGAAAATGACATGGGACAGACGAGCTTATTTGTTGAGCGATTTGGATCTGTGGTTTGTCTCATTTTATAAGTCAAATTACATCGCTGAGAAAATGGATGCTGAATGACTACAAAAGCACGGCACAAAACAAAAGTTGCAATAATGGTAATCAGTATGCTATTCAATTCACTTATATTTATGTATGATATACACTGTTTATTATTTCATGAAACTCTCATAGTTAATGAAGCCCAAGTGCCACCTACAGGCCTATTATGTGAAGTGTAGGCTGGCGAAATGGTGACATGAAAGGACTATTATATTACCATTTTTGATAATTATGCAGGATTATGAAATTGTCTTATGCTCATCAAGCCTGCATTTATTTGATCAAAAATACAGGGGAAAAAAAAAAATAAACTAATATTGTGAAATATTACAATTTAAAAGTGTTTTTCTCTATTTTAATATACTTTAAAATATAATTTATTTATTTTTTGGGGTTCATTGATAAATAAAAAGTTAAAAAGAACAGCATTTATTCAATATAGAGATGTTTTCTAACAATATCGATCTTTACTATCACTGTTTCTATCAATTTAACAAATCCTTGCTGAATAAAAACTAATTTCTTTAAAAAAAAAATTATATT
The DNA here is from genome assembly GCA_039654775.1 of Spinibarbus caldwelli. Taxonomy (NCBI): domain Eukaryota; kingdom Metazoa; phylum Chordata; class Actinopteri; order Cypriniformes; family Cyprinidae; genus Spinibarbus; species Spinibarbus caldwelli. Next base: position 7,742,299 of record CM077237.1, read on the forward strand.
ATATTATATTATATTATATATATATATACACACACACATATACGTACATAAACATACATACACACATATATATACATATATATATATATATATATATATATATATATATATATATATATATATATATATATATATATATATATATATATATATATATATATATATATATATATATACACACACACACACACACAGACTGACCGCAAGCTTTTGAACGGTAATGTATATTCTTACAAAAGTTATATTTTAAATAAATGCTGTTCTTATTTAACTTTTTATTCATCAAAGAATCCTGAAAAAAGTATGACTGGTTTCCAACATCGCTAATAAATCAGCATTGCATAAAATGTATTTTAAACTATATTAAAATTTAGATCAAATAAATGCAGGCTTGATGACCATAAGTGACTTATTGCAAAAATATAAAATAGTAATGTATCCAAACTTTTGACCTATAAATTTTTATAAGTGTCATCGAGCCCCGCCTCGATGTAATGATTGACAGCTAGGGGGCGTGCTCAGCTCGGAATGCATTTTCAAATCCACAATGACTTAAAACTATATTCATCGTGGGGTATTTAATGAAAATGCAATTGAAACGTCATATGTAAGTGTCAATGCATTTAAGAAAAATAAAAAATTTAAAATCACCATTTTGCTACCCTTTTGCTGCACCTTTGGCTCAGAATGCATTTTGAAACTCTCATTGCATTTTGCTACAATTATCACGTGGTATCACGATGAAAATGCAATCCCAAGTGCCCTACCCCTAAGTCTAAATGTATTTAGGAAAAACAGCATTTAAATGATAACTTTGCTAGTTTTTGCTTGGACATGATAAACATATCTAATCAATTTGGGTAATACATTTTCATTTTGCAAGTTATAAAGCTTAAAAATGTTTTTAATATGCATATTAAAACTAGTGTAGAAAATGGCAAATTTAAATTATATAATTGAATTTTCATTATTCATTTTGCACTAAATGTTGCACATATGTATGGGAAAATGTAAATTTAAATACAGAAATAAATGGCCATTTTACATATTACATTGCCATTTTGCATATTACATTGCAAATTGAATACAATTTGCTACACACATGCTTCTATACATCGGGACCGCTGTCAAAGCCGCTATTCTCTGTGCTTCAGATGTGTGCGCTGCACGCAAACAGTGCTCAAGTTCTTTCCCTTTCTGCACTTAAATAGTTTAAAATCACATTAAAATGCGAACGCAGGAATCGTTAAGCGGCATCGAAATGCATGTCTTTTATCGAATACCCGGTTCTTGGAAATTTGGAACCTCTTGATACCCAACCCTATTAAATCTACTGAATGGGCATGCCCTCACTGAACGAGCATGTTTTGGAATTGGAGCAAATCTTTAATTCGTAAGTAAACTAAACAAACTGACACATCTGGTTTGTGAATGAAATGAACTAAACATTTATATCTAATTAACAAGAAAATGGAGTAAAATTGACAAATGACCATACAAAATGATGCACAGACACAACTGAACTACCTAATTTACTAATAAATGGATAAAGAGGCAATCACACGACACTTTTCTTTCCACTGACGTCCAATTATACGCATACGAAGAACAGAAAAATAAGCTTGTGCGAAGTTTCACATTTCGCTCCTTTCCAAAGTTCTTTCCAAAGTAAATGGAGTAAAATGTACTTTTTTTTAGATTTTTAATTTGTTTTGTGAATTTATGTTTTTGAAAAAGATGCTACAGAGTATGATGTCATATCAGAACGACTGCAGTGCCCGCAAAAATTTTGCATGCTCAAATTCTAGTGACTGCAGCATTAGAATTGTTTTGGTCACAGACAACAACAATTGAGCGAATCATTCAATGACTCATTTCAAAACACACAAAACAATAAGAGCCATCACATACTGGCAAATTGATTTAACCCCAACAAAAACCACTAAATAAATTTTGAATTTTGATGAACTACTTCAGAGTTTTGATATACTCTTGATACACTCTAAATACAGATTAATCACATTCCCCACCAACAGAAGGTTAATACATCAAAAAATGTGGTTCACCTCCTGTGTTTGGCGGGTTTGCTCAACTGTCTGTTGGCTGATGAGTTGCTGCTGCTGAATGTCCTCCTGTAGTTCCTTAGTAGTAGCCTGCTCTTTCTCCAATGCTTGAAGACAGGCCTTATGTTCAGCCTCAACATTTTCCAGCTTTAGCCTGAAAGACAACCATATTCTCATATATATTACTAAAGCAACAATTCATATTCAAAGGGTGTGCATGCATGTTTGATGTACCTAAGCTTGTGAATTTGGCTCTTTAATTCATCTTGATTTTTGTATGTAGTCTGTAGCTCTAGTCTGGTCTCTTCTAGCTCCGCCTTCAGCACGGACACAGCCTTTAGCTCCGCCTCCAACTTCCTCTGCTGCTCCAATGCCCTACATTTCTCAGCTTCCAGAGAAGTGCAGCGATCACGTGACACTGTCTGTTCCTGTTGCAGCCGCAACTCCAGTTCTTCAACTAAACAGTGGACAAAGTTAAATCTCCCTTTTGTTTGTTTACCAGTACTTGGCTTGCTGTCATTTTTTTCTCAACTGAATTGTGAAAAACATACCATCTCTATGCAGCTGATGTTGTGTTTCCATGCCCTGTTCTTTTGCAGTGTGCAGGGAATCCTGCAGCTGCCGCAGCTGTTCCTGGCTCTGCTGGGTGCTTGCATGCAGCTGCGCATGCAGGCTGCGCACCTCAGCCAATAGACTGTGATGGTCTGCGTTGAACAGCTGCTCTAGAGATTTCCACTGCTGTTCCTCCTGAAAGAAAATCAGAATAGATAATGAATAAAAGCACTTGAATTCATTTGATATGGCATTATCAGCATCACATGCTGGGCTGCTCGGCACCTGCTTCTGAAATAGTTTCTTTAACTGATCCAGCAAAGGGGTGAGGTCCATCTGAGTAGTGGTTGCCATGAAAGTTTGAAGCTGAGAGTGAAGCCATTCCCTTTCACTGTCAAACACACTGCGGACCGCCTGCAGTAGCTCGCGCTTCCAGTCCACGTCCCTACTGTCAGCCTTCATATGCATACACAAACAAAATTAAAATGCAAGTGGACTGTTGGATCACACACATGCTAATGCACACCATCAACATAGACTATTTTATTTCCAAGTTACTTTAACCCGATAAAGTCTACTGCATTATATTTGATCAGCAAATCAAGGCCTCTAAATTATCAACATGATTAAAACTTTGATAAACGTCTGCACACAATCTACTATATGCCTTCGGTTGTCTGACGGTTTCATCGCGACTTTAAGGATCTATCAGGTAAGCAATGCACAGATGAGCCTCACCCTGGGTTCCCTGTCAGCCATTCTGCAGAGCAGCTCTCTGAGTGATAAGATGGTCTCCTGTAAGGCCCGTCTCTCCCTCTGCCAGGAGGGGGGCGGGGCAGGGTCAGAATCTGGGCGGGACTGGCCAGATGGGGCAGGGCGATGGGACAAAGACAGGATTCTGCAGCTTTCCTGGTAGATGCGCTTCAACATAGCCTATGAATGATACACACAGATATAGAATCACTAAATCAATCAGTTCTTCATGCATGAGTGAGGGTAGCATTATAAAGATGTTGTTTACCTGTAACTCAGGTGTGAGGCCCTCTTGGCTCTCATGCATACTGCCTGCAGCGCTATCTGTGTTTTCAGCAGGTGACATTCTTCTGCAGCGCAGATACTCCACAAAATGAGCATCTAAACGCTCTGTATTCTCCAACTCAAGCCTCAGCATGGCCTCCAACTCTGAGCTCACATCTACAAACACATTAAAAGTAACTAACAAGGAAAATGATCTTAACCTTAATTAAACACATCCAGTCTCTCTTACAGAAATGCAAGGGTGCATAAAAACAACTCACTGCTGCCGTATCCATCGCTGACCCACTCCGGCACTGACACAGGAGAGGTGGAACCAAGTGGAGACAGAGATGGTGTCACATCTGAATTGTCCAATTCATGAACCTTAAAACATAACAGCTACACCATTACCACACCATCATGACATCAACAGAGAGAATCAATAACATATGTGGCACCAGTTCTAACTATTGCTATTTGTTTAAGGCATTTACTACAAATACAGCAAAAATCATGAGGATCCAAAGTGTGAGGATTCTTAGATCCATTACATAAACTATTAAATAAAGGTGTGGTCAACATTCACAAAATTTTGTGGCCAAAAAAGAGCCCATTTTCTGGCATTGAGGCTGGGTGATAAAAAAAAAAAAAAAAAAAAAAAAATTCATGAGAAACCAGCAAAATAAAAATTCATTAATTTGAAGAAATTACAGCAATTTTCTACTTATACTTCCAGCAACATCATTTCTTATCCATGTTTTTATATATATATATATATATATATATATATATATATATATATATATATATATATATATATATATATATATATATATATATATATATATATATATATATATATAGCACTTCTGTTGTGCAGTGCTTTTGGGACAAAAATAAGTAAAATAAGAGTGCAAATGTTTGGTTAGAAATTGTTATATTTCTTTTTGATTACATTTTAAAAGACTGATGAAATAAAGATGCATGAATTTAGAAACTGTGTCAAATGAAATAAATTTATGATTAAAACCAAAACACAGAAATCAGAAAAAATAAAATGGAATAATTTCATGGGGGCCTAAAGTTAAAAAAAAAAAAAAAAAAAAAAAAAAAAAAAAGGACCCTGCTGTGATTACTTATGTAAATGAATGTAAGTTATGCTTACATTCATTACTGAGGTCTAACAAACACAATGCATTTCCTTTTTTTTTTTTAATGGCATCAAATGAATATTGTAATATCAATATCTTATACTACTTCTGACCATATCACCCAGCCCCATCTAATACACACACATATATATATATATATATATATATATATATATATATATATATATATATATATATATATATATATATATATATATATATATATATATATATATATATATATATATATATATATATATATATATATATATAATTATTTGAATTAATAATTAATGGAATTAATTGTTTCCATTTAGCACTGGAACCTTTTTTGGAAAAGTGAAAAGCATGCTTACCTTATCAGCATCCAGGGAGTCGAGCACAGAAGGGTGTTCGGACACAGTAAAAGAGCAAGGGGACGCAGTGTGTGAGCTGGGTGGGACTTCCTCTGAAGGTGGGATAAAAGTTTGTCTGGCGTGCAGTCTCTCTTTGTCCTGTTCCATAGGTGAAGGCTTGCTGTGGAGCTCTAGGCTGGCGTTGTGTAGCGCACTGAGCTCTGAGAGATGAGATACCTGCAGACCAGAGGGGCGCTCTTCACTGCAGTCCAACCTACGCAGAACTTCTGGGGAAGATAGGGAAGCAGAGAGGGATGGGTCACGGGAAAGGCCTTCAAGAAAGCGGTGGCCGTGTTTGGGATGGTGGTCCTGCAAGTTGCATCGCTGTCGGAGCTGCTCTAGCTCCCGCTGCTGATAGTCCAACTCTTCTTCCTGCACAGCCAGGTCATCCTGCAGACTCCGCAGCTCTGCTTTCAGGTGCTGGTTATGGACCTCGAGATCAGCCAATGCACGATCTTTTGTCTGATGGTGAAAGATTAAATGAGCAAACTTGATTTTTACACTTCTGAAAAAAAAAAAAGTGTAACTGGTGCTTTTGCTCTTGCTCAATGAAATTATTTTTTCTATTAACCTTCATAATGCATTAAATCAGTATACGATTTTTGCATTCTGGGTCCGTTTGGACTAAAAGAATCCTTTTGTAAAACAGTCATAACTGACAAACCAGAAGATGTGTGCATCAATTAAGAAACTAATCCACATACCTGTCCCTCTTCCTGGAGTTTCTCTGCTCTCTCTGTGCTGGTACTAAGCCCCTCCTTCACAGCTGCTAGCTCCGCCCTTAGAGCATCATGCTCCGCCCTCAGGTGAATCAGCTGCTGTTCTCTCTCACGTAAGGCAGTCTCAGCTTTAGCCAAGGTCTCTTCAGCACATGTCTGCAAAAATAAACTCAAAATGTCAGTTCTTTACACCATACACAAAATGTGTTACATCAGCAGTTACAAAACACTATTTTTAGTTAAGGTCTAAAATGAGCAGAAGAGCAAGCTCAAATGTGCATCAAGTCATTTCTAAAAATCCATTACTCAACATGTAAGCTATTCCTATCTAACCAGTGAACGTAAAACAATCTAAAAATATGACATACAACTATTACATGTTAAAGCAATCAAGGTTTTGCCTCCTGCTCAATCACAACAAAAGCAGGCTCGCCACAAGAAAGTTCCAAGGAATTAAATGTTATTTGCTAAAATACCGCTCCATCATACTCTAAACAAAGCAAATATAAACAGTACAGCTTTCACTTTACCTCATGACTAACCAATCCCAAAGATTAGATCAAGCTGTAAAAGTAAACGATTTAAAAGACTTCAGACAGACTTCTTTCTGTAAATTTAATTCCCGTGTGAGCTATTCTCTCAAGTGTCAGAGGGTTGGACTAAATTATTCTATTCTCGTCCCTCCCCTTTTTTTCTTCTGTAATTTCAGGCCCTACCCAAACTGCACAAACAAAACATGGTTGATCTGCAACTAATTAGAGTAACAGAGTTACAGCCCAAGTCCATAATTACAGCTTGTTTATAGAGCAGTTTTGTATAAATTCCACCACAGTAAGAAACAAAAACTAAATATTTAAATACTGTAGTGAGCAGGGTTTGATTAAAAATAAGTTTTCCAAGTATCTCACCAGTACTTCTTTTTGAGCTTCCCCTTGTTTAGCCACCATCTCCTCCTGTTGCTCCTGCAGTTCTTTAATGTAGTTAGTCTTTGATGTCATTTCCTGTTTCAAACACTCTATTTCCTCCTGGAGGCATCCCTCCCGTTTTTTCAGAGCCTCTCTCTCAATGGACAGTTCTCTTTTGCTCGTCTCCAAGGCAATGATGGTGGCTTTGCCTTCTTGGACGTTTTCCTCAAGCTCATCGAGTTTGGACTGTAAAGTGTCAAGTTCAATCTGATACTCCTCCTCTATGTTTTGCAGTTTGGAGATTTGGTTCTCCAGAAGCTCCTTCTCAGCACACTGGTTCTTCACCTCTTCCTGCAGCCTGCCAAGCTCCCGCTGGACCTTGTCTCTTCTCTCCTCCGCCCTTCTAAACTGGAGCTCAGACTCTCTAAGCCTAGACTGATGAGCTTGCTCTGTATCTTCCAACAGTTCCACACGAGCCGCCAATCTCTCAGCTTCGGTTCGCTTCTCCTCTAGCTGGAGTTTCAGCTCATTTGCTTCCTGTTCCAACACAGCCACCTTTCCCCTTTCCTCTCCGAGACTCCGGCCGAGTGCCTCCACCTGGCTTCCATACTGCTCTTCTTGGGAGAGCAACAGTCTCTTAAGAGAGTCCCTCTCTCCAGCTGCTTGCTCCAGCTCAATCTGTAACTCCTGCAAGCGAGCGCGAGATGACTGCAGAGTGTGGCTGCTGAGCTCCTGGCACAGGCTTTCCTCGGGCGCCCTCTGCTGGCGAGGATGAGGGGACCAGGGGAAGTCCGATGACTCTGGGCTGTCAGCGTTGGGGTCACTGACCTCATGATGGTTGGGGTCAAGCTGGCTCAACTCCTCTTGAAGCTTGTTAATAACCTCATGGAGCTGCTCAGTCTCTTCTTCCTTTGCCTGCCGTAAACGTTCCTGGTCACAACGAAGACGTTCGACCAGAGAGCGCAGCTCTTCAATCTCAGCTTGCTTTTCCTCTAAAGTCTGAAAAGTGTAATGAGGACTAGTTACAAACCAGCAGCATACTTAACTGCTACAAAATAAGTGACAGAAGTCTTCAAATTAACCAAGACACAATTTTCCTTGTAATAAGTGTACTCCAGTCTCCCTGAATATTAGAGATGGGAATTTAAACAAATGTAACTATTCTGAATCCTCTTAATTCCAGTTCATTAATGTTTCTTTCCGTACTTGTGATTAAGAAATTTGGGGAAAACAAAAACATATGGACATACTTGTCTTACCTTATTATCATTGGTCGTGTCAAGCTCCTGCTGCAGCTGGAGGATCTGCTGGTTTAAGTGGTCAATCTCCAGATTCTTCTCTTCCAGAAGCGCAGAAGGCAGCTGAAGGATGGATTCATCACTGCCCTCTTCTAGTCGCCTTGTCAAAGCATCCACGGTCTCCTAAAGGACACAGAATAAAGTCCACCTGGCTTTTAAACATCCTCCAGACAATCATTAACTAAATCCATTACACTGTTTGATGAAGATTCTGTGCTATAAATATAATTTATCCAAGATTGTGAATATGCTGGTCGTCCTTTCACAATAGGATTGCCAAATTACACTCATTATACAAGTATACTGAGACCACAGCCTTACCTGCAGGTGCGTGATGTGTGCATGGAGCTGCTCTTCTGTAGCCCTGCTCTCTCTGTTTTTGAGCTCCAGCTGCAGTGTTAGTTGTCTGACCTCTTCCTCCCTCACTAACAAATCCTTCTCAAGCTCACTTATACGCTCTGACAGCAACTCCACCTAAGAGAGATGAAAACTCTTAAATAAATTTCCATGTAGCACGTCCTAAGTAGAAACAAAAAAGCCTGTTAAAAGGTAATTTAATCTCTCTGGCAGTTTTTATATACACACCTGTTGTTCTTTCGTCTGAAGTTCCTGTTGCGTGGATTCCAACTGCTCCCGGAGGTTGGGGTCAGGGGTCATATCAGGGAAACGGTGTCTGGTCTCATCAAGTTTGGACTGTAGGGCAGAGATCTGGAGCTTATTAGCATACTGCTGCTGCTGCAAAGCTTCTTTATCCTGAAAGTAAAACCACATGAACCACTATTAGTTAGAACTATGTAGATATACATGCTACAGAATAATTCCACGTCCACCCAAACATTAACACCCAACTAAAGCAGTGAATATGCATGTAAGGTGTTTTGTTATGTCTAAATACATTTTTGCCAAGTATGTGTATTTTTGTGTACCTGTGTGAGCTCCTGAAGGTTCTTGCGTGCTTTCTGAAGTTCTTGCTCCAACTGTGTGACAGTTCGGCTGGCTTCTGCACAGCTCAGCAATGCCTGCTCCAACTCACGGATACGAGTTGTTAATTTTTCAATCTCTTCATTGCGCTCTTCCACATCATGCTGACACTGCTCTTTTGCTGACAACAGTACACTATAGTCTTCCATCTTATCTTTGACCAGAGCCTGAAGACTTTCCACCTGTACAAAATTAGACAGAGAAAGTCACGTGTCCAATACAAGGGAGAGGAACAGGCCACAGTACTAAGAAAAGTAAATGTGTGAGTATTTGAATACAAATACTGAAAGTCCATGTAGGAATACATGCCAAACAGCAGCACATATGGGCTATAAATTGCTAAGAATGGAGACTTTTAAGGGGGTTACAAGAAGACAATACTAAAATGAACAGATACAAATGTAGTTTAGGCAATAAAGCTATTAAATGGAGCCTTCAGAAGCCAATACAGTAGTAAGCAAAGACATTTCAGAGGAAACACGATAAGTGTATTTGAGTAGGAGGATAGAAGAGGAAAAAACACCATGAATTACAGACATGACTGATGTATACCTGCTGAAAAAGTCTGACAAACAAGAAAATGAATAGACAATATCTATCACATGCTCTACTACTTTAAACGTTGCATAAGCATGCATATTTGCCACAGGACCAGCACGTAAATGACTACAGCTGGTTAACATACCTGAAGAACCAAGTCCTCAATCTACAACATTCAGTGAAAAAACAAAAACAAAAAAAAGCATCTAAATGAACTTTCAAATCATTCAGAGATGTCAGAGGATCAAAATGTCTTTAGTCTCTTTGTCACAGATGGAGTATGTGAGCAATGAAGAAGAGCAGGATTTTTAGATTTTGCCTGGAACATGAAATTTATGTTTTCTTTTGCTCCAAGATCAGTCTCTTATCGGACCAGAAATACAGAAATACAGGGACATTAAAATTGCAACTGCATGAAGAATTCAGTGTATTAAATAGTGCAAATATATATATATTATATATATATATATATATATATATAAAATATATATATATATATATATATATATATATATATATATATATTATATATAATTTAATTTAATTTAATTTAATTATATATATATATAATTTAATTTAATTTAATATGTATAGCATATAGAAATTTTTTTTAAAAGTAATTTTATTCTACAAGGGTGCATTAATTTGATCAAATGTGACGATAAAGACTCACATTTTTGACATCACAAAGGGGGGGGGGGGATCACTTTCCATTTCCACTCAATTATCAAGCAGCACAACAGTTTTCAACATTTACAAGAAATGTTTCTTGAGCACCAAATCAGCATATTACAATGATTTCAGAAGGATTATGTGACACTGAAGGCTAGAGTAATGATGCTGAAAATTCCGCTTTTCCATCACAAGAAAGATAAGATTCCAAGATAAGATTCCATCTTAAAATATATTAAAATAGAAAATTATTATGTACAAATAGAATTTAATATTCCACAATTTTCCCATTTTACTGTATTTTTAATCAAATTAATGGAGCTTTGGTGAGAAAAACACAAAGACAAAAGATTTATCATCAAGTTTCTTTACAAACAGAAATGGAGAAAAAACCCAGAGTGGAGCTGGTGTGAAGTGATTGTAGAACGTTTTGAGCAGGGACGGGAAGTTGCTGCCACTTCATTCTGCTCACATACTCATCACAGATTATCCAATAGTCACAAAAAGGGTGTCAATGTTAAAACAAACACATATCTAAAGTTCTAGACATGGACCCTTACCCTCTGACCCTTGCTGTCCCCTCCTGTGTGTCCTTTAGATGGATGTCTCAGTTGAGCTTCCAGATTCTTTATTTCCTGCTGGAATTCATCTCTCTCATGCTCCCGCTCCACTGCTTGTTCCTGTACATAAGAAGAAAAAAAGGCATTTATTTCCCTAAGCTCACATTCACTTTTCCTGGTGCTGACTTTCAGATACTTGAATAAACTATTGGAATCACTCACATCTATGAATTGGCGGTTATGTTTGAGCTGTTTCTCCAGAGCATCAATGTGTTGCTGCAGGTCTTCAGTCTGCAGGCGGTGTTGTTCCTCCAGCTGATGCGCACTGCTCTCCTGCTCCTCCAGGGCCTGCTCCAGCATCTGCAGACGAGACGTCAAACCACCGCAGTCCTTCTCTGCCTGCCGCTGCACCTCCACACACTCCTGCCCCAGACGCTCAGCCTCCGCTAATAGAGCTGCACAGAGCCCAGGAGGACCAATGAATAAAAAGAATGAGTAACAGCTGAATCCATGTCAACAAACCACACAAACTGCAAATGCAAATTAAGATGCAAACATGCACAGGAGCTCTGGATCATTTGTGCATTCTCGATGCACAAATAAAGCACAGCAAACTGGATCAAGACGAAACTGGCAAAGAAAGACTCGTAAGAGAAATTAACAAGTATTTGGACCTTCAAAACCAAAAGTTTAGAGCAAATTAAACTGAAAAAAAAAAAACAAAAAAAAAAAACCATCACAGGATAAGCAAGAGCATTAATAAACCACAAACTAAAAAAAAATAAAAATAAAAATAAAATAAAATAAAATAATAATAATAATAATAATAATAATAATAATAATAATAATAATAATAATATTGCACTTCATCTGGAACGGATGCATTTAGTGTCAAACAGTAATTTTTCAACTCAAACATTTACTTCAGTTGCAGATTATCATCACAAACCTGTCTCTTCCTCTGCGTCGAGGAAGCCTACAGAGCAGAAAGAATTTGTAGGATGAAACTAAACCCTCCATCACAAGCACACAATCTTAAATTTCACTCTGTGTTAGGAGTGTATGATACTGATAAAAGCAATCTCAATATTTTTCTGCCATTTTGTTGATAATTAGACAATATTTTGCCAAGTGTGTTTTTGAGCTGGTACCTTGGCTGGTTTGGGTCTGTCTCCAGCCGACTCCAGAAATTTTAAATATTCTGTGCAGTGGTTAGGTCACAGCAGTGACAAATGTTTCCACTACAAGGCATTATCTACCCCACTTAAACTGATTTCCAGGTGATTTTAAATGACAATTTTTTATAATTTGGATGTATGCAGTATGCACCATCTTATGTCATGTAAATAGAATAGACCCCCCCCACATGATTGTAAAGTGCTTTGGGTGTATGACAATACACAATAAAGCGCTATATAAATGCATCATTCATTCAATAAGACGACATTATCAATCAAATGAAATCAGTATCAATAAAATCTGTCTTTTCACTGCAGAAGTGGAACAGAAGTTGCATCTGAAGTGGCATTTAAATGTATTTACACAGACCGTTTAATGTAGTTCAGAGGTGGCTTAAATTGAATTTACAATTGCATAAATAATGTAAATAAATATGCAAACAAAACCGCCAGTAGGTGGCGGTAAGTCACTGACTCATTCAAAGATTTGTTCAAATGACATTCATTCAGTCACTGAAATCTTTCATTAAACTCATTCGGGCAAAACGCAGGAACATGCAGTAGAGAAGCACTGCTGTGTTGGTCAGACTGCTGTGGTTTGGAAATTTGCTGACAAAATCAAAACAATGGTGCATCTAAAAAAAATGTAACTCGATGTTTACTTATTGTTTACTAAACCTTTCTAAACTTAATATAGCATCATTATTGTGCTTATGTTGGGAAAAACAGCACTCCTGCTAAAATATGCTACGTCGGACAGTAAAAGTGTGCACTCAGTGCATTTTTGGATTAGTGCTCTAAATTGTCAGTTTGCATATTATTAAAAATGTAATTATGACATTATCAAAGATTATACATATTGCACACCCCAACTCTGTGTGCAAAGTAACAGATGCATCTTTAACAAGCCATGACTATTCGGCATGCACCGAATGACAAAACTAATGTTACATAATTGCATATTACGTAATTCAATCTGAGAATCAAACTAAAGCATGTCAGCTTAAATCACCCTAAACCCTTCCTCTCTCACCCTTCTCAGTGTCTCCGAGGCCGGCCGTGAGGGCTTCTCTCTGACGCAGGATGAGGGCGTGATTTTCACTGAGCTGCTGCAGTTGGATGCGTGTACTCTCCAGCTCCTCTGCCAGACGCTGCTGCTGCGTCTCCTTCTGCTGAAGAGCCTCCTCCAAAACAGCTTTCTCAGCTATGTAGCCTTCCATAAGACCTAGAGGCACACATGTAAATACACAGGACAGCAAAGTCATAAGTGTTTGAAACTGAGGTAAGAATACAATGGATAACAACAGACCATACATAGGTATTCTGACCTTCGGCTTTGTGTAGCTCCAATTGTAGCTGGCTCTTCAGATTGGCCTCATGATCCAGCTGCTCCAGGAGCTGAGAGTTCTGAAACAGAAGAGATGCTCCAGCCTCACCTCCATCTCTGAACCGCTCATTTAGCACGGCCTGCAGACCATACATCTGCTCCAACTACAGCAGAGAACGAAATGAGACAAAAAAATAAAAATCAATAAAAAATACAAAAAAAAAAAAGGTTTAAAAAAAAAATAAAAAAAAATCTCATACAAGGTAAAAAGGTGAAAAAATTCAAATATATGTTAAGCACTAAAATTACTGGGTGAGAATAAATTAAACCTACATTATTTTTTTTTAAAAGGTCAAAAACAAAATTGCTAACAATCAAAACTGGAAAATACAAATTGTAATACAATAAATACAAAAAATTATTATTATTATTATTATTATTATTATTATTATTAATAATAATAATAATAATAATAATAATAATAATAATAATAATAATAACAACAACAACAACAACAACAACAACAACAACAACAACGCAATTTAATTCAGAATATAAAATTATAACAGCATAAATACTCTATAATAGTATTTACACTAGTCTAGAATTTTATAAATACTAACACTACAAATACAGCTAATAAAATAAATAGTTCTTTTGAGTTTTCTACTCAAAGAATCTTGAGGGGAAAAAAAAGCAGTTTTCACAAACATCAAGCAGAACCAGGCATGTGATCAGCTAGAGACAAAAAAGAAAGAAAATCTGACCACGCCCCAAGTCACGCCCACAAGCCACACCCCCAACACTTATTATTAAAAATATACATTTTAGCACAAATATATTGATATATCTTATATTGTAATAATACATACTGTTGTCCTGTAAAAATAAAAAAGCAGCATTTAATAATCATAATATAATATATTATAATAAAGTACTATAATATATTATAGTAAAGTATATAGAATTGTTTTTATTAAAGTACCTGCCAAAAGTTTGGAAACATTACAATTATTAATGATTTTGAAATAAATATCTTCTACTCATCAAGGCTGAATTTATTTGATCAGAAAGTAAAAAAAAAAAAAAAAAAAAGCAATATTGTAAAATATTACATTTTATAATATGTTAAAATTGTAATGTTATTTCTGTGACGCAAAGCAGAATTTTCTTCATCATTACTCCAGTTTTCAGTGTCACATGTAACTTTGTGACACTGTCACTTTTAGAAATCATTACAATTTATTTGACTCTCAAGAAACATTTCCTTATTATTATCAATGTTGAAAATTTTGCTGCTTCATATTTTGTGTGGAAATGGTGATAAACTTTATTTTTCAGGATTTTTTGATAAATATAAAGTTTAATGAACCGCATTTATTTGCATTTATCAAATATATTAATTAAATTTGTTAATGCATTTATTAAATATAAATCATTGTCTTCACTCACTTTTTATCACTTTCATGCATGATGAATAAAATGATTAATTTCTCTCTTTTTTAAATCTTATACAAATGTTTGAGTGGTATCATTGTTTACACAAAAATATTAAGCAGCAAAACTTTTTCTAACATTGATAATAGTAAGAAATGTTTCTTGAGCAGCAAATCAGCATATTAGAATGATTTCTGAAGGATTGTGTGACACTGAAACTAAATGTTTCTAATGACGAATGTTGCGTTCCTAAATGCAGATTAAAGCGGCTCAAACCAATCGCAGCTAGCACTAACAGTGAATCTAAACTAAAAACAAACAATACTGTAACAGCAGACATGTAGCGCGTCAGACAATAGCCTATTATATAATTACATCACAACCGTTGGGAGTTTTATGACAGCACTAGCAATCTCAGATTCTCACCGCCATTCATAAAAAGTCATGGGGTTGAGTAACACCAAAGACTATAGAAATACAAAGACAGTTCACTCCTATACTTATGAATGGGAGAAAGTGCAACGCACAATATGGCGGGATACTCCCGCCTTCTAAATGAAAGAGCCAATTGTTGATTGGTAAAGTCATTGCGTCACTGCAGCAGCCGTTAGAAGCTCCGGTTCCCATAGAAACCTGGGGCTGGACCAGCAGCTGCGCATGCGCTGTCATAAGTAAATGGCGGCCATAAAGGAGGCTGTCATAAATATGGCGGCCGAGTGAACGGACTTTCCTTAAAAGGGACTTTGGTAACACGTTTCATGGCTGAATCTACTCGCGTTTGGCACTTTGAAGCTTTGAATCATTTGAACACTTTTAACTGTCCTGTAGATGGCGCCACGAGCTCGTGCAGCGCTCTCAGGATCATTCCGTCCATTATGTTTTAGAAAACAATAGTTTATTTTAGGTAATAGCTTAAGGCCATTTGCGTGATTTCAATCATCATGCAGTAACGCCCCCCACCCCCACCCAAAAACAAAAAAACCTCGGAAAATACAGAGGTCGGAAAATACGAAAATCCGTATTTATATGGAAAAAAATCACATCCCTGAGAACGTTTACAGCAGTGGGTGGGTCAGGGGTGTGTGTAAACGTGGCACCTGCTGTGAGGACTCGGATAGCAGCTCCAGTAGTTTATCCACAGCGGTGCGCAGACGTGTACAGGCACCCAGCATGAGCTCCTCGCCTTCTGCCTCCATTTCTCCCTCCGGCCCAGAGAACACACTGTCACACAGCCTCTGAGACAATTCCAAGCCCTCATCCACAGCTGAAGACCACACGCTACAATCAGCATCTCCCTCTACGCCAATCACCACTCCTGGGAAAGGAAGAAAAAAAATAAATTAAAAGAAAGATAAATTCATTGTTGCAATCTTTCTGAAAGTCAACCAAAACATTAAATGATACTGAGATAATCGTGTAAAATAAATGTATTAGCAACTTTCACATTTGCCATCATTAAAGTGATAGTTCACACAAAAAATACATTTCTGTAATCATTCACGGTAGCCATTGACATCCGTAGTAAAGAAAAAGAAAATTCTTTGGAAGTCAATGGCTACCAGCAACTGTTTGGTTACTAATATTTTTCGAAATATCTTCTATTGTGTTCAACAGAAGAAAGACACTCATACTGATGTGGAACAGGTGGAAGGTAAGTGACGACAATTTTTAATTTTTGGGTGAACTATTCCTTCAAATTTTTATGTACATTTTATATATCAAAAGACTGGACACGGTTTTTAATGGTGGTTGATCAATATAGATTTCATTCAGCAGACTAATAGAAACGTACCCATTTCACGTGAATCACGGCTACTGCTGGCTGTCATAATGCTGGGCGTTTTGTCTCCAGCTCGACCACCTGACACACAAGCCCCTAACTTGTGGCTGATGTGCTCTTCCATTGCCATAGTGATTCGAAGCATCTCTATGAGCATCCGCTGTAATTGGTCACGTGCTGTTTGCAGGTCTTGTCTGACAGGGACAAAATAAAAGTTAATGATCAACCCAATGTATGAAAACAAGGTTGTTCTCTAAAACAGTATGCAGACTGTCAGTTAGTTCCCCAAAAATCCCTCTTTCTGTATCCCTGCAAGTCAGCTGACCTTTGCTGTGTGGCTGTGTTGAGGTCTGCTCTGAGCATGGCTAGTAGATTGTCTCCCTCCTGGTTCTCCCGGTCTCTGCGTTGCAGGAGCGTCTCCAGTGTGTCCATCTCTGCCCGCTTGCCCTCTAGCTCCACCTGCAGCCCGCTCACCTCCGCTCGCAGCTGAGGAAGAGGCAGAAGAGATGCCACAGACAGGAAACCAGTCATCACACAGGCAAGAAAGGCGTAAGCATTTGCTTAAGAGGTGTCAATGCAACTAACAAATAGGGAAGAGGTTAACTTCTAGAAGCCTCATAAAATAAGCTGCCAAAGTAAACAGAAAACATGTCTGTCTGTGGATGGTCCTGCAGTTCTACAGCTTGTTTTGAGCCTGGGAGGTGGGAAAACGGTAGCAAAAGCAGATCAGACATGCATTTAAATAAGGCTCCTGTAAGAATGTGTGGTGTATCTCACCAGCCAAAAGGCATGCAAAGATGTAACCATAACAACCAGCTCTACCAAAGCTTAGCTGGGCCCTTTGTTAACATTCCCACCCACCACTTCTTATGTACACCAGCATCCTGAACACCCCCTTAAAATAGCAACTCATCTGTCTGGAAAACTAGACTAATTCTTTAAAACCTTTTTGTGTTCGAAGGTCATGTGATCAAGACCCACTTTTGCTGTCCCACACACTGCTAATAAGAATAAATAATTATCATCGTTTAGTAATTTCGACTGTGTAAAGCAGCACACTTTTTTTTTTATTTACATTGTGATTCATGAATGTTTACTAAAGGCTTTTAACTTTTAACTAAAGTTAACTGATTTTAGGCATCATACACTTGCCAACTTTGTAAATTGTTACAGAGAAAAATTGGCCATCATACACTAAATGACTGAGGATGACATACTAACATTTTAAGTAGTTTCAAAAACAACTAACTCACGTAGAAACAGGCCTCGTTGCTAGATGATGCATGACAAATGAAAACTGTTTTAAAATTGGCTCAAAATATCAAACATATTTGATATCCTCTAACTAGATAGATTCAAAGTACAAAGCTTAAAATAAATGTAAAAAATAAAAAAATAAATCTGTGCCCATCATACACTTTTCAATGAAATCTGACTGCCCACAATCAGCAGAATGGCTTAAAGGAATAGTTCACCCAAAAATGAAAATTCTCTCATTACTTACCCTCATGTCATTCCTAATCCGTAAGATATTAAGATATTTTTGATGAAATCCGAGAGCTTTCTGACCCTGCATAGACAGCAAGGGAACTACCACGCTGAAGGCCCAGAAAAGTAGTACAGGAAATCATTAAAATAGTCCATGTGACATCAGTGGTTCAACCTTAATTTTATGAAGCTACAAGAATACTTTTTGTGCACAAAAACAACAAAAATAGCAACTTTATTCAACAATTTCTTCTCTTCTGTGTCAATCTTTGACGCAAATTAACTGAAGTACCACCATGACGCATTTTCTTTGCATACAAAATGTATTCTTGTAGCTTCATAAAATGATAGTTAAAACCACGGGTTTGGAACAACATGAGGGTGAGTAATTAATGACAATTTTTCTTTTTGGGTGAACTATACCTTTAAAGGGGAGGGTACAATGCTGTTTCATGCATTCAGTGTTGTTTACACTGTTAAAGAGTTGAATTCTCATGCTAAGCATGGACAAAGTCTCAAAAAACAATTTGGACGTATAACAGTATTTCTATGCCAAAAATCTTACTTCCGGGTTCGTACAAGTTTCGGAGAGTTTTTTTTTTTCCAGTCGTGGCTCTTGATGACGTAAACGAGGGTGGAACTCCTTATATGGGCATTTCTCCCAGAAGAACGTGCCCGTGCATGCATCGACCAGAGCGAGAGCAAGAGCGTGCCCATCAACGCGCTTCATTTGGCTGCACTGCACGGGACTCGCTCGGGAAGAATGTCTCTAAAGAAGTGTGTTTTTGGTTTTGAGGGAAAGATAACCTTGTTCAGCTTCCCGAAGAACCCAGCGTTATGTAAACAGTGGATGCAGTTTGTTTTTCGGGCAGCAACGGAGTTTCTCAAGTGTGTTTGTTGATGAAAGTTTTATAAACAAGGTCCAGTTCAATGCTGGATTTGCACTGAACAGTCCCAGCTATAAAAGGTCCCGGTCATGATTCAGATGCAGGTGGTAAGTGAAACGGCATCAAATGTCTGTTTTGTTGGTGATCGGCGCTCAAGTGCTCGTCACTCTTTAGCTCCGCCCACGGCAAGCCTCCAGGAGCTCGGCTTTTTTCGGAGAGAATCGTAAAGCTGTATCTTTCTTTTATAAATATGATAAAACTAAAGACTTTTTGGAAATATGAAGGATGCAATACTACTCTATAGGTACTCAAAATTAACATGAGATCGGGTGAAACTGTGTGTGTTATGCCCCCTTTAAGGCAACTAGCATTGATTGCAAATTGGTGCAAAAAGTTCTGTAGTGTATTCCAGGCTTTAGATAAAAAAAATAAATGAACATTGAAAAACTTCAAAAACTTGCAAACACAATTTTCTAGTGCTTGTGTTTTCTTCGTCAGTAGTAAAGAATTAAAATAATACCGAATACTAGAAACAAATGTTAAAGTAAATATTCAAGTTTGTTACACTGAGGTGACTGTTCTCATTTGCTGTAGCTGTACGGCAAGTTGACTGACTGATTGCATGTTGTACCTGCGACACTACAGCGTCCAGCTGCTGTAGTTGTGCATTGAGTTGGCTCATCTTGTCACTGTAGGCGAGTTCAGTTTGCTCGTGTTGCTGTCTTAAAGTCTTTTCCAGTTCCTCAAGAGCAACTGCTTTTCCTTGTTCACTCTCCTCCTGAAAGACACATATACACGTCATGGGCAACACTGAAGAAACAGGTACAGAAGCAATGACTATCACTTCTCAGCTTTACATTCTCACCTCCAAAACATACATATAAGCCAAATGGTCAAATCAGAACTTGCGCAGTGATTTCTATAATAGCATTGATAAATCACAGGAAAAATATTGCAACACACACAAAAGACCCACACAAACCTCAAATCCTCAATCAGTCAGTCATCGCTCACGTGTCCCTACACTTCCTCCCATCTGTAGGATTAATACTGAGAGAGGACTTCTCTAATGCCCCAATGGGAAAGTGGCCAACTGACAAACCAACCAGGGTAAAATCTCAGAAAGCTCCTTTGCTGACAGATTTCAGCTAGAGAACAGCTCTACAAGGTCAAAAATAAACGTCTAACAGCATCTGATCTAGAGAAAAAGATTTACTGTGAATGACGGAGGCTATAATGTACAGAACAGGGTGGGGACTGTGGATTAGTATTAATTTAAGCTTAGAGTGGACCGTCCCCCTGCTCCAGATGTTAACTCCCTCCCCCAATAAGCTTAGCTATTGTTCATGTCTATGAGAGTAGCATATACACAAATGTTCATATACTAAACATTACATCACAACAATGACAACATAGACAAGTTGAAAGCAAAATACTAGTTTTAGAAGTTAAATTAAATATGATGAATGCATACTTATTTGAGGAGTCTGAGAGAACCAGGCTATACGTGACAGGTTAAAAAAGCAGGCTATATAACTAGCTATACTCTTTCTTAAGCCTAATTTGGTGTCAGTGTTTACAGTTAGATGGTCTATTAAAAGGGGCTTTTGCAATGGGTAGTTATAAGAACTAAGTTATCAGAGCTAGCCACCTGGTTCGTCCCCCAAGAACTAATTTTTTTTCCTAGGGCAACTTATCTGGTTGAATTCACACTAACAGCAGGAACTCTGAAGTAATGTAACCCAGCCGACAGCTACATCATTTAAAGGGATAGTTCACCTTCAGTTGGTCTCCATTGACTTGCGTAGTGTTTTTTTTCCCAGGAGAATGGAAGACGGAAAAATAACTGGTCTTCAGCATCGGTCTATCTATCACTATTTTCCATGTTTGTTGAGTTTGAGGAGCAAGTTTTCATATAAAAATGTGTTTACACAGCTTTTTTTTTTTTTTCTTCTTATGACATGCATTCAGCCAATCAACATGCAATCACCGTTGGTTCTGGACTTGTTTACATATTAATGTCTACTCAATATTCAGCTTGGCCCAGCCCTGGGTATCTGCAGAGTTTTTTTTTAAGACACTGTAAGACCTTTAAGACAAGCACACAGGTGCATCTCAAATTAGAATGTCGTGGAAAAGTTCATTTCAGTAGCTCAACTCAAATTATGAAACTCGTATATTAAATAAAATTCAATGCACACAGACTGAAGAAGTTTAAGTCTTTGGTTCTTTTAATTGTGATTATTTTGGCTCACATTTAATAAAAACCCACCAATTCACTATCTCAACAAATTAGAATATATGTCAGCCAATCAGCTAATCAACTCCTGCAAAGGTTTCCTGAGCCTTCAAAATGGTCTCTCAGTTTGGTTCACTAGGCTACACAGTCATGGGGAAGACTGCTGATCTGACAGTTGTCCAGAAGACAATCATTGACACCCTTCACAAGGAGGGTAAGCCACAAACATTCATTGCCAAAGAAGCTGCCTGTTCACAGAGTGCTGTATCCAAGCATGTTAACAGAAAGTTGAGTGGAAGGAAAAAGTCTGGAAGAAAAAGATGCACAACCAACCGAGAGAACCGCAGCCTTATGAGGATTGTCAAGCAAAATCGATTCAAGAATTTGGGTGAACTTCACAAGGAATGGACTGAGGCTGGGGTCAAGGCATCAAGAGCCACCACACACAGATGTGTCAAGGAATTTGGCTACAGTTGTCGTATTCCTCTTGTAAAGCCACTCCTGAACCACAGACAACGTCAGAGGCGTCTTACCTGGGCTAAGGAGAAGAAGAACTGGACTGTTGCCCAGTGGTCCAAAGTCCTCTTTTCAGATGAGAGCAAGTTTTGTATTTCATTTGGAAACCAAGGTCCTAGAGTCTGGAGGAAGGGTGGAGAAGCTCATAGCCCAAGTTGCTTGAAGTCCAGTGTTAAGTTTCCACAGTCTGTGATGATTTGGGGTGCAATGTCATCTGCTGGTGTTGGTCCATTGTGTTTTTTGAAAACCAAAGTCACTGCACCTGTTTACCAAGAAATTTTGGAGCACTTCATGCTTCCTTCTGCTGACCAGCTTTTTAAAGATGCTGATTTCATTTTCCAGCAGGATTTGGCACCTGCCCACACTGCCAAAAGCACCAAAAGTTGGTTAAATGACCATGGTGTTGGTGTGCTTGACTGGCCAGCAATCTCACCAGACCTGAACCCCATTGAGAAGCTATGGGGTATTGTCAAGAGGAAAATGAGAAAAAGAGAGACCAAAAAATGCAGATGAGCTGAAGGCCACTGTCAAAGAAACCTGGGCTTCCATACCACCTCAGCAGTGCCACAAACTGATCACCTCCATGCCACACCGAATTGAGGCAGTAATTAAAGCAAAAGGAGCCCCTACCAAGTATTGAGTACATATACAGTAAATGAACATACTTTCCAGAAGGCCAACAATTCACTAAAAATGTTTTTTTTATTGGTCTTATGAAGTATTCTAATTTGTTGAAATAGTGAATTGGTGGGTTTTTTATTAAATGTGAGCCAAAATCATCACAATTAAAAGAACCAAAGACTTAAACTACTTCAGTCTGTGTGCACTGAATTAATTTAATACATGAGTTTCACAACTTTTCCGCGACATTCTAATTTATTGAGATGCACCTGTATATTATATTATATTATATATATATATATATATATATATATATATATATATATATATATATATATATATATATATATACCCATCCATAAAAAATAAATAAGTCTTGCATCTCTGATTCTTTTACTTAATTAAACAAACCAGGGGACATGTACTTATGTGTTAATATATCAATACATATGTATTAGATGTTGATATTGGATCTTGCTGATACAATGTGTTTAAAAGTAATAAACAAATTGTTATGCCAATACTACAAAAACTATATACTGAATGTGTTAAATAATATTCTTAGTCTTCTGATGGCTTTTTTAAGTTTATTTAACTGCATTTAGCCATATTTTTCCCCATCCTTTTGGTATATCATTTAAGATATTGAAGGCTTTTTATGACCATAAATTTGACCAAACTGAATTTAAGACATTACGATGTTTTAAACACCCATAGGGCTTAAAATGGATTTTGGGGGGGGGGGGGGGGGGGGGGGACCTTGACCACAACACATTCACTTTTATGGGAAATGGCAGTGTAGAATAAGTAATAAAATTTAAAAACTTTAAAACTAACACCTCCCTCTCTCACCTTTAACTGTGCAATTTTCTGCTGCAGCAGCTCCTCAGACTTGCACTTGAGAAGCTCGGCCTCTTCCAGGAAGTGGAGGCGTTGCCTTGATGCTTCTTCCTCTAATTCCCTACGCAGAGCCTCCAGCTCCCTGGCAGACACTCCCCTTAACTCCTGAGGTAGAGGAGAGTTAACGAAAGAAGCTCTTATCTTCTTACAGTTTAAACACAACACTACTTTATCTATGCTCATTCCATGCTAAAGGCTGAACACATCTAAATGAAAAGACAAGGAATGAAAGGCTCTATTGTTCTTGTCCTCCTGAACACATACTTGTAGCTGTTGCTGGTGTTGAGTAGCCAGCAAACCCAATTGTTGCTCGAGTTGCTTTTCATTTGCAGCAGCAAGATCACTGATCTCCACAAGGGCGACGCTATGCTGCTTCTCTAAAGCAACTACTTGCTGCTGAAGAGCTTCCAGAGCAGATCGATGCTTATCCTCCAGAGCAGCTCTCTGAGAGGACACCGCTTCAGAGATCTCCGTCTGCATGAGCAAGGTAAGACAGTGGATGTTGCTCCTGCAATAAACTTTACATGGCCAATGAACTAACCTTGCACAAAAACTTCCATGCTCACCTGATGGGCTTGATTCAATTCTGCTGCCATGGCACTGAATTTATCCATATGGACCTTTGCAAGCTCACTTCTGAGGTCCTCTCTGATGGCTTGCTCCTCCTTTCTCACCCTCTCAATCTCTTCAGTATAGTATTCCACAAGGTCATGCAGCTCTCTTTTCTTCTCGTCCCGTACTGCCTGGATTTCTTTCAAGTACGTACTCTCCAGTGTATCCATATTTGCCAACAGCCTCTCCTCTAGCTCCTCCCTCTCCTGTTTGTGTCGTTCCTGAAGCTCCGCCTCTTGAGCTTCAAGCTGTGCCAGGTTGGTCTCCTGAAAGACCGCCTCCAATTTGTCAAGCTCTACCTTGTGTTTATTTGTAAGCTCAATCTCCAAGGTCTCTAACGCCGTTTTGTGATTGGTCCTCAGGGATTCCAGTTCCTCCTGGTGGTGTATTTTGAGTTCCTGACACTCCAGTTGTGCAGCTCGCTGGTCCAGGAGTGTTTTCTGGGCCTGCAGCTCCTCAGCATGCTGTTCTTTCTGTTGCTCCAGGGCAGCATCTCTTTGAAGGGTCAACTTCTCTTCCAGTTGTTTCTGCTCTTCTTGGTGCCTACATATATGACATACAGATGATAATGATCACATTTACTCCATCCATTGTGTATTATGTTGTACATTGTTCTGACAAAAATATTTTTATTGCACAAGAAAAGTTGACACCAACTAGACTGCTGTTTAAAAAAAGTATAAGCAATATTAAGGAGTACAAATAATAGTAATGGATCACATTTGCAAATTATATTAACATGTATGCAGTTTTAGCGTAATGCATTGCCTGACCTGCAGAGGGCCTCTTGTAGCTTGCTCTCCATCTGATCCTGGAGAAGAGCATTCAGCTCTTTCACCTCTGCTTCCATGGCGCTCTTTGTAGTGCACATCTCTCTGTCGTATTGAGCCTGGAGTTTCTGCTTCAACGCCAGGACCTGAGGGCTCTCTTCACACTCTAGACTCTTCTGCAGTGCTTGAAAGCTCTCCCTTTCCACATCAAGGAGTTTTTGGACCTCCAGAAGCTTCTGCTCCAGCTCCTCTTTCTCTTTCAGGCCAGATCTCTGAAGCTCCTCTCTCTGGGATGCCAAGCGCTCATCAGCCTGAATTTGGAATTGCTCCCTCAGCTCGGCCTGCTCTTTACTGAACTCCTCACTCACACGATTCCTCTCTGCCTTTTGTGCCTCTTCAAGACGCACCCTCAACTCTTCAGCAGCATCTTTCTGATGCTTTAACAGAAAAAGAAAACAGTGCCCAATAAAAAGAACCTTATTCATAAAGATACCGATAATGTTACAGTATTGCTATAGGGTCTCCACAATAATCAGAATGAGTTTCATCTGTGTACAGCATGACCACTACTTCTATGACATAGGACAGTGCTTGGTACCAGTCTTTGGCAACAATCTTCACTAAAGCCCTTTTGTACCAAGTATAAAGGCCTGCTGTTATGAACACACTTACTGTCTCCTCCATCTGTCTGAGCTGCTCTCGGTGTTGCGCCACAATTTTCTCCAGTTCCTGTGAGTGCATTAGGTAGACCTGAGATAGCTGGGTTTCCAGCTGGGTCACCTTGGCCTGGTGCTCATGAGTCCTTTCCTTCACCTCAGCCTCCACCTGCCTTGCTACTTCTTGTGCAGACTGTAGCCGTATCTTGTTTATTTCTGATGAGAAAGAGAAAAAAAAACATTTAAAACATTTCTTTTATATAATACATTTATGTATTAAGTTTGAGGGTGTTTTTGAAGATACCAATGCTGCATTCATTAATTAAAAATACAGAAAACAAACAGTAATATTGTGAAATAATTATAATTAAAAATAAATGTTTTTTTTTAATTAAATATTTGAAAATTAAAATGTTTTTCTAGGGTCTTCAAAAAAAAAAGAAAGCTTTGAGCACAATGAATAAAGATTTACCTTTGATATGGTTGTCTGAGAGTTTGGCACGGAGCTGTTCTAGTTCATGGGCATGTTTGGTGTTGAGCTGGTCAATGTCTTTGTAGTATCGGTCAGTGAGCTCAGTGCGAGCCTGCAGTAGTTCTTCTTTGTAAGTCAGAGCCATGCTGGACCGTAGCTGCTCCAGTTCCTGCTGGTGTCTCTCCTCTAACTGTAGCCGCAGGGAATCCAGTTCCTCCTGCAAACACACCAACACAATTACAGTTCTTGCAAAGAACACATACACACTTTAGCTTATTATAATACTAACAAATTGGTCAATGGTAGTCATTTGAAATTGCTGAGAGATTAAAGGAACATTCTTTGGAACATTGACAATAAGTTAGTTATGGGTAAATTTGATTCTTTATGAAGTGTACCTCAAAATTCAACAACTAAAACACATTTTACCTTGTGTTTCTCTAGTTGTCTTGCGATCTCTTCCATAGCATCATTCCTGTCATCGTCACTCTTCCCTTCTGAAAGAAAGCTACAAAACAACATTGTGTTACCCTGACTCCAGTTTTAACAAACAAACTATCCATTTATTCAAGTCTATGCACTCGCTTGGGCTGACAAGTAAATGTTGGGCCTTTATTTAGCTACATTAAAACTAAAAATGTTTTAATTAAATTTACTTATTCTCTACATTTCAACGGGAAAAAAAAAAAAAAAAAAAAAAACACACCCCCCTATTGTGAAATGGCATGGTAAACCAAATCAAAAGGCAAAGTTTGGCCCGCGGGACCTGGTTTGGTCATTTCTACAACAAGATGAATTACTGGAGCTGTATTATTCCTCACCTACATTGCTTAGGATACAAGTGCCAACACTGGATATAGATAACAATCTGAGGTGATCAGACCAGGTGTACCAGGCATAAATGTGGCCTATGATTCTCAATTGTATAACAATGTAAATGCAAGCACAAACACAAAACAAGATTTTAAATTACAGAATCACTAACAACACTAAAATATAGTCTTGGGCTAGCTTTAACAAGTCTATAACTCCAGAAACAGGAAATCCAAGCAAACCTTGCATCTCCGGTCTTGAGCACCGAGTCCTCCAGGGCTCCCTCTACAAGGCGCAGCTGCAGGAGCGCGATTTCTTCCCGATGATTCTCTTCTGTTACCCGGAGTCTCTGCTCGAAATAGGTGCGGAGGTTTTCCAGCTCGATCTCATTCTGCTCTTTGATTTCCTGCCGCTGCTGAGCGAATTCTTGTTTTAGTCGCTCAATGTCATCAACCCGCGACGAGCGTGCTAGCAACTGCTCTTTCAGCTCTATGGAGAAAGAATCACAGGTCTTTGTAGTTCATGTCAACACTAAATAAATGGAACTTTGCTGAAAACAAAAACATCAATTCAGAGGAAATAAAACTGGTTTTATTATAAATAATAAATGAGTAAAACAATACAGCAGTCAAAGCCAATAGAGACGTTAAAAAGCAGAAAACCATTTAAAGGGAAAAAGCCCAGCTTGCCTCCAAGCTCCTGTCTGTTGGTTCTCATGCTCTCCAGCTGGGACCAGAGGTTTGAGATCTCCTGTTCTGAACTGGTCTTCAGTTCCTCCTTTTCTGACTGCAGACGGTCAACCTTTCACAAAGATGCTGCCTCAGTACAAACAAAAATAAAACACTTGCTTTTTGTGAGATGTGCATGGTACCTCTTGCTTCAACTCTTTTTCTCTCTGCTCCAGGGCTCGGGAACGTTCCAGTTGCTCCTGCAGTGCTGCCTTGTGACATGCAACCAACTCCTCAACTGCACCTGAATGAGAAAGAAGGGGAATTTAGGGAATTTCAGACCTGCTGATTGTTTGCTTCAGTCGTAAATAAACTTCAGTCGTTACAATGTTGCACTCTCTTATTCTTGGTTTGGAGTAGTTTAGTTGTGTTGAAAGCATTGCAGCCCAAACGCATTTTGAATCAGAGTTTTCATTTGAGCCAAGACGTCATTCAGGTGATATCGAACTACTTGTTATGGTGTGTTTGCATATGCTTAAACCAAACTAAAGGAGAAAACGTACTAGGTTCTGAAACAAAAACTCCAAACAAGCCAGTTGTAAAAACACCCATAAACTGGGCCAGTAAACCATATCACTGTTAATATGGCTTAGCTGACAGCTGTTGAAATGACACTCACGAGCAGCAGCATCTCTGTCAGTCAAGGCCTGGTTGAGCTCTTTTTCCAGATTCTTCATGTCTTGATCTTTGGTACGCTGCAGTTCTTCTAGCCTATGCTGTGTCTCAGACAGAGCCACTTCAGCATCAGTGAGAGCCGCCTGGGTCTCACTTAATTTATGATGGGCATCATTTATTTGACTCTGGAGTTCTGTCTTGACCTTCTCAGCTTCCAAGAGCCACTCTGCCTTCAGATCCTGTGGAGAAAAGAAAACATTGCACTGCACAAACCTGTTCACTCCTAATTCTAGGCAAGATGTTTGTCCTTTGGAAATAATGGGATAAAAAAAAAAAAAAAAAAAAAAGTTCAAGGTAAAAAGTTCACCTCTAGTTTACAGGCCTGCAACTGTTCCACTGAGCTCTTCTCTTCCAAACCTCTCCTCTCCCATTCCCGATTCAGATTATCTATACAGAGAAAAAACATACCCATCAAAAAACACACATCCCACTGCATTGTCACAGTACTAAAGTAATACTAAAAAGAACAACATTTTGATGTTATTTAATCCTCACCAATCTTTTGCTGGTGCACTCGCAGGTTTCGTTGCTCCTGTTCTCGGCTCTGCTCTCGGATTCTCTCCAACTCAAACTGTTGGCGCGTCTGCAGCATGGCGCTTTCCTGTGCCCATTTCTCTCGTAATATGGTCTGCAGCTCGCTGAGAGCAACTTCCTTATCTTTCTGCAAGTTGGTTTGGGAAAGCTCTAGCTGAGCGGTGTGCAAGTTGGTCAAGCTTAGACGCAAGGCTTCAAGCTCCAGGTTGTGCTGGCTCTGATTATAAAGAGTAAAACAAACTAACATGACTACGTGGAATTGTGGTTAGGGCTTAAGTGAAGGAAAGCAGTTAAAATGTGGGTATGTTTAGAATGGCATATTGCTGTACTGCTACTAGGAATGCAGCACACATACTTCTTGTCAGACACAGAGGTCATAGCCAGCTGCTCCTGTGCTAATGCTGCTGTAGAGATGTAGACAACTGGCCAAGAAAAAGGAATTTACATTTCCGTGATGTTTACATGGAGGGTAATACCATTAATTGGTTCAATTGGGAACACATGCAGTTGTCATGTTTTTTTTGTTTTTTTTTTTAATTAAATTAGAATTTATCTAATAATATAATTTTAAGTCGCAAAATGTGTGAACACTTTATGTAAATATTTAAAATACCACTGCAATGCTGCATTCCATTTCTTAGACTATTAAAAATACACACTAATGTTCAAAAGATTGGGGTCGATAAAAATTTTTAAATGTTATTGAAAATCTCTTATGTTCACCAAGGTTGCATTTATTTGTTCAAAAATACAATGAAAACAGTAAAATTGTAAAATATTGTCTCAACACAATATATCAGTATTCCATTTTAATATATTTTAAAACACTTGGCAAAGCTGAATTTTCAGCAGCCACTATACCGGTCCTCAATCTCACATGATCCCCGACATTTTTTCTAATTTTTAATAAATAAAAAGTTCAAAAGAATGGCATATATTTGAAATAGAAATCTTTTGAAACATTATAAACTTCTTTACTTTCACTTATGATCAAGTTAATGCATTCTTTTATTAAGTATTAAATAATAAAAGTATAAAAGTATTAAAAGTTCTTCCTTTCAAAATCTTACTTTTGAATGCTATAGATTGAGCAGCATGTCAGTACTGCATTCCAAAAACATACCCCAGGACCCAAATGAAAATCCTGAGACCAAACAAGTACTTGTGTTTGGATGAGCTCAGCCTGGTGTGCAGCCTCCAGGCCGTCTTTCAGCTTCCTGGAGAGCTCATCTTTAAGTCTGCCAATTTCCTCACTATGTTGGGCTGCCAGCTGTGTCAGTTCCCTCTCATGTTCTCGTTCATAGACCTAGGACAAAGACCAGTGTATACAAATGAAGAGACTCATTTGTAAGGGTGGGCACATTGCTAAGGTAAATAAAGTTAAATCGTTTGTTTAACCTGTTTAATCATGCTGATCTGTCTCTTCTGCTCATCTTCCAGACGAGCAGATTGCTCAGAAAGTTCCCGCTCAAAACGTACATTCAAGTATTTAACCTGGAGATAGGAAAACATGAGGTATCAACTGTTATGTATGCACAACTTCATGCAACTCCTTTTAACTACTTAATTACACAACTTTATTTTTCAATTGTCTTCACTCAATCTGTCACAACCTGGTTCTTACCTCTTTCTGATGTTTCTCTTCCATAGCTTTCTTCTCCTCCTCATGTTGCTTCTGTCTTTCTCCCAGATCCTGTTTGACTATGACGAGTTCTTTCATTAAGGCACTCTCCTTCTCCATGTATTCCTCTTCTGCCTTCTCTTGTGCTTCCTTAACTTCCTTGAGCTCTACATCCTTTGATTCAAGTTGGTGCTAGAGAGAAAGATATGAGTTACTTGGAGGACAACATTTGTGTGTCATATACATAAAATACTTCAGGTTTTTCAACATTCTAAAAACAGAGTACACATTTATGCATTTGTTCATTCTTACTATACTTTACACTGTAGCATATACATTAAATATAAACTATATTTAAAAAGAGCAATTAGGTTTCAAACCTCAAAGTTCTTCAGTTCTGATTCTAGAGCCTTCTCCATGCTCTTTGCTTGGTCCTCCAAAGCTTGGAGACGTCTTTCAAGTGTAGCCTTCACTTCTTCCATGTTGGTGAGGTTCTCTTTAAGGCACATTAGTTTAGATTCAAGATCTGTCTTCTCTTTCTCCAGGTTCTGCAACCTTCCAACCTTTTCCTCTACTTCAGCTTTGAGCTGCTGAAGCTCACTATTGGCTTGATCCACCTGCAAGGTCCCTTGACCAAGCAGCACTGAAGCCGCTTGGTTTTTTTCCCTTTGTTGCTCCAGCTGAAGTAGAAATTCATCTCTCTGAGCTTGCAAAGGGGAAAGCTCACTATTTATAGAGTCATGTGCTGTTTTCTGCTCATGGACATCCTTCACTAGCTGCTCCTGACATTTGAGCTTTAGCACCAATTGGGCATTTTCCTCCCTTAGTTCCTTTAACATCTCCTCTACAGACCAAAAGATTGAGGTTTTATTGGAATCAGTGTTGTCAGGCATTAAGCTTTCATTTTCCTGCAGCGGTTTCTGAATCTGCAGGTGACTCAGTATGTTCTTGAGGTTGTCTTCTTCGTGCATTTTCTGGTTTATAACTTCCTCATACTGAATTCTTTTCTCACGTTCCATCTCCAGCTCCCACTTAGCTTCCTCAAACTCCTCCGAAGCTTTGCTCCAACGCTCCCGTGCCTCCTCAGCCTCTTCAGCAGAGTGCCGAACCTCCTCTTGAAGAACCTCAAGCTGTCGTTCTTGCTCTTCTAACTGCTCTGACAGGTCACGGCACTGCTGGATCAGAAGCTCTTTAGCCAAGTCCATAGTGCCCGAGGTCTCATTCAGCTCTTCAACGACCGAGGATGAGTTTTGCCACTGTGCATCAGTGAAGGACATTTCATCAGGTTGGGGCACTTCAATGCCATGAACAACAGACAGTTCTGGCTCTGACTTATCACCATCAGATGTGACATTGTTAAGGACATCTGAAGCATGAAATATGACCTCACTGTCTAGCTCAAACCTGGATGTCTCAGAGGTTTCCATCAGGCTACGTTCCTCCACACTCCCTTCAATTAATGAGCTTTCTTGAGGCCCTTCAGAGGCCAAGTAACGTTCCATCAGAACATCCTGGAAACCTGCAGAGATGTCAAAACTATAGTTGTCTCTGACAGCAATCTCAGTGGCTGTCTCCTCATTGTAATGCTCTTTGGAGACTTTCTTCCAGTGTACGTCTGCACTAAAGTCTTTGGAAACATTATGATGAGAATCAGTATGTTGACTTTGGGCCTGGTTTAGCAGCTCCTGGATGCGACGGATCTCCTCAGAGTGCTCTTTCTCCAAGCGACTAAGGGCAGCCTCATGAGCTTCGGTTAGCTGGGCTACATTCAATTCCCTTTCCTCCTCCAGAGTCTGAAGCCTGAGATCATAATTGGAAATATCGGCTTCATATTTGGAACGCATATGGCGGCCTGTCTCCTCCTCTTCATGAAGATGATTTTGAAGCTCTTTCACAAGGTTATCTAGTCTAGCCATTTCTTGGTTCAGTTCATCTTTCTCTGCTTTGTATTTCTGGGCTTCCTGGGCTTGTGCTTCATTAACGGCAGCCAGATGAGTTTCCATCAGGGTCTTCTCATTCTCCAGACTCTGTACCCTCTTCTGAAATGCTTCTACTTGTTCTTGAGCTCGCTGGCTGTTCTTACGCTCTTCCTCTAGCTCAGCTCTAAGGCTTTGCATTAAAGCTTCAGAGTTTGAGTCAGGACCGTTATCCAGGAGCAGGGGGCTCATAGTGGATAAATCTAAACCACTGTGTTGGTCAAGTCTTAGATCGTTTTGATCAGCACTTTTCTGGGTAAAGGCATGTTGAAGCTGAGAGAGGGATTTTTCCATGACACACAATTTCTGTTGCAGGTCTGTGATCTCATTTTCTTTTTGGGCCAAGAGGCACTGTTGCTCCTTAGTCATCTATAAAACAAATGAAATATATACCTTGATAAAACAAAAGTGCATATTTTGCTTCAAATGACAAGCTTAACTGTTAAAAAGTCCTAACTTGTTGCGACTCCTCCAATTGTACATGCAGCTGATTCTGAACAGCCTGGGTCAGATCCACACACCCTTGACTTTTGCTACGTAGATATTCTTTAGCCTGCAAGTAGTATACATTTCATTCATTTAGACTCCTACAGTGTTGTGGTCTATTATGAAAAACAAGAACAAAAATAACAATTTGATGCACACTGGGGACTAAGAACTACTTAAGGTTTTGATAATTTAGTCATTATGGAGACCAAGACACCAAGACTGTCCATTTTCAGAGGATCAGGGATGTTGTTAGCAGAAGTCAACACCAGTCATCGTTTTTCATGTCTAAGAGAGACCAGCATTTTTCTATTTTGTTCCTTCCAACCCAAATATTACACATTCTTAAGATCACAAATCTTACAATAAACTTTGTTACAAAGCACTCCATTTAAATTAAATAAGGTCTGTTTGAATGAATCAGTGCTGAGGACTAGAGGCAAGTTTGAGAAACTGATGGACTTTTCTTTTTTTAATAAAATGTATGAACTTTACCTGCTGTAGCTGCTGTTGTAGTGCTTGAATCTGACCAGTGAGCTGCTGTGCCTCCAGCTGCACCTGGTCTCTGCTCTGCAGCGCCACCTGCAGGTTCTTACTAAGCTGTGATATGATCTCATTCCGCTTCTCTACTGCAGCCTGTAATTGCTGTGTGAACAATTAAGTAATTCCAACATGATTCTATAAGTATTTGTAAATAATGTTCACAACTACAATATTTTTAAATTGGACTCCAGTCAACGACTTCCATTTTACAGAATAAACGCAAAAACACTTTTTGGCACCTAAAAATCTAGGCTTCTCAGAGCAAGAAATCATAATCCTTAAATCCATGAATGGAATAAAGACACAGAATAAGGATACGTTTAACCTCATCTGTGAAATCTAATTGGTTCTTCCTTTCCCTCTGCACCATCAGAAGGCTTTAAAAATGAATTCTCTAAAATTCAAGCAAACCAATTATGGTAAACACTATGCTCCAGAAAGCAGAACTCTGCCTCAGGTTTCTAGATTTGTGCGTAACCATGACCATGAATTAATCTATTCAAACGGACAGATGTAACCCAGTTTGGAGAGAATCTTTCTCTGTTCTATTTCAGGATAATGACTGTGTCATGAAAACAAAACAACATATTGCTGCACATAGACACACACTTAAAATTTCAAGTGAATCACACACACACGCACACACAATACAACATTATCTGAGAAAAGAGTGTTAGACATGGTCTCCACACAGGAGCTATATAATATGTAATACTATTGTGTGTTCCTTACAGGGTAAAGGTTTACCTTCAGTTGTTCTTTTCCAGTATGTGCAACTATAATCATTTCTGCAAGTTCATCCTCTGCCTGATCAGGCAGCTCTGACTCTGCCAGAGACCCAGAAGAGGACCTCTGTTCCTGGGCATCAGTTTCATCATCCTCTCTGCTGCACTGATGGACCTCTGGAACACTGCTCTCTGTGCCATCAGGTCTGAGTGATGTCTAAACATTCAGACAAACATGCATATTTTCTACAGTTACCATGACTACATTGCCCTTAGCCATGTTATGCTAACTGATCTATTTTCAGATGGGGAGGGAATACAAATATACATGCTATAGATTTAAAATTTGTTGTAGTGGTGTGCACGTGCTATTTGCATGTGACATTGTAGGCTTAATGTCTAAATAACATGTAAAGAAGTTTTTCAGTGTTCAGTTGAATTAATATTCTGACTCAAATGACTGGAAAAAGGATACTGTACATGTGATTATAGACATAATGCCCTTTAGAAAAATGTCACATAGCCAAGCCCTCAAAGTCAATGAAGTGAAAGCATAAACTGATCGACTTCTTAAAGAGGCCATATCATAAGTATGCTAAAAAAATGTGTGTGCCATATTTCAGTTAATAATGACTATTTTCTACGTCTCTAAAACCCTTATAAATAAACTTTTTTTAAAGACCAGGAACCTTGATAAAAACTAAACTTAGGTTATCTGGCATTTAAGAAAAACGCATCTATACTGCTTTTTCCTTATTGCATCACTGTGACTGTTGCATCTGAGTGGTGTCAGAAAACTACAAAAGTTTTTTGCTTGTTTTTGCAGTTATATTCAATAAACATCATTGGGTAGCAAGTTTTTAGTTTGCAAATATTTTTCATAAATCAAGCTCCTTTATTTCAAATTAAAATTTGATTCTTCATGACATGGCCTTAAAATACAAGTCAAGTGAATTGTCTTTATGCTCGCTTTGTATTACTTTTATTTTTAAATAATTTGCCACCTGTAACAAAGAAACATTTTGTCAGTTTAAGAAACACTTAAAAGGGTTGTACGCAGAATTCAGAAACCCTTGTTGGCCATTCAGTAAACTGCAACCAGCAACTTATTTGCTTATTCTTACAGTTGCTCGATATATACGCGGCGAAGTTGAAAACATCAATATACTGTTAATGAACATCCACTGATATGAACTGAATGAACGTCACTGATAAGAGCGACGTTTAGATTAATATGTAAATATGTACTGCATGCTTTCCTCTCAATAACAAAATAAACAACAAATTATAGCAGTGAGAAAACGGTGGTTAAGAAAGCATCTGATCATAGCAATGTGGATGTGTTTACACAAGCTCTACAATTCCCCAGCATCATGTAGATTAGTAATTAATATTACAATTACACTTACGTAATTAATATTACTATTACAATACAGAATAGCTTTCATCTTTCATCAAAAAAGTCCCAAGTCCTTCACATAAAAATCAATCTACAGGCTTACATAGACAAGCTAGGAAGTTTCGTCACAAGCCGTTCACAAACTGACAATAAAAAAAAGTGATTAAGACATGAAAATTCTTACATATAGCCCCATTTAAAATTAAAAGCAAACCTCTGAGGGTTCCTTGTTGATCTCTCCATGACAATCGTCTGTCTGTGGTTCCACTAGGTGGTGCTCTTGTGCTGACCTGTCATTCGTCTGGACAGTCTGGCCCTTCCTCTTCGGCGTCTTTTTCTGTGTGCTCGAACTTTCGCTTTTTGCCCGGTGCTGTCTAAAGTGAGCAAGCTGCGCCAGAGGTTGAGACACAGGTAGAGGGAAACATACATCAGGATGAGATAGCAGGAACACAGAATCAGCATTGTGCTGGGCTTTAAAAATGAGCCATGTCAACAGTCAAACTGATACATCTACTGCATGCCTGACATTTCACGAATATACCAAAAAAAATAAAATAAGGCAAATTCATCTTCATCTCAAGGGTTGGTTTAGTCCATAATGTAAGACAACAGCAAGGAAACAGGTTTAAAAAGCTGATATCCAAAACGATGGTCTCTTTATCTTGTAAAAATCATCATCCTCTTCCTTTTTTGGAGAATCCCTGATCGTCAAGCTTGAAACACGCACAATTCTGCAAGAGAGGTTTCTCACAGCTGCCTTAAGAAGCTTTTTCCAGATTAAAAGCAAGCTCAAATGAGCCCTGCTGGACCAAATATGACAATGGTGCTTCTATGAACAAACATCAGCATAACCCCTAAGGCTGCTAAATTAGTCACATGACAGCAATCCATCAACCAAACAGAACGCCATATGATTCCTGGGCAGGTCTATGAAAACATTAGGACCACCAAGTGAAATGATGTGCTCTGCAGAACCCATTAAGAACCAAATGAAAAGGAAAAAACAAAGAGGAGGAGTGAAAACACGTAAAGCTTTCACATAAACATGCATACTGTGACCTAATCTGAAGCTGCTCTCTGGACTAACCCTCTAACCCAGATCTGAGTATGAATACACCTGAAAAAACACAAGAGCAGGCTGTTCCACTGGATTACATCTGACCTGCTTTCATAAACATGTAAGGAATCAGTTTGTGTTTCGCCCACTGACTGTCAAATCACATAAGATGTTGATATGAAGAGAGCCTGGGGGACCACAAGCCACAAACAGTGTCTAGAAAAGCGACTTGCATACAATATTCAGGCCACTCTAGGCAGCATCCATTGGTAATGGTGTGCATATCTGAATTAAATATAAATATTTTCTAAGTAAATATAATGATGATATATAACTGAAGTTAGCAAAACTGTATTATGGGCAGATAGTTGACAAGTTAACAAAAGCCATGGAAACAAGCTAGTCACTCTAGAGCAGGTTAATTTTTGACCTAAATTCATCTACCAACCCACAACAATCCAGACATATCCAATAAACAAATGTTAAATATTTGAATATTAATGCATTTCATGTGGCTGAAGTTACAAGATGAAATTCAGGGTTTGACAAGTATGGATCCAGTGACCCAGAGAAAGTGCATGATGTAGATGAGGATTTGTTGAAATTGCAAGAGATTTCATAGTTTGGTTCAAATTAGAGTTCAATATTATAGACAAAACGGTAATGTTTCATTCCATTTTAATAAACTTTTAAATGAAAAATATAATCTCTTTAGTTCAAAATGAGATGTGAATTTGATCATTATCTTTTTTCATACAATTAAAGTAAACATTTTATGTGGACTATACAAACAAGTACAATATAGGATTAAAACAACATTGGGGTGAGATTTCTTGAAATCCATCCTTGCAAATGTTGACTTTTAATCGTGTGGTGCCTCCTGCAGGTCTCTTTATAAATAACAGGCAGTGTTCTTCTGTGGACTGAATATCATCATCCAACAATGAGAAAGTATTTAGTTAACGAATGTAACCAATATCGTGTTGTTTACATCATTTGAAGCGTTTGTCCTTTAAAAGGAGGAAGGTAAACAAACGCCTAACAAAGCTCTCTTGAGCTAAATATATACTGTGGATACCTGTGAGCTGCACTGATTCTGCCTAGATACAGAGCTGTATCAGATTCCCCTCAGCTAATATAACTTTATTTGCAACATAAGACAGCCTCATACGCATAAAAGAGGTTTTTGCAGCAAAGCAAACACACTTACCCCAAATTTAAACTCAAACCAAACAAATACCCAAAGCTACATAGTAAACATTAACAAAAGCGCAAAGCTTCCAGCTGAGGAAGATCGTTCAGATTTTGAGTTCAAGCTTCATTTTGTCCATTATGATTATGGCATGATATTAATAAATCACTCAGCACACTGAATTATGAGAAAGTAAGGCACAGATACACTGGTAAATTGAGTCGGGTTGAGTAGTTCATCATACAAACAAGTTTTATAATAAGACACTGTGCACCCAGAACAATGGGAGTGACTGTGACTTCTGTGGCTGTCCGAAATACAAGTGGTTCTCAAATAAAAGCAAGAAAAACACCTAAATAATTTGGTAGTTGACAGAATTACAGACATAAAGAATAACAAAAGAATATTCAAATTCACAACTAGGCTATGTAAAGTTACTCTGCTAATGTTAGCGATTACCTTTGCTCGTCCGACCTCTAATTTTCTCTGCCTTTCATCCTGATCCATTTCCTGGATGAAGGAATTTCATGGGAATGAAGGAAACACTCAGGGGGACGCCAGTCAGACTGAAACTGTGTTTCTGTAAAACTCCTTAAACGAATTTTTCGCAATGTTTTGTGAGTTCAGAGATTTTCCTAAGGAGTAACTGTCAGTGTAATTTCAACATGGCCGCGAAGTGTGTTTATCCCCGCCCTTATCAGATTGACAGTCTGCGAGAACCTATTAGAACAAAGGATGTGAACTTGTCAGCCAATGAAATTTCTTGTTGCAGAAATGCACCTGCTCTTTTAAAAACGCTCTCCTTTAAATGCATTGGGTATGAATGACCAATTAGAAAGCGTGTGCAAGCATGACCTTTTGATTGACAACTACTAGAGCCTATTGCGGAGCAGGATAGAGAGAAATGACATCCTACGTAGGCTGTGTATTTGTTGTGGTAGTCGTGTTTCCGATAGTATTTGTGATTGACAAATGAGAGACGCGGGTAAAAGCCCGGGTGAATAAGATTAACCAGTAACAACGGTTATTCCAATTTAATATAATACACTTTCATAATATAATATTATAAGTACGGAATAATAAACAGGTGATAAATATAATAACTAGTTTTTATTTGGAGTATAAAGGTATAAAAACATATTTAAAAAATTAGGAATGTCAATTCCACATAAAAAGTAATGATTATAATAAGTATTTTATTAATTATTCCATATTGCTATTTTTTCAAGACTACAAATAAAACAATGCTATAAATTTATAAGTGCTCAAAACACATAATTGCTTATGTAAAATAATAATAATAACAATAATAATAAAGGTTTCCATGACCTTTCTATGATTACATTTTGAGGTTTTTCTAAAATACAAATTTAAATATTGCAATATTTTCTTCCATTTATTTTCTTCCATTTTATTTTTTTAATTTAGAATACTCTACTTTGGGTCCACCATAAACAAAAGAGCCTCTGTTTGGATTTCTAATGTAACTTAGCAACTTGAGGGTTCGGCTAAGAACTCTGCAACACAGATATGTTTTGACAACAGACACCCTTCTACAGCAAACATGGACAATAATTAAATAAACGTATCTACGAAGTGTTTTTAAAATGGCAGACCCAGTGGTTGACCAAATGACAAGGCTGAGATTGAAAATGTTGGAAAAGGTAAGTTGGTTTAATGTGATAAATATTTCTCAGACTTTCTTTCTTGTTGACAACATTCTATCATGAGACCAAACTTGTTATATCATCTGTTTGCCCCTTTTTAGAGACTGGAGAACGAGAGAAATGACAACATGGAACGAGAAGGTTCAGCGTTTTCCACAAGTACACAGACAGTAGTGACTTTTTTGTGTACTCCACTGTTGTACTTTTAGAATTTTGAGAGTATTTTAGGTACAATTTTACATGACTGAAATGATTTGTTGTTTTGTATCTCTGACTGCAATTCTGTCCCCTGAGAAACAACACCCTATCATGGAATAAAAAAAAAAAAAAAAACAGCTGAGGATGCCGAAAATGCAGAATACAACATATACGACTAATTTCTTATATTTTGATTCCACAGGAAGTTATGATGGGCAGGCAGATGCATTACACAGCGCTTTGAGACGGAAGAGAAACCTCCTACAGAGACTGAGGGTATGTTTCACAGAGATTATATTAAAATTGTTCTTTGCACTCTATGAAGAGTATCTGTTTAACTTAGTAAGATAATTAAACCAAAGGCGATCTTAAAGTCTCATGAAAATAGAAACATTTCATCATGTAACACAAATATTACTGTGCATTTGAGTATGTTTATGTGTATGCAACAGGAACAGCATATGATGAAGGATATGGGAAGGCCTCACACATGGGGTGGATCTCATAGGCAATATCATTATCAACCTCTTCTTGGGCCACTCCAACCTGTGCCTCCCATCCATATCCACCAAACTGCACCCCCTGCACCTCCACCTGCTCTTCTCCCTCCTCCTGCCCCTCAGCCTCCTCAAATCATTCAACACACTGTATGAAACATTTTCTTACCTTTAGTTATACTGGTTTGATCATGCACAGAATATCTACAATTACTATTCCAGTTCAATTAAATGGCTTTATAGCTGTTCTAAAAATATACAAGTACATAAACAGTTTTTGTGTATGTGTCTGTTACAATAATATGTTGCTGGCCCTCTTCTAATAACTTATATTTCTCCTTCCACAAGGTTCCTCAACAGCCAGCCACCATTATCCAGCAGTTACCACAGCAGCAGCCTCTCATAGCACAAATCCCACCTCCACAAACCTTTCCCTACAGATCAGGAAGTATTAAAGAAGGTATGCATCAAATTCAGAAGAAAAAAAAGGTATTATTGTATACTAAGCCAGAAAAGCAATTAGTAATAGTGATATTAAGACATTTAAACTTGCCTACAGGTACTTTCGAACAAAAGACTAATTACAAGACTATAAGAATAATTTTTTTCAACAAATACACTACTTTTCAAAGGTTTGGTGTCAGAAAGTCTTTTTTAGCAAGGACAAAATATTTATTCATAATAGTTATTTTTATTTATAATTAAAATATATTACTATTTTAGATTTAATGACACGTCAAGATTTAAACTAGGACAAAAGTTCTCTACTTTGTTATTCTGATGACAGACATGGTGGAGTTGATGCTCATGCAGAATGCTCAGATGCACCAGATCATCATGCACAACATGATGCTGAAAGCTCTTCCGCCAATGGCTATGTACCCAGGAGGAAGCCCCATTCAAGTCACACCTCTAGCCTCACATTCAGGGCAGGTAACCATCTAGATATGTTGTGTTCAGCTTAAACCAAGATGATATTTGTTCATTTCACAATATGCAATGGTTGTTTAGGACCTTCATTCAACAGTGAAAGGAGGGGTTGTCCATCATCACCATCACTACGGCTCCCATGTACCACCTCTTCCTCCAATTGGCTACTCTTTTTGGCCCTCTTTGATGCCAGCAGGACAAGACGGGACTCATCAGCCAACAGTGCAGCCTGTGATTGGTCCTGTAAATCTGCCCCCCCCCTTAAAAACGTAAGAGTCAACAGAGTAACAATATCAATAAATAATAATACAATAAAATAAAATAAAAAAAACCTTTAAAAATCATTGTTTTATGTTAATTTTACATTTAAAAATGGATCAGAACTTCTATGGGACCAGGTAAGTCTTGTCTCTAGTTTACAACAGGACCTCAGCTGAACTTTATCATTTACAAAACCTGCGATTGTTTACAAATGTTGTTCATACATACAGTACATAAGATTTTACATTGAGATCTTACACATACTGTACAGTACAAATGTTTTTACCATAAATATAAAAAAATCTCTACATAATTCTCTTAATTCATCATTATTTATGGGTATTTTGTGATATGTCTCAATGTTGTGATTTTGTGAATCATATAATCATAATAATCTTTTGTTAACTTGTTTTATCTTGAAGAATGGGAATTGATGCAGTGAACTCCAGGACTCCACTTGGACTCTAAGGTAAACATCTGATAAATTCTTCATTTATTTTTTGTTTTTATCTTGTTCACTAATATTATATATTTTTCTAAGATATTATAAGTCAGCGCTCCTAATACTTTTTTATTTATTTATTTATTTTTTACTTTTACCTTTTCCCAGACAAATTGCCAAGGGCAGACAGATCCCTCTTCATCTTCAAAGACAGATGATACATTGAAATGGATGTCTGACATTAATTTACAATCTATTTTCAATACAGTTACATCATTTTGTTATTCGTAGGAATTTATGATTTTTAATTTTGTTTTATTGACTGAAGGATTAATTAAATATTATAATATTAAATATTACAATGATATTTCAAAATGAGTGCTCAGTTTAATATAAATGTTTAAAAAAAGTCACTGGTATGTAGCTGTCCTGGCTGTTTTGCCATACAACAGACCCTTTTAAAATTTACAGTTCATGTCATAAGGTTACTTGTTACTATATTTAAATAGGTAGAACATTGTGTAATGCTGTCTTGCGCAACATAAAGCTTAGCTGAAGCTGAGGGTAAGTCATGTCAAGTAATGCTGTT
The DNA here is from genome assembly GCA_039654775.1 of Spinibarbus caldwelli. Taxonomy (NCBI): domain Eukaryota; kingdom Metazoa; phylum Chordata; class Actinopteri; order Cypriniformes; family Cyprinidae; genus Spinibarbus; species Spinibarbus caldwelli. Next base: position 7,784,368 of record CM077237.1, read on the forward strand.
TAAAATACTTCACATGCCTTCTCTGCTGAAAAAAAGGTTTAAGCGGACGTAGAACATTCAATAAGTAAAACAACCCACTCGATATTTCTTCCGCTTTGAGACACGTGATCCTCAGTTGCGCATCTGATTGGTTGCATGATTTGTCCCGCCAAATATTTAGCTGTAAAACCAATCGCTTTACTCACGTACCAAAAATTAAAAATCAGCATACATAGAATATACGGATAAAAATGTAAGTTTTTAATGAAACATCATTTTGTTTGTTACATTTTATTAACAATTTCTTGCATTGAACCCAATGACAGATCATTCCTATATTTGCTGCTCTGCAGCGCCTTAACTGGCGGTGTAAAGGAACGTCAATCTCAGTCCAATAATTGGGCGGCAGTAGAGAGTGGGAGGGCTAGCCGATGAGCAGCGGTGTCGCAGTTGACAAATCAGTGACGCAGTAAACGTACGGCTTACGGAAGGCTGTTGAAACACGAGTGGGTCAATTTTTCGGTTTCAAAATCTTCAGTATAGACCTGGCACAAACAAACGAAGCGGAGTCTTATTCATCGTGGTGGTTTGTGATGTATGAATGGATAGTTGACGGATTATCGTCGCTCTTCGTGCCTTTTTCTGGTGAGAAATCCGCAGCCTGGCCTAGTGAGCACGGTAACGGTGTAGCGCGAGCCGCGGACACAGACACAGACACGCAGCGGCTGGACAACAGTAGGCCCGCCAAACGCAACTATCAAAGGTGTGCTATTAGTCTTTTGTATTACTCGTTTTTAAATAAACCTAATTACTTTTGGTTTCTGTTTTAATTAACACACAGTGCCTTGTTGTCTGGTGTGAGTTTGTTTCTTGTTCATTTACATGAACAATAGGCAGTGTAGTGTGTTGCATTTGTCTTCAGGGGCAGAAATCAGTCCAGTGTAAACAATTCGTCAATAGACAATCTACTTTCAGCAAACAATCACCATCTTTCTCATTAAATTAATAGGATACCGTTGAACATAAAGTTAATTTACGAAATGTTTGTTGTGATTAGTTATTACAGATCTGATGTTATTACATGGACAGTATCGATAACGTACTTTCCTGTTAGTGCCTGCACAGTATTGCAAAGTATTATAAATATGAATGTTATTTAAGAAAGACGTGATGTTTTTTGTTTACCTGTGAGTCTGATGGATTAGTGATTTTCATTTTATTGCTTTTATTTTTAAAGCAATAGTTTATTTAAATGAAAACTTGATGAAAATTTACTCACCCTCAGACCATCCAAGATCTAAATGAGTTTGTTTCTACATTGGAAGAGATTTAGAGAAATTTTGTTACATCTCTTGCTCACCTATAGATTTTCTGAAGTGAATGGGTGCCGTCAGATTGAGAGTTCAAACAGCTGATAAAAGCATCACAATAATCCACATCTAACCATCAGTCCATCAGTTAATGTCGTCTTAAATGAAAAGCTGCGTGTTTGTAAGAAACAAATTCATCATCAAGGTGTTTTAACTTGTTGCTTCTGGCCAAAATATGAGTCGTCAATAATGCTTCTTCCAGTGAAAAAAAAATCCATCACCTATTGTCCTCTCACTTAAAAATACACTGACTTATTTGTTTAGAACTGTTTTCACTTATAAATGGTTCTTGATCTGTGCATATTTCTCTCCAGATGAGATGACTTTTTCACTGGAGAAAGCAGTATTATGGATAGAGGACTCATATGCTAGTTAGAAGCAATGGTTTGATGTTAAATGTCTTGATGGATTTGTTTCTTACAGTTTTTCATTTCACAAAAAGTAATTAAAGGACTGGAGTCATGTGGATTGTGATGTTTTTATGAGCTGTTTTGACACTCATTCTGATGGCACCCATTCACTGCAGAGGTTCCATTGGTGATCAAGTGATGTAAATTTCAAAATTTCTCCAAATTTGTACAGATGAACAAACTCATCTAAATCTTGGTTGGTCTGAGGGTGAGTACATTTTCATTTTTGAATGAACTATTCCTTTGATTCATCTGGTGCACTGACTTGAGTTTTCATTTTCTCCTTTGTTGCAGTGTGTACTCAACTGATTGTGTGACAGAATATCCAGAGGTCAAAAGAGCAAGACATGGTAAATATTTAGATGAGCTCCTCCATGTAAACAACAGTATCTAATTGACATTTCTCAGTCACATACATCAAGACTTATTCATATGTCTGTCATCTTTCTACAGATGTGATCATCAGGGTTGTCAAGAAGACTTTTGCAGGGATTGCAGGGCTGTTCCGATCAAGTCACCACAGAAAGGCAGAACATGAAAAGCAGAAAGCCTTTACAGAGGTATGTTCATATAATCACCACTAAGCACTTTGAAAGCACATGCATTGTTTGTACAGCCTTGGTTTCATGCATTGTGTCTTGTTTTGCTCACTGGTGGCTCAGGTTGGCAGGGTTGCCTTTATGGGTATTGATGACATACACAGCAACAGCCTGAGTTCATGGATTGAGAGTGACGGAATGGGTGAGTGTGATCTCACTTTCCCCACGTGTCTCTGTGATCTGGCAAAAAATTTGACAGACATACGTTACCGCTCAACTTTGGGCCGGTAAGATTTTGTTGTTGTTTGGACATTTATATTCATCGAAGGAAGGAAAAAAACCAAAAAAAAATTACAACCCCTACATTTTTGAATGGTAGTGCACTGTACATAAAGCTTATTTTATACATATCTACAACCTGTCAGTTTAGTAATGATTTACAATTATCTCTCTTCAGATAAAAAGACAGAAATTGGACTTAAAAATAAAGAGAGAACAGCAGCCAATGTCCACCACAACCCCCAGGCTTTATGGAAACCTGAGTAAGTATCATTTGTCATATTTTTCACTATTTGAGCTGTTTTTTAGTCTTCTCAAAGCTTTTGTCTAGGGCTGAAACAACTAATTGATAAAATCGATTATTATCCATAATGAAAATCATCGACAACGTTTCTCATTATCGATTAGTCGGGTCTGCCCACAGTGCACGTCCAACTTCAGCCGGTCGTGTCAAATTAACGTTACAGCACTGAATAACGCATTTCTGTGGCCAAAATGCATCTAAAAATAGTGGAGGAAATAGAATGAGATGCTGCAGGAGAAGTACGTGATCCAAGCTGCACAAAACATAAACCATGTTCTGGATGGGTGCTGATACTAAAATGATTTGTCCTTTATAGGTTGTATAATGGTCTGTGTAATTATCTCCTTGAGCAGTGGAGCAATGCTGTACAAGGGAAGCCAGGACAAAGGCAGGGAGATGCGCAGGTCCCTGAAGCTAGTGCCATCTTGCACCACCCATGGGCTAAGCCCAAGACCGGCTGAGATGGAGCATCCGAGCCGCACACACAAACCTTGCCTGACTGTGGAGGAGGTAGGGAAACTGAATTTTAATGTACTGGAAACTTAATGCTTTTATGTCTGTGATTTCCTGAGGATCTCTCTTTTGAGTAGGCACTGAGAGAGAGCGATCGAGAGCATTACAGGAAGCTAGTAGAGATGGCATCAGAGAAATACTCAAAGAGCAAAACATTGCCGTTTGGACGGATGAAGCCTCCAATGTAAGTGCATGAGTCCTTGGAACACTTTTTGAAATCAGTGTAGCATGGCTGGAGGAAGTTAATGCTATGTCCATAATTTTTTAGCACAACTTTCTCCCTTGATGGACACAAGGCAAATGGACACACCTCCATAAGTCGCACTACTGACATGAGCAGACCTGCTCCAGTCAGAGGTGAGCTTAATTACACCCACTGCTTTTCTTTTGCACTGTTTTCCTGTAACTATCTGAAATGATTTGAAACTTTTGATGAATAGCTTCCATGAAACTTTGTCAAATCAAATTTTTTTGTTTTTGCTTTCAGCCATACCTAATATGTCTGTGTGGCGGGATCCACTGACGCAGACTAAAGACGGGTAAACACTTCAACATGGTTCATAAGCAGTATTGAATAATAAATGCATATCTGCATTTAATGATTTTGAAAATATTTATTTTTAAATCTTCTGTAGAACAATAGATGTTAATCGAAGCACTCCAGCAAGTGATATCAAGGAAGGAGCCTTAGCTAATCAAACTGCAAGAAAAATTGTAAGTGCTTATTGTGTTTTTCATGTCATGCATGTGTTGATGTCTACAGATAAATGAGCATTAAAATATTAATCTGAAGATATATTATTTATTTTTTTAATATCAAAGATTAAAATGTTTTGAAGTTTTATTTGAATTGTTTTTTACTATTATTATTAATATTATTATTATTATTATTATTATTATTATTATTATTATTATTATTATTATTATTAGTAGTAGTAGTAGTAGTAGTCTGTTTTGTAAGTTGTTGTTTTTTTCTTCTTTTTTCCCCTCTCTTCCTCACCTACTGTCCAGCCTGTAGATGTGGATCTGTCAGCGGAGGTTGAAGCCAGGTTGAATCTTAAGGATAAAGAAACAGCTGCAGGACCATCACTACCATCCAGATCTGAACTGATTACAGATACAGTGAGGCGAGGTGAGGAGGAGTTTCCCAGACTGACCAAGGTAAGTGTCTCAAAAAAAAAATCCAGTCCTTTAATAACTGTTATTATACCACACTCTGTCCGGTTGTCACTTGTTTAGCAGTGTTTAAGATATATTTTATAGGTACATGCACAGGAATATTTCTGTATTAGTTATTCTGATAATAAATGTCTCATAAGCACATTAACCTAATGTGAAAACAAATTCAATTTCCTGAAGTGAATATCTCCAATAAGACAAATGTGAGGAGGAAATGCATGTCTTATTTGCTTGGATATTAGTGAATGCCATGAAAACAGGGGTATTCCATTATCTGTGAAGTGCATAAACCTCTTTTTTTGAAAGACTTGGATCAGAAAATGAACAATGATGTGTGTGTAATCGTGCTCATTTGTTTCCACTTACAGTTCACTGTCACATTGGTTCCTTTCCCTCTGGTTTGAGTCACAGTGTTGTCTTTGTATCATGTAACAGGAGATGCAGCAGGAAGTGAGTGCTGCTCTTGCTCAAACTGATCCAAACCTGGTTCTGTGCAGTGCTTTCAAACTGCGTATCACACAGAGGGATCTGGCAACCCTGCAAGAGGGCAGCTGGCTCAATGATGAGGTAGCATCATATTAAAAGGCTTCTTGGGAATGCACAATATATTGGTATCATATCGGCTCGTTGTTTTTTTACTTCTCAGAATTGGCTGATATTGGATATTTAGTTGTATATTCACTTTTTTGCTGTTTTACAGTACTTTTGCCGTCATCTAATGCTCATTTAAAGTTCATCTTTAAAAAACATAATTTTATAACAATGGCAAATGTACAGTAATCTTTAGCAAATTACAACATGTATCATTCTTTCATAGTATACATTATAGCAGTGTTTCTCAACTGGTGGGTCGCGGAGTGTACGGCCAAAGAAACAACATCAACAACTAAAAACGTAATTCTAAATGTTTTTCTGATGTGAGACTTTTATTTTAAAGACGTGCATGAAAACCATTGACACTTCTGTCAGATGCAGTTTAAAAGAGTGCCTGAGAAAAATGCGCTGTCCCAATTCAGCAAGCGGTCAGATGAGATGTTGATAGGCTTAATGTCAGTGTCATTATTCTATCGTTATTTCGTAATTTAAGTCTCTCACCTCAGAAAAACAAACTATCCTGTCCTGCCAGATGTTATATCGTGCTTGTAGCGCGCACTCTTCAATGCGGCGGCGTGCTGCATATCACTTCACTAAAGCGCAGAAACTATGCGAGCATGCAATGCATGAAATAAAAGTACAGTACCGATAAATAACATAACTGGTACTGCGTGTGTTAACTGGGAAGAATTTGCGTGAAGGTATGATATTCATGCTATTCAGGAGCAGTTTCCAAATTTCATTAACAGTTCATGTTAGTATTGTATATTCACCATGGTAACGGTTGTTTCCATAACCCCAAAACACCATGTTATTTTCACTTTGTGTCATTTTGTATATGTTTAAATGACTGTGATGGCTCATACCAACTTAATTGTGTTAACAAAAACTAGTTTGGGACTGCTATTTAATAGCCTTACCTTATAGGCTGTTTATTCAGTATTAGACATATTCTCAACAGTCTTAACCTAATTTTGTGATTTATAAATTTGCTTCGTTTTTGTTTTTATATAACACAAACGGAGCAAATTTTTATATATAAATAAATAAAAAAAAAAATTATATATATATATATATATATATATATATATATATATATATATATATATATATTTATTAATTAATTAGTGGGTCGCGGCCTGATGACCATGGGAAAACATGGGTCCCAAGGCCAAACCAGTTGAGAACCACTGCATTATAGTGTCTAAATATATTTGTCACACGTTTATTCTTTTTGATCTTTATTTTTTCTTTGTTTGTTAAATTATCGGATTTTCAGCATTTATTTTTTATTTAGGCAAAATAGAACAATTTTTAATCAACCATTTATTGGTTATTGGCCATAACATTAAATTATTGTTGTTTCCTTAATTACTGTCCTTCAATGTCTTAAATCAGAATGCATGTCAGGTGTGACCTCTCTCTAATCCAATAATTAGCGGTTTCCTCAATTTGTTTTCTTTTTTTTTCTTTTTTTTCTTCCCCAAACAAAAAATAACATGCATGAGTATTCACATTACCTTTGATTGATCATGTAACCTTGGCGGTCTCAGGTGATCAACTTCTACATGAATCTCGTGATGTCCCGCAGTGAGCAGGAAGTAGTAGGCAGGAAGGTCTACTCTTTCAGTACCTTCCTCTTTCCCAAGTTGCATAGCGGTGGACATGCTGCAGTATGGCGGTGGACTAAGGCTGTAGACCTCTTCCTGTATGACATCATTCTGGTCCCTCTTCACCTGGGTGTTCACTGGTCCCTTGCTGTGAGTAATAAATTACATGTATTATGAGTTCAAACATTAGAAATCCTTATAACTTTAACAGTCTGCTGTGGCACAGTGAAAAAGACAAGCATTAATTGTTTGGTGCCTTATGAATAGTTATTGGATTGTTGATTGGCTTTTTTGTTTGTTTTTCTTGTTCCTTCCTTTTACCACGGTAGGTTGTTGACTTTAGGTCAAAGTCTGTGCGATCATACGACTCCATGGGTCAACGGCATGATGACATCTGCAACATGATTTTGTAAGTGATAATGTGTAACATACATAAATATATGTGTATGTGCATGTGCTGTGTAGCTAAAATAAGGGGTTGTGTTATTTTGCTTTTTGTGCTGGTGAGGTTAAATGTATGCGTGTTAAAGTTTATGCTCATAGTTTGTTTTTCAAAGGGGACTGTGCTTGTTTATATTATTAACCTAATGACTGTATCTGTCCAATAGGCTTTATCTGAAAGAGGAGTTCAAGGTGAAGAAGGGCAAAGATTTGGACACGTCGAAGTGGACCTTGAGCAGTTTACGGCCTTCTGTAAGCACATGTATAATTATAAATAATCTTTCAACAGTATAGGACTGTCAACAGGACCAAGAAATGTTTTCAGTATAACCAAAACTAATTTTGAATTTAATATTTCCAGGGTAAAAGCTACAAGACCTCCGTGATCACCAGATTTTTTTTTAAAATCAACATTGTCAAATAGGTCCACAAGAGGGTGCAACATATAAATGTAAATTAAACCATACCATTTGCAAATAACAAGTATGCTCTGCATTTGAATTTAAATGTATTTTGAATTAGGTTTTGTTTTTTTTTTTGTTTATACTTTAATTTTAGTTATAGTCATTTTGCTGTTTTGTCTTATTTTTTTTTTTTTTTTTTTTTTGTTTTTGTTTTAAATGTCTGTATAGGTTTACTCTTATTTATTTGCTATAGTTTATTTAGTTTTAGCTATTTTAGTACTTAAAGTTAAACTAAACAAAAATGAGAAATCTTGCTTTGGCAACTGGCTTTTTAATAAATATTTTGTATTTCAGTTAACGTGTATTTTATTCCAAGTAACGGAAGATTTTGTGTGTGTGTGTGTGTAGTTTTAGTTAAAAATACAATACCTCTGGTGCCAAGCTTTTTTTTTTTTTTTTTTTTTCTCCCATTTAATTGCATTTTTTAAATGAACTTTGACCAATATTCTAAATTCAAAATTTTAATTTGACTGCTGTATAAGACTGTTTCATTCTGTCTTCACACTGTAAGAGCTCAGCTCTGTTCTAATTATTGTTTGTAGGAGATCCCTCAGCAGAAGAATGGTAGTGATTGTGGTGTGTTCGTATGCAAATATGCTGATTATATCTCCCGAGGACACAACCTCACATTCAGACAGGTACTTTGTGGATAAACAAACACTAACACACGCAGGATAATACATGTCTCAATAACTCATGCATCTCATGCATTTCTCTTTCTCTCTCTCTAGAATCATATGCCGTATTTCAGGAAAGCTATGATCTGGGAGATTCTCAACCAGAAGCTGCTGCAGTAGGAGTGTTGGGAATGTCGTACTGACTGAATCAGATTGACCAAAGCACAGGACCACCATACGTTTATACCTTCTGCTCTTTTCTAGAGACATTAGACTTTATATTGGCCTGTTACAAAATTCCACCCAATTTTTCTAACAGACAGTGGATTGCTGGTTCCAGGCTGGGTTTGTTTGCACAAATAACCAATCCCTACTGTATGAATACAAACACTAAAAGCGCAAATATGAGCAGAACACTGGACTGGGGTGTGAATAGATCTGAGCAGGTTGAAGCCTCATTAGCATTTGTTGTGAGGCTGGAATCATTCTCATTCCAAGAATGTAGTCTTATCCCCCCCTACTGGTTATACTGTGAGCCTTTCCCAACTCACAAAAGTAGCTGTTGATTTTGCCATGTTTAGTTACGATGGGGGACTAAAGTTACAAAATGGACCTTATTTTCAGTAAGAGTTTCTTAGCATGGGGATGTTTTAGCAGTTACGTATCTCTTTTTACATCACATGTGCATTAATAAGGAATGATAAACATATTTATTTTGTTTGAATGAGATGCAGTGATGTCAGCTTAGTATGTCAAGACTTATGTGTTTTAAAACCTACAATGTTACTCATTAGTCTCAGAGCATCCTAACAGCAAGGTTTGATGTGCATGGCGATGACGGTACTTGCACTGAAAGGAACAGTATTCAGTGGATCTCGTTTCATTTGTCTCTAAATAGTCCTGGCCTCCAAGTGCTTTGTTCCGAGAGCATCTCATATTTTAAAGCCATTAAAATATTATGGCTTGACACCTGTTTCTGAGCATCTGACATGCTTGTTTTATAGTTGTCTGTGTGTAGGAAAGCAACAGAGCTTAACACAAGTAAAACCAGAGTTGGATGAAGGGGAGAGGAATGCATTGGTCTTGTTTTTTTAGATTCTAAATGCTATATTCATAGTCCCAATGGCTGTATTAGACATTCATATTGAACTGGAAATGTGGAACAGTGAAGTTGTGCCAAACAGACATTTCAGTTTTTCATTTCTTCAATATTCCTCTCTCATCCAGAAATGCAGGATCAAAAAGTGCTTTAATTCTGACTTGAAGAAAAAAGGTCTATATTTATTTGTTCCTATGTGGCTCTTCTGATTGAGTTTGGCTTGAGTGAATATCCTGGAGTGGAATTGTTTGTGAGAATGGAGAGTGTTTGGATTGGCAGTGGGTGAGCTGGCTGAGTTCTGATGCAAGCTTTAATATAGAAAATGAAAAGGCCCACTGCATATGAGCCGTTTTTGTCATTAATGCAGAATGTTGGTCATTATTTTTGTAAGTAATAAAGATGTGAATAAGAAACGTCTTCTGTCTTCCAGTGAGAAAGTTACCCACTAAGACAGCTGCTAAGGTCAAATTCTTGTCACAAGAAGTTGTGAAACATACAATATACAGCCATTAAAAACATAAATTACAAATAATTGATGGGGAATTTTGTTGCATATATATTGAGCTATGGTGCTTGTATATATATATACACAGTGGGTACGGAAAGTATTCAGACCCCCTTCACTTTTTTCAATTTTGTTATGTTGCAGTCTGATACTACAATTGTTTAAATTCATTTTTTTTCTCATTACTCTACACTCTGTCCTTTATAATGACAAAGTGAAAACAGAATTTTAGAAATGTTTGTAAATTTATTAAAAAGAAAAAACTGAAATATCACATTTACATAAGTATTCAGACCCTTTACTCAGTACTTAGTTGAAGCACCTTTGGCAGCAATTACAGCCTCGAGTCTTTTTGGGTATGACGCAACAAGCTTTGCACAACTGGATTGGGGGAATTTCTGCCATTCTTCTTTGCAAATCCTCTCAAGCTCGGTCAGGTTGGATGGGGACTTTTTCAGGTCTCTCCAGAGATGTACGATAGGGTTCAAGTCAGGGCTCTGGCTGGGTCACTCTAGGACATTCACAGAGTTGTCCCTAAGCCACTCCTGTGTTGCCTTGGCTGTGTGCTTAGGGTCATTGTCATGTTAGAAGGTGAACCTTCGGCCCGGTCTGAGGTTTTGAATGCCCTGGACTGGGTTTTCATTAAGGCTATCTCAATATTTTGGTGCATTGAGCTTTTCTTCTACTCTGATGAGTTCCTCAGTCCCTGCCGCTGAAAAACAGCCCAACAGCATGAGGCTGCTACCACCACACTTTACTTTTGGGATGGTACTCTGCAGGTGATGAGAAGAGCCGGTTCCTTCAAACATGATGTTTAGAATTGAGGTTCATCAGACCAGGTAATCTTGTTTCTCAGAGTCTGAGGGTCCTTTAGGTGCTTTATTGCAAATTCCAATGTGTTTTCATGTGTCTTCACTGAGGAGAGGATTGAGTTTGGCCACACTGCCATAAAGCCCAGATCGGTGGAGTGTTGCAGTGATGTTTGTCCTTCTGTAGGTTTCTCCCATCTGCATATATGATCATGGAGCTCAACTAGAGTGACCACCAGGTTCTTGGTCACCAGTCTAGACAAACCCCCTTCTCCATCAATTGCTCAGTTTGGCTGGGCACAAGCTCTTGGAAGAGTCCTGGTTGTGCCAAACTTCTTCCATTTGAGAATTATGGAAGCCACTGTGCTCTTGGGAACCTTCAGTGCAGCAGAATTTTTTTGTAGCCTTCCTCAGATCTGTGCCTCAATACAATCCTGTGTCTGAGCTCTGCAGGCAGTTCCTTTGACCTCGTGGCTTGGTTTTCGCTCTGATATGCATTATCAGCTGTGAGGCCTTTTACAGAGAGGTGTGGGCCTTTCCAAATCATGTCCAATCAATTTAATTTACCACAGGCGGACTCCAATCAAGGTGTAGAAACATCTCTGCAATGATCAAGAGACATGGGAGGCACCTGAGGAAAATTTGAAGTGTTGTTGCAAAGGGTCTGAATACTTATGTAAATGTGATATTTCAGTTTTTTCTTTTAATAAATTTACAGACATTTCTAAAATTCTGTTTTCACTTCATCATTATGAGGTACAGAGTGTAGATTAATGAGAAAAAAAAATGAATTTAAACAATTGTAGTATCAGGCTGCAACATAACAAAATTGAAAAAAGTGAAGGGGGTCTGAATACTTTCCGTACCCACTGTATATAATATTGGATCAAGTAAATGCGGATGAGCATAAATAACTTCAAAAAGCATTTAAAAATATTTTAATATTTACTGTGAAATTCAAAACTTTTTATTGTAAACATGGTAAACAAACATGGAAAATATTTCAGTCAGCACATGAATTTGTGGAGACAATCTTTTAATTTTTGTTCTTGACATTCAAGTGTTTGTCATTCAAGCTCGACATTCCATGCTACACAATCAACAGTTTAAGATATATTTTTACATTCATTACACTATTCTGAACATATTGGGGCCAACAGGTGTCAAATAAGCACACAAATGTAACCTTGCACTATCCTGGCCTTCAGTTCACACACTCTCTGGAAACAGTTTCATGGTGTACTGTTCACAGGAGACATTTGTCAGCGAAACGCTTCCTGCTCTGCCATCACGTGATCTACAGGCTAATTTATTGATAGGCTTGAATTATTCAGACAGCACAATGTGTTCGAAAACGTAGCAGCTGGTCTTCACTTGATTAAATATCTGCCCTAGCTTTTTGCCCTAAATTATGTTATCTTGTCCATTTGTATCTGGACGGATAAGAAATGCCATCTCAAAACTGCTATAAATGAACATTATTGACGATATGTAAACAATGTGATACACAATTAGCACCAAGTATTTTGGCAGATATCAGTCTTTTCAGCTTGTATTATTGTTATACTGTATTATGTGCATTTTATGGTAGTCACAATAATAAAGTCATTTTTGTTTTCTTTGCGCACAAAAAGTATTCTCGTAGCTTCATAAAATTAAGGTTGAACCACTGATGCCACATGGACTATTTTAATGATGTCCTTACAACCTTTCTGGGCCTTGAAAGTGGTAGTTCCCTTGCTGTCTATGGAGGGTCAGAAAGCTCTTGGACTTCATCAAAAATATCTTAATTTGTGTTCCGAAGATGAATGAAGGTCTTGCGGTTTTGGAACAACGTGATGGTGAGCAATTAATGACAGAATTTTCATTTTTGGGTGAACTATTACCGACTAAGATACAGCAGGGGCCCATTTCAATAAGGAGGTTCAACCAACTCTGAGTTTAAACTTGAAATGACTTTACAAACATTTGACATTAAATATCATTCAGTGTCTATTTCAATGCACTGCAGCTTTTTCCACAGTCTAACACTCACATAATTAAATATTCTCTAATCCAACCTGTTACATTTATTAGAGTAATAAAATTAACTACTGACTTCAGTCGACAGCAAGAAGGCAGAGGCTCACAAAAAGGGGAGAACCTGCACCAACACCACTGACAGATGAACAGATGATGGTGAAGTATTGGAAGAATTTTAAAATCCAAAAGGAAAAAGAATAACTTGCTTTTGTGTTTGTAGGAAATAAAGATGACCAAAAAATAATTTGTGTTTATTTAACAGCTTTGATGGTGGTTACGGTATCTCGTAGCTACTACCCCCTCCATCTGGCATCCTTCCATTCCATACAGTAATCAGATTCATTTTCAGAAGATGCGATAGTGTGGATCTGCATCCAACCACACTGGAAATCCTGAAGGAAACTCTGGTTACTTCCAGAGGTCACAGAAAGATGTTATCAAGTGAACGTCTTTTATCAGATTAGCCTCATTTAAACCGATTGCTACACTGACCTGCAGTCATGTGAAACTCCTCTTTGACGGATCTGTGCCATAGACTGTATAAAAACAGATCTGTGCCCAGGAATAAACTCTCAGAATGAGAGTGACGCACACTTTCCTTATCGGTCTGCATACAGCGGCCTTACTAATGTGCTCTGCTTCTCTGATGTTTTAAAGAAAACTACCATTTAAAATGGCACCGCCCAAATAAATATGCATGTAAATACGGCAAAAAATAAATAAATAAATAAATAACATAAGGTATTTAGTCTTGTTTCCATGAAGGGGAAAAAAAACGAATTTTTAAGTGCATTTTTCTTATTTTGCAAATTATCTGCCAATGGGGTAAGAAATAAAAAAATATTCTTGTTTCTGTTTGCATTAAGATTATATTTCTTATGATGGATTTCATAAGATTTAAATTTGACATGTTTGCACTTAAAAGGAAAATCCCCCAGGAAACAAGACTAAATATCTCAGACCATTTTTCATCTGTAGAAAATGCATCTTAAGAATTTTTAGATATTTGTACTTGAAATAAGACAAAAATACTCAGTAAGAAAAGCATTTTTTTTTTGCAGCGTGAATGAATAAGTTATTTAAATATCGCTTACGCTTTAAAACGGGGGAGGAGACCGAAAGAAACTCCTGACCAGGTTAGGTTCACAGAGTAAGTTGTCATGGTAACTGACTCTGAGTATGAGTTACCTTTCAGAAACTGGTTTGACTTACCCTGCTTTCTTGGGTTTGACAAACCTCCCATTTTGAAACGGAAAACCCAGTTTATTGCAATTCTTCAACAGGGATTTTTGTTTTATATATATATATATGTATATAATACTGTGTATGTCTAAAAAAAAAAGACAAAAAAAAGTTGTAAAAATGTAAAAAAAAAAAAAAAAAAATTGTTCTCCAACTCCTATCACCCATCTGAAAAACTAATTGCCCCTTTAAACTTAAAGGGGTCCTATTATGCTTTTTCACTTTTTGAATTTTAGTCAGTGTGTAGTGTGTAGCCTATGTTTGGGCACAAAAAGATCTACAAAGTTACAAATCTCAAAGTCCACACCAAAGGGAGATATTTCATTTTTAAAAAATCCCTTTTCAAGAACTACAACGAACGGCTCCTTTGGACTGCAAAGTTGTTTTCCTGTATTGTCCAGTTGTCCAGAAGACAATCATTGACACCCTTCACAAGGAGGGTAAGCCATAAACATTCATTGCCAAAGAAGCTGGCTGTTCACAGAGTGCTGTATCCAAGCATGTTAACAGAAAGTAGAGTGGAAGGAAAAAGTGTGGAAGAAAAAGATGCACAACCAACCGAGAGAACCGCAGCCTTATGAGGATTGTCAAGCAAAATCGATTCAAGAATTTGGGTGAACTTCACAAGGAATGGACTGAGGCTGGGGTCAAGGCATCAAGAGTCACCACACACAGACGTGTCAAGGAATTTGGCTACAGTTGTCGTATTCCTCTTGTTAAGCCACTCCTGAACCACAGACAACATCAGAGGTGTCTTACCTGGGCTAAGGAGAAGAAGAACTGGACTGTTGCCCAGTGGTCCAAAGTCCTCTTTTCAGATGAGAGCAAGTTTTGTATTTCATTTGGAAACCAAGGTCCTAGAGTCTGGAGGAAGGGTGGAGAAGCTCATAGCCCAAGTTGCTTGAAGTCCAGTGTTAAGTTTCCACAGTCTGTGATGATTTGGGGTGCAATGTCATCTGCTGGTGTTGGTCCATTGTGTTTTTTGAAAACCAAAGTCACTGCACCCGTTTACCAAGAAATTTTGGAGCACTTCATGCTTCCTTCTGCTGACCAGCTTTTTAAAGATGCTGATTTCATTTTCCAGCAGGATTTGGCACCTGCCCACACTGCCAAAAGCACCAAAAGTTGGTTAAATGACCATGGTGTTGGTGTGCTTGACTGGCCAGCAAACTCACCAAACCTGAACCCCATAGAGAATCTATGGGGTATTGTCAAGAGGAAAATGAGAAACAAGAGACCAAAAAATGCAGATGAGCTGAAGGCCACTGTCAAAGAAACCTGGGCTTCCATACCACCTCAGCAGTGCCACAAACTGATCACCTCCATGCCACACCGAATTGAGGCAGTAATTAAAGCAAAAGGAGTCCCTACCAAGTATTGAGTACATATACAGTAAATGAACATACTTTCCAGAAGGCCAACAATTCACTAAAAATGTTTTTTTTTTTTTTTTTATTGGTCTTATGAAGTATTCTAATTTGTTGAGATAGTGAATTGGTGGGTTTTTGTTGAATGTGAGCCAAAATCATCACAATTAAAAGAACCAAAGACTTAAACTACTTCAGTCTGTGTGCACTATCTATATGTATACATGAATTATCCTGAATTATTGAACTTGCCTTTCATTTACATCTGGAAGAGAATTTCATTGAATTTTATCTGCACTACATATTTGCTGTGCTTGCGTCATAGGAGAAAAAATGTAAGAAGGTTGAATCCATGCTTGAGAAGCTCCTGTCTCAACATCTCCACAGGTCTTTTCCTTTGTGGCTGGTGATGTTGTTCTGGACCACCATGTCAACAATGCTGCTGTTCCATTCAAAATAATCTTGATTGTTCACCTGAATGATCTCAAACTTAAATTCTGAAAAATGTTTGGACATTTACTGTAAATAATTGAAGTTGTCCCAGGAGGACTAAAAATCTGTGCTATCAACAATCATAGTACAACACTTAAAGTCCACCCCCCCCCCATGCGAAAATGACAATCTCATTGGCTGGCGCTCACCTATTATTGTCCCTGTTTTGATTTCAGCAAATCAATTCGAGCGAACGCAGACAACGTGATTAATATTCATGAACCCAGCAGCTCATTAATCCTTAGAGCTTTTTATATTATTAGTAGTAGAATTCGTAGTAGTTTTATCTTATCAATATTTTCCCCCTTTTTTTATAGAAACACTAAATGACAAACAATATCTTAAGCACCACCACCAGTCATAAATTCAGTCAACATGACAAATATGCATTCATACTTGGTTATCCTAATTACTAAAGTTCTATCATCATATAATGCTAAATTATCATAAAATCATATTATAATGCTTGACCGACTGATGCTAAGTGTCAGTAGATAAATAGTGTAGATTAATGTACAATGTTTTGTAATAATAATTTATTGTATTTAGAGTCAATTTCATTAATTTAACATATTTAATATTGGGGGCATCCAAGTTATTTGACATTTGAACTTTTTTTTCTTTTCTTTTTTTAAAGTAACGCAATAGTTACTTTCCCTGGTAATTAGTTACTTTTATAATGATGTAACTCAGTTACTAACTCAGTTACTATTTGTGAGAAGTAACTAGTAACTATAATTAATTACTTTTTTAAAGTAATGTGCCCAACACTGCTCTCTAGTCATCTCTTCTCCCTTTCCTTTTCCTCTCCTCTTTTCTCCCATCTTCCTCTCTGCTCACTTCTTTCTACCTGTTCCACTCTTCTTCTTTTCTCTCATTACACCCCTTTCTCTGCCCACTCCACTACCTTATAGACTTACACCTCTTTCTTTATCCTGTACTGAGTGTATGATTTACCAAATACTTATCAGTTTAGGGCCAATCGAAAATATACCATATTCATTTGATAGAATGACAAATTACCGAGTTTTGTTTCTTGTGTTTGGACAAATGGTACATAAATGTTTGTGATTAGTGTAAAACATTTTTTCAGATATGTTAAAGTATTGGTTAGTTGTATTAACTATTGTGAAAACATTTGAAAGTTTTGTGCACATTGTTTTGAGAAAATTATTTGCATGATTTGTAATTTGTATGAAATGAATGAAAACGTGCAATCAATTTAGGACAATTACAAAGTATTAAGATGTTTTGAGAACAGTGACCTGAGTTTGGAGAAATGTGTCAAATCGATTGAGAAAAACTGTAATAAATAATCAGATTGAAGTCAGATGTTTTAGAATTTGTTGAACTCATCGGATTTACAATGTCAGTTCCACTAACAATGAGCAAAGAACATTCTTGCTTTCATAAAATGTGTTTTCGCCAAAATCGAAGGTGAGGGTTTTATACTGCACAACATTTGCATGAAAAACACCCTAGGAGTTCCTCCAGGCCGTTCCTCACCTCAAAGTTTTATGCCAGAGGTCAAAACATGGTACAGCATGGAGACGGGCATATTTGTTTCCTCCTGAAGAGCATTCCAGACAGCCGTAGACAGTCTCACGCCTCTGGTGGCCCATTCCACACAGGGCACACGGTCCTTTAGGTATGTTATGGTTGAGCAGATTTACACGAGTGTGCTTTTCATCCCGCAGGTAGGCCGTGGATAGGTCAGTCATGCTGGCAGCCTTCTCGTAGTAGTCCGTCGCAACATCATCCATGTACACATCAGAGTGAGTGAGCTCTTCAAACGTCCTGTCATCTACACCAAGCACAGAGTGACATTTCAAGTCATATTTAGAATATTTCTTCAAGATTACTTCAAATATTACTGATACAGCTATGATAACAGAATTTAAATCACCTGCTCTGAAAGGATTTTCATAGATGATTCCCGACAGGAATCTCCTGAGTCTTCCAACAGAAAAGCGGCCAATGAATCCCCCAAGCTGCTCACGGATCTGTTCCCTCTCAAACCCTCCTACTGACTCTGGTGCCACACATATGTCTGACCAAAGTTCAACCAAAGGTCATTAGATAAAGCAATAAACATTTTCAGATCTAAAAAGATCTATGAGTGGGTTTCATATATAAAGCCGTAGATATAGATATATAGCCTACTACTGTTCAAATTTTGGGTAATGTTTTGAAAAAAGACTCTTATGCTCAACAAGGCTGCATTTATTTGATCAAAAATACAGCAAAAACTGATATTGTGAAAATATTAATAATAATAATAATTATTATTATTATAATTTTAAGATAACGGTTTTCTGTTTTAATATATTTCAAAATGTAATTTATTTCTGTAATGTAAAGTCATTACTGCAGTCTTCACATGATCCCTCAGAAATCACTCTGATATGCTGATTTGGAGCTCAAGAAACATTATCAATGTTTAAAACCATTGTGCTGCTTATGTTTGTGGATACAGTGAGTTTTTTTATGATTCTTCGAGGAACAGAAAGCTCAAAAGAACAGCATTTGAATGTTTAGTATTTTTAAACATTATTATAAATGTCTTTACTATCACTTTTGATCAATTTAATGCATCCTTGCTGAATAAAAGAATCTCACTGGCCCCAAGACAGAATACTACATGAATATTGGAATTATGAAATCATTTAGTGCTTACCGAGACGTCCATCAAGACGCACATAAAGCTCAAGCACACTGAATGCTATGGTCGTGTGAGCTGGAATTACAATGGCTTTATCTCGACCTTTAGGGTTTCGACCATCATCTATCTGGAACTGTGTGAGAAGATAAAGAGTATCAGAGAACAGCAGATCCAAATATACTGTTTGGGGGGCACACTTGCATTTGTTTACTCTCATGGTAGTTCCTCGCACTCCAGCGTGGACGGTGAGGGAGCACTGTCTCGTGGTGCGGATACTCTCCATGACAACACACAGGACAGTCCGTCCACTCTCTTTGGACTGACGGATCAAACAGTGATCCAGGTCAACTTTCCTGATAGAAAATTAAGTGAGAGGAGAATAGACAAAAAATATTTGCGAGAAAAAGAATGTGAGAATGGAATGATTCTTTTCATCAAGTACACAAGCAAGAGTGCTGCTGTTTTGCAGGTAATCACAGTCCAAAACCGAAATTATCAGTAACTTAAATTTGAGACACAATTTTGCCTGTTATTTTGTCAAGATTTACAAAGCCCCATAGGAACATGTTAATGGAAATAATATGACATGGGAGGAAAAACTGTATTTCTTTTGCGAGTCAAGATTATGAGGGGGGAATGCAAGTTTTGTGAGCAAAGGCAAATTTCTCAGGGAAAAGTTTACCAAGCAAACGTTTCTTGGGAGTTGTGGGAACACAAAGGTTCAAATGTTTTGTGAGAGAAGGCAAAGTTTATTGGTGGAACGCAATAATTTGGAGAGAGAATGCAAAATTTTTGTGAAGGGTCTGTGCCGCTAGCCTAGTGAGCAAGTTCGCCAACATATAACGAATTTGTGTTACTTACGAACGTCCCGAGTTCGAATCCCTGCTCAAGGACCTTTCACAATCACCCCCCTCCCCTCCTTTTCTCTCTACCTATTCGATTCATGTCTGCTCTCCACTGTCCTGTCATAATAAAGGCAAAACACTAAAAATAAATCTTTAAATTTTTGGAGCAACGCAAAAAGTTTGCAACCTAATGCTAAATTTTTGACCAAATATTGGTTGAGTGAATGGTTCTAGCTCTCTCATAAATAGTAACTTTTCGCCACCTACTGGCTTAACAATGTAATCTGTCTGTGCAAAAAGTGGAGTGATATATACAGTGAACATTCCTAGTGCTGCTGGTCTATATACCAGCTCTCAGCCAATTTTGAGGACTGGAACTGTTATATATAAAAATATGTACACGGTGTTCTTTACCTTGCATTGAGTTCTCTCAGTAATGTTGGAACCTCCACCTCATGCTTGGTTACAATTCCAAATGAGGCCTTTACTGCCACAGAATCTGAACCACTCACGTTTACTCCTACCTCGTGGATCAGATGGTTGCCCAAACGCCCATTTAGGGCAACATCAGACTTGTCTTCATAGTTCAGGAGCTGATATGAAGAAACCCCTGTCAAAAATAGTGGAAGTGACACTCCTCTGATACCACTCACAGTATGCAAGTCATGCAAAAAACACCATTCATAATAAAAACCACTGTATGCATAAAATTAAGTGTTTTATGCATTTTATAAGTAAAATGACACAAACGTGCATATAAAATTCTACATGGATGTTTGATTGAAGTCATGAGAACCAAGTGTTTGTTCATCTATCAAAGTATTAAATATTTCTAACTCACCTGCTGTGATCTCTTTCTCTCCCACGAGTATGTCTTTCAGCGAGAAAGGGGTTGTGGCATATTTGGTCTTCTTCCAGAAATGTCGTCGTCTCTTCCTCGTCACCAGACTGAGGGGTTGATATCGGTCCGCTTCACTTAGACTGGGCACAGGGACGAGGCGTCCAGTGTCCCCCACCTGCTTCACAAAGTTCTTAGTTGCTGCCGCAAACATGACTGTAGTTCACTGAAGCTTGAGCATATCATTACTGTGTATGTTCATTTTGAGTTGGTGCTGGCTATGGCAACATCGCTACCTGTTCGAGGCTAAATGAGAAGCAGAGGTGCTGCTTGGGTTTGTCCAAACAGGACATCAATAATAAAGTGGCTGTAAGCTGATCAGAGTGTTCTCTGCCATATGTGTAGTGTTTTATCGGGTTCAAATAAATAGGCCTGACACCATCACATCTGTTATAAGTAACTCCTCCTAAATTAGAACATACATTGTAATTAAGTTTATAGTGAGTATAATTACCTTGTTAATGCTTGTTTATTATTGTTTGATTTTATTTTGTAAGCAGAATGTAATTAGTTTGATTATTTTGTAATTACCTAGTTTATATTACTTGTAATGAGGTTTTTAATGTATACAGCATTGCAGATCTGATGAACTTTTTTGTATAGCATAATAAGGTCAAACTAGTTTACATGAGTAATGTTTGTGGTATTGTATGACCAACACTTTATTTTATTGGTAAAATGCACTTTAACATGAATTAATTAGTTAATATGAAATAACAATAAAAAATAATTCATTTTTAATCTAAGTTAGTGTTAATTTAAATATTTACTAATAGCCTACATTATTAAAATCCAAAGTTGTATCTGTTAATAATATTTAATGTACCTGAGCCAAAATGAACTAACAACGAACAGTTGTATTTTCATGAACTAATGTTAAAAAGATTAAGTAATTAACTAATGTTAAGTAATGGGACATTTTATGAAGTGTTACCATTTTATTTTATTTATTTATTTTTATTTGTTTTATTTGTTTTGTCTTGTTTTGTTTTTAGTTTAATTTTGTTTTATCTTTTTGTTTTGTTTTTTGTTTTATTTTTAGTTTTGTTTTGCTTTGGTCTTTTAGTTTTTAGTAATTTTTTTGTTATATATTGACTAGTCACTGCGTTTCTCAAAAGCATCGTAAGCTTGATCGTGGAGACCATTAGTGGCAATAGTTCTACAACATACTTAGGCTTACAATGCTTTTGGGAAACACAGCCTAGATTAACTTCAGCCAGAGAAATAATAAGTGTTTCAAAGTAGAAAAGAAACAACATATGTAAGAGATAAATCATGTTTTACCAGAATAGCATCTGAAGAATAACAATGTCTGCTTTGAGTTTAAACTATTTTAAGGTCTGTTATATTTAAGATGAACTGGAAAATCTACAATCTGTGAAAATGTGTAAAGTTAAAGGCTGGCGTTGCAGTGATTTGCATAAAGTGTGAAATAAACTGTGAACTGTGAAACTGTTAAAATGACTAAAAGATGTTTCTCAACTTATAACCAAACCAGGATCCCTTTTGCCTACAATTACAAAGCATGTGGATACTTTCTACTGTGGTGGAAGTGAACCTGTGAGTCTCCATGAAGCAGTTTGTTAGAATATGTTTATTCTGCATACAAGGTTCCTTTGGCTACAATGTGTTTATGGAATGGCTCATTCATTCATGACCTCATGTGCCTCCTCTTTATGTGCACTGATGGGTGGAGAGAACTGAGGTCTGTTACTGTTGAAGGCACACTGGTAAAACATTAATGGAGAAAAAGAGCTTTTGTAAAGAGTTGTTTATAGTTTCTAGAACATGGCCTGTACAGTAATACATTGTGATGGCAGCCAAGAACATCCTGAGGTCACCGTGTTAGCCAGGCAATTATGACGATAAGGTGGGAGAATGTTTGCAATGGGAATAAACTTCTTTATTTAGAACCGTACAAACAACTGTAATGACATGAATAGAAGGGAAACAGTCTTACAACCTATATTTGTCTTGAAGTAATTTGCCTTCTCAGATGTAGAAAGTTTTGTGCAGTTAGACTGGCTGAGTATGACTGACCAATCCTGTACTGGTTTCTTTAGAGGTGCATAGCCTATAATTCTGTTATTAAAGAGATAGTTCACACAAAAATGTAAATTTTGTCATACTTTACTCATGTCATTCCGAATCTGTATGACTTTCTTTCTTCTTTGGAATACAAAAGTTTTGGTTGCGTTTATTTGATCAAAAATATAGTCAACACAGTGAACTATGATTACAATTTAAAATAAGTTTGTTCTGTTTTAATACTTCTTAAAATGCATTTTATTCCTGTGATGGCTAAGCTGAAATTTCAGCAGTCATTATTCTAGTCTTCAGTCAGTGTCACATGATCCTTCAGAAATCATTCTGATTTGGTGCTCAAGAAACATTTATTTGTATTATAAATGCTTAGTTGTGATGCTTAACATTTGTCAGGATTATTAGGATTCGTTGAATCTTCTTTTGAATTCTTTGAATAAAATATTTAGAAAACAGCATTTATTTGAAACAGAAATCTTTTGTAACATTATAAATGTTTTTATTTTAATCAAATGCATCTCTGCTAAATGTAAGTATTAATTACTTTCAAAAAAGCCCAAACATTCTGACCTCAAACTTTTGAATATTATTGTATAAAAAATTATAAACAGTTACACTAAAACCTTATTGTTATATAACATTTACATTACATATAAATTAAATAGGTCTATGATTATGAACTTCATCAGCTCCTTGCATTACAGCGTAAAATACTGATAGGAATATCTCATGTTAATGAGTTTTAACTCATGAATATTAATGAGAGTGTTGACTAATTCATGTTTACTAGCTTAGCAAATGGTCATGTTTAGCACTTTATGCATTCAGGTGAAATATAAGTGTCATACATTAAGGCAACTACAGACCTAATAAAGGTATATTTTAATTAGAAATGAACTGTTTTGTGTTGTTTAAATGTATCCATGAAAAAAAGTTTATTTTTTAAGTGTGTCAAACTCTACAAATCCACCAACAAACACTTCTGTTCTAAACAAATAAAAACTGAAGTAAATCCACTGCATATACACTGAAAAAAAAAAAATGGTGTAGGATTCACTTGGGAACAATTTTCACTCATAAATTGCTTATAAATTTCAAAATTATGAAGAAGTGGCAAGTAATACACTGCAATTAAATGTGAAATTTTGAAGTAGAAAGACTGAAATAGTATTTTTTATATTACTACAATACTACAATACAACCTACTACAATAATCTTTGTTTTATTTACAACTTCGAAAAATCAAATTTTACAGTGTGGTTATTCTATAATTAAAGCCAATCGGTGTCCGGTGAGTGATGCTGGTGAGCTTTCAAGTGTTATGACAGTGATACATGACGAATTCTACATCATGTTCTTCATAAGTGTGCATCATCTTAGAGAAGACTAGAGACTAGAGTTATTTTTGCTCCAGTTAGATGAGAGGCTGGAGAACCACAGGGCGGGGGCGCACAGGCTGCCTGGAGTTTCATACAGGAGCGTCTGTGCAGAGGCTGGCAGCTGCGCTCTCGGGTAGAGTGGGCATCTTGCGGAGCGTATGGTGAAGCTGTGATTTTTTTCATAATCTACCCCCTGTGGCAGGCACGGGCAAGGCCTGCGCCTCCCTGTTGTGAAAATGGCTACATCTCATCACCTCAGGATACCTGTTTGGCTGGGGATCTGTTTGGCCCAGGTGTTACTGATCACATGCCAGGATGTCAAGACTGGTGAGTAACCAACCTGTCTCATACTTCACTAACCTGACACACAGGTGAAGAGTGATACTCTGTATATCAGTATGCGCAGCTGTAGTATTTGACATAAATTAAGAAGTGCTTGAAAGAGGTGAAATAAGTTACATTTAGCTTGTTTACACCTGAATAACCATACTCCTAAATACAATGGGCTTTCTGACCTTCTTTTACTTTAATATCTGGGAAAACAAGACCATGTCATGGTGTTTTTATGTAAACACACTTAGACATTCAACTTGGGTATCTGTGGAAATTATTTATAGATTATTATGAAGATAAAATATGCAAAATGTTTGGTTTGCATTTAGACTGATTTGTCTGGACTGCTTGAAGTGGTTAGTTTGGATTAAAAAAAATAATAATAATAATTTTCCCACTGCTAAATATATCTTTTTTTTAAAAAATAATTCTAGCATAATTACGTAAATTATGCATGAAATATTGGTATTTTGAGAGAATTATGATAATTTGTCCCAATTTGCTTTTTTAAGTATGATCCAAATGGCTACATAAATGTCTTACCATAGACTGCAAAAAAAGATTTTTCAAAGTTGTAAATAAATCAGAGATCATAAGTATGTTTTATAAGAAAATAGGCTTACTATTTCGGTCTTTTTACTTCAAAATGTCATGTTTAATTAAATGTGCTACTTGCTGTTTCTTTGTAATTATTTGTGAAATTTACTAGTAATACCTGAGTGAAAATTGTTTTAACATAAATCCTACACTAAGTTTTTATTCAGTGTACTAGTTTAGGATGAACTTGAATGCTTAAAATGATAGTTTAAACCCCAAAATTAAAACTCTGTCATCATTTACTCACCTCATGTTGTTTTAAACCCTTATGACTCAGTGTCCATGCACTTTAAATTTTGGAAAACCCTCATTTAGTGTTCCACAGAAGAAAGAAAGTCAAACAGGTATGGAACAACATTAGTGTGAGTAAATGATGACAGAATTTTCATTTTTGGTTAAATTGCTCCTAATTCATCCTATTAAATGTGATTAGTAATAATGGATATTGGAAACACCACAGTAAAGATGTTGTTTTTGTCCTATTTATGTTATGAACAGCATTGAAGTGATGGAATAGCCATATTTCTGAATCAAGTTAATGCTGACATGAAGAAAGACCTTGATTACTCGAATAGTATCCTTACCAACTAACACAATTTGAATTTCTAATTTAATACTAAACTGGCAAGGTGAATTATTCTGATCTTCTGCTTTGTCAGCTCTATCTGAGTTGGAGACATAATTTCATGGCCTTGCATATAATGATGTGAGGTTTTCACGGACCAAAGCAGGCCACCAATTGTGGTCAAAGTTCTTCTCAAAAGAGATGCTAGACACACCCAATCATGTGGCAAATGCGTTTGCCTGAAATCCAACTATGATGTTTTCACATTCACTTAGGATAGTCACACTACAGTTCAGGTGAAGTTTTTCACATTCATCAGCATTGTTGGGTAGCTCAGCAGGAATTGATTCAGAGTCTAAAATGACATTGAATTCAAAACATTTGCATGGTGAATTGATGCAATCACACTATAATCGTAGTTTAAAGGGATAGTTCACCCAAAAATGAAAATTCTGTCATCATTTACTCACCCTCAAGTTGTTTCAAACTTCTATGAGTTTCTTTATTGTAATTAAAAGAAGATATTTTGAAGAATGTTGGTAACCAGACAGTTGCTGGTGGCCATTGACTTTCACATGAAAAAATCCTATAGAAGTCAGTGGCTACAATCAACTTTTTGGTTACCAACATTCTTCAAAATATCTACTTTTGTGTTCATCAGAAGAAAGAAACTTCTGAATAAATGAGTGATAGAATTTTCATTTTTAGGTGAACTATCCCCTTTAC
The DNA here is from genome assembly GCA_039654775.1 of Spinibarbus caldwelli. Lineage (NCBI taxonomy): Eukaryota > Metazoa > Chordata > Actinopteri > Cypriniformes > Cyprinidae > Spinibarbus > Spinibarbus caldwelli. The sequence continues at coordinate 7,810,251 of CM077237.1, forward strand.
TGTACGTCAGTCTGGTCTAATATACAGTACATAAAACAACGTGTGTGACCTTCTCACAGGAATTATCCCACATGGGGACACGTCATGACCCTTATGAGAGCCAGCTTATAATGGTTTATGAGAGGGAGGGTCTTGTGTCAATCACAGGGTCTGAAATACAGGATCACATGCAGAGAAACATTGCTTGCTCCAATGACAAATACAAAGTCTATTCTATACATGAAAATATAGTAAAGAAATGTACATTCCAAAGAGGATATTTTTGTTAAAAACGTCAGACAGCGGGCGTGCCTTTTCATTTTGACAGAAATAAAAGTTAGCCACAGACTAAAGTTGAGCATAACCTATAATAGAGGCTGCTGTGGTTTCCCCAAAATAACGTGTGTGCTTTTCCACTAAATTGGTACTTACTTTCTTTTCAGAATCTTGCTTTTGAAAAGGCCAGTTTCATACAGATGAGTAGTAGCAGGTGTCCTGCTACTTGTAGTTTTACTGCTTCAGTGCCATCGACAATACTGAAAATAATGTACAATTAATATTATTTTAGGCTTTCATTTAAGATGATGACTTTTAGATGTTGTTATAAAGTTTAGACAGACATTAAGCAGACTGAGTGGACTGGAAATTCCATCATGCTCATGAGACCAAGCATAATATTTAGCCATTATATTTTAAATGCCTATTTACAAATTACATTTGGGGTTAAACTATTTCAAATGATCAGTTTCAGCGTTCAGCAGTTGCTGTCAAGTCACCTTTATTTATATAGCACTTTTAACAATACAGATTGTGTCAAAGCAGCTTTATAGTATCAAATAGGAAAATAGTCAGTAATGTCAGTAATTCGATAATTTGAGTTGCTGTATTAGTGATTGAATTCTTATGTCCTTATATCATTACTACTAATATCATTACTACTTATTTATTTTTAATTTATAGATTTACATTTAACATATTTATAAATTATATTTATTTAATTTGAATTACAAAGTCTATAATTTTCAAAAGAAAAAGTGAAGAGAAATTTCATTCAGTCTTCTTAATTGCTTGGAATGTCTTTATGACATAATTTGGGCCTTTACTGAAACAATTACAGCTGTCACAAACACCTTTGATGAAAAAAGGGGCTACAAATGTCTCCTAAAATAATTCTTACGTTGCATAAATCTGTCTGCACTTCCACTGTGTTTCTGCACTAGAGTACTGCATTAAAGGCTTTCAGATAGTCATACACATTATTGCTTAATTACAGCAGTGGAAGCAATACTTTCCAGCCCTCAGGATAGTCTCTGATGCGACAGGCTTTGAGCATCAGAACTGCTATTTACTCTGTCTGCCACCTCTGTCAAGCTGCAGGATCTAATCAAGAGTTATCACAGCCTGGAGCTGTCGCTCAGAGCCACAGACAAACACAACACAGACAACATAAGAGGATCACAAAAGGATGATCGGTATTCTGACTGATGATATCATGTCATTTAGTATGCATTACTCTATAATTATGTTAAAGTATTAAGTGGAAGTTCTTAAACATGCACTTTAACATTTAACATTTCCATATATATTTTCTACACAGTAACCTCCTGTTTGCACGATATATGGAAAATGGGCAAAAAGAAGATGCAATTTCATTTCTTTTGACAAAATAGACAATGTTGTATCAAACAGAAATATTAGGACAGGATAAGATATATAAAAAAGTCGTGAAGAAAATTTTTAAACCTTTCGAGCACAGATAAAACCTTTGTTAGGCAGACAGAAAGATTTACTGTACAGACCAGAGATACACTAATCTTGGCCCGCATGCCAAAGCTGGCCCCTGATGACCTTTGATTTTGCCTTCCTTGCCATTTTACAATAGTGAAGGGGGAAAAAACATGCCATTCACGCATATATATATATATGCTCACACACAATATATATATTTTTTGTGTGTAGAGACTTTAAATAAATTGAATATAATGCAACATTTAACTTTGTCAAGTTAAATGTTTGACCCTTTGTAGTCAAAAGTTGGGGCACCTCTGGTATGGACAGACCAATTTCATCATTTTCATAATCTTGAACCTTGAACCTCAATAGACTGAGTGAAAAATGGCTGAGGGCCTCCAGCTGCAGACATCAATAGGGTGTGGCATATAATGTGATCACCAGCTACGAGGGCAAGCAGAACTGGATGAATGGTGGCCTTGCTCTAGTTCTCATTTTTATACTTTGACTTATAATTATAGTTACTTACATCAGATTATGGACCAGGCCAATGGGACCAGTGCTCTATCACAGGTCTTCATCTGAGGGGTTTGCAGTGTACAGATGCTTGTTACTTTATTTACAAAGTTGGTATAGACTGAAAAACACAGCTTGAACTGCCACTAACTGTTGCCACAATGTGAAATAAATGAAAAAAAAAAAAAAAAAAAAAAAACCATTCCTAGCCCTCCCTCAACACTAAAAGTGTCCCCTGAACAACTTTGATCTGCTTTTGCTGTTTTATATAGTAAATTCATAGTAAATTGTTGTCTCTTTTGCAATGTTTTACATAAATATGGTGTCCATTCTTGTAACACTGTGACTTTAATCCCCCATATTTGGATATTGTATCTAGCAACTGAGAAGGGAGTTCCTTTGAAAATATTAGATTAGATTAAACTAATAGATTACGATAAAATACAGTTTCATTCTGTGGTGAGGGAATTATGGTAAGCTCTGTAAAGTTTTGTAAGGACTGATAGCTGTATACACACACACATATATAAGATATATGAAGCAATATCATGGAAGTAAGTATGAAGACCAGTGTGATATTTTAAAAAGAAAATATAAACATGAGCACCAGTTTGTTTACTGGGGACAAAATCATTTCTAACGCAAGACTGACCTCTGCTGGCGGATTGAATTTGTACAGTAGCGTTTACTGTGCTTTTCTGTTTTTAACACTGTAATTAACTTCGCAAAAAAATATATCTGACAAACCAATCTCACCTCATAAAAAACAAACTGTAAAAAAAGCTATAGTCCTCAATAAAACAGCAAATAAGCGATAAAGATCTACAATTTGAAAGCTGAGGAATTTCCCTTAATTTTTAATGTTTTTAATGGGGCTAATGTGAATGTAATCAATTTATTATAATTATTAATGTTATTGCACATTATTATAAGTAAAGTAAATGAATAAAAATTACATTTATGTATTATAGGCTGACTGATACTGTATATATTTATGTTTGTTTTCTTTTTTCATCTTTGAACAGAGGAAACTAAAAACTGTAAAGACGGTGATCAGAATTATTCAGAAAATGAGATTTGGAAGCCAGAGCCGTGCAGACTGTGTGTATGTGATCAGGGCCAGGTTTTCTGTGAGGAGGTCCGCTGTGAGGAGCTGAAGGGCTGCGAAGAGCTCAGGATCCCGGAGGGAGAGTGCTGCCCTGTCTGTCAAAGCTTCGCCAGCGCGCGCGGAAAGATCGGTGAGACTGACACACACGCTACAGCCGCTAGAGAGCAGACAGCAATTACATTCAGAAAGGGAATTCATTTAGATGAGTAGGAGTGATAGCTTATTTATTATTTTATACATTTACAATAATTTAGCCTGAATTCATTTCAATTCTATTTTGTGTTTCTTTTTCAGAAAAAATTGCGTTTATGGTATGTGAATGCTTTTAAATATTGGCATACAGGTATATATATATATATATATATATTATTTTTATGAAAAATTAATATGAATGAGGTTTTGATTAGTTCTGCATGTTTTTTTTTTTTTTTTTTTTTTTAGGGCCAAAAAGGTGAACCTGGTGACATTCCTTATGTGAGTCTATGAGATTATGCTTCTGTTCATCATATTTGCAATATTTTTCATTAGTATTAATCATGTTATATACAGATTTATACTGTTTTATTACTTTTAATTTATATATTTTATTCCTTTTTTCAGATTGTGGGAATACCTGGACGCCCAGGACCAATGGTGAAAAAATAATGCGCGCATACACATATACCTCTAATCTTTTATTTTTTATTTTTCCCCAGAATCCCCATTCTTTGAAATGTCAGTCAAAGTGAAGTCCATTATATTGTGTGTCACATCAAACAGGGTCCCCCAGGAGCAGATGGCCGGCCAGGATATCCAGGAAGCAAAGGAAGACGAGTATGTGGCATCAACCAGTAGCCTCTATAGTAACTGATACTCCTTGATGTGGTTATTTCACCCCAAAAACAAAGTTTTTGTACAAATAGTGGCTTTCTTTCTTTTTATTGCATGGTGTGTACTGTAAATTATGGCTCATTAATGTTACTTTGAGTAAATGCAGAGTCGTAATGTAGTAAATTGTATTTAAATTGTGACATACAATATTTTTTGTGAAGGGTGTCCCAGGTCCACTTGGTTTTGATGGAGAACCAGGTGTCCCAGGTATGCCAGGTGAGCCCGGTCCCGTAGGAAATTCACTGCCTGGGGTGAGTAATATTATCTATACAGGTTTTGTTGTCCTGTATTTGTTACATTCCTAATCAGTGATTTGAATTGTAAAATGAATGAATGTGTGATCTGAATGATGAATGTTATTACCAATCAGGATAAAGTGGTAAAAAATTCTATCTATAAATTTATAGTAACAGCAGAGTGTGTCATGACTGCACATTTTAATTCAAATTTAAATTCAATTTATATTTTTACAGAGTCAGTTTGCTTCTCAAATGGCCTCTGGATTCCAGGATGGGAAGCTTGGAATGCCGGCGATGGTCTCTGGAGCACCGGTAAAGATCTTTTCACATTCAGAAATGACTTTTCAATGAACATTCAGCTGGATTGTCCACTAAACATATAGAACCACTAAACAGAGATCAAATTTATTTGTTCTGATCAGGGTGAAACAGGACCAAGAGGTCATCCAGGCTTACCAGGTCCACCAGTAAGTTCTGTCATGATTGGTGTTGTGTGCAATGAATGTTTTTTCTATTTCCTTCACCTTGCATGTTTTTCCAAATGTCCATTTTTTTCTCTCTGTGTCACTCAGGGGCCAACAGGAGCACAAGGTGCGCCAGGAGATGCGGGTGATCCTGGACCTATGGTAAGACTAAAAATGTAGATAAGTTTCTAATGTGTAAAGTACATGGTAATGTCTGAAAAAGTCTGAAAAATACAGGTAAATATTTTAATTGTGCCTATTGGTTTCTAATATTCATTAGAGAAATTGTCAAAAAAACAAACAGAACAAAACAAAGAAAGTTCTCACTTACTGTAAAATGCAATATTTTTTTTCTTTGTAGGGAACTTTTGGTCCAAGGGGACCAGATGGTCCTCCTGGAAAACCTGGTCCAGATGTGAGTTGACCGACACTTTGCACAGTGATTTCATTATTTAAACATCATAGCGAAGCAGTATGTTCAATATGGAGTGAAATGCTGTCAAGTCACATTTTACAACATTAACATAAGTTGAGTTTATCTGTCCTTTTGATAACACAAGCCTGTTCCTCTCTATAACAGGGTGAGTCTGGACCCCCTGGAAATATAGGAGAAAAAGGATTCCCTGGCTCTCCAGTAAGACAATGCTGCTGTTTTCGGTCCTGTTTTAGGGCTGGATGATATTATCAAAAATTTTACTGTAATGCATCTCAATGTTTTCTCAGTGATTCAAGTTCAAAGAAGTTTTTCAAAAAACACCTTTTTTGTTCCTTTGTGCTGCATCTAGTTGTTTTTGAATGAGAGAACACAGTCTCTATGAACTCTTAGACTTCTAAGTATGTACACTTTTAAGATCTACTGCACCTGTTCAAACCATAATTGAAATGTCGTGAACGCTATTGAATGATAATTCCTGATCTAAATTCACTAAAATACTAAAATATGCTCTTTCTGATATGAAACTGATGTATAGGCTGTCAAGCGATGTTGAGGAGTTCCAGACCACAGTGTCAAACAGACTTGAGTGCAAATCAAAGGCTTTAATAAGAGTCAACTAATTTCTAACAATTACAAGATGACTCAATCAGCACACAAGAAAGAACAAGTGAGCAGAGAGAAGAAAAAAATCAAACTCAAAAACTTAGACAATGGCAAATTAAACACAGATGTAAACATTGACTGATTCATTTGAGGGAGCTAAAGGCCCTTAAAACAAACTACAAGACTCCATGGTGCTAACTAGTGGCTCACAGCCTGAACTACACTCTTAAAAATAAAGGTGCTTCACGATGCCATAGAAGATCCTTTTTTGTCTAAATGGTTCCATAAAGAACCTTTAACATCTGAAGAACCTTTCTGTTTCACAAAAGGTTCTTTGTGGCGAAAGAAGGTTCTTCAGATGATATATCCTTTGACTGAATCGTTCTTTGTGGAACCAAAAAAGGTTCTTCTATGGCAACGCTGTTTTTAAGCACCTTTATTTTTGAGAGTTTACTGTGTAGCTCTATGCTTACACAAATGAAAACATCAGATGAATGGTGTTGATATGAGGACATGTGTGTGGTGACAGGGATCAAATGCTATAATTAACTCATAACTTTCATAATTCCTGCACATTAAATGCTTAGTCACTAAGCCTTAGTGCATCCTTACCAATGATGATTTGTTTCATAGGGCTCCAGAGGGTTTCCAGGATTACCAGGTCAACCTGGGATGAAAGGTCAAAAGGTTGGTTAGATTAGGACTTCCTTCTCAATACACTGATCACTGTTTGCTATTCACTCTTTGCACTGGTCACTAATTACTTTTTAATATTTTTTAGTATCTATCGTTATAAAATGTACAAACAAAGTACATATTCATGTGTTAAATTTGCTTTGAGGACAGTTTCTGATGAATCCCATCCTCATTTTAGGGTCATCCAGGTCTGCAGGGTGGGAAAGGAGGAGCAGGTGCAGTGGGATCAAAGGTCAGAGGCCACATATTTGAAGCCAACAAATTTATGTAACAGTTTTCTTAAACTTGTGTCCCTGTGGTTTGATTGTCTTTGTAAATACCACTTACTTTTCATTATCAAAGGGAGAATCAGGATCTCCTGGTGGTATGGGACTTGTGGGTCCACAGGTATGGAGCACTTTGTGATTGCAATTCTGATTGCAATGTTTCATTTACATTGATCTTTATTGGATTTTACGAAACTACACTTTTTTCATGCTTATATTGTACTTTAAAGGGCCCGACTGGCACACCTGGCGAGAGAGGACGCATCGGTCCAACAGGGCCTGTGGTAAGTGATTACTTTTTACAGATTTTGCTTTGGAGGTATTACATAATTTCATCAGTAAATCAAAATGTTTTCTGCTTGTAGGGAAAGCGTGGTCTTTCGGGAAATGTGGGAAAACCAGGTCCATTGGTACGTGAATAAGAGTAACCCCTCCATCAGTTCTCAATTATCTACCCAGATCACACCATCTACACATTCACTTCTGATGAAATACCTTGAAAGACATACACTAACGTTCAAAGGTTTGGGGATAATTAGATTTTATTAGTGCTTTTGAAAAAGGTCTCTAATGCTCACCAATGCTGCATTTATTTAATCAAAAATGCAGGTAAAAACAGTAATATTGTGAAATAATATTACAATTATATATATATATATATATATATATATATATATATATATATATATATATATATATATATATTATAATGTACTTTATTCCTTTCTTATTATAATCAGAACATTTGTGCTGCTTAGCATTTTTTTTTTTGAAACCATAATGCATGTTTTTCAGGATTCTTTGATGAATAGGAAGTTCAAAAGAGCAGCATTTATTGAAAACCGAAATGTTTTGTGACATTATAAAAGTCTTTTATGTCACTTTTGATCAATTTAATGCATCCTTGCTGAATAAAGTATTAATTTTAAAATAAAAAAAAATCTTACTGACCCTAAAAATTTGAAGGGTAGTGCATATCTGCCATTATATTCATGAGGAGTATGCTCTATTAATATAAACTGATATGTTATCTAACATGACACTTATATCATTTACAGGGCCCAATGGGAATTCCTGGAACCCCAGGATTTCCTGGCGGTCCAGGCATGAAGGTACGTTTGATTCAGGGTTACTGTCATGCAAATTGTTGCATCTTCAAACTTTCTGATACATTATTATAGTTTTTATTTAGAAAGGACTTAAACAAAGTACAAAAAGTGAGGAATGAAACATACTCTTTTTAAACATTGTGCAGGGTGAAGCAGGAGCCACAGGCCCACGAGGTACCAGTGGACCCCAAGGTCCAAGAGGAGAACCAGGCCGACAAGGTTCATCAGGACCACAGGGCAACCAGGTGCAGTCTCACCTGTCCTGTTCTTTAGAAAAGTGCTGCATTTTAATGATTTGTGCATTGAACGGTCTCCATAATATTGATGACATTTTTAGGGACCATCCGGAACAGATGGCACTCCTGGACTTAAAGGACCACCAGTAAGTTCGTAAAACACTCATCAAAGAATGCAATTTAACATACTGTTTATTGCACATTAATTATTCATCAAGTTGTGTCTTTATTAAAATTCAGAATAATATTTCAAAGGTAACATTGCTATTGTTGCTCATTCTTTGGGTTATGGATTTGAAGAAACCCCTGCTTCTTAATCTGTTCATTGTAGGGAATCCCAGGTGTGCAAGGCCCTGTTGGACTGATTGGACAGCCCGGCCCACCTGGACCTCAAGGATCAACTGGACTTCCAGGAGCCAAGGGCCAAGGGGTAATGACAAATTTTAATATTATAACCATAGTGGAAATCTTCTTTATGTTTGACGTGGAGCACTTGATGATATATAGATTATATGTACTGTGTTCATTCATGTATTTCATGCATGTTGTAGGGTGACATAGGCTCCCCTGGGTTTAAAGGAGAACCTGGAACTAAAGGAGAACCTGTAAGTACTGACAACATTCAGGTGCCTTAAAATCATTTTCTCATAATTGTTAGACAGAAATAATGCCATCACAACATTCATCCAATGATGAAATGGTATATCATTTCTTGTAGGGCCCACCTGGTGTTCAAGGGGAAATGGGGCCAATGGGAGAGGATGGAAAGCGAGGCCCAAGAGGAGACACAGGAGCCATTGGAGCCCCAGGCCCAGCTGGAGAAAGAGTGAGTGCCATTATGTTATTGTGAATGAGGAACATGCAAGTCTACATTTTCAACATGATTATTGCAGGATGTTTTTATGTGACTTCTTTACATATTTGTTCAGTACAATAATATTTAATATTTTTCAAGGGAGCTCCAGGCAACCGTGGGTTCCCAGGAGCTGATGGTTTGCCAGGTCAAAAGGTTAGAAACATTCTAAATAGTGGTCAATAATGTTTTAAAGGTATCTAACATTGCCAGCAATACCACCACAAAGCTATTGTAAAATAATACTTAAAAATACTTAAAATAATACTACAGCATTTATTAATCTTAGTTAATGTTAATCTCAACATTTACTACACATTAAAGTTGAATGTTGTATCTGTTAACATTAGGTAGAGAACTAACATAGACATTTTTATTAACTAACTTTATCAAAATGCTGTAAAGATTTATTGCTTATTATAAGTTTGTTAGTTAATAACTAATGTTAACAAATGAGATCAAAATGATTAATTTGTTTTCTCAATGTCATTCCTTACCCATACTGTATTCTCTCTGTAATGTCCCCAGGGAGCACAGGGTGAACGTGGTGTCCCAGGCTCATCAGGACCTAAAGGTGCGACTGGAGACCCTGGCCGACCTGGGGAAACAGGAATCACAGGGGCAAGGGTTAGTAAAATTAATGTTCTATAAATTTGTATTCTGTATATTATCTATATTTGTTTTAGACATTATGTGGCATTTTGCGACACAACCTATATATAGTGCCATGCGGTTATAAAGTATATCATAATTATTTTCTATGATTACATAGACTTTGTTAATTTGCTTCAACAGTAGTGCATGATATTGCTGGTACTTTTAATTTACTCCACATTATTTAATGCGTTCACATACTGTATTATGTGTCATGTCTCTTTAGGGTTTGACTGGCATTCTGGGAATGCAAGGTGCAGAAGGGAAGATAGGCCCACAGGTAATACATGCACATTTCACCTGATGTAATCCTAATATTCCTTCCTATTGTGTAGCTTCTTACAAGAGGTCTTTAAACTCTTCAGTTTGTAGTTCTATCTGAAGCAGTGGTTCCTCTGGGAATTTTCTTGGGAAAATTAGATGAACCACACACGTAAACTCACATCTTTTTGGAATTAGCCTTTTAGATTGGTCTTCTATTAAAGCTGAACAGATCAAAATCATTATGCATTTAAACACTTTGCTGGGTTCTGCCACCTCAGTTTCTAATGAGGATGGTATTTTTTTCCTTAGGGAGCACCAGGAGATGATGGGAATCCAGGTTCAGCAGGGTCTACGGGAACCAGAGGTGCAGCAGGACCCATGGGTCTGCCTGGACCTAAAGGCTTCAGTGTAATTCCTATTATATGTATATTTATTAAAAAAAAAAAGCCATAAGATGATATTCATCATATTGTATATCTCAAAACACTTTCAGAGCAAAAAGTATATCAGGGCGATTCTTCTATTATTAGGGGACTTTCTGTCCTTTAGAATGATTGTTTTTAAATATTTAGAACAACAACAATGGAAAAAAAAGTATTTTTTAAGAACTCATATCCACTACAAGAAATCATATTTTCAATTAATTTGATATTTATGTGTACAATTTGTAACTATTTTTCAGAAACAATCCATTTTCAGATTTTTTTTGCATTAAAATTAATTGGTTGCTAGAAAACGAAATGAGTTTGTATTGTAAGTCCAAGGTTAATCAGCTTTTTCTCTAAAAGTGAAAATTATCATTTTTATCACACAAAATTGCCATCACACACAGTGTCAAAACTCATGCTATTAGACATTACATTGAAAGCACTTTGAAGGATGATGAAGGCCACTGACCAGGTCTTTATTTAAGGATTTCATAAATATTTTAATATAGATGAAACATTATTTGAAGACGTTTCAGTAGACAAAAGTGCCTGTAATGGATGAATTACCCATTAATATTGTAGTTAACATTTTAAACTAAAAAGAATCCATAAGAGAGAAACTATGATAATGACTTTTATAATGACATTTTTATGGGCGGTTATAAAGTTTCATGTGATGATTTTCCCCTTTAGCTTGTGTTTACCTATTATGAAATTATTTTACTGAATATGCAGGGTGATCCAGGGAAAGCAGGAGAGACAGGATCACCAGGAGCTTCAGGACAAAGAGTGAGTCCTAGCTTGCAATTATGGTGCATCATTGTCGTGGCAACCTTAAAACACAGTGTAACATTTCACAACAAGCTATTATAAATGTCATTCTATTTTTGCATAAATGCTTCTGTTGTAGTATTTTAGATGGCCTGTCAGTGCTGGTATTGTATAGCGTAGTGATTTAAAAGTCAAGTCAATCATTATGATTTGATATGATGGCTGTGATTCCTGCAGGGACCTAATGGAAAAGATGGAGAAGAAGGTCCAGCGGGAACTCCAGGACCTCCTGTGAGTCTTCCAATTAATCATTTATGCCACATTTATGGCAATTTACATTTTCTATATATTTTGGTTGGTTGATTTCTTAGCTATCTCAGCTATCTCAGGTAACACATCTGAATGATACAGTATTAAGAGAAGGAGCTTACAAAATACGGTTGGGTTTATTGTATCTTTTTGTTTATTGTATTGTATATTGTTCTTTTCAGGGAGTAGCAGGAAAGAGAGGAGAACAGGGACCTCCTGGACTAACTGGCTTCCAAGTATGTTCTTTTTTTTTTTTTGGCACTGTCCACACAGTCAATGTTTAAATGCTCTTAAAGGGGTCATATTGTGAGAAATTTTCCTTGATATTGTCATTAAAATGAGTTTGATGTATGAAGATAACAAACTGCAAGTTTTAGGCCTCAAAACTTCCTCCCTAGTTCAAAAATTGTGAAATCCTTTGTGAAATTTATGCCCACATTACCAATGACATTTATTTAATTGGTGTTAAGATATTTTGTATGGGCAGGCAAGGTCATAAAACACAAAATGTGGGAAAATCTGTAAAACATTTTATTGCACCTGGTTGTGTGTAGCACCTGCTGCTCTGCACGAAATAATTTTTGGTATGGACTTGACTAACAATGCGGACCCCTGGGACAAAAAAAAAAAAAAAAAAATAAAAATATATATAATCCTTAAATATTTTGCATATCTGTAAGTAAATTTAATATGATTTATTCCTGGATGAGCTACATCTTTTATTATGATAAAATTTTAGGGTTTGCCTGGACCCCCAGGCCCACCAGGAGAGTCAGGAAAACCAGGTGATGAGGTGAGATCATTTCTTTGTGCTCCTGATCCCTGTATTCTAGTCTTTACTGCATGTCATTTTTGCTGATGAGGAAGAATACAAACTGACTGAGAATAGGAATTATTAAAGAACCTTATGACTTTTATTTTTTCCCCTCAGGGTATCCATGGAGAGGCTGGTGGTGCAGGGCTGACAGGTCCAAGGGTGAGCCTATTGTACTTACACTTCAGTGTATCAGCGCTCAGCATTTAGAAGTCCACATAAGCAATCTCCCAGTGCTTTTATCTTTCGTAGGGTGAACGTGGAACCCCAGGAGACAGAGGTGAACCTGGACCTAATGGGTTACCAGGACCCAAAGGAAGTCCAGGAACCCCTGGACATGATGGTCTCAAGGTTAGAGCCAGATTTTTACTCAGCATCAACAGCTGCATGGCTCTATGCATGCATTTAGCTCCTAAAAGATGATTGAATAACACCACTTACATAACTGTACCAAATAAAAGGAATACATTAACTGAAAGTTTTTACCATAGTAAAAAGATTTATTGTAGTTTTGTGTACAAAAACATAAAAATAATTTTGATACACGTTAATGGCTGTGTAGGGTAAACCAGGTCCGGCTGGAATTGTTGGAGAACCAGGACCACCAGGTCTACAGGGCATGCCAGGAGAGAGAGGAATAACTGGACCAGCCGGGCCTAAAGGAGAAAGTGTGAGTGTGGCTCTGAGAGATAAGAGAAAACGAGTCTGCTTAATCAAAGGCTTTGGCACATGTTAAACATTTGCACATGCATAACAAATACAGTACAGATTTTAGTTTCATTCTTTGCAAACAGTGCAACAATATTGCATATATTAAATGCCTTGGTGGGTAAAGTTCTGTGAGGCATGACGGTTGACATATACTGGATGACTCGCTAATATCCTCAGGCAGGAAGTTAATATTCTCTAATATTATCTGTGAAACATTTTCTGTGTGGTGCTGTGAAGTAGAGAAGGAAACCACATCTTTAACACATCAAGCAGAATCCTCTATTTTTCTTATCAATTTGCACAAAATTTGTGTTTTAATACTCTTTATCTGTTTTCTCAGGGCGCAGTGGGTGACAGAGGGGCAGAAGGGGCGGTTGGCAACGATGGGGCTCGAGTGAGTGACAGCCATAAAGAACTGGAAAATAATTATAATAATTCAGAAATATCCACATTCAAATTTATTAATTAATTTTTTATTAAATTGATCAATTTCTTAATACAGCATGAGTTACAAAGACACTAAATAAAATGTCACTGATGTCTGTAGGGATTACCTGGTCCTGTTGGACCTGTTGGACCAGCTGGCCCACACGGGGAGAAGGTTTGATTTTTTTTATTTTTTATTTTTTTAAATTGATTTAGCTAAGTGGTAAATTGATCTCTCCTGTTCTGCCTCAGTGTTTTTTCCCCCCAAAATACTAAGACTTTGATGTTTCTTTTGTTTCCTAAAAGAACTGATTAAAAAGTAAATTTTACAGCTGTTGCTATGTAGATGTTCTCAGAACTGATTGTTCAATTACAGGGAGAACAAGGCCCAAGAGGCCCTGCTGGATCTCCAGGCTCCAGAGCAATGGCTGTGAGTAGAGCAGTTTACCAGAAATCCTGACTTTTATGTTTGTTTAAGTCCTTTTCTCATGTCGTTCACAATTCTATTGATGTATTGTGTTTTAGGGCTCATCTGGTGAGCCAGGTCCTACCGGTCCTGTTGGGTTTGCTGGACCTCCCGTAAGGCCATCCATCCATTCATCCACCCATAATACACATATATTTTTTAAAATAATATGGTGTGAGTGGTAAATATTGTCATGTTTTTGTGCTAGGGTCCCGATGGTCAGCCTGGAGTTAAAGGTGAAACTGGAGAGGAAGGTGCAAAGGGAGAGACAGGGTCTCCAGGGCCTCGGGGAATGGCAGGAAAACCTGGACCACAGGTGAGCAAAAGGATTGATATATGATCAAAGACATAATATTTATTCAAATGTGACTCTGGAACACAAAACCAGTCTTAAGTGTCAATTTTTCAAAATTGAGATTTATACATCATCTGAAAACTGAATAAATAAGCTTTCCATTGATGTATGGTTTGTTAGGATCGGACAATATTTGGCCGAGATACAACTATTTGAAAATCTGGAATCTGAGGGTGCAAAAAAATCAAAATACTGAGAAAATCGCCTTTAAAGTTGTCCAAACGAAGTTCTTAGCAATGCATATTACTAATCAAAAATGAAGTTTTGATATATTTACGGTAAGAATTTTACAAAATATCTTCATGGAACATGATCTTTACTTAATATCCTAATGATTTTTGGCATAAAAGAAAAATTTATAATTTTGACCCATACAATGTATTTTTGGCTATATTGCTACAAATATACCCCAGCGACTTAAGACTGGTTTTGTGGTCCAGGGTCACAAATGTGTCAGTAAATACTGGTGCAAAAAATATATTTAAAAAATAATGTTCTTTTGATCTGTATTCATCAAAGAATCCTAAGAAAATATACATATATCACAGTTTATATATATAACCCAACTTTTGAACAGATGGACCCTTAGGAAAAAAAACATGAATTAATGTAGTGCTATTTTTAGGGAGTGGTTGGGATTACAGGCCTCAAAGGTGGCAGAGGAACTCAAGGAGCAGCTGTAAGTTACAAAAATCAAAGTATCAAAATCATTGTTTATCAACTAAGACATACTCAGAAATGCAACTTGCTGAATCCTCTTCTTTTCTTCCTCACTTTTGTGGAATCCTCTTTGGTTTTCTTTTTTTGCTAAAAGGGTCCCAGTGGTTTCCCGGGATCCCCAGGAGGTGTCGGCCCAACAGGCTCTGCTGTGAGTGATTCCATAATACGGATTTAACCCACAAAGCAGTGCTTAACAGCTAGTCCTTTAAATAATTTGCAATGTGTTAGATTCCTTTCGATCAATAAAACATTCAGTATATGGACTCTTACACTGGTATTTTTTCCAGGGTCCAGTTGGTGAGCCTGGTCCTATCGGAGCCCCAGGTAAAGAGGGCCCACCTGGGCTTCTGGGAGAACCTGGAGGTCCTGGCCGCCAAGGGGAGCGTGGAAACCCTGGACCTGTTGGTAGCCCTGGAGACAAAGGTGAACCAGGAGAGGACGGACTGCCAGTATGTGATACCTTATTACTCAAATTTTAATTTTTGCAGGTTGGTTTTTGGCTTGTCATTCATATATAAAATAAAAAAAAAGTTATATCCTACAGAATTAAAATGAAATAATTTTAATACTGTATCTAAAACTCATATTTTTCTTTAACTTAACATAGGGCCCAGATGGGCCACCAGGACCTGCTGGAAATCCAGGACAGAGGGGGCTTGTGGGTCTTCCTGGAATGAGAGGAGAGCGTGGTATGGCTGGTCTTCCTGGACCTGCAGTAGGTCACCACTTCTACCTTCTTGTCATACAAGCAAATAGTTAGAAATTAGTCTTTTTAGAATTACATTTCTCAGCCTCTTGTTGTTTGGCTGGTTAGTTAGTCAAAGATGATGATGACGTCTCAGATGCCAAAAGTTAACTTTGACTATCTGTTTGGTTTTTTAAGGGTCAACCAGGGAAAGCTGGCACCACAGGTTCTCAAGGAACCAAAGGTGATGCTGGACCAGTTGGTTTGCCAGGAGCAGCTGGACCCAGAGGAGATGCTGGCCCAGAGGTATGACATGTTAGTCAAGATGATTGATAACATATATACAAAACATTATCTTAATGAATTCCTTCTTAAATTAGGGTTTGGCTGGAGCTGATGGAATTCAAGGAGCTGATGGCATCATTGGACCCAGAGTACGAACCCATTCGACACAGTCTTATTAAAAATTGTTTAACCAAATAGGACCAAGTTCAAATGATGCGTTAACCTTGCTCTCAGGGTGACAGAGGAGACGCAGGACCAGAAGGTCTTGCAGGTGGTCAGGGAGCACCAGGAACCCCAGGACCAGTCGGAACACCTGGAGGTCCAGGACAGAAAGGAGATCAGGTTTGTTTCCCATATCTATTGCTGATACTTCATAACAGATTGGTGTTTAATAAATGTATTTTTTAAAGCATGTAGACTGACATTTTTTGCATAATGGAATGTAACAAAGGTGCTTCTTTAATCTTGTCGGATTTAACATAGCTATGCTGTATTTTTATTTTATTCTATTTTTACTGTTGGTTGATTTTGCTGACAGGGTGCAAGAGGTCCACCTGGTCCTGATGGTCAAGCAGGAACCAGAGGGAAAAAAGTAAGTCTGCAGATTTACATATTGATACAGCTAACTTTACATGATCATTTTCATATATACAGTGGGGCAAAAAAGTATTTAGTCAGCCACCAATTGTGCAAGTTCTCCCACTTAAAAAGATGAGAGAGGCCTGTAATTTCCATCATAGGTATACCTCAACTATGAGAGACAAAATGAGAAAAAAAAAATCCAGAAAATCACATTGTAGGATTTTTAAAGAATTTATTTGTAAATTATGGTGGAAAATAAGTATTTGGTCAATAACAAAATTTCATCTCAATACTTTGTTATATACCCTTTGTTGGCAATGACAGAGGTCAAACGTTTTCTGTAAGTCTTCACAAGGTTTTCACACACTGTTGCTGGTATTTTGGCCCATTCCTCCATGCAGATCTCCTCTAGAGCAGTAATGTTTTGGGGCTGTCGCTGGGCAACACGGACTTTCAACTCCCTCCAAAGATTTTCAATGGGGTTGAGATCTGGAGACTGGCTAGGCCACTCCAGGACCTTGAAATGCTTCTTACGAAGCCACTCCTTCGTTGCCCGGGCGGTGTGTTTGGGATCATTGTCATGCTGAAAGACCCAGCCACGTTTCATCTTCAATGCCCTTGCTGATGGAAGGAGGTTTTCACTCAAAATCTCACGATACATGGCCCCATTCATCCTTTCGTTTACACGGATCAGTCGTCCTGGTCCCTTTGCAGAAAAACAGCCCCAAAGCATGATGTTTCCACCCCCATGCTTCACAGTAGGTATGGTGTTCTTTGGATGCAACTCAGCATTCTTTCTCCTCCAAACACGACAAGTTGAGTTTTTACCAAAAAGTTCTATTTTGGTTTCATCATTCTCCCAATCCTCTTCTGGATCATCTAAATGCTCTCTAGCAAACTTCAGTCGGGCCCGGACATGTACTGGCTTAAGCAGGGGGACACGTCTGGCACTGCAGGATTTGAGTCCCTGGCGGCGCAGTGTGTTACTGATGGTAGCCTTTGTTACTGTGGTCCCAGCTCTCTGCAGGTCATTCACTAGGTCCCCCCGTGTGGTTCTGGGATTTTTGCTCACAGTTCTTGTGATCATTTTGACCCCACGGGGTGAGATCTTGCGTGGAGCCCCAGATCGAGGGAGATTATCAGTGGTCTTGTGTGTCTTCCATTTCTAATAATTGCTCACACAGTTGATTTCTTCACACCAAGCTGCTTACCTATTGCAGATTCAGTCTTCCCAGCCTGGTGCAGGTCTACAATTTTGTTTCTGGTGTCCTTTGACAGTTCTTTGGTCTTGGCCATGGTGGAGTTTGGAGTTGGACTGTTTGAGGTTGTGGACAGGTGTCTTTTATACTGATCAAACAGTTCAAACAGATGCCATTAATACAGGTAACGAGTGGAGGACAGAGGAGCCTCTTAAAGAAGAAGTTACAGGTCTGTGAGAGCCAGAAATCTTGCTTGTTTGTAGGTGACCAAATACTTATTTTACCGAGGAATTTACCAATTAATTCTTTAAAAATCCTACAATGTGATTTTCTGGATTTTTTTTTCTCATTTTGTCTCTCATAGTTGAGGTATACCTATGATGAAAACTACAGGCCTCTCTCATCTTTTTAAGTGGGAGAACTTGCACAATTGGTGGCTGACTAAATACTTTTTTTGCCCCACTGTAAAATACAGTTTAATGATAGCAAAAGAGACGTGCGCTTAAATTAAACGAATTCACACAGAAATATTTGAAAAAAGAAAATGTTTTATCTAATGACAAGTTAATTTGTGGAAATAACACAAGGGGAACCCACAACTTGTCTTTATCAACCAAGTGAAAATGTCTTCTAATCAACCTTAGGGTCCACAAGGACCAATGGGAGACAAAGGTGACAAAGGAGAGGCGGGTGAGAGAGGTCAGAAGGGCCATCGTGGCTTCACTGGACTCCATGGGCTTCCTGGAAGTTCAGTACGTATAATGGACAATATGTCACCTGTCACACAATACAGTAACTATTTTCTGATAATCATCTGTCAATCATTTGCCTCTAGGGTATTACAGGTGATGATGGTGCTATAGGAATCATTGGACCAAGTGGGCAAAGAGTGAGCTACGGATTCAAATATCACTCAACTTTGAATTCTCAAAGCACCAGCAATACACATGCATGTTGAACAGAATTTAATACTGAACATGTCATTATTAGGGACCCCCTGGCCCTGTTGGTCCAGCAGGAAAAGAAGGAGATATGGGTCGACCTGGAGCAGTGGGGGCTCCTGGATCTCGAGGTACCCCTGGTGATATTGGACCTGAGGTGAGGCATTAGATCATGTCTACGATGCATTTTATGTATATTATGTGATGGGATCTCCTTGCTGAAACAGCTTAAACCAGTCTAAGGAAGTTTGCCGGTCTTAGCTGGACTCGAGAGGTTTAGGGCATTTTTCACCAGCTGTGACCAGCTGAACAGTTGACTCGCTGAAACTCGCTGAAATCAACTAAAATCCAAACCACTTGTTTAAGTTGTTTTCAGCTGGGCTGTGCATTCAATCACCATCTCAGATGCAATAGAAAAAATATCTACAATTTATAACGTGTTTTCATTTCTCTTTTGGCAATTCAAGTCAAGTCACCTTTATTTATATAGCGCTTTTAACAATACAGACTGTATCAAAGCACTTTACAGTATTAAATAGGAAAATAGCGTGTCAATAATGTAAAATGACAAGATTAAACACTCAATTTTCAGTTAAAAGCATTTCATTATTGAATTCAGTGATGTCATCGTCCAGCTCAGTTCAGTTTAAATATTATCTGTGCAATCAAATCGCTGGAAATTTAGTGTCCCCAACTAAGCAAGCCAGAGGCGACAGCGGCAAGGAACCAAAACTCCATCGGTGACAGAATGGAGAAAAAAACCTTGGGAGAAACCAGGCTCAGTCGGGGGGCCAGTTCTCCTCTGGCCAGACGAAACCAGCAGTTCAATTCCAACTGCAGCAAAGTCAGGTTATGTAGAGGACTCATCTAGTTCCCGTGGTCTTGTCCCGATGGCCGTCTAGGTGACGAGGTCTTCACTGGGGATCAGTCTCTGGGGCTTATCTAGGTGTCCTGATCTCCGCTGACGTTCAGGGCTGTAGAGGTCATCTCTTGGTGCTGATCCACCATCTGATCTGGAAATTGAAAAATTGCCAATTTTCCTTCCTTTTAATGACTCATAATCAGATACACTTTGTACATCATGACTCATAATCATGATTAATTACCAGATGCTGTTAATGTGATTAGATATTTCATCACTAATGCTCAGCATAAACTGTATTCTGTAGGGACCACCTGGAGAACCCGGCCCACCTGGACCCCCAGGTTCTCCTGGCCCTCCTACAGCTGCTGTGGATGATCTTTTTGGAGCAAACTTCGACCTTGATATTGAAGCCGAGCCAGAGGAACCTCCACCTCCCCCGCCAGAGTTCAACGAGGATGAGGCAAGGCCCAATAACGGATCTGATGCGGTTCGGGTCGACAGTGAGGTTCACTTGTCTCTGAAGAGCTTGGGAAGTCAGCTGGACAGCATGCGCCGTCTGGATGGCACTCGCCAATATCCTGCTCGCACGTGTCAGGACCTGAAGCAGTGTTATCCTCTGAAGAAGAGTGGTGAGTGAGACAAACCAAAACGCAGTTTAGAAATAGCTCTGAATGCTTTCGTTTTACTGACTCTGATCAGGTACAGCATGAACCAGTATATCTCGGTTTTCATTGATCCATCTCTGTAGGAATATTTCACAAAAAATGAAAATTTTATAATCATTTATTCACCGTCTTGACATTCCAAACCCAAATTACTTAATTTTGTAGAAAAAAAAGGAGAAATTTAAGTCATCCACTCTTGCTCGTCCTCCATATTCAGAGTCTTCTGAATTGATTGATGTCAAACCTGACATGATGTGTTTTGGCATGCTGTATTTCAATATGCTATGGAGATTAATGATTTAAATTTCACCCTGTTCCAAGCCCTTGTATGGCTTCAGAATGCTTGTAATATAACACACCATGCAAAAATAAGTTCTTCGTCATGTTTTGCAGCAACCCAAACTTTCTTAAAGTAAGATAATTCTACCTGATAAGTGAGGAAAAACTGCATAAGATATCAAGTCTTCTGTTAAGAGAATGCATTTTGTCCCATTGCAGTGGCAGATTTGTTTAACTAGTTTTAAGCGTAAGCCTAAATTTAAATGGAAAAAAAATCAGGTAAAAAAAATTAAGACAAAAGACAGTTTTATTCAAAATACATTCCTTGAAGTTTTAATATGATAAGAAATTTTTTTTTTTTATCTCAGGTAAATTTATTTTGTTCTATGGATGTTTAGATATTTGACTGGAAAACTTGTGTAAAATTTTGATTTATTTATTTTTTTTACCATTTTTAGAGCCCCTGTTCCCAAAACACTTGTATTGTAAGAAAAAGAGCCGATAACTACTTCTGTGTTCCACAGAAGAAAAAATAGATCTATTGGGTTTGGAGTAACAAGAGAAAACCTTATGGTAATAAAAATCAGATTTAGTTATTATTGTTTAAAATTAGGGCTCACAACAGATTAAAATAATTATGATTATTTACTTATCTACTCATTATCTATAAGAATATAAAATTCTCAGTTTTAAAAATATTGTTAAACATTTAATAATTACATTAATATCTTGAACATTTTTGCTGTGACAACCCTACAAAATATATTTTGTAAAGTCTTCATTTTTCCCTGAAATTTTCTGCAAACCACTTTGTGACCCCGTTTTTTTTTTTTAAACCTTTAAGGCTGTTTTTGTGTGTATGTGTGTGTGTACAATATCATAAAAAAAAAAACACTGGAACTGAATGTTACAGGCCTTTAACCACAATCTAATTGTAGATGGGTTGAAACACCTTTTTAAAATCTCATTTATGTAATTAACACAGTTATAGAACACCAGCAGGCACTGAGTGAGAAAGTAATCTCCTGCCCATAAACAAAATTTGTAGAGATAATTAGTCAGCGCATTAAACACAGTGTTCCTTAGCAGAAATAAACAAGAATTGCCTTAATTGGAGGGTAGAAAGACAGAACCACATCTAACCAATATAAAAAGGTTATGTTGTATCTGACAAGAATTACCTGCATGATTTCCAACCATTATGTCAGGCATTAAACAAAAACAGCATGGAAACTGATGGGCAGTCATCTGCCAGTGAGCTGAAACTAAACCTGGATAATGATCCAGATAACTTGAATTAGCCCACACCAAAGATTTAGTTACCAATATCCAAAATCCATGAATTCAAGTCATATACGTAGAGAAAAAAAAAACACATAAGAGTCAGAATCCAGTGTGAGATATATGATATAATCAAAAATAATTCTTTTTTTATGACAGGGTAAAATGTAACTTCCTTTCCCACTGTGTCACAGGTGAATACTGGGTAGACCCAAATGAGGGCAGCCCTAGAGATGCCATCCAAGTATACTGTAACATGGAAATGGGGGAGACCTGTATACCTGCCAACCCTGCCAGTATCCCACGAAAGAACTGGTGGACTTCACGTTCCAGCATACCAAAACCAGTCTGGTTTGGGGCAATCATAAGCCGGGGAACTAAGGTTAATATGATTACAATGATGACCATTTCAATTTAAATCGAAAAAGGAATTTACAAATAAATAAAGTTACAAGTTTTGCCTTGTATATGACACTAAAAGCAAGTCTCCTTGTACAAATACAGTATGCGGTTAATTTACTGTATACCCTGACCTATTATTACTCCTCTTCAGTTCACCTATGGAAACAAAGAAACACCAGCTAACGCTGTATCCGTCCAGTTGAGATTTCTCCGTCTGCTGTCAAAGGAAGCAGCACAGACTGTCACCTATCACTGCAAAAACAGTGTGGCCTATAAAGATGAGAAGAACAGCAATCTGAAGAAGGCTTTAGTCCTAAAGACTTCTGATGGACAGGACATCAAGGCATATAGCAACAACCGTCTGAAGTACACAGTCTTAGAGGACGGCTGCTCTGTATGTTCAGATTTTTGACTTTATATTGTTTGACAACATTTATTATTTACATAAAATGGGAATCAGCGTTGGGGAAGCTACTTTGTAGATTGTAGTAGTTAACCTACTATCAAGGTACCCTTTAAAAACCAGCAATCTACACTACATTAAAACTTGTGAAGGGAGTATCATTTTAAATATGTATTTTAGTGTAACTTATTTTCATCGAGACTTTTTAATGTTTTTAAAAGAATTGCTCACCAAGCCTACATTTATTTGATCAAAAATACAATAAAAACAATAAAATTGTGAAATATTATTACATTAAGATTATTCAGCAGCCATTTCTTAAGTCTTCAGTGTCACATGATCCTTCAGAAATCATTCTAATATGCTGATTTGGTGCTCAAGATTTTTTTATTATTATTATCAATGTTGAAAACTGTTGGGACCATGATACACTAACATTCAAAAGTTTTGGGTAAGATTTAAAAAAAAAAAAAAAGTAGTATACTTTTATCCAGCATTTATAATAATACAAAAGAACTTTTCAACATTTATAATAATTAAAACTATTATTAATATTTTAGTACCAATAATAATTTATAATTAAGCACCAAATGAGCATATTAGAATGATTTCTGAAGTATCATGTGAAACTGGAGTAATGATTTTGAAAATTCAGCTTTGCCATCACAGGAATAAATTACTTTTAAAATATATTAAAATAGAAAATAGTTATCTTAATGTAATATTTCAATGTTTTTATTGTATTTTCGATCAAATAAATGCAAGCTTGGTGAGCATAAGAGACTTTTTCAAAAACATTAAAAAAATCTAAATTATTTCAAACTTTTGAGTGGTAGTGTACATTTACACTAATAAATACAACTAATTTAAATTAAAAAATGTACTGTAGCTGTTACTGTATATGTTACTACTATATCTAGTATATACGTTCACACTGACAGCAATTAAATTTGTCGTCATTCTGCTAAACTTTGCTAATCACTCATCTCATCTCATTGAATGGGTCATTTTGCTGCTTTGAATCAGTGTGAACAGTCCTTGAGTTAGTTAGTCCCCAATGCTGACGACAATGTCAAGAACAACAATCTGTTACTGTTTTCGTTTATGCAAAAATGCTACCAATGAAAAACAACCTCACTGTTGTTCCTCTTTGTTCTACCCTCCAGAAACCCAACGGTGGATGGGGAAAGACCGTCTTTGAGTACCGCACACAAACACTTTCACGGCTGCCCATTGTGGACTTGGCTCCAGTGGATGTAGGTGGCAAAGATCAGGAGTTTGGCATTGATATCGGCCATGTGTGCTTCTCATGAAACCAAGGATAAAAGCATCATCATTTGGACTTAAGCACTCAGCCAATACAGCATTTATTGTCGAACATCGTCTGTAAGGGCCTTGAGGAATTTCTGACCTTTATTTCATGATTATTCATGATGGTTTCCACTAGCCTGTGGTGTATGAGTGCATGAGAGACTATATGGACCCTTTAATTTATACTTTATATGCCAGGTGTTATTAAAAATGTGTGAAAACATTCATTGAAATTAATTCAAAAAGTCATGTTTTACAAATTTGATGGTGCCTTGCCTGTCTAATTGTATATTGTTTTGAAGATGTTGCTCACTCTTAAATCAGTCATTTCAAGTGGATTTTGTAGGTCAAGTGGAGAGATGAGAGAGATGAGTTTGTTTGTGTTGTATTAAAGCGGGATAATTATTCAGGACAGCATATATGCAATCAATTCCCCAGCAGTTCTCTTCCTAAGCCCAAAAAAACTCCTGTTTTTTGTTGATAGCAAACTGTTGGACAGATGATTCATTTATACTTAATTATTAATCAGAACTCTCACAGAAACCACTGCTGGGGTCAATTCTTTGTAATGAATGCCAAATTAAACATTTGATCTCCTTTTCAGCAGACCTCCATTGATTTTTACCATGAATAAATGTCTGAAAACAAGAACTGTTTTCTGTTAGTAGAGTTTGTGGCTGTTAAAAAAAAAGCACAAAGCTAACATAGTGTGCTATCAGTTTTCATTTATTCACCAACAAAGAGCAAGTGAGACGCATTTAACAAATATTAAAACAGCCATCAATGAAAGTAAAAAGGATCTGAACATCTGGAAATATAAACCTCAGCAATGACCTTGCTGAACATATGAAAGACCCACCAGTTTTTGAATTAATTTCAAGGCTAATAAATCTATAACCCTGAAAAAAATAATTCTGATACAACATTAAAGTTTATGATTGCACCATTAGAACATGAGCAACTGCCTCTGTAACCACCTTATCTTTTTTCATAATTTGGTATAAAAGATTCTAAACACAACTTTTGGCCATGAATGAATGCATCTTTGAATTTTAACAGTCTAAATTTGGTCAGAAATTTCTAGAAAGGGCTAGAACACATTTTGTGTTTCTTTCACTTCTTCAACAGTATCTGTTATAAGATTAAGTTAAAATACACAAATCATAAAATGTATGTACAATTGGCTGATTTTATCATATAAAAATAGAAGGCTCCTGCTTTTTTTAAGGCTCCTGCTACATTTCATTCAAACTCAATTCAAACTCAAATATTTAATGTGATTTTTTTTTGAGGGTTTTGTGGTCAAGAATCACAGCATATACAAAAACGTCTTTCCAAAATCAGCATCGGCTGTCCACCTGATCCATGGAAAACACCGTCCCCTCTAGAGTCAGTCCCATTTGGAACCCCTCCTATGCAAAACAAATGCAAAAAATAAACGAAACAGTGAGCTCAATATAAACACACAACAAGGTCAATGATGAAGCTAAATTAAGGTTTAGATAACACTATATAATAACTTTCATTATTAACATTACAACAAACATTATCATAATGCATAAGATTAGCAGTTTATGCACATTTAAGATGATCTTTAACATCTTAAAAACCGCAGTAAAGTCTGTTTTACATCACACATGTAAGCAGCACTGCAGTGTAACTCCAGTAGCATTTTTATTTTGTTTCCACTCAATAGTCTAAGAAAGCTGTTCTTCTGCATATGTGGTTGTGAAATGCTGACTTTCGTGAATGTAGCCGCAATACATTCAGCCAATAGGAATGAGTGCTCATTCTAACTGGATAGTGCATTTCAATGTTTTTTTTTTCTGCATGCACATTGCAAAAATAAGCTTAGGGCTGAAACTACTTGCAGCTACTGCTTATATGTGTGTGTAAAACAAGTTTAAGTTTCAATTAGTATGAAAAAACACTGAGATGGCATGCATACAATAACCAGCACCACACGGAATCTGCAGAACTTAACACTTGCCACTGACATAGTTCTTCAAAACCCTTTGCCTCTGATTATTTTACTTTCTCACAAATAAAGTTTTAGAAAGTGTAAAAAAAAAAAATGTTGGTCTAATATATTGTGACACAATAAAAACCAAAAAATAGATGACACAGGTCATGCTTGTAAATCAAACGTACATCTTGTAAAACCATATCAAAAACTAGAGGATACACTGTGAAGTGAATCATGAATGAACATGTACAAACCATCTCTGCCGCTGAGAGGTTGGGGGTGGCATTCAGGGTGAAAGGAGAGATGAAGATAATTGAATTATTCAGGATTACAGGGTTTACAGACACAGAAGTGCAAATGACACTTACAGAGTCGAATAATCTCATAACAAGTACGATGTCCTCAGAAATGGAAACTTCCATAATCCACTGGATTATTGAAATCGCAAATTAAAAACGGTCTATAATACAGTGGGGTGATGCTGCCAGCCAAATACTGCATCCTTTGATCTAATAACGTTGTCTGCCAATCATGTTGGCTGCTTATGCTGTTTATGTTTATGACACATTACTGACAGCATTTCTCTTTCCTGTATCAAGAATTCTGTCATAATCCTACTTCAAAGCATGTGAGCAACAGGTTCAAAATGATTTACACCATCGTTTTTAGCATTCACATTTGGAGACTTACAAATTGCACATTGCGTCAAAGACAAAATTAAAAATTTATGATACATACACAAGTACCATGGCACAGTTGTAATAAAGATTGTGCTTCAATCCTATAATGTTTAGTATTTGCATAGTACTACAAAAATTAAAAAGCTTTAACAGAATAAAAAAAGGGATGCATAATATATTAGTACCGTTATTATGTCAATATATTTTTTAATTATTTTATTAACACCCATTTATCTGTTACCTGCCATAACATTAAAACAATCATCATATTGAATGGAATTTCAATATTGTTGCATATCTAAATGAAAAATGAAAAAAGATGGTCACCTGCATCTCATCCAGTTTGGACTGGATGTCTGGGGTGAAGACAGCAGGTCCACAAATGAACGGATCAAATGGTTCTGCTCCAAACAGGTCTATATCTACAGAACAACCAGACAAACTAGTAAATCATCTGTCATTTAAGCAGACACTTTTATTAAATGTGCAATAGTTCATGATCACCCCTTGCATTTGAAAATGTTATGTATATACAAATCTAAATGAATATTTAATTAATGTATACAACAACAACAACAAAAAAATCTATCAGTCAAATTCACAACCGCATACTAAGAAATGTCTCCATTCAAAATCTATACTCTGGCTTCATTTGTTTTCAACTCAAATGGACCCTTTTATGGAGAAGCATATTACATTAGCAATTATGGATTTTGCCTGCAGGTGCTTGAAAATGTAACACGCTGATCTAAGTGAGGCAGCAGAAATAAAGAGCCCCCACCTCTGTCTTTTTTTGGAGGCAGGTAGGGAGATGCGATGCCATTACAGTTCAATCGTCTTGTTATTGGAGATTCGGGGGTAAATGGAATCATATCAAATATGTCAGTAGAGGGCCCTCTAGCTTGTATGCTTCCAGCCTAATAATGTGGATATAAGAATAAAATGTGTTAAAGGCGTCAAAACCAAGATCAGACTCCATCCGTGTGATAAGCAGTTAACTGTAAATTCAATGTATGCATTTTATCACAATGTTTTTCCTTTTTTAGTAAGAACAATGTTGAAACAGTGGTTCTCAAAAAGTGTGGAGACTCCCTTAGCTATTAAATCGTTTAACTTTCACAATTTTAAATTTACCACATTGATGACAGATGCCAGTAACGAATGAGGTTTGTGTTAGTTTCTTCTTCTCTTAAAGGGATAGTACACCAATCCTCATTTACTCACCCTCATGTTGTTCCAAACCTGTGTGAGCTTCTTTCTTCTGCTGAGCACAAAATAATATATATTTTTAAGAATGTTGGTAAGCAAACAGTTGCTGGTAGCCAATAACTTTCATAGTATGGAAAACAAAATGCTATGCAAGTCAGTGGCTGCCATCAACTGTTTGATTACTAACATTTTCAGAATATCTTTTGTGTTTGACAGAAGAAAGAAACTCATACAGGTTTGGAACAAGTGGAGTTTGAGTAAACTGAGTAAACTTTCATTTTTGGGTGAACTATCCCTTTATTGCAGTTATGTAAACAAACAACATTATCCCACAAGTGCCAGAATCAAATGGATGAGGAAATAATTTTGACTTCAATTATGATCGGTTATCAAATGAACTTGGAACAGAGACTTAGAGTAATGCACACAAATCATATGAACTACTTTTACTTTAATTTTATGTGCTTTTAGGAGCTTGATAGTTACAATCACCATCTTGTGTTTCACAAATAAAAACACTGGGTTTGGAGAATATGAAGGTGAGTTGAGGGGAGAAGAATTTTTTAAATTATTATATTAGCTCAACTGTTCCTTATATATTGCACCTGTAAAGCAGTATTACTTATCTACTTTATACATATTTTTTATGCTTTGCAACACAGAAGTCAACAGTAAAATAACAGAATAATGTAGGCCTACATATAAAAATTTACATACAAACTATTTTTTGTCATTCAAAACTATTTTTTCATTAGAAACATAAAACCTTCAAAACTTCTAACATTATAAGAAGTTTCTGTAGTTGTAGCTTAATGTTTTTGTTTAATTTTAAGCATTAATTAAATTTATAAATGTACATTTTTATTACATTTATTTATTACAATATTTCATTATTTTAATTTTGAGATTTTTTTAATGTTTAATATTGAATATGGGATGGGGCTGCCAAAGTTTTTGACTATCAAAAGGTGTCACCAAAAAAATTGAGAACCACTGGGTAGACAATAGTTCACCAAAGGTTTGTTCTGAACAGAGCTATCATATTGTTTCAGAAGACTAAATAATATATTACATGAATAATATGAACCACTTTTATGGTATCTTTATGGTGATTTTTTGTTTTCATTTACTGTCATAGTATGGAAAAGTACAGTTCGGACATTCTGCAAAATAACTCCTTTTGTGTTTCATGGAAGAAAACGGCCATTCAAGTTTGGAAACACATCAAAGAATTTACATTTTGGGGTGAACTATCCCTTGTTTGAAGTATGAAAATTTGCATTTAAATCACATGCAAAGTGCACTGTGTTATTTTTTGTGTACGAGACATTTACACGAGGTCGTGGCACGATGTAACCACTTGTGGGCTGTGAGTGGGTGGGCTTAGCAGGAGGTGGGGTGAGCAAGCTTGCTGATTGGCTGGAATCGGGTGAGCTGACAGGCGTTAGAGTGACAGAGGAGATCTCTAGGCTGGACAGTGATGTGACATCATCACCACACCAGGACAAGGCAGACGGCTTCTGCAAAATGTACGGCTCATTAGAGACATTAACATGCGGGTGCTGGAAAAGGGCACTGGGGGTTGGGGAGAGAGACAGAGAGAGAGAGAGAGAGATAGAGATAGATTGGAATGGAGAAAAAGGGGAAAACAAATGGCGGGGTAGATAGAAGAGAAAAACAAACACATTTTGATGAACTGAAAGAGAGCAGAATCATTGAGATTGGCAGGAAAGAGCAGCATTCGACTGGAATGATAAGCAAGTCTCATTTCCTACTGAACGTACTGGCGAGCAGCGAGAATCCATCAGCTGATCTTCCAGCTCCTTAAGCTTCTTCTTCAGTTTAGAGTTCTCCATCTCCAAATCCTGAATCTTCAATTAACATAAGCACATTGCACAAAAAGATTCACATTTTCATTTGTCAATCACAAGAAAACATTTTGCATAAGTCTTCGGGATATAGGACGCCCCCGCAGCCTGCTCACGGGATTATGAGCCAGTGAAATTCTGGTTACATTTGCCTATCTATACTCGTATTTACACTTCAAAGAAGCTGAGTTTTAAGTGCCATACAGTATAAATTATGAAAAGGAGCATTTATGCAGACATTGTAATGCGGCGTACAGTAAATGTATTTACACTGGAATCAGAATTGGGGGAGAGCTAAATCTCTGATTCTTCTGCACAGCTGTCAAAAAGATTGAAAGCTGCAAAATTCCCATTATGTTTCATTTAAGATGATCAACTTTGAGATATTTATCCTAAAAAAAAGTTATAATTGTTGGTATGGGTCTGTTGCACGTTCATATTTTCAGCATTTACTAATGCCATGTGGATTCACAGATTGACATTAGCAAAGTTTGTAGTACACAAGACTCAAACTTGTTAGATGAAAGCTATTTATTGACAACAACCCAAATCATAAGTTTCTTCCCCCTTTCTAAACCCTTGTGTGCACCAGTCTACAAAAAGTTTGCTCCCCATATCTCCCCAAGCACTGTCACATCCATATTTTCCACAATTTTCTTATTTTTCCCCCCTTTCTATACAAATAATTTAAAAACAACCGCAAGCTTTCCTCCATGTTGTTGTTTGTTGACAAGTTTCCAAGAATCAACTCTCAAACTGATGGGTGTTTCTTCAACTTCAGGCACTTTTATGTCTCAGGGGTTGATTTTTATAAAAACTAACAGCTTTTAACTTGAAGATGATATTAAAACAGCCTTGGAAAGTTTTTTATGGCTTTCATCATTACTTTTGCCACTTTAATAACTTTTATGTATATATTTTATCATTTTACCCTGATCCCAGACCCACATTCAGTCTTAAACTATTAAAATCTCTAATAAAAATGGGAAATATTTTAAAAGTTAAATACACACTAACAATTTCTGTATTTATTGTTTGAAAATCCCATGAAAAATACCCACAATTGTAAACACACAAAAATATTGCCTCTAATGAAGTGTACTTGGTTACCAGAGACAGCATGCATGAGATTAAATAATATTTGAAGAAAACACAAAATCAAAGTAAATATCAAGAATATTTTTTACTATAAATTAGTCAAATTATGCAAAAATCTTGAAAATATATAACTGTGTATTTAGGATACATACTGCATAATACTAGCTGTGAAAATAGCCTTAGCAATATAAAAATGTATTTTCCACCACCATCATTTCCATCGTAGAATGCCGCTAAACACAAAATAAAATTGAGATGGGAATTTTCATTGCATTCAGAAATAAATCAGAATTCTCTATACTGCTAGACACTGATATTGGCCAAATTAAATAAATAGTGAAAAGTATGTTTAGTGTGGGTTAAAAAAAGCTATTTTCTAAAATTCCACAGGGCCAAAAGTGCCCATAGTTGAAGAATCCCCCTGGTATGAGAGTGTTTGAGTGAATGTATTCTGGGCTCATATCTACATCTCGATTGTGTGAGCAGTATTCCAAGAACATAATCTTACTCGTTTCTGAAGGTTTCCAATCTGTTTTCTCGTCTCTACATCTTTTCCACCAGACTCTAGGAACTTTTTGTAGGCGAGATCAAAGGCTTGTCCAATAGCAAGAGTGATCTCCTCTGCCTGGGTGAGATTTGCACACACTGCAATCATTAAGCAAACCAGGTTTCTTGTGTATGTAACTTTTGTTAGATATTACAGGCTTATTTACTTACACATTTTTCACTGTCAAACACGTAACACAGGTGTTTCTTCGTCTCGGGTTCTGTGCAGATAAATGTGAAGATTCTTTTATCTGTTTTGTCGTCTGCACAGAAGGACATTCTGTGAAGTTGGCAGTTATGCTGCATCTCCTGGAACAGGAAGGAGAGTTGAACTGAGATGAAAAGCTCACTGGTATGACTGACCTATTTTGTGTCAAAAAGCAACAAATCGAAAACAGCCTAGAGGAAAATTTTATTGCTCAGAGGTTTATATTTATAAGTGTCTCGGGAGAACTAACTGTGTTCTCATTTATGTTTCAACAATTAGGTTTATTAACTTTTTTCCGATGTTTCTCCAGAATTAACAGGAAATAATCAATACAATTTTTGACATGAGCCTTTACGTGCATTTTACATGGATATGAGTTGCTTATTTATATTGTTTTAAAAAGTGGTAGGGATGGGGGAGCGAGAATTGTTATGAACTCATTACATAGAGACTTGAGGCCACAATAAATCTTGCTGACCGATTCATTTAATGCACTCTAAAATAACATGCAGTTTTAAAGGAATGGTTCACCCAAAAATGAAAATGTGATGAAAATATACTCACCCTCAGGCTATCCAAGATGTAGATGTGTTTGTTTCTTCATCATAACAGATTTGGAGAAATTTACCATCACATGATTTTCTCACCAATGGACCCTCTGCAGTGAATGGGTGCCGTCAAAATGAGAGTCCAAACAGCTGATAAACACATCACAATAATCCACAAGTAATCCACACGACTCCAGTCCATCAATTAAAATCTCGTTAAGTGTAAAACCATGTTTGTAATAAACAAATTTATCATTTAAGGCATTTTTACGTTGAAACATTTTACAATTGAAAACAAGTGTAAACAAATATGTTGATTTTGATGTGAGAGGACAAGAAGGGATGGACTTTTTCATTGGTTATTCATTGTTATTATTGATCACAGACTCATATTTTGTCCATAAGTGACAATTTAAAGTTAAAACATCTTGATGATGGATTTATTACAAACAAGCAGCTTTTCACTTCATAAGATGTTTGATGGACTACAGCCATGTGGATTACTTGTAGATTATTGTGATGTTTTTATCAGCTGTTTGGACTCTCATTCTGACGGGACCCATTCACTGCAGAGGACTTTCAAGTCATATAATGATCAATTTCTCCAAATCTGTTCCGATGAACAGATTGATGAAAAACAAATCATCTACATATTGGATAGCCTGAGGGCAAGTACATTCTCAGCAAATTTTCATTTCTGGGTAAACTATTACTTTAATAAAACAAAACTGCAGATGGTTGTCAGTGTATGTACAGGTGCATCTCAATAAATTAGAATGTCGTGAAAAAGTTCATTTATTTCAGTAATTCAACTCAAATTGTGAAACTCGTGTATTAAATTCAATGCACACAGACTGAAGTAGTTTAAGTCTTTGGTTCTTGTAATTGTGATGATTTTGGCTCACTTTTAACAAAAACCCAACAATTCACTATCTCAACAAATTAGAATATGGTGACATGCCAATCAGCTAATCAACTCAAAACACCTGCAAAGGTTTCCTGAGCCTTCAAAATGGTCTCTCAGTTTGGTTCACTAGGCTACACAATAATGGGGAAGACTGCTGATCTGACAGTTGTCTAGAAGACAATCATTGACACCCTTCACAAGGAGGGTAAGCCACAAACATTCATTGCCAAAGAAGCTGGCTGTTCACAGAGTGCTGTATCCAAGCATGTTAACAGAAAGTTGA
Organism: Spinibarbus caldwelli; assembly: GCA_039654775.1. Lineage (NCBI taxonomy): Eukaryota > Metazoa > Chordata > Actinopteri > Cypriniformes > Cyprinidae > Spinibarbus > Spinibarbus caldwelli. The sequence goes on from CM077237.1 coordinate 7,843,486, forward strand.
GTGGAAGGAAAAAGTGTGGAAGAAAAAAAAGCACAATCAACCGAGAGAACCGCAGCCTTATGAGGATTGTTAAACAAAATCGATTCAAGAATTTGGGTGAACTTCACAAGGAATGGACTGAGGCTGGGGTCAAGGCATCAAGAGCCAACACACACAGACGTGTCAAGGAATTTGGCTACAGTTGTCGTATTCCTCTTGTTAAGCCACTCCTGAACCACAGACAACGTCAGAGGTGTCTTACCTGGGCTAAGGAGAAGAAGAACTGGACTGTTGCCCAGTGCTCCAAAGTCCTCTTTTCAGATGAGAGCAAGTTTTGTATTTTATTTGGAAACCAAGGTCCTAGAGTCTGGAGGAAGGGTGGAGAAGCTCATAGCCCAAGTTGCTTGAAGTCCCGTGTTAAGTTTCCACAGTCTGTGATGATTTGGGGTGCAATGTCATCTGCTGGTGTTGGTCCATTGTGTTTTTTGAAAACCAAAGTCACTGCACCCGTTTACCAAGAAATTTTGGAGCACTTCATCCTTCCTTCTGCTGACCAGCTTTTTAAAGATGCTGATTTCATTTTCCAGCTGGATTTGGCACCTGCCCACACTGCCAAAAGCACCAAAAGTTGGTTAAATGACCATGGTGTTGGTGTGCTCGACTGGCCAGCAAACTCACCAGACCTGAACCCCATAGAGAATCTATGGGGTATTGTCAAGAGGAAAATGAAAAACAAGAGACCAAAAAATGCAGATTAGCTGAAGGCCACTGTCAAAGAATCCTGGGCTTCCATACCACCTCAGCAGTGCCACAAACTGATCACCTCCATGCCACGCCGAATTGAGGCAGTAATTAAAGCAAAAGTAGCCCCTACCAATTATTGAGTACATATACAGTAAATGAACATACTTTCCAGAAGGCCAACAATTCACTAAAAATTTTTTTTTTTTTGTTTTTTTTTGGTCTTATGAAGTATTCTAATATGTTGAGATAGTGAATTGGTGGGTTTTTGTTAAATGTGAGCCAAAATCATCACAATTAAAAGAACCAAAGACTTAAACTACTTCAGTCTGTGTGCATTGAATTTATTTAATACACGAGTTTCACAATTTGATTTGAATTACTTAAATAAATAACTTTTCCACGACATTCTAATTTATTGAGATGCACCTGTATATCAAAAGCAGGGAAACATACATTTTCTTTTGTGATTTCACAGAAATGAAAAACAGTAGACTGGAGCATTTGTCTGTGTGTAGTTCTGTGCACAAGAACATTGCGTTGTTGCCTTCAGCCACTGATAACAGCCTCAACAATCTTTCATCAAAACATTCAAAATAACACTTTCCAGCTCCGGACTGCCACCCATTATAAGCACACAAAGAAAATGAAAGCCCTTTTTGACAACTGTAGATGCTGATTTGAGCAGTTTCAAGATCTTAAGGGAATATATTGTATCACTCAGCACTGTCAATGAAGCTTATGACTTTATTAACTGGTTACAGTATTCATAGTGGCCTAGTAAATTTATTTCCACTTGGATATAAGTGTGATCCCTCATCTATAAAATTAATTTAATTTGCGTGAAATACTTTATTTTAAATATCCAGAAATCACATTATTTTAATATAGAGCCCCAAAATAAACATCCAATAAAAAGAAGCTTTGACATGGACAAACACAGTGTTCAAATTTAGTTAAAAATGAGGTTAATGAATTGTAAATTTATTATTGAACTGTAAATGATGATTGATACAGTATATTGATAGAAAAATGTTTTTTTCACAGCTGATGTGATTCATGCATTCGTTCTGCATGTCCTCTCACTCATTCCAACTGACAAGCATTACTGCACAACACTGAAGTCTAAGGAGGGATACTGCAATGAAATTTCAAACACAATTGTAAATTCACTTAGTGTTTGAAATTTCCCCATCTTTCCCCTTTGAGCATTACATGCCCAGAAGCAATCCCGATGCCCAGAAGTGATTGCCCTTGGTTATTACTGATTTCCCGTGAATGTGCAGATACTGTGATTCTATCTACAACAGCATCTCACGTTACACATGACAGCAAAAATGATTTCTCATGTGAGAAGATTCTGCTATTACACAACCTGTCACTTTAGTAATGGAAAATAGGCATTTTGTCTTTTGTTTTGTATTCTTAAGTTAGAGATGTATCTTAGACACTTATCCAAAAGTCAGTTTGTTTCCCACAATATATTTAATAGTTATTAAACAAAGGCTAAATTATAATTAATATTACAAAAAGTTAAATGTTTTTGGAAGAAAGATCGGAGAGATCTCATTTATGATTTAACCAACTACTGTTCACAAACATTGGCTCTCTTTTCAGATCCTGACAGAGCTATTTTGTTTTGAACAAACAGATCTAATTGCATTTATCAAGTGCTAACTGGTTACTTTAGCTGCTGAATTAGTTAATTTATTTTAGTATTGGAATGAAATAATTCTGTCAGTTGTGCTAACGGTACTTAATTGGCATGGCATTAAACAGTAAATGTTTGAAAGATAAGATAGCACATTTAATTTTCTGCTAAATTGCATTTCATTGTTCTGTCAGAGCAGGTGTGAGGATAATAGTGGGGTAGTTCATGGGGCTGAATAAATTACTGTGACTTTTCAAGTCTAAATTAGGGTTGCCATGCATGAAATCACATCAGCTATATCTTTATTCATAAAGCACTTCCTGTGACTGAGATGATTTTTTTATTTAAGAAAACCTACCTTGGTTTTAGGGTCCAAAATCTTCACACCATATATAGAGATCTGAAGCTCCACTTTTGGAGTTTTCTGCCCCTCTGACTTCTTGATGTGCCTTTGAAACTAAGGAAGCAAAAGTGATTCAGCACATGCTGGGCAAATACATACTATCAAGGGAAAAGCAGACAGAGCCAGAGGTGTTCACCATTTTTTAAAGGCTGCTGGAGAGCAGTACAGCATCAGGTGAAATGAGGTGCTCAAACACGTCTCTAGAGCAACGCACTGACCTGCAGAAAGTCCATGCTGGACATAAATTGGACGAAAGAAATTTCACCCAGGAAAAGGACATTTTTATTGTGCCCTTAATCTGTCCCCTAAAAATTCCACCATGAATGAGTCACAGCTTTATTTCAGTCTCATAAACAGTTTTAGTTATAAGCAGAGTCCTGTGTATTGACTGTTTGGTTCAGTTATTAAATAACAACACAGATGTTTCAAAATGATATTTATGTTTTCTAAAGGAAATGTGAGTTTGCCAATATCGCACTACAAAGTGGTTCATCAGCCAAAAAGACCCACCTAAAAATCTCTACGATTTAGGTGCATCCTAAATCGTGTACTTATGCACTGTTCTATTCCATTTTGTAGTATAAATAGTGCGATTAGTGTAGTCCCTCTGAAAAAGTGCACTTTAAATACCCAGATAATGCACTTAATTAAAAGTGTGGAATACTGGACACTTTATGCACTCAACTACACAATTAATACACTAAATGGATGAGTACATAGTGCATAGTGCGTAATTTGAGATGCAACTTATGATATTACTGTTCCTGAATATGACATAGGTCCCTGAATTAATTTAAGTCTATGGAATTTTTTTCATTGTTCACTAGGTGAAAATCATAATCAGATCAACAGAAAAATAATAGGATGCCAACTCTAAACTGGTTAGTGTAGTATTAAGAATATTAATATCACCAACAATATTAATGATGATTGAAGACAAATGATTATGTAAAATATATCAATAAAATACAGAATATTAATTTATAATAAAAAGATATGAATAAATTATGAATCACTATTCAGTTATTAATAATTTCTTTTTTTTTATCAATTTACTAATGATATAAATTGTTGTTTTACCTACCAGCTTTGCCTTGTGTTATCTGGCACTCACATAAAATTGAAATGCAGCTTGAGCCCGTTATATGAACTTTGGAAGTAAACTTGGCCTTTTAAAATGTCTGTATATTTACATTTAATTATCACAGCTGTTTCTGCCCCATAAACAGGCGAGAAAAACCGTGAGCATGTTTTATAGCCCATAAATGTTCAGAATAGTGGAGTGCACTACCTTCAGCTTCCTGACGGCCACACGGACCATGTCTGTCCCTTTGGGCTGCTCCACCTCTGTGATTCCCAAGAACTACATGAAAACATAGTAGACACAAACCTTAAATAAAACATTAGTTAAGTAATATATCAATATAATGTATTTTGTATGTAATGGTGACTGGGCTGATAAGCATAGGTATGTGTATCATTTTGTAGTGGCTGCTGGTGATAAAAACTGATGAAGGTCAGAGAAGGGGAGTTCAGTGAGCTCTCATAACACTCACTCCACACACACACACACACACGCACACACACACACACACACACACACACACACACGCACACACACACACTCTCAAGTGCATTTAGTACAACTTTAAACATCACTTCATCCATCATAGCAACAGCTTCAGTGAAGCAGGCTATCTCTCACACACTTATGCACACACATCTCACATCCCAAAATCAAAGAAATGGTGTACACAGTGGTACGCAGAGTGCATTTGCTGTTCAGGACAGCCCACAGGGTGTCTGAGCATGTGTATATGTCCCCCCACTGCGTAGTAAATATAGTAGAAGCAGAGAGAACCACAGGAAATTTTAAGAAATGTCTCAAACTCTACCTTTGCATTATACACAACATGACTTCTCACCAAGGCTTCAGGTGTGTGCATGCTGGGTTTATCTGGATCAAAAAAGAGAGAAAAAGAAAAAGAATTTAGGTGTAATGGCAGATGACTGACATTTTCCATCAATCAATCAATCAATCAATCAATCTGAGCTTGGGATTCTTCTAAATTAAAATTGCCTGAACATGTCACAATTTAATGCAGGCTTTGTATTTATATTTAATAGTATTTAACATGCTCCATGTGATTAAAAAGTCAGTGTCTGTGTATCTTTTCTGCGCCGTATTGCTGTGCAAAGATGGCCTTAGTCATTGAATGTTTCATTTGTTAGTTTTTTTTGTGGTTGTCCCGAACTTTTTAATACACCACAGAGGCACCATAACTGTAGTTACAAAGGAATCACAATCACTGGAAATTTTAAAGTTTATTATTGATTCTCCTGCATCTTTACCTCAGAGACCCCTTAAAAACTTTCAACATCAACATAGGCCTTTTCCTCCCCCAATTTAAGTGTGTTAAACATTAAACAGTAACCCCACCAAACAGTAAGCCACCTTTCTACACATTTTTGAGCAAGGTGTATAATGTGAGGAAAATAACACTGTTATGCAGTGCTTGAGATCACAGTAATGCATGCCATGAATAAATTAAACTGATTACTCTTGATTTCATTTATGCTGCTGTTGTTGCATTTGTTGTCACTTTCAATTACTTTTCATGTGGTGATTAATCAGATCTCATCTTTATATAAATGTGTTCTTGTTTGTCACTGTTGTTGTGGTTGGTGTGTTAAATGTTGAGATCCATGTGCATCTCGTTTAATTAGACCAGGGGTTTTTAAACTGTTCAGGGAGTTCAGCGGCTGCAAGGGCGCACTAGGGTGTCCACAGAAAAGGTTAGAAAAAATTGTTTTATTACATAAATTATTACATAATAATAAATGAAAGTTAAAAAGTACAATTTACCTTTTTCTAAACACTGGTCAGAAATCATTAGGTAATTTGGGTGTAACAGTACACGTTTTGTTTGAGTTTTATATTAAGCTCTTCAAACTACTGTAACTCATAAGCCTACAGTATAAAGCGTATTGCCCTCTTGTCAGAAGCATTTGCTGTTTAATGCCTTTCAGACTTGATTACCTCAGCACATAACTTTTATGGTTTATTTTTATATTCTTGTCTGTAAATGTTGCATAGAGGCTCATCCTGACAGAAAGCAATTTTCTTTAAAACTTCACAGACTTCAGTGAAGGAGTACTGGTGTGCAAATGCACATCAAAAAATGGTAGCATAATAAAATGGGAGTGCAATAATTGTGACTAAAATATACATTTTGTTGAAATATTTTGCATCTAAAAATGGAAGCACATCAAACATTTTTTTTTTCTCATTTACAACAGCACCATAAACTGCAATATGAACAGTGTGTTGTTTAATTAAAGGGAATCTTTATATTTGGGAGTCAGTGTCATGAAAAAGTCTAAAAATTCTTGGTTAAAATGTATTGTGACTTGTGGAAGCTAAATTGGACCAGAAAATGCAATAATGTGAGTTGCTATAGTTTTGTCATGTTTTGCTGTCACATGTCCTCAGAATTTGTAAGCTGCTTATTTATTACAGATTCCTCGAGGGGCCCTCTTGGCACTTGGGGGACCTCTGCGAATGCTTATACTACTTTCAGGGTGGGACGACCCTGATCAGACAGCAGCATTTTTTTCCTATGGGCTGACTGACATGCCGTGCTTTATATGCCGTGTAGGTGTTGATGAAGAGCTCCTCATTGTTCGTTTTTTTTCTCCTTTGAGCTGGAGGTGAAATTGTGGGTTGATGAATTGGCAAAAGGAGACCTCTATGGTCAGAGCACGCTGCTGTGATGTAGACCTGACTCAGCAGAGCACGGCTTTAAAAAAATTAAGAGAAACTGAAAAAACAGTGGGAGAATAAGAGAGGGAGACAGAATGAAAGATTAAGGGATGGGAGACCAAGAGAGGCAGGGAGTAAGAGAGATGGCCCTTAGAGTATAAGAACTGCGATGCCGACAAAAACCAATAATATAATGAAGCTGACAAGCCGTCCAATACTGTGCCAAAGAGGAGACAGCTCTCTCACTGTTTATTTGACACCTTTATAACACAGGCTTTTCAACATTCATGGCCACACAAGTGTACACACACATACACACACTCACACTTTAATCAGCTGAACTCTCGTACTGCACACCAATTAATGCTTGACAGAGAGGATGAGTGCTCAGATATTCCCTGCTGCAGTGTCATTAGGACACTGGGAAAAACTCAATGGCTTATAGTTTGGGTGGCACAAATGTCTTCAAACGAAACTAAATATGAACAGTTTCTCAAGAAAATCTCAGTGCTTGTCTGTGCAAAACTTACTAGCACATTTGACACTTTTTCCATTATCAGGGTAGGAAATAGTAAGGAATTAAACTATTTTAGTTCTCATTCATGACAGTTCCAATTCTTTAGGTTCCATTAACAATTTTTGTTGTACTTTTAATAGAGAAATATTTGAAGAAAAATAAAAACCCAAAAAGTGAATTTAATTATACTGCCCTGAGTAGAGTGCTGCCAGGGCAAATATAACAAATTAGAATACAATTTAATACAGTTTTTTCAAAAGGTACGTTTACAAAAGCTTCTCAAAACTTTTCTATTTTAAAGACTATTAGAGGCACCCTAAATGCAATCAAATAACTGTCCGTAACTATATTAAATAAAAAATACTAAATTACAATAAAAATGTAATATTTAATTCATTTATTTGTTTTTTCATTCATTCAACAAGAAATCAGTCTACACTGGTCACTCTGTATGTTTTAGATTGATTAAAAAACTGGCTTAAATTCAGTTGTTTAAAAAGATTTCAATTTAATTTGGCAATCAGACTACACTGGTCGTGCTTTATATTTCACACTGAGCATAGAGGTGTTGCTTAGTAGGAGCTCCATGTAGCACGCTAAAATCATTAAATGGGTCATGAACTGAGAAATCAATATTCCCTTGATCTTTTGATATATAAGAGGTCATTGTGCTATAAAAATATTTTGTAAGTTTCAGAACTTAAAGCTTTCTCGTTAGTCTAATCTATGTTGTTATATTGAAGCCAGTCTGCTAAAAGGACAGGTTTTGGAATGTGCCACTTTATGAAGTAATAGTGCACTGCCTCCACAAAAAAGAAGATCAATGCCTGCTTCTACATCGCTGCCTGTTTAGCCCCGCCCACCGATTTGCACACATAGTAGGTAAATGACAAGAGCGGCAAATGCAGTTCTATGCAGAAACCAGATCATTACAGATCATTTGATATGCACTGAGTATTTATGCGTTTTTAACTTAAATCACAGCAGCGTCCATCTATGAGGAATATACACACAACTGTTAGCCAATCATAGCAGTGGGCGTTTACTTCCAAGTCTACAATTCGCCACCCCCATTCAAACAGAGCATTCTGATAAGTGGGGTCAAAACAAGACAGAAAATAGCCTATTACTTCTAAATTATGTTTTTTGATGTAAAAATCTTGATAACATTATAAGTGTACCTCAGAGAACAGTATAAAATAGAAAACCGAGGCAGTTCATGACCCCTTTAATAGAACTGAAGCTCATGAAAATCATTTAGTTCCAGCATTTAAAAAAGAAAAAAGTTCTTGGATCTCCAAAATTATGTGCCAGCAGGTGACCTCAGGGCCCTCTATAGCAAAAGATATAACCAGGGACCCCATAGTGTCAGAACACTCTGACTATTGGACTTTAACCAGGCGCAAAAACCACTGTACAGCAAAAAACTACAGTACAACTTTTGTACTTAAAAACTATTAGGAAAACACTCCAAGTTCCGAAAATATGAGTCTCTATTTTAGAGAAAACTGCTGAGGCATGCGACCTCCAAAATTAATAACAGCAATCTACTAGGTCACTGCAATATTTATAAATACTAATGCAAGTGAGTGAAACCACAACAGTGCAATTAACAGATTTATGTAGCTCATTGGTCTTTGAACTCAAAAATAATAAACGTGGTGCAAAGGAGACAGGTCCATTTTTAGCTTTACCTTTTGCTTTTCCCTGTACCTCGCTGAGTTATGAAAAGGTTACTGCACCGCAGGACATCTCTGTCCAGAGCTCAGGTCTAAAGGTCATTTTGTTATGCTCCCACCGATTAGCTGTCAGTTCAAACACAAATAATCATAAAGGGTAAGCATTCAAAATAACTTGTGAAATGCAAGAGCACGGATGAGGTCGCTTAACGCGCATTAAATTAGATGTTAAAATACAATCTGTTGCCAAAGTTATTACCCCGCCAGGCTTATTTATCTTGTGAACATTATTTTAAATGCGACCTTTTGCTAAAGAATAGCAAAACTCTGCTTTTTCACCTAAATAAATGTCATCCTTATAGTGGGAAAAACAGCATGCTCTACAAAGCTAATTTCTAATGGTCAGTCAGGTCTGATTTGAGAGTTTTAGAAGGTTTTTGGTTAGTCAGGCAGATTTAAACCAGTTTAAACCAGCTAACAGGACTTAAAAAATCCCAGATAAGTTTAAGTTGTTACAATATAAATACTGATTTACATTAATTTACATAGGAAGCTTGCATACAAAATATTTTTAATAATTAAACCAAATATATATTTTATTTTGGACATTTTAAGCACAGATTTCCTAATTCAATTCTCATTCAGAAACTCCTGATTCAATTCAGTTCTGATTTGAATATACAGGTGCATCTCAACAAATTAGAATGTCGTGGAAAAGTTCATTTATTTCAGTAATTCAACTCAAATTGTGAAACTCGTGTATTAAATAAATTCAATGCACACAGACTGAAGTAGTTTAAGTCTTTGGTTCTTTTAATTGTGATGATTTTGGCTCACATTTAACAAAAACCCACCAATTCACTATCTCAACAAATTAGAATACTTCATAAGACCAATAAAAAAAAAAAAAAAAAAATTTTTAGTGAATTGTTGGCCTTCTGGAAAGTATGTTCATTTACTGTATATGTACTCAATACTTGGTAGGGGCTCCTTTTGCTTTAATTACTGCCTCAATTCAGTGTGGCATGGAGGTGATCAGTTTGTGGCACTGCTGAGGTGGTATGGAAGCCCGGGTTTCTTTGACAGTGGCCTTCAGCTCATCTGCATTTTTCATTTTCCTCTTGACAATACCCCATAGATTCCCAGGTCTGGTGAGTTTGCTGGCCAGTTAAGCACACCAACACCATGGTCATTTAACCAACTTTTGGTGCTTTTGGCAGTGTGGGCAGGTGCCAAATCCTGCTGGAAAATGAAATCAGCATCTTTAAAAAGCTGGTCGGCAGAAGGAAGCATGAAGTGCTCCAGAATTTCTTGGTAAACGGGTGCAGTGACTTTGGTTTTCAAAAAACACAATGGACCAACACCAGCAGATGACATTGCACCCCAAATCATCACAGACTGTGTAAACTTAACACTGGACTTCAAGCAACTTGGGTTATGAGCTTCTCCACCCTTCCTCCAGACTCTAGGACCTTGGTTTCCAAATGAAATACAAAATTTGCTCTCATCTGAAAAGAGGACTTTGGAGCACTGGGCAACAGTCCAGTTCTTCTTCTCCTTAGCCCAGGTAAGACGCCTCTGACGTTGTCTGTGGTTCAGGAGTGGCTTAACAAGAGGAATACGACAACTGTAGCCAAATTCCTTGACACGTCTGTGTGTGGTGGCTCTTGATGCCTTGACCCCAGCCTCAGTCCATTCCTTGTGAAGTTCACCCAAATTCTTGAATCGATTTTGCTTGACAATCCTCATAAGGCTGCGGTTCTCTCGGTTGGTTGCTTGGATATAACACTCTGTGAACAGCCAGCTTCTTCGGCAATGAATGTTTGTGGCTTACCCTCCTTGTGAAGGGTGTCAATGATTGTCTTTTGGACAACTGTCAGATCAGCAGTCTTCCCCATGACTGTGTAGCCTAGTGAACCAAACTGAGAGACCATTTTGAAGGCTCAGGAAACCTTTGCAGGTGTTTTGAGTTGATTAGCTGATTGGCATGTCACCATATTCTAATTTGTTGAGATTGTTGGGAGTTGAGAGTGAATTGTTGGGTTTTTGTTAAATGTGAGCCAAAATCATCACAATTAAAAGAACCAAAGACTTAAACTACTTCAGTCTGTGTACATTGAATTTATTTAATACATGAGTTTCACAATTTGAGTTGAATTACTGAAATAAATTAACTTTTCCACGACATTCTAATTTATTGAGATGCACCTATATTTCAGAATATATAATGTCACCAATGTTTCAATTACAAAATCACCTAAGAATGCACTGTAGCACATTCTGGGTTCATTTTTACAATGGTTTTAGAATTGCAACTCCACGTTTTGTTCTATGAGTCAAAACATAGCTTTTCGACTGAACTGCAGTACATTTTTTTTTAATGTAAACATGGATTAATTCTTTAACAGTTCCAGATTATTTATGTAATGCAGAAGCATGAATCATTCAAACTCATACAGTATTTCTAATTATGCTTAAAATCTTTAATATTCCTTTTGAACCTTTGTGATTAACACTGTGCATTCAGCAGAACTGTTTACACACAGTAAATTGTCCCTCAGTGACTATAAAGGTCAATGAATGTGAGGTCTCACATAATTTCTAGTTCGTTAAGCAGCATTATCATCTTCTGAAAAAGAGAATCGTGTGCAGGAGAGTCTGTTTGAACTTAATGATAATTTCAGGCAACGAGCGAATCCCAGTTAAGAGCTATGAAATATTCAAAGCAACCTACTGCTGCAGTGTCTGTGGCTGGAGATAAACTCGCCAAACGTGGGCTGTGACCACACCAGCAAGTCCAGAGGCTCCTCTGTCACCGCCATTAATAAAACATTAGCCTAGAAGGCACACTTTCTGTGGGAGGTAGGCTCACCTGTGTCACCTACGAATCCAGGTCCGTCCGCGGTGTTCAAATTAGGTAAAGTGCGTGTGTAGGGGAGGTTTGGAATTGGGAACGAAGAGCAGCAATGAGTGCCAGAAATGAAGCTTTGAAAACCTGATGTTTGGGGGTGAAACTTAAGTGTGTGTCCCATTTTAGCAAGTTTTAATGCAGGCCTGGAAGTCATTTCCCAAAGAAAATGTGTTGAAACTAAATTCTCTGAGGTTCTTCTAGGTGAAGTAGTTGTTTTTACCGGGAGCTAAAACCTTTAGGAGCTGTGTCCCATACGGTGCAGCTAAAAAAAATGTAATTACCTATCAAATGCAAAAACATTTAGCCAACATGTTCTTCTAAGACTTTGGTTTCAGGTAAATTTAAAGTAACTGAGTTCTGTCACTCAGAACAAGTTTTCTATCAACAGTCTGTACAATCAGCCTGCACAAATGAACATTCGTCTTCATCTGTCAGTCAGGCTTGTTGGCATACTGGCAGCTGACATTGTAGGAACATCAACTCTATTCCCTTACCCTTTCTCCTGTTAAATGCCCTGTTCATTCTGCAGAGTCTGAGAAGTGCTTCTAAGGTGAGGACGGACTCCAGCGAGAAGCCACCTGAAGAAACAGCACAGAGAAACAGAATGATTGTGCTGAAGTGTTGTTAATCTCATCAATGAAATGTTCGTTAACAAATGCTTTATGTATACTTACTGATCATATACACACTGCCGTTCAAAAGTTTGGGCTCACTAAGTTTTTTGATGTTTTTTAAAGAAGTAAAGAAGTTTCTTATGCTCATCAAGGCTATATCTATTTAATCAAAAATACAGAAAGAAATGTAATTTTGTGAAATATTATTGCAATTTCAAATAACAGTTTTCTATTTTAATATACTTTAAAATATAATTTATTTCTGTGAAGCAAAGCTGAATTTTCAGCATCATTTCTCCAGTCTTCAGTGTCACATGATCCTTCAGAAATCATTCTAATATGCTGATTGAATGGCATGTGCACCTTTAAGTTTGTGTTCTTGGAATACAGCCATATTGGTCGTCATACAAATTCGTTGGTCAATGTTCACCAAACTTTTTCATGCACAGCAGAATGCAACACTTATCTGTAGCTTGTGGTTTATGACTCCAGCATTTGCATCCGTAATATGGAGGGCACAGTTTTAGTGTAACTACAGCTTTACACACAAAAACAGCCAAATAATTGACAAAAACAAAGACCCTCCACCCCAGTTTCTGTTGTTATGTCCGACAAACCATGGCGCTCTCACGCCATACATCATGTTCTCATGCAGTTAAAAATACATAGCGGAACAAAGAGGAAACTGACAACTCACCATCAGTCAAGACATAGCAGGTTACTTTAGGTATGAAAAAAAGTTTCAGCTTTCAAATTTTGTAATTATGTAAGAAATTCAAACAATAAATATCGTTTTGTGGCTCTTTAATATGTCTTGACAGATCGCGCCTCAGTTCAAGTGGCATGTGAACCGATCATCTCTTCATCTTTACTAGTTATAGCACAAAATAAAGATGAATGAACATCAGAAGGTATCTTGTTTCAATAACAGAAAGATGTCATTACATAACATTTTTCAAGTTAAAGTCCACTGACATTAATCTACTCTCCTGTCTTGTTTGTTTGTCAGACAAAATGGCAAATTCGGCGTTATGACTGGTCAGATCGTCTGTCAATCAAACTCCCTGCGAAGGGTCAATTACCAATTTAAAAGTTACACAAGTGGAGAACTTAATGCCCCTCTGTGACTATGGTAGAACTATGCCCTGTGGAGGTTTTAGAATCCCAGGTAGGATGATCCAGCTAGTACTGAGTTACTGAGATTACAAACCTGCAATTTCTTTTGCACCCTTGAGCAAGACACTTGAGCAGCCCCAGGGAGAGTTTGCTACAGCTAGACTCTCCTGCCAATTAGTGCGGTATATGTCACTTACGCTTTGAGTGCAGGATGACAATCCTGTTCAAACCTGACTAAAAATATTTTATACTTGCTTAAAAGTACATTCTGGCAGTTTGCTCAGAGTGTTGAAACAGGATTTCTGTGGTTCAGAATATAGCCACCCTTAGTCATATAGGTGACGTCAATTCCTAATTTTGCTGTGAAGTGTTTGGTTGATGTTGAGGCGATGAGTGAGATGACACAGAAGTACGCAAGATCAAAGCCTCAAAGAAACGTTGGAGGCTGAGGATGTCAAAAACGCTGAACCAAACACATTCAAAATCAAAAAGGAAAATTCCTTAGGGCCGATCCTTTTGCATTAGAACAAATACACCTCAGAAACCCCACGCAACTGACGCACCGTATAATCTCACCATGCAAAACATATTGTCTTTTTCTCTTAACCTTATAAAGCCTGACATATAAAATACAATTTATTTAATCTATTTTTTTTTCTGAAATGGAACAGTTTAGTCTATTGACAATACACACACATATATAAATATATAATATATATGTGTGTGTATATATGTGTATTTACAATACTTTGCATATTTGTTTTTTTTCTGTATGATATTTAATAAATCAGGCTTTAATGGCTAATAAATAAATATACATATAAGTACACCTTGATTTTATTCAGATGTAAAAATCGTTTTGTTTCAGAAGCTGATATCTATATGGTGATATCTATAAGATGACATTTTCACAGCTTGTAATGTGAATCAATGAGAACTTTATAACAGTATAGTAGACTACTGACATAAATAATAGAAATATAATATAATTTATGAATATAAATATTAGTTGTCACTCTGTATCTCTCAATAATGTCTCAGTAAGATGATATTTAACTAGTTAGTTTTAAAAGAAAAGCTCATTAAATTATAACTGAGATATGTACAAATAAACATTCCTCAAAAGCCTGATGTATCATTTGATACTCACATATTAATATGATTTTTATTTTTTTTCAAAAAGGTATGGATAATCAAGTAAATTTGAGTTGCTTAAATTCAGTAAGTGTTCATCATGAAATATTAATAACAATCTAACAATTATTCTTAAGTATCTTAAGATTTCACAGCAAAAAGACAGATGTACCATGACCTGAAGGGTTTTTTTTTTTTTTTTTTTTTTTTTACAATTATACTAAAAGGCTTTTTACTTACTAAAAAAGTATAAACTATCAATCAAATGACAGAAGGCATGTGCTAAATCGTGTAGAACAGGTTTTTCCACAATGTTTTGATCATGTTGATAATTTAGAGGCCTTACAAATTTGCCTATCAAATATGATACAAAAGGCTTTATAGGTTGAGCACGTCAATCTCTACTGAAAGTTTTCAGCAGTTCAGTTGATTTGATTTGATGCAAAGCTTCCAGAGCATTCTGATGGTGCCATGCCACGTTTGGCTCGATCGCTCAATGACAGGAGCAGGAGTCAAGTGGCTTCTATGAAGCCCTGAACAACAGGGAAACACATCACTTCCTTTTATCAGAGTCAAAGCTTTGCTCTCTGCCTGAACTGCAGCGCAAAAGACCCTTAGCTCAAAACACTTCATCTTGCGCCAGCACTTCAGCCCGTCAATCAAGAATCGTCCTCAGAGAAGGGAATGGAAGAATGAGAAAATATCGGAAATAGAATGTGCAGAAGAGAGAAGGCCAGCTTGACAGCTTGCGTTCAGGAAAGTTGCTAAGCCTGAGTTTTCCTGCTTGAAGTGCTGCTTAATCTTTCAGTTCTGACAGTCTTCCATTTAGGGTGAATGTGAAAAAATGATATGATCTTAGAAAAAATGAGAGGGAAGAGCAACATGTTAAAAATATGCATGGAGTGATACATTAAAGAGGCCATTCATGCATTTAAGGAAGGATTAGTTTAATGAGACACAAGGATTTATTACTCTTGACTGAGCATGACAGCCTGTGTCTTAAAATGGCACATATAATCTCACAACTTTGACACGAGGCAGAAGGGACGTGAAGCGTGGTGACCTGTCCAAGTTCAGAGGTTTAAATGCAACACATTACAAAAAAAAGAGAATCTCCAAAACTAGTTGCTGCACATTTTATATGGCCTTAATTATTTAGGGTGCTTTTACACTTGGTTCGATTGCCTGGTCCGAACCAGAGTTTGATTGATGCCCTGTCCCCCTGCCCCACTGGAGTTCACACTGTGTTTTTTGGTTCCGAACCATAGTAGGATATTTTTGCGTCATCAGAGTGCCAGCTGTTTAACCGTGTTGCTAGGTAATGATTACACAAGAGAAGACTACAAAATGATACACCGTTGCTTGCTTGCCTCACTTTTGTACTTTAGATTTTGGAAATTGGGTTTTGGTTCCAAAGCGCCAACACAGAATAGGACATACGTATTTTTGTCACAAATGGAATGCAAAGGTTCAAATGGATATAAATTCTCTCTGCTTGCAGCATGTCGGTCAGGAAAGTGAGTGAGAAAAAATAAATAAACAGTTAGACCAATTCATACATCATGAATAGCAGCTCACTTCCGTGATTTAGTAAGACTGCGTTCACATCAGAAACAAACCATACCAAAGTTTGCATGAACAGTACCTCAGACAACCCTTTTTAAGCAAACTCAGGTACAGTTTGTGGGTGCTTTATATTATCCAAACAAACTGTGGGTGTGCACCCCAAGTGTTCATGTGAAAGTCCCCTTAGTTATTTTATGTCTATAGAGAGTGGTGCACATATGTGCACAACCAAACTAAAATGAGCTTCACTTGGCAGCGCTAAAACTGGCAGTGCATATACTTACTTGCTGGCAACCCACCAAAATAAAACCTTGCTGATTTAGGTTTTGAAAATTATGAAAATTCATATTAAAAAAAGTAAAAAAAAAAAAAAAAAAAAAAAAAAAAAAAAAAATGTAAATATTAGCATTGCATTTTTAAGTGTTCTATTAAATAATTGTATTTTTGTTTAATACTCATTTTTATTTTAAAATATACTATTATCACTCTTTATTTATTATTGTATTTAAAAAAAAGTAAATAAAGTACAATAATATTATTAATGGGTCACACTATGTGCAGTGTGAGCACCAAACCAAATCTTCAGGCGCTATCATTAGAACCAGACCGAAAAAACTTATGTGCACCCCTGTCTATAGAGAAAACTCTTCAGAACTTGTTTTATATTTTACATACATTTTATATAAACTTGTAAGATATATCTCTCTAAGTCAGGGGTGTACAGTCCTGTTCCTGGAGGGTTTAGCTCCAGCCCTAATTTAACACACCTGAACCAACTAATCAAGGTCTTCAGGCAGAGCCCCTTTAAAGTAAGCCTCCAAGGTTAGCCAAAAAAAAAAAAAAAAAAGGGATACCACTGTGGTTCACTGGTGAGGAGATGAGGATGTTGGAGTTTAAATTAAATCTCTCATTTTTGATTATATCAAATCTAGGCACGCTTGATTAAATCAGTCATTGCTGAGATTTGAAACTCTAGCAGATATGAGAGAGAAATTAGTCAAACTTTTACAAGAGAAAATTCTGAAATGAAGGATATATTACTGTAAACAATTTAAAAATTTAGGAGATCAACTTTAATATTTATTTATTATGGAAATATATGGATTTCTTTGTACTAGCTACATCAAATGTAGTGTATAAAAACATCTGATGTAATACAAAGTGACTGCTACAAAAAAATTGTTTTCTTTAAAATAAATGGCACTTTAAGCAAACTGTTTCACTGAAAATAGAGATATTTAATTTAAAATTAAGAGGTCAAAATAAAACAAAATTAAACCTGCATTGGTGAATCATTCTCAATAAAATAAAAAAGATGCATTTTGTGAAATAAATAGGGTGAATTTTACTTTCATGCCAAACTTAAATGTTATGATGAACGTTTGAAAAACTGTGAGCCTACACACAAACAATGGAACTTACTCACCATTAAAGATGATTCAGTCCATTCACCAAAGTATTTTTAGCAGGTGTACTAGACTAACAAAAGAGATATAAAATGATTCAGGAGAAATCCATTTCTTCAGCTAAGGAGAATCAGCATTCTTCACAAGACCTTACCATTCAAGCCCATTAAAATGTAGGCTACTTTTACATCCGATGTTATATGAGTGTCTCAGCCAAGTGCTACGCTATAGCTTTTGGCAAATTGGAAATGTGTGTTATCAATGAAGGATAAGGCTTTAAGATGATTTAATATATTTAAATAAAAACTGCAATCTGACAAATGTAAAACAATGGGTCTAATTATATTCCTTATGCAGAGATAGCTCAGTAGCCTCAAAGTGAAAAACACTCTTGACAATGTCTTTTAAAGTTGAGGTGTGAAACGAAAGATGGGTAACGGGGAGCACAGGAAGCAATCTCATTCCAATCATCTTCCATTTCAAGATACACATCAAATCACATTTAGCTGCAGATTTTAAATGGGGCTGGAAATAAGTGTAGTGATTCCCAAGGGCCAAAGTGAAATGGTGTGCACACATACATGCACATGCCACAAAATGACAGGGATCAGATCATGACCGGGAGAGCCTGAGTATTGAATCTTCATGAAGTTTTAATGGGGTCCACTTGTTCAATCTTTTCATACATTATATGCTGCTTATTTGTAATATCTGCAGGGATGATGTGCATGCAAATGGATGATAGCTTGAATATGATGGAAGCTAAATCACTATTAACTTGCAACACCCCTGGCAAACCCTAAACTCTATATGTGTTATGAACAGACATACAGTTCTGTCTTAAAGATGCTTTATTTTTTTGCTGGTTCTTCTTTGTCCCAGTGATATATGGGCATTTTTCACTCATGTCAGAAAAAAAGGTACGGTGAAGGCACAATTTTGTTCCTATAGGGGAACTAAACATATAACTGTACCTTTAAAGGTACACAATAGGTCCTTAAGGTACCCAAAAATAGTCATGAAGGTACAATCAGATATGAGAGGTACATTTTTGTACCTTTGAAATTTTATAGATGTTGGGGTTGTTGTCGCTTTAAGAATTTCCCTCTCTTGGCTTGAGTCAATTCTGAAACAAGTGAATTTTTGGACCTGTTCTGACAGAACTTCGCATTAATTACAACGCAAAGTGTTTTTTGGAGTTTACAATTCTCAGGTAAATGCAGAATAATTGTATATATTATTATTTTTACACATGTGACGCAATGTTCTTTTGATTTTTGACTCTGTGTCGTGTTCCCCTCCTTGAAGCCCAGGAAAAGTAGACTGGCTGGTGTACGTTAGCCTTCAGGATGGAGCTGAGGAGATGTGCACAGCTAATTTAATTCTGTAAAGACGTCACAGAAGAGGAGAGGACAGGACAGTGTTTTGATGGTAAGTAACGTTACACTGTTAACGTTACATGTTTAAAAGTCTTAAGATAATAGAGTGTTTTCTCAAGAATTTTCTTGGTGTCACTAACGTTCTATTTACACAGCCTCTCATATCAACTGCACCAACACTGCATATTTGAAATGTTTACCATTGTAATTAGTGATTATGTAACGTTTTATATTTTGAGACTATTTTTTAACCGCCGTTGCAAGTGTGACGTTTTGGGCCGCACAAATTTTACTCAGCGCTCTCACTCAGATTAACGTTATACACAGCCATTTTGTGTTAAATTGAGCCATCAAACAGTGATTAGTACAGCACGCAAGCGAATATGTATTTGTTAAAAAAACACTTGATGACATATTTGTGTTCTGTTACTTAATTCACTGATGGTCATTTGGGCTTCTAATATGGAATTATGCATCGCTATTTATGTTTACTCTATAGTCATTCATCAAGGTTAACGCTAAAATGATCAAGAAAAGGGTGGGGCATATATTTCAAGTAAAACTTGCTTGGTAAAATGTTGAAGTTAGTGTCATTGTTAATGTAATAATTTGTCTTTTCAGTATTTAACTATTTGTTCTATTTTATGTACATGTGACATTGCAATGCCTAATTATTACTTTCTCTTTTTTACCATAGCAATATCAGCCCATCAACGGTTTTTCCTGCAGTTTTTGAAGTTCTAAAGTTCCCGTTTAATGTTCAGGCTAAGTTGGACCAAAAGGAGTACAGGCTTTCAGCAGCACATAGGAACAAAATTATTAGAATATTGTATGAAAACATGGCTCATTACAAGATGTAAGCATTCCTCATTAACTGTTCCAAGGTCTTAAAGTGAAAGTCTTACATTCAGTTTGAAACATTTAAGCTGTACTCATGTGTTTAAAATATTTCTGTAGGTCTTCAACTAATGAAGAGTATGTTCAAATGGCTAAGGGCCTGACTGAGGTTGCCCTTTTTAAAAGACATGGATATGTAAGTAGACAGGTTTCTTATAATGTCCTACTCTTGGTTCTGTTCATGCAGTTTATTCTGTGTAATTTTTTTGTTTGTTTGTTTGTTGCCCAAATGTTATTCTAAATAGCACACATGGTGCATGTCTCTGAAACGCAAGTTTAAATTTGAGGATGTTGAAGAAGGAAAAAGACTACAAGATTACAAGGCCTTTGGTGAGAGAATATTTTTATCTTCTTTTTTTCTTTTTTTTTCTTTTTTACAGTGCTACATGTAACTAGTGTATTGTTTTCAAATTTATCATTATTACAAACCTTTTCATTATTTTTATGCTTAGAAATTAGAAATAACTTGCTGTCTGATTGTTTTTGTGTTTGTCTATGCACATGGACATTGATGTTGTTGGACAGGTAAAAGTACTGCAAGACCAGTACAGAAGGACACAGCCAGATACTCGCTTTGTTGAAGAGTGAATAAGAAAGACTTTTGCCTGTAGGTGAAAGAAGATTACCAGTAAGATGACTGTCGAAGATGCTGTCAACATATATCTATTCTTGAAGAGTCCATCAGAGGTTAGTGTAGAATTATAATTCTAAAATTACACACTGGAAAATGAAACTGTAAAAAATCTTCTGATATACTTATGCTTGTGATTTCTTAACTATTTGCAGCTTCATCAAGAAATTGGTTTCCTGTATTAATCTGTTAATGTATGCCACCACTTTCAAGAAACATTGTGTCCAGTGTGTTATGGCTTGCTCAAGAGAAATCTCTATCAACGCTGCACAAAGATGCTGGAGAGGAATCTCTCATTGAAGACCATTTTTGTAATTGACTCTTCAACTTTGTCCTCATTATTAATCCTATCCAATTCTATCCTTGGATGGATTTCTACGTATTTATTTGTATGTCATGTCTTGTGTTTCAGGAATTGTTTTAAAAGCAGGACTTCTCATGTTGGCAGCTTTGTTCAGAGAGAAGCTCGAACACTGCATTGTACATGGGAAGGTAAGCATATTGTTCTCTGTCTGACTTTTATGTCTATGATAAATGTATTTTATAATTCTTAAAATGTATTTAATGTGCCCACATACAAATAGTATAATGTAATAATTATATTACACAGGGCCGTGCACAGACATTTTGAGGGGCAGTGGCCCAAACCAAAAAAAGGGGCACTAAGGAGGTGGGTGCTTGTTAATACAAATTATCCAGTTGTTACAAATATACACCAGTCAAAAGTTTTTTGAAGATTTTTAATGTTTTTTTTTTTTTTTTGAAGAAGCCTCTTCTGCTCACCAATCATTCTAATATTCTGATTTGCTGCTCAAGAAATTATTTTTTTTTTATTATTATAATCAATATTTAAAACAGTTTTTTGATGAATAGAAATATCTGAAGATCAGCATTTATACACTATAAACATTCAAAAGCTTGGAGTCAGTATATATATTGGAAAGAAATTATATAAATTAATACTGTTATTTAGCAAGGATGCTTTAAATTGATCAAAAGTGATGATAAAGACTTTATAATGAATGAAGAATTTACAATGTTACAAAAGATTTCTATTTCAGATAAATGCTGTTCTTCTGAACTTTCTATTCATCAAAGAAACCTGAAAAAAATTTACTCAGCTGTTTTCAACATAATAATAATAATAATAAATGTTTTTTAGCAGCAAATAAGAATATTAGAGTGATTTCTAAAGGATCATGTGACTGGAGTAATGATGGTAAAACTTCAGCTTTGAAATCACAGGAATAAATTACATTTTAAAATATATTCAAATAGAATATTAAATAGAATTAAATAGTAAAAAAATATTTCAGAATGTTACTGTTTTTGCTACTTTGGATCAAATAAATGCAGGCTTGGTGAGCAGAAGAGACTTCTTTAAAAACATTAAAAATCTTACTGTTCAAAAACTTTTGACGGTATAGTGTACAATTAAAAGAGAAGACAGCACTGTAATAATTTCAGACTTTATTGTAGATGTTTTGATAGAGTTGGCTCTTCCTAACTCTCTGAGCCTGCTTCTGCCTCATCTTCAATGGAAGTATAAATATTAGACATTTAATTTAATATTATACAGCATAAATCTATATTATATACTAATAAACAGCTCATTTAGAACATTTATATGACCTTTTTAACTATTATAGCCCTATTAATATGGCTTTAATAAAATATTATGAATGTGTTAGATTACTAGTAACTAAGACAAGTTATTATAATGGGAAATATACTTAATAGCAAGAATTAAAGTGACAAACTGCTAAATATTCTATATGATGATTTACCTGATCGCTTGCTGGAGCTTTGAATTTGTGTTTGCGATGTTGAACAGCCATTAGCAGCCTCCCTTTGCTCTTTCTCTGTCTTTCTCTTTCTCCTTTTTTTTTTTTTTTTTTTTTTTTTGTGAAGGCATTGTTGTTGTTTTTTTTTCCTACAAAGTGTGCCAACAACAGTAAATTTGGTGTTATT
Source organism: Spinibarbus caldwelli (assembly GCA_039654775.1). NCBI lineage: Eukaryota > Metazoa > Chordata > Actinopteri > Cypriniformes > Cyprinidae > Spinibarbus > Spinibarbus caldwelli. Next base: position 7,865,844 of record CM077237.1, read on the forward strand.
TATATTAGATCTGATCGGGTACAATAATTTGATTAAACATTCTAAGAATGTGGATATTCTGTAAAAAAGTTGTTATGACTTTTAGAAGACCAAGAGCAAATACAAAAACAAACTACCAAATTACTAATTCAGCAGATCAACCACTGACTGTAATGTGGATTGCAATGCATCTACTTGTTAATGCAACGAACTTCGGCGTCTCCAGAGAGCGGGCATACAGATTGTGAGTGATGCCGCAGAGCGGCGTGAAAACACGGAGCGGATTCGCGGAATCAGTGGATCTTTAGTGGAGCGGTTACTGAACGCTTTGAGCTGGGGTGATAGCGGGGGTGGGTTTCGTGAGAGGGCCACCTCAGCCGATGAGGGCAGAGGGGCAGTGGCTCTAGCCACCGGGCCACCGCTCTGTGCACGGCCCTGATCTTACACTTTATGTATGTAGAGTATTTTTCTCCATCAGTAAAATCATCTGCTGAGAAAATTTGATTGAGATAAAATCTGATTTGTGCTTTCTCATTTAGAGCAAACCATCTTCACCGAGTTTAAGTACAGGAAGCCAGTAACTGAAGAACTTACTGTGGATGGTGACAACCCTCTACCTACCACTGTTAATCAACCTCTTACATTAACACCTGCAAAAATGCCCTGCCTTTTCTGTTTCACTAAATGCTCTTGGAGAATATTCATGATTGTCCAATGAATTTCTACTTCTACTTCTAAAAGTACAGGTAAAAGGTAAATTTTAAGTATCTTTTTATTATTTTTATTAATAATAAAACATTGACTTTTCCTTTTGGCTACTTATTAGAGTACAGGCTGAGCAAAGTCAAAGATGCATTTTGACAAGGTTTTGACAAGAAAATTACCAGATATGAGTATATGAAAAACCTTATAAAGTTAAATGTAAAAATCTATCATTTATCACTGCAGGTTTTCTCCTTTAAGACAGAGGACAAGCAATTTTTTTTCTGCATTGCCTCAAAAATGCATGACTTGCAGCTCTATTAAGCAAAAAAGGACATTGCTATCAGTTACGCACATATTCTTACAGTGACAGATACGCTACAGGCTTCTAGAGAACCAGTACTAAAATAAGAGAAGTGAGGGGTCGTCCAGAGTATCTCGAGGAAGGTCAGGTCATCACTCAAGAAAAATGTTCACATACCAGACAGACATGGAAAAATCAATGCAGGCTCTCAAATCCATCTTGAATCCATATTTTAGATGCTGCTAGAGTCTGTACCAGAGTTTCTTAAGAAGCTTAACCAAGACTTTTCTGGATTTTTCAGCTTCACCACAAAGGCAATGCCAGTTAATGAGTTTCCTGATCTACGTTTTCTTGGTAAACAGCAGCATTGCTGGTCAATCAGCATTAAAATTCACAGAAATGGAAAGTGTCTGTAGACACTGCAGCTAGGTTACTGTATAAATACATTCACATAGTTTTATCCAAACCAGTTATCCTAAATTACCTATTAAAAAGAAAAAGACAAGCACAATACATGAGTTGTATGCCTGGTAAAGAAAAAGAAAGTCAATAACCATCTATGTGTATGTATAGGGCTCCAACATTCAGTTTCTGCTACCGACTATTAATAAACCAGGAAAAGGAGTTTTACATTACAGATATGAAGACCAAAAGGGACGTGCTGCTCCATGAAGCATATAATCTCATTATCAGGACTGTTAAGAAAGCCAATTAGAGTGTAAATCAGCAGACGGGATAATTCAGAGTTGAATATGCAGCAAGACGTCCTGCTGTATTGGCAGAAACACAGAGAAGGTAATCTCAAACAGTTCCAACGAAATTCAAACTCTTTGTACAGACTAAAACTTTTCAGGGTGCAGTTCATCCTTGTAGTTTGCATTGTACTTCGATACATTTTTACAATATCCAAAAGGTTGAAATTTGCCTTTGGATCTGGCATGCAGAATATCAAGACTTTGCCATATGAAGGAGAAGAAATGACTGGTATAGTTGCAAACATGGCTTATATTCAGAAAGTTACACTTTACTATAGTCCTAATGAATTGGTCAGTGGGACAGTGAATCTACAGTGTATCAATGAGCCATACTGGCACATTTCTAGGGTCCAAGTGTATAATCGAACACACACCAAGACGCACGTCAGTGTTGCTCAGGTCTCATGGGCAGTGCCTACACTTGACAAGACAAAGCACTCTGGAATAATGAAGTAGGTTCATAAATCTTAGCTGGTGACTTGGAGCATGCGTTAAATCCGTTTTTATAATTTTCCTCTAATCTTCATGGCTGTTTCTGCATGATAAGGACTTTCCCTAGTGAAATGCTGCAACTTCTCCAGTCACTTAAAATATGCCCATATTTTACTGTCAGGCATTGATTTCTGAGGGCACGTTTCCTCTTCTCTATGTGAAGCGGTAAAGCAGCTCAAGGACAGACTAAAGCAATTTCAGTCATTTGGCTTGTTTTTCGTCAAATAAATTTGAACGAGGAAGAGGCAGCAGGAGAAAGCAAAAGCAAACTGATGAATCTGATGTTCAAGTGGTCCCGTCAAAGTTGATTGCGCTAAATACCCCAGCCGAATGAATAACTTCTGGTTTTTATTAAGCAAAGGAACATCAGATAACAAGATGTACTGAGGTTCTCTAAGGGAAACACATTTACTGCAAGTAAACAAGGCTTGTATTGGACTTCACATTGAGTAGTGTAGATATTCTACAATTGTTCTTTGCAATACATTATCAATAAAATAAAGGATGCTTAAACAGAAAAGACTCGGGTAGGAATACAGATGCAAAGATACAGGACTGATACAAGTTTATCATGCAGCCCTATTTGGGCAGTAAAAGTTTTACATTGGGATGTGAATTCGCAGGGCAGCTAGTTAGTGATTTTATTCCTGTAGATGTCAGAAATTTGAACATCATTGCATTGTGTGGTAATTTATTCCCAACTGAATCAAGATCTCTGAGTTTACATGGATGATTTTGGCCCTGGGCTGCTGTCAAATCACTTGAAATGAATGCAAAAGTGCAAAGTTTTGTGAGTAACTGCCTTTAAATATGGGCATGAATTCCCTAGATTAACATTACTGTAACTCTATTGTACAGGAGTACCAAACCGGTGATCACCGATAATAGCAATGTTTTGGGGTAAAGGAGATATATTACCATTCAGCATTTTCTATTGTAAACCACAATTCTTATATACTGTAGAATATGATTAACACTCACAGGAAGATTTACAACCATATTTAGCTGCAGTGTGTATTTATCATTGCCTGTATGAAAAACCTTCCTCGTCCCCCATGAGTTTCATCATGAAAAAGCCATGCAAATATATATTTTTTTACAGTTCCACTGAGAAACAATTATATTCTTAATAGTGCTTATACCGGCGTAATATTGTCTCATTACCAACGGAGGGAATCAATAACAGAGCATGTCCAAGCTGCTTTCAACAGCAGTCTACTGAAAATCCATTTACATGCACATATAAGCTCATTTTCAGCATTGTTGATATTCTGAACCATTTCTCTCGCCACAAGATAATTTAGTTAATTTACGATAAATCATCTAGATTGAGGTGCAAATATTAAATACTTTTTCTGAAAAAACATGGTAGAGCTCACAGAGCTGTATTTCTAGAGCAGAACACTAAACAGAGCATATAATCCCTTAAGATACATTGTGAGTGTACACAATGAGTGTACTAAAGATATATAAAACAGCCAGTGTTGCTAAAAGTGTTTAGTATAAAAACTAAAATGCAGTAAAAATCTATTATAAAATAATTAATCACACATTGTTTATGACTAAATGAACACAAGGAAGAACTGTATTATATCATTTTCATTTATATGCACCAAAGGTATATTCCAGTATTATCCACTGGCTCAACAGACTTAAAAGGATAGTTCACCCAAAAATGAAAATTCTGTCATCATTTACTCACTCATGTCAACCTTTGTCATTCCAAATTTGTATGACTTTCTTGCTTTCTCTTTACTTGTATGACTTTTGTTCTTTCTTTTTGGGTGAACTACTGTATACCTTTAACGAATCACAAATTGAAATAATCAGTGCCCAGATTTGTAGTAAGAGATTTCCAGGTGGACCTAAGCAAGCAAGAATTATGAATCGATTCATTTAAACTGACTGTTTGAACTGATTCAGAGAAATGAATCAAAATTGATAATTTTTTTCTACAGAGACATTTAAAAAAAAAAGACACTTTTAAAAGATCTCTTTCTTAAAGTACTCGCAAGATAAGACAGGACTAATGGCGTGCTTTTAAATGGTCAAGTAAAAGTGCATTAAAATCATTGTGATATTCAAAAGGTTGTATGTGTGGAAATAAAATTGTGAATATATATCATGAATATTCATTTAGTCCTGAAATGCACTAAACTAAATAGGGTTTTCTCATTCTGTAAGAAGATGAAGAGAAAGGGTCTTTCTTTTCATTGGTTTGTATTTTTAGTCAATCATATGGGGGGGCAGTCATGACCTAATGGACAGAGAGTCGGACTTGTAACCCGAAGGTTGTGGGTTCGAGTCTCAGGTCCGGCGTGGATTATTGGTGGGGGGAGTGAATGTCCAGCGCTCTCTCCACCTTCAATACCACGACTGAGGTGAGACCCTTGAGCAAGGCACCGAATACACCGGGCTGCTGTGTGTTCACGGTGTATGTGTGTTCACTGTTGTGTGTGTGTGCACTTGGATGGGTTAAATGCAGAGCACAAATTCTGAGTATGGGTCACCATACTTGGCCACATTTCACTTCACTTCACATATTCAATGCACCATTTGATGAGGTGAAGGGCAGAAATGAAAACAATCTCATGGTTAATGAGCATGTTTTTCCAAAGAACAGTTAAAACATGCCATGCTAGAATGTGACTGAGGACAAGAAACAAACAATAGCAGTGATAAATGTCTCTGCGCATGCTGCCATCCCCTTAGCAACAATACCAACATTACGTCAAAAAAAGGCAAATGGCGATAATTTATAATTTAGCATCTTGAATAATGAAAAGCTCCTAAAATAAACCCAAACACCAGATAAAAGGTGGTTTGGAAAGGCCATGCTAACACCTGGCACATCATCTCATCTATGTAAATAACCAGCACAACAGGTAAAGTATAGCACATGTCTGCGTGCAGCTTCAATTTTTTGTTGATACTGAGCAAACCCACAAAACGGGTATGAGTTTAAATTCAACTAAGGCTGATTGCTTGTCACATCACTCTAGTTTGTCAAATTACAATTTCATTGTAATGTAAAGTAGTTTAACAACTTAAGCCACCCTTTCTTTTAACTAGAAAAACCACCTGGGATGTGACAATTTTGCAGCATATAAAAGAGCTTTAAAAACTGTTTTTGCTTATGTCTCAAAAAGTTGCTAAGTATAGAAAATTATGATCCGCACTCACGAGAACAGTCTTCTTTTACATTTTATTTAACAATCATCACCAATGGGAAAAGACACAAACGTTTTGGAAATGTTTTACCTTGTATTACCTGTTCAACTCGTAATGTGATCTATATGTTAAAATGTCCCTGTCATAAGATATACAGTACTGTGCAAAAGTCTTAGGCCACTAGTATTTTCACCAACAAAAAATGGTTTTAAGTCGGTTATTTCTATCTTTTGCTGTAGCATGTCAGTTGGACATATCAGTTTACATTTCCAAACTTTATTTTTGCCATTAATTGTAATAATCCAGTGAGATTTTTGTATGCACAAGGAGTCTGACAACAGCCAGTGCTCCACACAGAGATCTGATCTGATCATCATCCAGTCCGTCTGGAATGACATGAAGAAACAGAACAAACTGAGACAGACTAAATCCAGAAGAACTGTGGCAACGTCCCCAAGATGCTTCAAGAAACCTACCTGCAAAGCTATAGTACTGTTAAAAGTTTTAGGCAATTGTGTAAAAATGCTGTAAAATGAGGATGCTTTCAGAAATAATGACATAAATATATTTTATTTATCAATTAACTTTAGTCTGTCTCAGTTTGTTCTGTTTCTTCATGTCATTCCAGACGGACTGGATGATGATCAGATCAGATCTCTGTGTGGAGCACTGGCTGTTGTCAGACTCCTTGTGCATACAAAAATCTCACTGGATTATTACAATTAATGGCAAAAATAATGTTTGGAAATGTAAACTGATATTTCCAACTGACATGCTACAGCAAAAGATAGAAATAACTGACTTAAAAACATTTTTTGTTGGTGAAAATACTAGCGGCCTAAGACTTTTGCACAGTACTGTATATAGGAAAATCATTGCGTCAGATGAAATTACGAATTAATGAGCATAAATCTAGTATATGACGACAAGATATAACCTCTTCAGTAGCAAGACATTTTAATGAATTGGGACATGACATCAAACAACTGGAATGCATAGGAATAGAGGAGGTTTTTGGGTCACGTAGAGGAGGTAATATAAATAAATAACTATTGAAACGAGAAGCATTTTGGATTCATAAACTAAAATCACTGACCCCAAATGGCATGAATGAGTAATTAGATCTTTCTGTTTTTCTTTAATGAATTATAATTGGTCGAATTCATCTTTAATATTTTATATAATAAATTTTGGGTATTAACAGTGTGAAAAACAATGATTGTCTATGACGATGTATTTCTGATGTTTTGAATTATTGAATTTTCCATTGTTATACAATTTAAAGATAATTGGTGGAGTAGATATTGATGATTGTTTATGTGAAGTGTAGGTTTGTATAATAGTGATAAATATGAGATGCAAGATAATTCTTGTTTTAGTCACGAAGTGTGTGACGTACTAGTGGATGTGATATTTTGTGTTGTGTGGATATATACATGAAAATTGTCCAGTATTTAAATGAAAACGATCTAATGATTTTAGTTGGCTAATGAATGATGACGTCAACATAATTAGTGATTTGAAAAGTGGGTGGAGGGATTGAATTGCTTTACACACTGAGGAAGGCTTTGAGCTGAAACGTTTGTGTCTTTTCCCATTAGTGATGATTGTTAAATAAAACGTAAAAGAAGACTGTTCTCATGAGTGCGGATCATAATTTTCTATACTAAGTAACAACAGATTGACGCACCAAAATAAAAAGATCAAGGACCAGAAGAGCGCGGTCCAAACGACATTGTCAAAAATTTGCTAACAAATTATTTTTGGCAAAAAGAAGAGGGTGATAATATAGCCAGATATTCATGCAGATATAAAATACATTCAAAAGGTACTTTTCTTATTTTAAGATACTTTTGATAATTTTTAAACTGGCTATCTATGGTTTACTATGGCACGGCCTCATCAAGTAATACAATCATGCAGTATATAAAGAAAATGCTAGGCAAAGGTTAGTAACAGTCACAGTATAAGTGCCAAACATTATCTAAATAACGATTAATTCTTTTCTCTTTTCATCTTTCGCCACTTTTTGGAAATAACAAGTGTTGTCATTCTAGTGGAAAGTGACCAAAAGAAATTAGTCTTACATTCAGCAGATAACCCTGTCCATTAAACATAAACTTTTTAATCCACAAATATATTATTCACAACTTTTGGGGAAAAAAAGCACAATAATGACACACTCTATATAAAACACTTTTTATACTGTATTTATGTATTGTAGCTTGAAAACCAACAGATAAAGAGTAACATTCAGTTAAATACTGAATTTTATTTAAAAATGAATTCATAATGCTTCATATGGATACGAAAGTGTACAAGTGTGTTTGTACATGCAAATATGCAACATGCAGCCATGAACTGTGCTGTAAGGGTTGAAAATGAGCAGTGCCAACTGTTGTTGTGATTTTCTGGAGGGGCTGAGAGGGGGGGAGTAGAAACTAATAGGTTTAAAATTATATCCATCCATCTTAGTTTGTGCAGCGCACCTATTCATGTCAACCCAACAGCCGCTTCATAAATGATCTTAATGCATCATGTAGCTTTTTAATCATGTTTTCATGAACGATGCTGGTTTGATTTTCGCACTTAATGAGGGTTACTGTATAATTCATATAATTCAAAGCGGACATCATTACTTAAATAGTGTGCAAGATATTCTGTCCAACCAATGCACATTTTGTCCACATAAAAGGTGCATCTCTGGGTAAGAAACAAAGGCAGGCTGTGAAGTCAATGCCAAATAGAGACCAGAGCATTTGCCAGCCACATAAAGGGCTGTCTAATGCACAAGCACACACACATAAACAATTTCGGCACAGATAAAGCAGGGGAGAGGACATAATGACAATGAACCAAGCCAGCTCAAGCGCTTCACAGCTCACATCAAAAGCAACAGCTTTTATTTTCATAGACACTCCCATAAAGGCTCTGCTTTAGTGCTGCCTAATGCAGATATACCCAGGGCAAGCATTTGTTTGTGGGGTAAGTATGTCACCAGTAAATTAGAATGTCTTCCAGAATCCAAACCAGATCCTCTTTGGCCCCAATTCAGAGAAGACCCGGAGGGAAGACAAGAAAGCTGTGCAGTCAACAAAAACCAAACACAACAACCAAGCTTCTGTTTGAAAAATCGCATGTACCTAACAAACAGTGTACCACATAGACTTTAGATTATTAATACGGACAATAAAACTCTGTGATTAAACTAACTGGGGAGTCTTGATAGGCAATGGTGAATGGACCAGCTAAACAGAGGGCGGTGATATGTTTATGGCTCTTTCTCTCCAGAGCAGGTCTGGTACAGGAGAGATAAGACCCCTCTTCCCTGCACAGGTAATACAAAACACCTGTAAAGTCACCCTGTGGGCCGTTCAATGCATTGGGGTTGAATAAAAAGTGAGGTTATAATATATCTAAGTCATTATTCACTAAACGCACCAGTGGTTACATAAACAAAGGCAACAGGCACTGGAATGTGCAGACTAGAATGTGCTTTTGTATGTGCAAATATACCTAGATTATTAGTTAGTCTGCAGAGTTCACAGCACTTCATAGCGGTTAAACAAGTCAACTGGTAACTCAAGGTTCAAACAGGTGATCCCAGAATGCAATAGAAGATGTTGGTAAGCAAACAGTTTTGTTTACCATTGACTTCTATTGTATGGACAAACCTTTCACAGCAACATTTCTCAAAATATGTTCTGCAGAAGAAAAAAAAAGAAGTTTGGAATTACATGAATGTGAGTAATGGAGTAACGAATTTAAATTTTTGGGTTAAATATCCCTTTAAGAATGTCAAGCCTGTTTAATATAGTTTTAACTATACATTTAACAGCACTAAGGAAGAAAATGTAAGAAAACATCGCACCAGTTGTATTTTTAAATGTCTTTAGGTTACTACAGTATGTGTCATAATAACAAATACCATAGTTGTATAGGAAACATAGTTGGCCATGGCCATGCATCTGTTCTTTTACATGTATGTAATCTTTGATTATGGGTGGAAAAACTTATTTGCCTTCAAATATTCCAAGAAATAAAAAATCCAGACAGAAAAACGTAACTCAGAGCTGAAAAGTGCACATTATGCATATCATTTCACCTGCCATCTAAAGGCAACCGTTAAATTTTCATAATAGTCTATTGTATGATGGATGCACTGCACAGCTGGTTCTTTATCTCCACATTTTCCCCATAATATTACATTGACTGTGCACTCTGTCTTCTTTTCCCTGCTTTTCCATTTCACATTTACTGTTCACCTCACAGCATTCTGTCTCTCTCTGCTTCTTTCTCTCAAAGCATAATAAGATAACACTCTATCTGAATACTGATTACTCATATAACGGAAGCACAAACTACTCCAGAGAAATATGAATGGAACACGGGAAATCCCAAAAGACGTGCAACTTGCTGCACTGGTTTGGGATTTACATCTCAATCTCATACACTGACAGGCAAACTCCTGCATCTGAAAATTAGAAATGTATGAAAACAGCTATACATTTCATTACAAATCCTAAACAATGCATTATTAATTATTTCAACACAGAAGTTGAACACATTGCAGCTCATAACTCTTATTTGAATTGCCTTGAACTTGAACAGAATGTCAACAGTCAAAACATAGTGGTAGGTTCACCTGGACTGAACACTGGCTTGTACATCACTGGACCGTGCTGCAAACCTATAGCCTGCAAACCTTAAAGGGACCTTGCCAACAACCCACAGTCTATTAACTGACTAATCTTGATACATATTACACAAAAAGGATTCATGGTGTGCAGGTTTTTAAAGGGATAGTTCACCCAAAAATTAAACTCTTGTCATTCCAAAACCATGACTTTGTTTTTCTGCAGAAGACAAAAGCAGATATTTTAAGATATTTGGTAGTTTTGGAGATCATTAACTTCCATTGTATTGACAAAGCACATTTTTGTATGTTCCACAAAAGAAATAAAAGTCATTTGGAAAGACATGAGGTGAGTAAATAAAGAATTTTCATTTTTCGGTGAACTATCCCTTTAAGGTTTACAAGGGACCATTATGATGAGTGCTACTGAGGCTAACTAGGGACAATGACCTATAAAAGTGTTGACAGTGAAGAAAAGGAAAAATCTTTCCTTGCGAAAATATATGTCTCTTACAAACAATTTGAAATACTTTGGGATAGACATACTTTCTATTTCCATAATTTTCTGTACAGCTTTTCTGGACTGGAACTGCTTTGGCATTATGTGAGTTTTTTTCCACACTGTCTATTATAGTAGTATCATCGATTTCAGATGTACCAGCCCCTAAACTAAATTAAGTTTTTTGACACTTTACATGCTGGTCAGATGGGTGTTTCCTGTCTGAGTGGATGATTCTTGGCCAGAAGAAGCATTTAAGGGTTGAACGTGGAGAGCGGTAATCATCAAATCTCCTATTCTGTTAAAGAGGTTTGGATTAAAAATCCTTAATTTCAATCCTTAATTTCAATTTGGCCAAACACTTCAAAAACATTGTTGAAAACAGCCTAGCAAATTTAGTAAACTGTGCACATAAACATCTCATTTTAGTCAGACAATACACACACACACATATTCAGCAAATCCCTCAATCAATAATACGTTGCTCCATCTCACCACAAGTGATAACCTTGAGATGTCAAATTCTATTTGTTTTACAACAAACTGTATGTAATAATTCCTCCATCCATATTTTATCATTTGTGACATCTGGGGGCAATAATGCAGATTAATTTAAGTAGCTGGCATAGTTTCACTTTATGGAACAAATACAATAATTTCAAGTGTTAAATGGAGAGCAGCTGCACAACAGTTCCTCTGCACAAAGCATTTGGAATTGAACCAAACAAGCAAACATGAGTAATACCCTACCGTACTCAAAGGAAAAATTGACCTATTAAAGACGTGACAATAACAGCAATGCAAAATATATGTCACGAGACCTGAAATGCTGTGAGAGGGATTTTAGTTTTGCTAATCTAAGCCTCATTCCACTTCTCTTTATCCCCAGACTTATGCTTCCTGTTTTCTCCTAGAGAGGAAACAGGGTAATGAGTGCATTCTAAAGGAGGCTATGGGTGTCTCCAAGAGCAAAATAGACTTTCCTGGCAAAGTGTACAATGTTATTTGGACCGCACCCAGAGAGACACTCCCAGGAAGTTTCAGGGTGGACACCTTACAGGACACCCTCAATCTCTTCCTGCATACATTCTTAAGCAACAATACCTCAATTTACGACGTCTTTCATCTCACACAGATTTTCCTCCAAAGCACCTCTAATTTTTCAAAAACTCATCATGTTAACTCTTTGTCAGACTGTGGATCTTTTAACAACTTTATACTGCTTCTACACCGTCCTGGATTTAGTTTGACAGTAAATTCTCACACTTCCTCCTGTAGGGAAGGTCATATTTGATATACTATTTTTAGAACTCTAAGGCTTTGTTTAGACAATATAATTTTTTGGAATACTCTGATGCAAATCCATTTAGTTTTTGGTAGTACAAACAGCAAATCCACAACAACAAAATCATCTCATAACAGTGCACAGTATTGTCTAAGATGTGTCCAAATTAGGACCGTAACCATGACTTATTGTGGTAACCAAGTAACTGGTCAATTATTTTGGCAATTAATCAAATAATCAGGTAATGCTTACTATAAAAAATGAATGAATATTAAAAATTAGAGCAGATAATAACAGTAGGGTAATCCAGGGTTTAGGAATGTACAGTGTGACACATCAGATTATGAATGATCAAGATTAATTGTTAACTCTAGGTAAAGTATGAACAGTGTGAAATGTAAAATAAGATTACCCAGGATCCCATTTACCCAGAGTTAATTATTTCAAGTGTGAGAGACTTTAAATGTTTAAGGTATTATCAGTGATTATGGCAAATATGCCCTTTAGCACTATGACTATACTCACATTATATTACAATAAAAAAGACAATGAAATTCTAATAATTAATCCAGGTTAGGCAAATCTTGTTTTATTGATGTGAATGCAATGTGTGGTAAAAGCAACCACTTTTCCCTATGAGGTTTGGGATTTGATTCAAACATGTTACAATACTGTGTGTTTGAACTCTTGGTAGCTTCAGAAGCTGTTAAAATGAACAAAATCCCTTCTTCCAAATATCCCTGAAACTGATTCAAATCTAGAATCTTATGAATAGACTACTGAGAAAAAGGTAACTCAACTTGTGTCATGAATCGGGTCCGTGGCCTTCCGTCCAATTGCCACCAGAGGTCGCTCTTCTACTATATTGACTCTCACACCACACAAACTGTTACACATCACCCTGGACTACATTTCCCATGTTCCACTGCACGGATTGGATTCACCTGCACTCAGTTACACACACACCATAAATAGGAAGTTCCAACCTCCATTCAGTGCCGAGTATTGTTTAGCATATATCACTCCCTTAGCGATAGCTACTCTGTGGAGCCAATTCTAGTTGCCATAGTTTAGTCATAGTTTTGCCTTGTCTGTTTTCCCGTGTTCTGATTCTCACCTTTGTATTTTGGATTACCCCTTTCGTCTTGTCGTTCGGACTCTGTTTGCTCCTGCCTGGACCATTGCTCGTGTACCTGGATTATTTCTCTTTGTTTTGCCCTGTTGGATTACATTCGCCGTCGACTAACCCTTTACCGGACTGCTCTGTATGTTGTCTTCTACATACCTGTTTGGCATTGTTTGACCCATGCCTGATCGTAACCACATCTGTAAATAAAAGCTCTGCATATGGATCCACACGCCTCTTGTCTCGACGGCTCTGTTACAACTTGACAATTTCAGTGCATTTTTAGCACTCCGACAGGTATGTTCTGTGCATATTGTTTTGATAGAGGGAAACAAGATGCATTCCTAGTTTCAACATTACTTATTCTTCAGACATTCTGCTTTAAATACAATAAGTATCAGCTGTATACAAAGTGACCATTTGCTTTTCAGCCACTAAAATAGGTAATCTTCAACAATCTGAAAATAGAGCCTCACTGAGGTCCCCATATGTCTGGGACTGAATGATGTAGAGCCTTGAAAATGAAGATTCCAAAAGAAAAGCTTATAAAGAACTATAATCTAAAATCATATTGTGATATCTTTAATACTTCTTGAGTTATAGGCATGCAAATTTTGGAAAAAGAATATTTATGGCACTCAGACAGGTATGTTCAATACAGTTGTTTTGACAGAGGTAAACAAGATACATCTCTAGTTTCAACATTATTTGTTCTTCAGACATTCCTCTTTAAAAGAAAAGTATCATATTTTTGCAAATTGACCCTCATTTGGTTTTTGACCACTGAAAATATGTACATTTTAACAATTTATTGTTGGAGTAAAATTCAAATTCCAATACCTCTAGAGCCAAACCATATAGGCCATTAAAAATGAAGATGCCAAAAGGAAAGTTTAAGACCTAATATCTAAAAAGGCATTAAGATATCTTTAATACTTTTTGAGTTACAGGCATGCAAACTTTGGATAAAAAACTTAAAGTGCTGTTTCCCCATTTTTTTAATGGTCACCATTGGCACATAACGCAACGAAGATTGCTAAAGTGAACAGATTTTACTAACAGGCCTACCAATCTCTGTGTAAAAACAACATTATGATTCTGCCATCTTTCTAAAGCCATTTTTACCCCCTTGTAATTTGGCTCTGAATCTCAGGTGAAAATTGTCATTTTGACCCCGCCCTCTACAAAATAGTGGCTTACTCAGTAAATACTCATCCATGACATTTAATATTTTGGCTTTCATCACTACACATGTCTGTCTTTCTTCAGAAAAAACATATAAGCAAAATCAAAAATTTGAGCTGGGGAAATTTCTGAAATTTGGTTGATTTGACACGGATTGACCCTATAGTAACAATGATTCAAAGGAGGAGAGAAATTTCTGCCAATTTACTGAGAGGAAAATTAGTTAATTAACACATACAGACAACATAAATGCTTTCTTCAAGAACAAGGTTAAGAATCATTCTCAAAAATAACACAACTGTATCATATATATATATATATATGTGTGTGTGTGTGTGTGTGTGTGTGTTTATTCAGGTCACATTTAGCCATCAGAAAGCCAATGCAACAATTTCATTAGGGTTCATGAGTGTCAAAATGCTTTATTAGCACTGAAGAGAAAGCAGTGTATAAATCATGTATATTTTGTTGTGACCGTGGGCAACAGGCTTTAATAACTAACTTTCACATAGTCTGTGACAGAATTATAGTGCTATAATGACAGCCCTATGATAGAACCGGGGACATTTCTGGAACACAATCACAATATTATAAATCTACTGCTCAAAATAACAGTAAATTCATGGTGGGGCATAACACATCCTCCTAAAGAATAAATGCATGAAACCATCCAGCCCACACCAGCTGTTCACTCCAGTGTGATCAGTCATGGGATCGGTCACAGAAAAGGGAAGAATGAAGATGGAAAATGACTGATGCAGGTCCTTTAGACCACTTAAGGCACAATGGGACGTAATGAAATCTGTCTCTTTTTCCTCATTCAGATGTGTGAATCACATCCAGATGACTTTTGCATACAAGCAATTAAACTAATCCTCACAGCATCTCTGTCTTCAGCTAAATGATCATAACAAGGCAATTAATCAGCATGTACATAAAAACCACAGTAGTGCTCTCCCAAATCAATTCCAAAATAATGAGTGAATACAATGATTTATATTATTCTCATAACAGACTCCGCCTGTTTCTGAAAATAGATAAATGTATAAATGAATGCATAAGGAAAACAATAAATGGATTAAAATCATTAACTACTTTTCATATCATTCCAAACCCTTATGACTTTCTCTTTCTTACTTGCAACATCGTGATCAGCCATGTGACACAAGACATTCCTCAGAGTTTGAAAGCCACAGTCCTCCATACACCATTTAATGCTGTTCGCAAAGTACACACTTTTTGCATATTCTAGTGCAGTTTCAAAAAAACTCTTTAGCCTCTTAAAGTTCAAGGATGATTTTATGAGTATAGTCAAGAAGTCAAAACAAATTGGATCAATTTGAGATAGATCTCTCTTTTAAAGCTTAAATGTGTATTTTTTTTTTCTTTGTTAAAATACTTTCTCCCATTCCAGCATAACTATAAGTAGGACATTCGTAGGTCGATTTCCTTGAAAAATGAGAAAGCGACTATAAGGCACTGTTTGTTTGAGAATCCTGACCAGCCTAACGTAGCAACATTGGCTAGTTTGGGGTGGGACTATTTGCTTGTCCAGCCAATGACAGACATGGAAGTGTTCTGGAAACCCATTTTAAAACATTATTTTTTTTTTCAACTTCATTTGAAGGTTTTTTTTTTTTTTTTTTTGTCCCCACTTTTGTCCCCACATACATATAATTATAGTTACATTCACATTGACAAATCACACATGCTTGGTTTTGTTTATTATTATAATGACAGTGGGGGTAAATGAGTCACATTGCACTACCCTGATGAATCAATACTAACATTCCTGATAACAAAATCGCATTAAGCAGCCGAATAAAAATGAAGAATCGGTCATACTTGTTTACTCATTTATTTTTAGATCGATACCGCACCACGCTGAGGGCAGATTTGTAAAGGATCATAGGATTTGTGTGCTAAATCATCAGGCATGGGCCTGTTCCTCATACAAAAGCTGGAAAACTGTTGCTTCACACAAACTTCACAAACTTCAGTTTAACCAGAAGTCTATTGGTTTCTACGCTTCAGTAAAATCAAATGGACAACCCATTAGACTCATGCAGCACCTGCTCCAGTCAATTACAATTTAAAGCTCAAAAAAAACTCAAATCTAATTTAGAAGAGACAGCACGTAGACACGCAGTCAGATGTTGATTCACTGACAGGAAATGAAGCATCAGACGCTGCTGAGTGATTATCTCTGTCTGGATGTTTTGAATGGGAGGCCTATGGACCCTCTCAGCATTCAGTCTTTGTGTTGTACATGTTCGTTTCTTTTGTGCGCATGTCGAATGCTGTTTGTGAACACAAACGTGTAGTTTGCAATTACAGCTAAGAGACAAATAGATTTTTCTGAGTTACTAATCAATGACTGGAGAACAAGAGCAGAGTTTAAAATGTGTACGATAATTTGTATGCTTCTGCAGATCGTAATGTCAGAAACATGTTTTGATTGAATTTGTGTGCCATCTTTTGAAATATTTTCATACTTTCAATTTGCATGCAAGTTGCAAAACGTGTGGTGATAAAAGCTGTACTTCCCAGGGAAATAACTCAACTTTTACTAAATTAGTATTCCTTGGTAGGAGGTTTCTATCGGGCAACTAAGGACATGTTGCTAATTTGCTCAGGGTAAAACTTGCTGGCAAACACAATAAATAATACTTCCCTGTGCACTAAGGACCTAATGTGAAAGTAAAACAACAAAAACTAGGATAAATTCAGAGGATCAGATCTCTCTAGACAAAAACATTGCATCTTATTTGCTATTCAAATTACATCTCATTTGAGGTGTACTTTATCAAAACTGAATGAGTGTGTGCCTGCAGGGTTAAAAGCTGTCTAATCACTTTACGTCTTGTTACTATCACTAATTTTTTACTGTCACAGTAAAGTTTTGTTGTAGAGCTCCCATATAAATCACTGCTTAAAGCTGAACTATAATGTCTGAGTCAGTAGCATTGCCAAACACAATGGGCAAAAACAATGAAATTTAATTTTTTTTTTAATTAAACCGTTTGTGAGCCTTTTTGACTGATTAATTAAAAAAAAAAACTAGCTCTTACGAGTCAACAGTTTGTGAATTCGTGAAGAGAACACAAGGGAAAAACATATTGTCTTATTATTTTTATGTGGGCATTATTTTGCTCACATTCAATTTACATTTATCACATTAAATCAGACATGAGTCAGACTCACAACTCATGTAATATACAATTTTTTTTTGCTGCAAAGTTTAGATAGCAAACCATTGTTTATAGGTGAAATCAACATAAAATGGTTTACTTATAGAGGCATCTTTCTCAAATTGTTCCTGTACCTTATTTGTTGACTGTATACTCTTGTATACTCTGTCTTACTGAAGGGGCTGAAGAGGCTCCTAATTATACGCAAAAAGTGTGTGATTTGCTTCTTTTTATCCTGTAACATCAGGAAGTAATCAGTAGCTAGTGTTCATATCAACTCTCCTAAGACAAAGGCAATCTAGTTACCACTGGGAAAGCATTCTGTGAAGGCCATCACACCTGTCTTCCAAACTGTAACCCCTCTAGAGTCCAAACCCCATGGCAAAACTCAATCCCACGTGACCCAAACAAGAACAGAACCCAAGACCGTCACTGGAACCAGACCACTCAAGTCCAGGATAAGACTGTTTTATTCTGTCAAATCATCAAACCAAGCAAGTTCAAACCATTATTGACAGCAATGATTATGAATACTTCACATATGCTAATCTCTAAATATCTGGCGTGGATCATGTTGTCATTACATTACAGCATCAGTTTTTGTAAAATCAGACACTGCAGCATGTTTATTCTGGCAGGGCTCATGCTTTTTACTAGCTTCACTTGAAATAAAATAATCTCATGTTCAGGAAATGTGAGACACCGGTGTAATCTGAAGATTATGCGGTTTGTGATGTTTTAATAACAGTTTGATGACACCTGCTGATCAGTGTTATTTAAAAACGATTTTCACTTCTCCTGTTAATCATTCCATTAAAATGCATTCAAAGCCTTATGTAAATGTCTTGCCTAAGTAAATGACACATGGTTCTTCAAGAATTATGACAAAAATATATTCCTCTTCACCAACGATCTTAGCAAATTAAAGGGTTTGAAACCCATATGATTTTCTATTTTCAGTGAAACACAAAACAAGACATTTTACAAACTGCAAATGAAGCACAACAGTGACCTGTAGGTATCAAGCTCCAAAAAAGTACCATGAAAGTAGTAGCTGCATTCCATCTGTTCCAAAGCCATTATGTCTTTCAGTTATAGATTTATGTGGGGAAAAGCCTGAAGTTATTCACTAAAAGTCTTCCATAGAATTGCATAACCCTATAGGTTATATCCTAACCTTTTTATGTTGTAAATACTCTGAATGTTCCCCAGATGGAGTTTTGATGGCACATTAAATAAGTTTAAATAATGCATAATCCATGATATTAAATAAACATGTACTTGAAACGCCGCTTCAGCAGCTAGTGGCAGCATGTCTCTCTGGATCAATGTGAAAGCCGTCATAAATTGCGAATGTTAATGCAAAATGGTTAATGTTATTAATATGTCTCTTGACTGATCCTATGGTTTAAAATTATGGAAGTGTGAATGAGATTTGAGAGATGTAGCAGGGATAGATTTTTGGTAATTAGGCTTCAGAAGGCTAGTAATATTGCTATATGAACTGCTTTTATAGAGATTGAGCCACTGGAGTGCTTTTGTTGTATGGAAAGGAGCAGCTTCCCTTGTTCATTTTTCAAAACATCTCCTTTGAGTTCCAGTCATAGGTTTGGAACAACATAGGGTTTGTAAATGGGCTGACTTTAATTTTGCATTAAATACTCTTTTAATGTTAGTAGGCTATAGCTGGTTTAATTAAATTTAATTAAATCACATGATGAGCATAAAGGTGCATTTATTCAGCAAGTTCACATTTGACTGAAATCATTCTGAGAAGCAAATGGATTTACAGTCTGTGGAAAGCGTCTGGCAGCCTCAGATATTAAAGCACAACAACAGCAGCTTGCCTGAGAATGTCATTATGCTGTTCTCTCGTTTTCCTCTGTCAAGGGCAGCAAACGGCGAGGGACATGGAGTCAGCAATATCATTATGAACATTATTCTGTCTGTGTCACTGCTGGGGTCGGTGGCTGAGTTCTGGGTCAATGCATTTGGCTAATGCACAGCAGAACAGTGCTGAAACCACGGAACAGTTAAGCCGAGTGAACTAAACAACAGAACTAACTTTATAACACGGCGATCAAATTCACTAGCACACCTGTCATTCTTCTTACACAGTAAATGAAAACCTTTTAGCACACATAAAAAAAAAAATAAAATAATAGAAAAGCTAATTTCATTGTGAATGTTTTCCTTTGTTATCTATAACACAAGTAAAATAGCAGTGTAGTTACAATAAATGTAACGCGTAAACCACAGCAGGCAACAGATTCACACTCAAGCAAACTACTTTTAAACATTCCTATAATAAAAGGTCACGACATTAACCATATATTTACCGCAATGACAATCTATTTAAAGAAAGGGAAGTTCTCTTACAAGGAATGCTGATTTTGTAGTTATTCCCCGCAAACCTGAGCCCGTCCAGTCGCATCTGCAGCGAGTGGCTGGAAAAGCGCGCGCGCGTTTGCCTTTCCCTCCGCGCGCACTCCAGCCGCTTAAAAAGTTTAATGACGTCAACCGGGCATTTAAAACGCCGCTTTTTTCATATGAATGTACGACGTGCTCTCTGCCTTAAAGGGACCGCGCACCGTAAAGACTAATCACTGAAACTGTACAAAATCAACTGTTGAATGTAACGTTAGCTCCTTCAATTTTGTCATCGTCTGCACATCTCATGTCTCTTCTGTGGAAACACAAAAGGAGAGCTCAGAAAGCATTCAGTTTAATTGGGCTTCTTGGCACATGTCTTAAAAACGCAGCACTGATGATGTAAACAGTAAGAAGCAAAGGTCAAAGGTGTCCATCTAGACAGGAGCATGCTGATACACCACCAATCAGAAGTAGGCTATGCACCACCATTATTGATATCTGTTGTTATTATAATTTATTATAGAAATCATAAACATATTGGTTTGTAGCACAAATAGTTTTTCCATTTATTGCACTTTGTTGCTGAATTGTAAGTCTTGGACTTTCACAGGAAATAGCTTACATCTGCGTTGAAAAATGAGGTGGATTGTTTGCCATCCTGGGATGGGGAACATTTGGATATGTGGGGTTTGCAAATAAAACAAGACGAGAAGAAATAAAATGTGAAATACTTTACTTAACACAGTTAAAAATGTTGCGAATTTGTTACTTGTTGGTCTGAAAATTAAAAAATATGCATCATTTACTCACCTTCAAGTTGTTCTGAACTTATATGATTTTATTTCCTCTGTGGATCACAAAATTATATATATATATATATATATATATATATATATGTTTGTTTGTTTTTTCAGCTGATTGTCTGTGGATGTGTACCAGGAGTGTGGTGGATTTGTAAGCATTTTATTTTGTTAAATCACTGGAACCGAGAGCAGAGACTGTAGAGAAAATTGCTGCTCTATAACATGATCTACACTGATACACAACCACAGCGAATCCTCAGCAAAACTTCAGATTGCCACGTGTTATATCACACACTAACAAAATGAGAACTTCTGCTCAACAATTCCTCTTTACCAGATACGTCCCTGCCACTAGATTCCTCATTTTCAACAGAATAAGGACAAAAGTTGTGGAGTCAAAATGGACCTTGACAAAAAGTTGGGGAACATAAATTTTGCTTGCGTAATGCACAATTCAGCTGCAGATGCACAGTCTAATAAATGATATGCAACTAGCCTACATCAAAAAAGGAGATAACAAAAATAAACGAAGGAAATATATATTAAGTATAAATAGGCAACAAAAATAGACCGTTAACACATTATACCTAAACAGTCGGTAGTTAATCAGAAAAATCTAATAATCAAATAAATTCATCCATCCATATTTTTTTTTCCATACAAGAAAAGTGGAATGTAATTATATATGCTGTCAGGATCCAATAGAAAAGAACAGCCTTGATATTCTGCCTAACATCTCCTGTTGAAAGTAAAAGAAATGAGGTACGAAACTACGTAAAGGAGATAACAAAATTTGTCATTTTTAATAAACTATTCTTTGAATCTTACACATGATACAAAAGTGACCAGACAATAAAAGTTGAGCAGTTTAATAGAATCTACAGGGGACTGGAAAATGATTTGATTGGTTTTGTTTGTTGGAGGACAGCCATGTGAGACTAATTTGCATGTACTAGGAAAGTCACCTGTCCTGAAAATTTCCAGAGGAAAAAATCCTGAGATTACCTAAAATGTAAAATACAACATCACCTTTGGTTAGATAATACTCCTCACACTATTGTTAGCCCAGACACCATGACTCTCATTCACTAGATGCTATTAGAGAAACTGTCACTCAACCTACCTTTGTTAAAATTTTTAAATAGTTCATCTAATCAATCAACAGATGGTAGATATCCTTATGCAATCTAGCAGCAACACTTACTGACTCGTAAGAGCGGCTGCTAATCAGAAACTGGGAGAGCAATCAGTGCGTGATCTCCCTTCAACTGCATCCGTGTGATGTCTTGATCTCTGTGCATCTGCGCCTGTTAATTTCTAGAATAAACAATCTCCGTCCCTGCCTGTGTGTCTAATCAATAATGTGTGCCATTCAGGCAGAATGTTCCAAAACCTGGATTCCATTTGTCATTTGTCAACCACAGCATATTTGCAATCAATTTAACTTTCCGCTCCAAGAGAAAAGCATATGTTTACCAAGGCACTGTGCTCTCAAATGTTCAATGGGTTATGTCCCGAAATACTAATGTGTTTACATTTTTGAGCAAATATGTTAAGGAAATGCATGTGATATAAAGGGGCAATTTAAGGAATGGAATAGTGATTGACAGGCTAATCCTAAAGGAACTATATTTATGTGATAGCAAATGTGCAGTTGATGCATTTTTCTTGATTTGGCCATCTATCCATCCTGATTCACTCATCCATACAATCTGCAAACCCACCTGCTGAAATGGTGTCATCCTGATTGTGTATGTTACATAATACATAATATCTGAAGCCATGAAAATGATTTGTGTGTATTCAATAGCCTGCAGAGCCGTAATTATTTCCTCTTTTCTTCTATTCGTTTTCTGTTTGGTTCTATTTTTATTTTTAGCACACAGCAGATATAGGCTTTGTGTTTGTATTTTTTTCAATTACTGTTAATGAAGCACAATAACTGATCTACTCCTAATCATTAGTCATAAATTAGTTTAATGCAATAAAATGTGGTAAGACTCAAAATCTCACTCTCAAATAAATAAATTAATGAATAAAATACAATTAAATAAAATCAGTGGCTTTGTAAATATCACATTAATAAATAACTATACTACCTTAATAAAATCTCTTAATATTATTTAAGTGATTGGTTGAGTTGGACATACCGAAATAAAATGTCTAAAAATCCAACAGTTAATTTTGTCTGAATTTTTATTTATAATTTATTTCATTTTTTTCCATGACAAAAAAAGTATTTGAAAAATTCTATAGGATAGACTTAATATTTTTGGTCAAAATATTTTTAAATATCTAATACTTTTAAGTATCAAAATATTTGAGAATGGAGAAATTATTTTATTCAGTTTCAATGAGTTGCAAAAAAAAAGCATTTTGAATATGAAAGCATTTTGAATATGCTCAATAGGTTGGGCCAAGAATGACAATGACTTCCTCTCTTCTCTTTTCCCATTAATAAGTAGGGTACAATTTCTAGCACCTCTCTTTGTTAGTAAAAGTGGGTGTGACTTTATTAAACAGCAGCTGAGAGTTTTAATGATAAATATTTGAGAGAAAGTGTCAAAAAGTCACTGTGGGAAATGCTACAGGACACTCCAACAATTTTTCATTTTATCATCAATAGGATATGGTATATTCTGCTGCTGAGTGCTGATGATCTATATACATATTAAACATATTATTTATTTTAGCATTTATTGCCTGTAAAAGAAAAAAAAAAAAAAAAAAACGGATAATGTCCCAGCAGAAAATTACCAGTACATTTTTCCTTCAACCTTAAAACACAACACAATGCAATGCATAATTAAAAATGCGGATAAAACATTAATGTTTACAGACTTGAAGTAGTTCCAACAGACTGATTTATTTATTTATTTATTTATTTATTTTTTACTATTTTACCTGCAATTAAATCTGAAAAAAGTTCTG
The DNA here is from genome assembly GCA_039654775.1 of Spinibarbus caldwelli. Taxonomy (NCBI): domain Eukaryota; kingdom Metazoa; phylum Chordata; class Actinopteri; order Cypriniformes; family Cyprinidae; genus Spinibarbus; species Spinibarbus caldwelli. The sequence continues at coordinate 7,889,276 of CM077237.1, forward strand.
ATGCAGACATTTACACAGATGTTCCCATTATTTTATTTTATTTACATTTATTTTGTTTAAAACAACTGATAAAAGACAACTTTTAAGATTTGTTTTCTTTTACTAAAATACTCAGTTTTATTAGTAATTTCTCTTTTCTCATAGGATTTGTTTTTTCTCAAGAGAATAAATAGGTAACTGTGCTTTGTTTTCCCCCTTTGCTAAACCACACCTCCAGATGCATTGTGAAGTGCATCAATTATTTGTGTCACATGACTTCAGTAAACAATCAATCAAGAGAACGCAGAAATAGTGGTGTGTAACCTACCATATACCTGCATACTTTCAGTGTTTTGTCCAGTATTAACAGAAAAAATGGTTGATAGTTTTAATTTCGTGGATTCCAAAGTTGAGCTACGGCCCTGCCTATGAATATATCTACATTTAATATGCACTGTGTGATTGTAATATGTGATTGTAATCACATCCTCATGTCTGTAATGGGCTCACATAGTGCCCGAAAAGAGAACCCAATCAAGCAGCACTTGTGCATATGAGTCACGCTTACACATAAATTCACACGGGCAGACATATATAACACAGATGTAAATAATCAGCCATGCATGAGGTGAGCTGGTGTTAGCCGATGGCCAGACAGCAGTAAATCAGACAGAATGTCTTATAATGAGTCTCTCTCCTGTCTGATCCCGCTGAAGATCCGCCTAGAGCAACCTCATTTAACAGCTTCTCTTCATTTGCATCAGACACCTCATAAACAAGAAGTCCATTAAAACAGTCTGCTAATAGGATTCTGTGTCATTCTTCTGCCTCAGCTTGTCATTTAAAAACACATCAGACTGATAATCATTACAACAAAGAGAGACAACAGATCTCGTTACGAATGCATGACTCATAATGGACATTTTATTCATTTAATGCTTCTTATCTGAGACAGCATTATAAATGTTTTTTCCTCAAAATCACTTTATAGGTTGTGATACTTTGTTTAGAGTTATGTTGATATACAATTTAATCTTCTTCTTCTTCTTCTTCTTCCCCTTATTATTTACCATACTCATAATTATATTTTGAGATATTTTACGAGTAATATGTTTAAGTAACTTGCTTTTCTGCTATAATCTATAATAATATTTTCTGATATAATCTATAATTACTAATAAAATACAAATCTGTTCTGCAAATCTATTATCAGACGCTTAAGCATAAAGATTATCAGTAACAATTTACAATAATGTCCCATTAGTTAAAATTAGTTAATGCATTAAATAACATTAACAATGGGCAGTTTGTTACAATATTTATTAATCCGTGTTAATGTTTACTAATAAAAATACAACAGTTCATGTTAACTCAGGTTCATTAACTAATGTTAACAGATACAACTTTTGATTTTGTATTAGTAAATAATGTATGATGCATACATTAAATAGTGATAATGTATTAGTAAATGTTGAAATTAACATTAACTTAGATTAATAAATGCTTTAGAAGTATTTTTATTGTTAACTAATGTAATTAACAAATGGAACCTTACTGTAAAGTGTTACCAGATAATCAGTACTGTATCAGTTATACATAAAAAATATATGAATTGAAATATAATTTTGTATGCATTTAATTTTTAATTAAATAATTATATAATAATGAATTAATTTATCAAATTAAGAAAATTAACCATATTATTAATATACTCATTGATAATTCAAAAGACATTCAAAGACATTATTGTTGCAGAAAAAAGTGGCTTTAGAAGTCAATATATTGTTTTTGTTTTATTTTGTTTTGTTTTATCACAGGTCTACAGTCCACAGCAATTCATTTTGCACTTGAGTAAAATGAATACAGAACATTTAAACATTTAAATTAGAATATTATTACAATCTTGTGAGCCAACACTCCTTCCTTGGCCATATTCATCAGTTTGACAAAATGCAAAATGTTATTTAATTTTTTGTACAGAGGCATTTTTAATGTGTATCACTGAGTGCAACAGCACTTCGAACTGTTTTGTGAAGTTGAAGTTATCTCTCTGCGGCAGCTGGAATGATAACCGCGCTGAACAGCTGATTTCACCATTGCAGCTCAGTTGAATCCAGCCAGCACACATTATACCTCGACTCCAATATATTTCTTGAGTTGTTATGGCTCTAACTCTCAGCGCGGTACAAAAAGCCTCAGTCTGTCAGGTTAAAATCGATTTGTTCTCCACAGAGGAATCGGCCAGCAGGATGTCAGAAAATTGCATCACATTGCATTGCTAATGATGCCATTTAAACTCTGTGGAAGATCATTAGCTGCAGTCCTGTTTTCTTCACTCGTCTTCCTGTTTCCTTGGTGTATCTGTCTCTGGCAGTGGGAGAGAAGCTTCAGGGAAATGATACGAGACATGGGGTGATAAAACACCAAAGCCTCTGGTCTTTATAAGGCCACACAGGAAGGCAGATCACAATCACGTCTCTCGTCAGATAGCGGATAGTGCAATCAGAGCAGTATTAGTGGAACATAGAGATAGAAGAAAATATTTTTTGCCCTGAGCCTTTTCATCATAGTCTTCTATAAATAGCTGAACGAAACCTATTCTCAGCGGGGTTACCCTTTCAAAAGAAAGAATGAAACATGGAAAATATGAAGATAAACTCACAGCGCTAGCTGTTTTGCATATGAATTAGTTTGTATTTGGGGTTTGATCCTTTGACGTGTGTTTTTGTGAAGTATATCTCTGCCTATTTATTTCCATCATCATAAACAAAACGCTTAAAAGCGTCATCCCTTGGATGTCACATCCTATTCGTGGGATAACAATTTCAGCTATTTCGAGTGCTTAGATTAATGCCTCCTTCAAACATTGCCATTTAATTTCCACTTATCTTAATGTATGCTTCGAAAGCAGGAAGTGAAAAACATATAAATAATTACACCTACATTTCTCTCCTGCTCTACTAGAGCATTTCATTATCATTAGCTGGCGCTGTTCATTTAAATGAGTTTTGGAAAACACCCAACTCATTATAAATGTCTGATAATGCTGCTGAATCAAATGGATTATAGATCCAGGTTTTAAGAATTTAATCTCTTCCTAGTGCCTAATACTGGCTATCTGGATTGATTTTTGTCGTTTATCTTAACTTTGTATAAGATTTACCTGCTCTACCAACACATTTTTTTCTACCACACCCACATGCATGTCACAATATGCAATTATGGAAGATGAATTATGGTTTAATCTGCACTGTTTGCTTTTATTGGGGCAGTATCAAGTAAAAGTGTGTGTTTTACTGTATTGAATTATTGGTGTGTGTGGCCGCGTGTGTGCATAGGATGTGAAAACGTGTGTGTCATCAGAAAAGTTATCCACTAAGCATTAAAGGAGTCACAGATTAAAATTATATTAAAGGTTTTCTGCAGATCATCAGAATACTCTTTCATTCATTTTAAATCAAATTTACATCCTGTTTACTGTGTGAAATGTGTCTTCTCTTTCTTACCCTTCCTCTCTCTCTATCTTTCTTTCTCTCTCTCTCTCTCTCTCTCTCTCTCTCACACACACACACACACACACACACAAAGACTTAAATACACATATCATATTTAAAAGTGGTATTTCATGTTACTTTAGTTAAGTCAGCATTAGGGTTGGATATCGTTTGGGATTTTTTCGATACCGGTGCCAAATCGATACTGTTAAAATGGTTCCAGTGGTAAGGATCCACCCACCAGCCCAAAAAGCGGAATCCAGCGGCCTGAATTTATCAGGATTTGGTTTAAATTTTAGTCTAGCTCCGTGTTCAATCTGACTCTGATTTCAAGTGATCATTAAATTTAGGCAATATTTCTAATTAAAACTGATCACAAATATCGATTGTATATTAATTTATATATTTGAGTATTCTGGAAATCCCATACTTTCAGTTCTTTGTTCATTAGGGACCAGGTATTGCTTTGCAATTCACTCGGCTAACAGTGAACGCACGGACACAAACTCGCCAGTTCTGTAACTTACTCAGAGGATACAGGGTGATTATAATACCTTTAAGTGCTGCACCCTGCTAGCAAATAACAAAAAAGTGTATTTTTTCCTATAATCACGAAAACTGTAACTTGTTAAGCCAGTGACAGACAGAAATCAGAAGATCCCTAATGATGAGCCCCCGCTTCATTCACTGGTACTTCAGTATGATCTATCCTGGAAGGAGGATTTGGGGAAATACCACTACACATTAATCTACTAGAAAAAAATGATTTCAGAAGAGATCAGAATAAATCAAATATAACAATTTATTATTAGTCAGGTAAAGTGGTATCATACCAATTACATAATGAAACAATTAGAAGCCAATTTAGAAAGAATAATGCAATTGTGAATCACATTGTGGCCACATGGCAACCCTGCTCCTGTACGTGGTTTAACTGTAGCCATATGGAAAATAGCCAAGTGTTCCACGCAGGAGACAAACAAATTTAACTTAACATCACACATGTAACAGTTATCCTAATTTAACACAAGACACACGGTCTAAATGCAAAGCATCTACAACCTTTTACCTAAGTATTTCAAAGAACACTTACAGCAAAGCAATCAGGTGGTTTAGAGAATAAACTAGTCTGTGTGCACATGTAGTAACACAAACAACTATACAGTGTGCTCTATGGGCTATACAATGTGTTTAACACAATTACATTTTTGAATTAAACGGATTGCATACCTGACAGCATAGAGACACACAGCAGTATGTGAGTTCTAGTGCAAAGCTCCAGAGTCTCACATGTGCTGTGTGGGGTTTTCTGACTACAGAATTCCAAAGTAGTGTTTTGTCACTTCCCTTATATACCCAAATAAGAAAAACAAAGAAATCTTCAAATCAGTTGTAAAAACATAAAAGACCTTTTGGTTTGTTGGGGTCTCGTGCTCCAGGCTGCACCTAGCTGGAGATAAGATAAACATTCTCACAGACCCCTAAAGGGGGACACACCCCTCAGCAGCAGAACACAATTCTACAAAAGTTTTCAATATTTCTCATGATACCAGTGACTACTGTGAAATTGAGACTGTGATTTTACCAATCGCACAGAGACCTTTAAAATGATACCAAACATGGAGGGGAAAAACAATGGGTTCACAAGATATATGATACGTGGTACCTATTCTTAATGAACTTTGAGTGAAGCCTTTTGGGGGAAAAGAGTCAGAGGCAGAGAGAGCAGGGGGAAGAGGGGGGTCGTAAATGAGCAAGGAGAGAGGTGTTGTTTGCTCTCTTTGGAGATCCCGTCTGTTTTGTGTGAGTTCCTGAGTTTTGGCTTCACGAGGAATTCATTTCATAAAGAGATAATTTCACTCCTTTCACAGTGCCTAAACGGTGCCTGAACCGATACTTATAAAATAAATAAATAAATAAAAATTCCCCAAAAAAGGATGGATTGGCCACTATAAACACATGATGTCTGTTTCATTCATACTGGATGCCAGAGGGCGCCCTCACACAGAAAATCCACATATCCAATCACAGAAGTAACAGAACTCATTACGCTACAGGAAATAGTTACCTAATATGGACAAAGGCATCGCTGTAACTGAGTAAACAGAAGATATAAACGTTTTGAATGATAAAACAAAGACAATAAACACTCGACTGCAACAATTTATAGTTTATCTGTGTTATTCAAGCCATCTCTGGTATTTTCATAATAATTAAGTATATTTATAATCCATTGCTAATCGATGTATTCTTTTTACAGTAGCCTATGGAATATATTTTCTGCCTCATTCAGTGACAAAAAGCTACATCAGATCACAAAAGGAAGCATTTGACTGGTGTTGTGGAATAAAAAGGTTATAGTGTTCTCTTTTTTTGGACAACAGGTTTAAAAATGTGAATACAAGGGAAGTTTAGCTTTAGGCAATTTAATTTAATCATGTTTAGCTTAGTTAACGGAAGGCTACCTGCTGCAGTCAGAGCAAGTGTAATTATTGCATTCACGTGCTCCTAGGATGCTCTTATTTCCCAAGTTGTGCTTTTAAGTCGGAATGTGAAGACAACATGCACACTCATGTTACTACAAAGATTTGTTGGGTTTGTATTATTAGAACTTTCTGACTTGAGTTCACGTGCATTTTCTCAGTCGGGAAATTATTTTTCACATGCGGTGCTGGTGATGATGCTTCTTACGTCCGTTTCGGAGAACCAGAGGACAAATATTTCAATCGATCGTTCAGGCATGGCACCGAAATGAGGCACCAAAATCTGCGGTCTGATTCGGTTCTAGTACATACTGGTTACTTGGGTACCGGTGCCATATTGGGACCGGGTTTCGGTACCCAACCCTAGTCAGCATTCATGACCAAATCCACAACAATACAACAGTCAGCAGTATTGTGTAATAATGTCACGTGAATGTTTTTCTCTTTATATCAGGACCTTTGTTTTGAAGATTGTTTGTATTGTCTTGTCATATTTTTGTTTATGTTTGATTCCTCCCTGATTGTTTCCAGGTTCCTTGTTTAGTCATTTCATATGAACAGCCCTCATGTGTCTCTTGTCAAGAGTTGAATGTAACTTGTAGTTTAACTCAGCACAGCTCAGTTGGGTGTTCTAGTTTTCTCAGTTTTGGGATTGTCATTTGTTTTATTACTATTGTCTGTTTTGTTCTCATAATGCTGCACTTGGGTTTCTTATGTCACGCGTTGTGAGCTCTAGTCATTACAAATTGCAGGCAATGAGATGTCTGCAGGCTGCAGACTGAAAAAAAAATAGACAAAAAAAAAAAGTGCAGTTAAAGGGCAAAAACCAGGCAATGGGTATGATTTTAACATTTCTTGTTTAACATCTGTAGTTCAATCTATTTATCTTAAATGTTGAAATAATTTTCCCACATAATCTGCTTTTTTGTTGCAATTTTAAGTTTACAGTAAACAGTATTCTATTTTTTTTCCTCAGAATTGTGAGAAAAAGTCTAAATTGTGAGATACAAAAGTCACAATTACCATTTTTTGTTTTTATTCTGTCGCTAAATGGGCTTCCATAGAACTGTGCGAAACAGGCAGTATGTAATGCAATATTTGTCATACCATATAACAGTTGTTTGAAATGTAATGGCTTTAATGGCTGTTGGAGTGGTTATGAAAGGTCACCAGCAGATAGAAACTGTTCTGACGTTTGTTGGTCCTGGTCTGAAAGCTTTCCAGACACTTAGATAAAACAGCAAAAACACACATAATCTCGCACCAAAACTTTTGCAAGACAGTCAATGCAAAGAAATCAATGCAAAGATGCCGCTCAGACATACTTTAGCAACTATCATGGCAGAAATAGTTATAATGGCTTGCACTGAATCATCTCAACCAGGCTCTTCAATTTCTCTCTTTTCTGTGCCACTATCCCAAGAAATGTCTGTTTTGCCATCTTCTTACCCTGTGGTGATAACAGATGGGAGTTCAGTGAAGCGGAAAGCTGAGTGATGTGAATTTATCCTCCTGCCCTATTCCTCTCTCAGACCCACAAGCGAACAATAAACCATATGATTGCATTGCACTGTTGCAGCCACCAGCCATTTAAAAACCAAAAACCTACATCATTCAACATCCAGATTGAACAGCAGGAGGCCTGAGACACTGGTCCTCAATTCCACCTGTTTTACGTTTCAGGTAGGATTGATTTCTTGTAGTTACATGAATAGCCTGCTACTTATGAAAACCTCTAAACACAGTCCAAAATGGTCCTTCACCACAGAACAAATGACAGTAAAATGTGGCTTTGGTGAGTAAAAAAAAAAAATAGGTTACTCAACAGTTGGCTGATAACAAAAGTATCCCCAACATTCATGGATTAAACCTGATTGTAAGATTGATTCTCTGATACTCGCATGATATGAGCATTTATGTGTCTTCTAACTATGGAAGCCCATTTTGAAACAGGTAATTGTGAGATAAAGTTTAAAATAGTAAAGTCACATTTTAATACATAAAGATGCAATTATGAACAGTGACAATTACGAGAAACAGTCAAAATTACAAGAAATAAAAGTATAAAGATGAATCATGAGATAGTTACGAGAAATACGGAAAAATAGTTTCAATTGCGAGATATACATTCACAATTCACAAAATTTGTATTTTTTTATACCTCAAGACAGACACTGATTTCCAAAAACAGGAATAGGATACTAAATATATTTTTTACACCTAAACTCCACAATGTGACTCGTGTGAAATATTCCTAAACATAAAATCACCCAGATGAAAATACGAAAGGAAAAAAGCATAAATTTCAATGTTTTTGTGACAGGCGCAGTTTGATTCAGAGACAGACTGTCTCATCTCATCAGAAGTATGATGCTCTGAGTGACAATCATCTGTGCTATTTGTCTGAAATATGCAAATATTAAAACAAAGCTACATAATTCCATTTTCATAGAAACAAAAATATTTTAATAACGCTGCAAGCAGCAATCACAGGGCCAAGCACACGAACAGCAAAAATACTGGTTGAACACATCATTCTGGTGACGAAATTGATATGTCTGGGGATGATTATAATGGTAGGCTATATATGAAGTTATAAAGCATCTAAAGAAGTCAAAGACATATTTGTATGAACAATGACAGCGTCACCCATGGTGCCTGAGCTGTTTCTTTTTTCAGCCCAAGGGGCAAATATGTCCACCACATTTTGTTCTGATTTGGTGTAGCATTTGGACCAATCAGACACACAATTTTTCATTAGATTTAACAAATCATTTAATCATTAGATTAACAAATAATCACAGACCCCTCAACCAATACACATACTGGGTGCCAGAATGTCTGTGAATGACTCCAGGCCCCTAGTTACTATGATAACCAGGACACTTCAGCCAGACCAGATAAACTTTATGACCTAATGGCATGTTGAGAGTTCTCCCTCTCACCATCTTTGAACCTTGGGAAAGACATTATGCCATAAAAATGGACTCTTCTCTAATTAATTCACAGAAAAACCTTTCTTTGAATGAACACACATATCCTTCAGGTCATTGTGTATATTATTACTGTTCTTGTATATGTTCTTGTGTATTGTATGCTGTTTTATGCATGTTTATGATAGATCACTAGTTAATATCACCTCACTTATACCATGTTTGGTCTCTATCAATTCGTCTTCGGATGATCTAATTGAGAGTGTATATTATATGTTGATACCTATGCAACATATTAGTGTTCTAAGAATCTTTACTAGTTTGTATATCAACTTCCGATCCAGTTACATATGCAAATTACCATGCTTGGAAACAAAGAGTCGTAAACTTTCCCTCCAAAAGTTCAAGACACCATTGGCTCGTTGACACCTGAAAGGAGTGACCTCTCCAGTAGATAAAGCTCTCATATCAGTGACCCGCCCCCCAGTCTGCAGTTCTTTTAGATCCTAAGAGGATGAGGAGGATGTGAGCTCCTCAGCAACCCTTACGTTTTTGTGCCAGGCCTTGCGGCCTTGACTTTCCATTCAACCAAAGATCCTCTGATCTCAACAGATCTCTTTCTTAGCTCTTTTTCACTTTCTGCCTGAGAAGAAACTCCCAATCACCATCGAGTCAGGACATCTTTGGGATTCATCACTCTTCAACCCGGAAGAATGTGATCGCGATTCCAAAACCTTGAAACCATCAACACTTTCATCCAAGACTGCATCCGGACACTCATTCAACGACCAAGGCAATGCAAGTATCATACATTTAACTAAATGAAACAGAAGTTTAGTATAAGCTATAGACCCCGTTATAAACAAACAGATTAGTTGATGCCAATTTAATTCTGCTACAGTTTTTACTGGCAGATGATATAAATAATTGTAATTAATCATAATTAATTGTAATTATTTATATACATTTCCCTTTTGAGCTAATTTGCTACATTGGCTTTAGTTAAACTTTTCTAATAACTGCTGAACTGTGATCAGCTAAGGGTGGTCATGTTTCTCAAGATACACAACTGTCTTCATGTACATCATTGGCAAATTACAGACAAGGCACTGCATGCCAATTTTGAAGTGAATTGGAATCCAGTGTTAGAGAGAATTTCATGTTTTTCCTTGGTATAACACCACCAAGTTGCCAAGCCCCACTACTTTTGTGTCCTCAAATTTATCTCCTATATATACAGTATGTTAAAAATGCTATAAATATCTGATTCCATTTAAGAGTTATATCCATTTATATGACGAGAGCAACACCCCCTATTTTCACCTATAAAACTAAAATTTACACTTTTTCCCTACATTACTGAAAAAGTCATCCTCTCAGGTTATTTTTTCAGTGGATCCATTCCAATTGGGTGAACAGCACAGACGTAATTGGCTAAAAAAGTTTATGTAATAAAAATCAAAACTGTGTATTTGTCATATGGCAAACCATACTATATCAAAAGTTATACGCATATATTTATATGTTTTATCCACAGATAATCTCTAAATGTCTCAAGCTCCTTCAGGGCATGGTGGTGATGACAAATATCAATTTTCGTAACAATACGCAATGACTGTATGGATTCGCTGCACTGAATGTCACCAGTCTTGTGGGGCTTGAGGTTTTGTCTCAATATGCTAAAGCATTATGGAAATATAGCTTCATGTCTACTTCAGCTTGTCCTTATGGTTCATAAAGTTTTAGCATAAACATAAGTCCAAATTTAAGCTGCTGGTGGCACTACAAGATAAATTTACACTTACCATCAATTGTGCAAGTTTTCATAACTTTTCCACAAATGATTCAATGGACTGCCATGACTTCAGCAGAAGAAGAACACTAATGAATACACCTGTGGTGCTTGTGTGACTGATTTCTATAATTATCTATTGTTTTGGGCATGAAACGGCAACAGCCAGCATGGGAGCTGGGCACTAATGATTTTCCTAAACAGCTATTTTGTACAAGCTGGCCTAAAAAATGCAAAATACTATTTCATGGCCAGTATGAAAGATTAATGCCCATGAAATCCTCTTTCCAACATGGCAAAAAATATTTTGGAATCTGCTTTTCTAAACAACTCACTGATTATTACTACAATGCAAGGAACAAGACTGTTAAATAAAAAAGTGTATTGACATTTCTTATGTATACTCTTCAATTTTAAAATGTATGAAAGATAAATGATAAATTTAATGTCTCTTTTGCACTTATTGCACACCTTTGCTGATATTAACTTTGTAATTTCCTGCTGTCAGCTGTGCATGTACTACTGTGGTGGATGTCCATGCATTAGTGTACTAGAACCAGTGTGAGGAATCATCCAGAAAGATTTACTGATGATAAGGCAATCATTTCTCACATGCTGTGTCCAGTAGCTTTACGTAACTCAGTATGTGGCAGGTTATTGCTTAGCAATAACACCTTCGTGCAGACAGCATGATGTGACCATGAGAGGGTAAAATTGCTTCTGCGTATGCATGTGGGTGCTTTTCATTGATTGTGGTGTTTGTGGACGAAGCAGGGAGTGCAAGCAGGCACAGTTGGCTTTAAATTTATCTTTCCAGCATACGCTTGATAAGTCCCACTTGGTTTTCTACAAATGTTCCTCTGATTCTGGCTATGATGCGATGTTTCAGTCAGGAATAGATTTTTGCCAATTGCTATTTAGGTTGCTGTTTCAAAGTCCTGACATCACAGCAATCCCTCTTAATTGAAAAATTTGCTACTCAAGTGCTTCTGCATCCACTTCACTCCACCTCCCCGAGAGAGGATCATTGCCCTGTACGGGTTACAAGAAGGTGAAATGTGCATTTCCAGTGCCTTGGGCATCACCAAACATAATTGCAAGAATAATGACTGTTTTCAAACAGGCTTCCCAAAAATGTCTGCCTTAGGTTGGGGAATCAAGCTACAAATGGCTTACTGATAGTTGGATCGATCACAAACATAAAGAAAATGAGAGAGAATAAAACTAGTTTGAAATGTGCAGAGTTTTTGTTTTTGTTGTTGTTGTTGTTTTAAAGAAATGTTCTCTTTGTATTCATGTTGGTACCATATATTTTAAAAAATTCCATATCGTTTCCAAGAAAAGTAAAGACTCTAAAAAAATGTAGTGTAACAACCAACTAAAAAGCAACGACATATTAATCCTGTGTACGCAAGTGTACATGTATTCATTAAATATATATATATATTTTCAACTTAATTTTTATTATTATTATTTATTTTATTTTTTTACAAATATCATGAATTCTGAATTTATACATTTAATTACATTACAAAAATCATTACATTTTTGAGGAGTCACACCACATGACACTTTACAACCTGAAATATCGCCTTGTCATAAAAATGTATCTGATATCTTAAGAGTTTGACCTTGATACAAAGGGTCTGCATGAGTCCTTTTTCATTTTTTGTATGTCATCACATCACAGTACCACATTACTTGAACTTTGATTTGCCAGAAAACAAAGAAGCACTTTTTTCTTTTTACAGTTTTTCAGCATTTTTTGTCACTTTTACAGTTTATTGCTTATTAGATATGGTACGTCGTTTTAATGTTTTTTTTTTTTTTTGGATGATATAAAGACAGTTTTGTCTTTATGCCCAACAAAAATATCAAAATAAATAAGTCAGAAATTAAAAACATGTTCATCACAGAAAAGGTGTTGTCAAGTCTTTGTATGTATGAACAGCAATTATTTTGGAATAAGTGAATAGATCCAGACAATTTTAACACTGAAAGAAATGATACACTTCCCCTATAAGTGTGTTTTGTAATTAGATTCCTTTTATATTTTACTTCGGGGTAAAACATAGCAGAGAGTGATTCAGAGAGTAAAGTATTCATTGCTATTAACCAAGCTCCCTAAAGCCAAATGTAAGTGCAGTGATCCGGCTCTGAATAACCTATTCTCTAAAAGCAGGTTCTCTATTGTCTGCAGCACAAGCATAATTGGTAAAACTGCAAGACTTTGTAAAATGCAACAGTTTGTAATGAAAGTCTGATTGAACCATCAAAGACTCTTTGTTTGAACAAGTTCACATCAGCTCTGTGAAAGCTTGTAGCATTAAACTTTTGACATTCATAAACTTACCCTTGAAACCACAATTATGCATTATGAATAACCGCTTCTTAATTGCAGCCTTTACACCGTTGTGATGCTGCCATCAAAGACAGGGACGATGTGTAACCAATTGCCATCGCTAAGCTTTATTATGAGTTCATCAAGATTCCTCTTGAGCTGTGAATGCAAAGAATCATGCAGAGGATCTTTGCACATGGACTTGTACTCAAACAGAGTGAGAAATGAATGGCATTTCTGACCTTTAGGTCGTGTGCAGTGAATATGGCATTGGTTCTCGGACTGGCAACAAGCTCAAGCCAGTCCCACGGGACCTAACCCAACAAATAGCATACAGATTCAAAATATTCTGTCTAAAAACATTGTACGTTTGAAGAATATTCAGTAATAAGAAAAGAAGGATAGATGCAAACTCAAATTCCCAATGTACATCATTTGCAGCCTACATAAACTAAAAAACATTTAGTTTCAAAACATTACATTTATTTATGGAACAAAGCATTGCAGGAATATCAAAGACATTGGGTACCTGAGGATATCTCTCTCACATTGATTTTGAGCTCCTTGATGGAAATCAATAACAGCCTAGTATGTGTGTGTCATTAAAGGATTCTGGGAAAGCTCTTGACCCATGGGTCCTAACCCAGCTGACTGTAATCGCACATCTATAGCACAACTTTACATAATATTGTCAATAATTTTCTGTATAAATAGCAAGGTAAACACAAATGTGAGGAAAGACTAGTTTTACAGCTGTTGTCTTTATTCTTTAACCACCTTGGAAGAACACAAAGGTGTTTTCTGATTGACTGATGTGAAACCTACAACAATACAATCTATAATTTCTCCAAAAAGCGCCGCTGTGAAAAAGAAGCAATAGTTTGTACTGTATTATGCATATGCAATACATATAACAGAGACTATCCACTGCAGGTTTTGGTGGACATGGTCTGCTGTGTTTTTAGTACCAATCATCCATGACTACCAGGCATCAAGAATCTAATTCTAGATACAGTTTTAGCCCTACAATTTAATTGCTTCATCTGCTGTTACAAACAAGCCATAATCAAACCATAAACCTAAATACAGCTGCTCTGATCGACTATGTCTGGCCAAATGGCTTCTCACTCTCTCTGCACAAAAGATGTCCTTTTCAACTCATGAGACATCTGCATCCCTGTGCCTCAGTTATGGGATTATCTCAGTAACTGCTTGGAGAGAGCTAAAAATATTCAGGACAGATCATGCACTGCAAAAACATCTAGAATTTAATGAGTATCTTTGCCATGTACTTCAGTTAAAAAAAAAGAACAAAATATCTAATTAAAGATAAAAAAATAGGAGTAAAAGGTAATAAAAAGTTATAGAGAATGTATAGCTTGTTTTTTTTTATTCTTTTAGGTTATTTTAAATTTTTATTTTATTAATTTTACTTCTTTAGTTTTAAATATATTTTAGGATTTTTATATTGAAGTGTTTTGTTGTTGTTTTCTTAATACAACAGTAATGAAAGGTGAAATCTAGTCCAAATCTATTCATTTATTTGAATATATATATAAAAAATGCCAATTATACTTAATATGACTTGTATATTCCACTTTTATTATTAGCAAGTTTTTCATTTCTGAATTATTTCATGATAAAGATCAAAAAAACTGTAAGTAGTTTGAAAATGTTTTATTATTGTTTCAGTTTTGAATTAGATTTTTTTTCAGTTCAATTCAAGTGTATTTGTATAGCGCTTTTTATAATACAAATCACTGCAAAGCAGCTTTACAGAAATTAAAGTTTCTACATTAGTAGGAATAAATCAGGAATAAGGAACTTGGGGTAGTGTTTGACAACTAGCTGAGCTTTTCCATCCACATCTCAACAACGGCCTGGTCATGCAGGATTGCACTCTACAACATTAGGAAAATCAGTGCCTTCCTGTCAGAATACGTGGCACAGCTATTCATCCAAGCGCTTGTAATTTCAAGACTGGACTACTGCAATGCTCTACTGGAGGGCCATCCGGCCAACACGACTAAGCCTTTGCAGATGATCCAGAACGCAGCAGCATGTCTAGTCTTCAATCAGTCAAAGAGAACGTCTCGGTTACGTATGTAACCCTCGTTCCCTGAAGGAGGGAACGGAGACGTCACGTCGGATGACCGACGAAATTGGGATCTCGCCAGAGAGACCAATCCACTTCGAGTGTAACTAAACGAGCCAATGGACATTGGCATGCGATTATTGCATCCAGCTGCCGCTGATCACAGCGTGAGCATAAGAGGCAGCTGATGCACCGCATCAATTATGTTTTCGCTGAGGAGCCGAGCCGGCGACCCGGCAGCTCAGCGGTGGTACAGCGACTGTGGCGACGGGACGTGACGTCTCCGTTCCCTCCTTCAGGGAACGAGGGTTACATACGTAACCGAGACGTTCCCCTTTCAGTCGGTCACTCCGAGTCACGTCGGATGACCGACGAAATTGGGATCCCTACCAAAGCGCCACAGGAGCTGCCCCTTCCAGTGCCCTGTGTAGGGCTCCTGACCCTTCCTATAAGGCAGACGATAGGACCGGGCTCTACACAGAGAAGGTCAACTACTGGTGTTCCTTGAGCAACCCAAACAGTAGGACTAGGATAACACTGGGAAGCGTGCCCTTCCACTTGGAAGAGGCACACTGCGGAATCACCTCCTCCCAAAGGGGGTTTAAGTGACATTCAAACATGTGAAGTAACCCAGAGGGCCCTTTTGCACATGGAAGTCTCTGAGATGGCTCAGGCTGCATCTTTAGAGATGGCAGAACGTGGTCCGCCAGGGGAAACACGGCTCTAATAAGAATACCGTGGAATACACATATGGGATCCCGACAGGGTCTCTCATATGGGCACTAGCCTCGCACCAGTTTTCAAGAATTCATTGGCTGAAGGCCTGGCGCCGGACGCTCCGCCGTGTCCGGACGCCGGAGTGCTGGAGGACTCAACAGGGTTTGCCTGGTTAAGGAACTCTCTGGAGAATTAGGCGTAAGGACGCCGCAAGCCGACTCTGAGCCGGCCCTCTCAGTGCCACTACCCGTTTGAGGTGAGAACACAGGAGGAAACCGGTTCGACACGTAGGCTATAAAACCTAGTGAACGTGTTGGGAGTCGCCCAACCCGCAGCTCTACAGATGTCTGCTAGCGAGGCACCACGAGCCAGCGCCCAGGACGATGCGACACCCCTAGTGGAGTGAGCACGCAACCTGAGCGGGCAGGGCACACCTTGTGCTTCGTAGGCCAAGGTGATGGCATCCACTATCCAGTGGGCCATCCTCTGCTTGGAGACAGCCTTCCCCTTCTGCTGTCCTCCGTAACAGACAAAGAGCTGTTCTGAGGTCCTGAAGCTCTGAGTTCTATCCACGTACTGACGCAGTGCGCGTACAGGACAGAGCAAAGCTAGGGCTGGGTCTGCCTCCTCCAGGGGCAGCGCTTGCAGGCTCACTACCTGGTCCCTGAAGGGCGTGGTAGGAACCTTGGGCACATAGCCGGGCCGGGGCCTCAGTGTTGCACTGGAGTCAGCCGGCCCAAACTCAAGGCACGATTCGTCGACCGAAAATGCCTGCAGGTCCCCCACCCTCTTGATTGAGGCCAATGCAGTCAGGAGTAGGGTTTTCATAGAAAGAAACTTCAACTCGACTGACAGCAATGGCTCAAAGGGGGCAGTTTGTAGGGCTCTTAGCACCAAAGCCAAATCCCAAGAGGGAAGGGAGGGAGGCCTCGGAGGATTTAACCTCCTGCCCCCCTAAGAAACCTGACGACCAGATCGTGCTTCCCCACCGACCTCCCCTCTATGGGGTCGTGGTGGGCAGAAATAGCAGCAACATATACCTTAAGGGTGGAGGGGGACAGCCTACGCTCCAACCCTTGTTGCAAAAAGGAAAGCACGGCTCTGATCGAACATCTCCGGGGGTCCTCCTGGTAAGAGGAACACCATTCGACGAACAGGTTCCACTTCAGCGCATAGGCCCGTCTTGTGGACGGTGCTCGTGCTGAAGCGATAGTGAGCGCTACCTCCTGGGGCAGGTCACCTAGAACCTCCGCGTCCCGTCCAGGGACCACACATGAAGTTTCCACAAGTCTGGACGCGGGTGCCAGAGGGTGCCCCGTCTCTGAGAAAGCAGATCCTTCCTCAGAGGAATCGGCCAGGGAGGGGCTGTCGCGAGGAGCATGAGTTCCCGGGAACCAGGTCCTGTTGGGCCAATATGGAGCCACTAACAGGACCTGCTCCTCGTCCTCCCTGATCTTGCACAATGTCTGTGCTAGCAGGCTCACTGGGGGAAACGCATACTTGCGCAAGCCCTGGGGCCAGCTGTGTGCCAGTGCATCCGTGCCGAGCGTTGCCTCGGACAGGGAGTAGAACCACTGGCAGTGGGTGGTTTCTGGAGATGCAAACAGGTCTACCTGAGCAACTCCGAACCGACTCCAAATCAGCTGGACCGCCTGGGGATGGAGTCTCCACTCCCCAGGAAGTGCTGCTCGAGACAGCTCGTCGGCCGCCTGATTGAACACTCCTGGGATGTGGATGGCACGAAGGGACCTCAGATGCTTCTGACTCCAGAGGAGGAGGTGGCGGGCGAGTTGCGACATGCGACGGGAGCGCAAACCGCCTTGCCGGTTGATATAGGCAACGGTCGCAGTGTTGTCCGTACGGACCAGAACGTCCCTGCCCCAAAGGCGCCCTCTGAGGCGGCACAGGGCAAGGCGTACTGCCAGCAACTCGAGGCAATTGATATGCCAACGCAGAAGGGGGCCCGTCCAACCCCTGATACTGCGTGCCCGTTGTACGTGGCACCCCAGCCGGTGGCCGAGGCATCCGTGAATACCACAGCATGCCTGGATACCTGCTCCAGGGGCACTCCTGCCCGAAGGAACGAAGGATCTGACCACGGGCTGAAGGTCTTGCGGCAGGCCGGTGTAATCTGAACCCGGTGAGTACCGCGTTTCCACGCCCACCTCGGGATTCGATCATGGAGCCAGTGCTGAAGCGGTCTCATATGGAGCAGACCGAGCGGAACTATGGCCGCAGCTGCAGCCATATGCCCCAGGAGCCTCTGAAAGAGTTTCAGTGGGACCGCTGTCCTGCCTGATAAAGTCTTGAGGCAGTTCAGCACCGACTGAGCACGTTCCTGGGTGAGGCGTGCTGTCTGGTTGACCGAACCCAACTCCATGCCGAGAAAAGAGATCCTCTGCGTTGGCACGAGTTTGCTCTTTTCCCAATTGACCCGAAGGCCCAACTGGCTGAGGTGCCTGAGCACCAGGTCCCTGTGTGCGCACAACAGCTCTCGAGACTGTGCAAGTATGAGCCAGTCGTAGAGGTAGTTGAGAATGCGCACACCCCGTTGTCTCAGGGGAACAAGGGGCCGCCTCTGCGACTTTGGTGAAGACACGAGGCGAAAAGGGACAGCCGGAAGGGCAGGACCTTGTACTGATATGCCCGACCGTCGAACGCGAATCGCAGGAATGGCCTGTCTCGCGGGAGAATCGAAACATGAAAGTACGCGTCCTTCAGGTCGATTGCTGCAAACCAATCTAGGGGACGGACGCATCCAAGAATGCGTTTCTGCGTCAACATCTTGAACGGCATCTTGTGAAGTGCACGGTTCAAAACTCGCAGATCCAAGATCGGTCGTAACCCACCGCTTTTCTTGGGCACAATGAAGTAAGGGCTGTAAAACCCCGACCTCATATCGGCTGGAGGGACCGGCTCTATTGCATCCTTCGCCAGTAGGACTGCAATCTCCGCGAGCAAGACAGGGGCATCGACGGCTTTGACTGAAGTGTACCGGATGCCCCTGAACTTGGGGGGGACGCCGGGCGAACTGAATCGCATAGCCGAGTCTGATGGTCCGCAGGAGCCACCGGGACGGGCTGGGGAGCGCTAACCAGGCTCCGAGAGACCGCACCAGCGGGGCCAAGGGCCCACCGACATGCCCGCGGTGGGGCAGCGAGGTGGAACACAGGGACCGGCCCCAGGGCCTGTGACGGCCTGGCCTGTGACGGCAGGGGGCGGGGTCTGGGTGTGTAGTGTAGCACTCACCTGATTTCTCCTCGCATGGGAGGAGACACAGGAACCCGGCTTGAGGCTTGTGACAGCCCGGCGTTTGACGACTTGAAGCGGGGACTGGAGTGCTACTGCCCTTACCTGGTTCCACGAATGGGCAGGAGGGGTGCTCTTGGGCAACCACCCGCTGCCTGCTGGCGAGAGAGGAGGAGGGAAGTGATCCTGTGATGCACGGATCACCACTCTCCTCCTCTTGAGACCCGGAGATTGAGGAGACCGCTCTTTACTGATGTTTTGGGTACCGCTGGCTGCTGGGCCAGCGGCGGAACAAAATGAACAAAAGATACTCCACCCGGCCCTCCTCCGGGGGAGGGAGTGGTGCAGTCACCATCTCCCGATGAGCAGTCTCCTCCATCTCTGGGTCGACCGTCCCAGGGCCTCTTGCACTTGCGCTTGCCGCCAGGTTTGGCGGGGGCCTGGACGGGCTGGGCGTCCTGCCTGCGACCGGCTCCACGACGCTGCCTGGTGAAGGCTGCTGCGGCTGCGCGGGAGCGGGGACGGCCGCAGGGGGCGCCCACGGCGACGAGCAGGCTGAGTGGCTGCAGCCGGGGTGGAAGCAGCAGGTTTCCTCCGGCGCATGATGTGTTTGCCTCAGTCTGCTTCTGGGCTGCCGAGAACTGCTGAGCAAAGCTCTCGACAGCGTCGCCGAAAGGGCCGGTCTGTGACACGGGAGTACCTTCTCCTGCCCCGTCATGTCAGCGAGACACAGCCAGAGATGGCGCTCCTGGACATCGCACAACCCAGAGACTGTGCGGTCACCTTCGTCACTCGTAGCGCGAGGTCCGTCGCAGCACGCAGCTCATGTAGAACCGCCAGGTCGTGACCACCCTCGTGCAGGTCTTTCAGTGCTTTGGCCTGGTGGACCTGCAGCAACGCCATAGCGTGGAGGGCGGAAGCCGCCTCCCCACAGGCTCTACAAGCACTGCCAGTTAGACCTGACGAATACTTAGAGGCCCGTGAGGGGAGACACGGATCACCCCGCAGGGTGGAAGCGGCTGTTGGACACAGTTGCATGGCCACAGACCGTTCCACCGAGGGGATGCCCGCATACCCCAAAGCGGCTCCACCATCGAGGGTGGTGAGAGCGGAAGAACTACAAGATGTGTTTCGGGCAGTGAAAGGTGCCCTCCACAATCTTGTCAGCTCCTCATGCACTTCCGGAAAGAATGGCACCGGAGGGGGGCGCTGAGAACCAGCGCCACCCCCACCGAGGAACCACTCGCCCAGCCTCGAAGGATCGGGACACGGTGGCTTTTTAGGATTCCACACGAGCCCGACATTCTCGGCGGCCCGGGAAAGCATAGCCGTCATCTCTGGGTCTGGCACGGACAACGCTACCACACCCGAAGGGGGCAACGCAGCCGGGTCGTCATCCCCGGAGAGAGAGGGCCCGCCCTCCGATGCGGTGATCGACATCTGGTCGTCAGAGGGGGCACCGAAGGAAACGCGTGGCCAGCGCGCTCCTTCGGCAGCTCCACCGGCTGCGGAGTGCTTGAGGGGTGAGGAGCTCCACTTGGGGAAGCCCTCACCGTAATCCTCAAATCACCTCTAACTCCACCGGATCCAGTGTGCACGCCGGATCACGGCAGGCAGAGGGACTCTGCCATGTTTGACATAGCAGAGTCGCACTCCGAGATGGTCATGTCCCCGCAAGAAGAACATGAACCATCCACGAAAGCCACCTCAGCGTGCTGAATGCCCAGACACGTGAGGAAGCGATCGTGACCGTCCTGAGGCGCCAGGAAACGACCACACCCAGAAACGCACGGGTGAAAAGACATCTTTAAAAAGACGCGATCACCCGTGTTGCTCTTTTAGAGAAATTGCTCTTTCAGAGAAATGCTCTTTTAGTGCTGAAGCACGCAGGGGAGCTGGCCACCGCACACTCCTAGTGTGGCTGTCAGCAGGAAGACGATCTTTCTCTCCCGGACACCGTGACCACCGCTGCCGCGCCGTAACGCCCGCACTCGCTCGCAGAACACTCTCTTGGAAGGGAGAGCAGTAGCTTTAACCACTACCGCTCGGCTCCGAAGCGAAAGGATAATTGATGCGGTGCATCAGCTGCCTCTTATGCTCACGCTGTGATCAGCGGCAGCTGGATGCAATAATCGCATGCCAATGTCCATTGGCTCGTTTAGTTACACTCGAAGTGGATTGGTCTCTCTGGCGAGATCCCAATTTCGTCGGTCATCCGACGTGACTCGGAGTGACCGACTGAAAGGGGAACCCACGTCACACCCCTCCTGATCTCACTCCACTGGCTCCCAGTTAAAGTTTTGACACTGGCTTTTAGGACTACCGCTGAAAAAGTTCCTCCCTACTACAACTCGCTACTACAAATGTGTGCTCCTTCCTGCTAGCTCAGGTCACTGAATGAGCAACGTCTTGTTCCTTCACAACAAGGCAAAAGGTCACTCTCCAGAACTTTCACCCTCTCTGTTCCTCTCTGGTGGAATGAGCTGCCAACCTCCAACTGACCTGCTAAGACCATCACAGACACACCTCTTCCGCAATCATTCTTAAACCTGTGCACATACACACACTCACATAAAATTTTCCTCTGCATTTCATCTCTTCTTTAGCTGGTTTCCTAATCAAGTTGTCTAAGGCTACATGGTTCAAATTACCCAATTCCAATTTTTCTCTCCCATGTGGCACAGATCAGATATGACTCACGGAGCAAGAAAGAAACACATGGATTCTGATATTCCCCAGTTGGTTTCAGGCCACTTTCATATGTGGAAAAAAAACTGATATGACTCGTATACGTGCATTTACATCTGCCATGTAAGCGGACAGAACGAATATTTCCCTGTCAATGTGAGTTGTACATCATTAAAAAAGCGATGGTGGCGATTGATATCAACTCAGGTGGATGCTTTTTCGATCAGTTTTGCCAAGTCCGCATTTTTCCCATGGAATTGGGCTACTCTTACACTGTTGCTGCATGTTAAAGTGATCCCCCTCCCCCAGAACACGATTTTGACCTACCTGATCTCATGACGAAAATATACCTCTGGGAACTTTTTCGCAAGATGTGAAATATGTACCATATCACTGTAATTTCCAACAGAAATGAACACTACAGGCGGTAAAACATAGAGCACTTGTAATCGTTTTTCTACACAGTTATGATTACAGCTCCATATGTTTTGCTTTCTGGACGTAACAAGCTTGGACTTAGGATGCGGAATCCTTGGGTACGAATCCTGTGAAAAACATGACTCATGATGAAAGAGCTGAAAGATGAGAGATCGAAAAACAAGCTAAAATGGAATGCTTGCGATAGCGTTTTTACGTCACATTCGCTTTTGTTTATACTATAAGGTAGATATAGATGTAGTAAAGATGTTATGTTATTTTAAAATGTCATGGAGCATTAGACTTATAGCGCCACTCAATGGACATTTCAAGTCAGAACTGCGGTGACACGTACAAAACCAACGTCACATAAAAAGTACCATATGTATGTTCATCTGTTACCGGGAAAAAATCAAACACTCTTTTAGCACCACACAGTGGACATTTCATATCAAATATGTCACAAAATGTACATGGTGCTACGTATTCCGCATCTTGCGAAAAAGTTCCCACAGGTACATTTTCGTCATGAGATCATGTTGCTTTTGTTTTGTTTAACAGTTTGGCTGGTTTTATTTTTACAAACCTGGCAACCCTGTTTCCCCATCAGTATGTCTACCTTGAGTTGTTTTGTGAAGTGTATAGTATAAATGCAGATATCAGAAATGGGTCACTTTTAAAAGGAAATGCAGGCTGGTCATCAAAAAAAAAAAAAAAAAAAGGATATAGTCGACAAATCGAAATTGGGTATCAAGACCTGAAATTTGGCCTAATAAATCTGGCATTGTGTAGCCTACTACTGTACAGTGATTGTTGGGACTTTGATGAATTTTGTTCCTCTTTTGTAAGTCGTTTTGGATAAAAGAGTCTGCTAAAAACATACAATGAAAAGAAATTATATCATAGACACCCAAGGTCAATATGATGAAAATATCATAATTTTACCTTTTATGACAAGGCAAGGGTAGTTCATGTTGTACAGTGTCATGTACTGTGACTACCCTAACACTTAATGATATCCTGATAGTGGTGTTGTGGACATTCATATTTCTCAGTGACCCAGATTTTGAATCACAAACCTGCACCAGCCAAGCAACTGCCATTGAGATGCATGAACATGCTTTTTCATGTTATTATATATTTTCCATGACCTCCTTGTTTTCAGAGCACAGAAATTAAAATTTTAAGTATCTTTTTTAAGTGTCTAATCTGATGTGCATATTTTCAAGGTAGACTGTCAGTAAAGTGTTTAGAATTTCAAAATGAAATGGTCCCATTTCCCTTGATTCAACACAAAGCCCTAGTGGAGGCCACACTCAAAAAAAGCTTTGTGAACAACTGAGGTGGTCCAAATCCATATAAAATTTGTGCAGCGATGTCCTAATTTTCTTCTGTCATGTCATGTTTATTCTCTTTTTGTATTTTTTGAAACTCAGTTTCAAAAACAGATCTTCAAACACATTTCAAACACAGAATTTGAGTTCTGTAACTAGATGAGTGCGCAGTCACACTGCATTTGGGGGTTTGGAGACCTTCCCTTTTGACAGTGTAACAAAGGCCTGTGTTTTTGAATGGTCTATATGTAGATCTCTTCATGTTTGTCTGTCAAACAGATCTGGTCTGTTCATATGTTCAGACGCCCAAATCCCATTCTACCTCATTAACTCCACAATATGAATATTCATAGCTTCATTAACTACAACCAATGTTTGCTGTCAGCACTATAGAACAATACAGCCGCTAGGCTGAAAAATCCTGACAACCCAGTTGAAGTTGAAGAGTATGCTTATTTTATCCACCCTGATGTTGATTCTTTTCATGCTAGGCAACATAAAGCAAGCAAACAAACAAAACTAACAAACATGAGCAGTCAGTTAATTGTGTGTAGTGATTATCTTAATTACTAAATCATTTGCACTAATGCTCATTACACACCGCCATGATTTTTAAACATGCTACTGATGCACCCTGATAACAGATGCTGTTTAGACAAATATGATAGAGAATGCAGTAATTAAATATGAGACATGACTATGCATCTTCATGAATAATTCATTGTGGTAATAAAGCAGACATGAGGAGGACAACAGACAACAACCAATCACGTGATTACATTTACATTACATTTACATTTATGCATTTAGCAGACGCTTTTATCCAAAGCGACTTACAGTGCATTCAGGCTATACATTTTTTTTATCAGTATAAAAATTGATGGATTATGGATGCCCCTTGTTTTCTCATTATTATAATCAACAGAGCTCCATATGGAGAGTGCTTACCTTGTTGCTGTGGATGGTTATGACCTACGAAGTGGCCTTCCTTCTGGAACATGATATAAGAGTGCACTTTACTACATTCCATTATTCATGGAAGAGGGAAAAGTGGATAAAAATACCCAGCATCCCCGGACTTCTGACAGTTTATGGTCTCTGGAGGTTTTATTGTCATGGTCCCTCATGGCTCTTGTTACATTGATTTCCATGCACAGATTCTTTCAACAGGCATCAACACCTGACATATGAAGCTAAGGCAGGGCAATGATCCTGGGGTTTTCAAAGGCAAATAAGAGTTCACGTTTTTTGAAGCACTCTCTGCTGAACTTTCAGGTTAGTGCTTTTTTTGGTGCTAGTCTAAACAGTGGAAATGTATAGTGATCCTGTTCACATGTCCAAACAGATTTGAGGACAATAATCATTTTATATTTTACTAAACATTATTTTACTCTTTTATTTACACATTCCAAGTTAAGAGCGCTGATAAAGCCAATGTTTACATCACCTCACTTGTTTTTGTTTGCACGTTCCTGACAGTCCTGCATGTAATTTTAGTGACTCTTTCTTTAGGTTTCATTATTATGACAGTAGGTTGTGACAAGTGACTGTATTTATGAATAACAAGTGACTGTCTTTTTGAGTGAGTCATTGAAGCATTCATTTCTGATTTGTACAAAAATACAGTTTCATTTGGAAATGTAATGAGTGAGTCATTGAATTATTCACTCAACCTATTTGTTTGATTCATTCAGAAAGGTAACAATCTAAACAGCTGTTTGGAACTGTTTTTGTTGGTGGAGCACAAAAAGACCTGTTCACACCAAAGATGACAACTGTAATAACTAACTATTAAGGTTTAATAATCGTTGTAATACTAAATCAGTGAGAAGTTAATGGCACCACAGTTAAAGTTAATGGCACAAAGGAATGATATAGTTCCCTGTTCAAAAAAAACAGCATATGCTGGTTTTTTCAACAGGTTTGGAATCATTTTTAAAAGGTTTTTTTTTTTTCTAGCTCTTGAACAATAAAAATGCTGACAATCAATCACAATCCACCTGACTTTAATGATCAGATGATCTAAAATGATCCAAGATGGCGCCGCTCATGGCAGCCTCCGTGGCGTCGACTGCAGTTGTTTTTATGTTTTTGTTAGATTGTCCTGTCTTTAGTTATATCCCTGTAATCAGTTTCACCAGAGACGAATTTCTGGACATTCGGCAGTACACACCACCTGATATTTCACCGTTTTTCGATTATTCTGATGTTTTGCTGGACATAGTAGTCAGCGGAGCAGCGGCGCTGATCAAAGCTTGAGGACGCGCAGACGGTGGAAGCGAGCCGGCATGCTTGTGAAGCTCAGACAGCGCGGATTTCGGACAGCGCTGCCTAGCATCCAACTGGCGAATCTCCGCTCTCTACCCAACAAAGCGGACGAACTCCCACTCTGATTTCGCTGCTCTGTGTTTCACGGAAACCTGGCTGAATGACGTCATTCTGGACAGCGCGTTATGTCTGCCGGGCTTTCAGCTGTTTAGAGCGGATCGCGACGCAGAATCAACGGGGAAATCGCGTGGCGGCGGGACATGCTTTTACATCAATGAGAGGTGGTGTACAGATGTAACTGTGTTAAAGAAGATGTGCTGTCCCGATCTGGAAGTGCTTTTCATTAACTGTAAGCCTTTCTATTCGCCGCGGGAGTTTTGCTTGTTCATTCTCGCAAGTGTTTACATTCCTCCGCAAGCACACGTGAGCTCAGCTTTACAGAATCTCGCTGATCTGATCACAGACACAGAACAACAACACCCAGACTCTGTTTTAATCATTCTAGGGGACTTTAATAAAGCAAATCTCTCCCATGAACTGCCAAAATACAGACAGCATGTTACATGTCCCACCAGAGACAGTAATATATTGGATCACTGTTGCACAGCAATAAAGGATGCATATCACTCTGTCCCACGAGCAGCTTTAGGACTCTCTGATCACTGTTTGGTTCATCTTATACTGACCTACAGGCAGAAACTGAAATCAGCTAAACCTGTTTTAAGGACTGTTAAAAGATGGATTAATGAAGCAGAGTGGGATTTACAAGCCTGTTTCCACCTCACTGATTGGAGTGTTTTTGAAGCTGCTGCCACCGATCTGGATGAGCTCACAGAGACTGTAACATCTTATGTCAGTTTCTGTGAAGATATGTGCATTCCTACCAGGACTCATCTAACTTACAGCAACGACAAACCGTGGTTCACTGCAAAACTCAGACAGCTCCGTCAGGCCAAAGAAGATGCTTACAGGAAGGGGGACAAAGTCTTGAATAAACAGGCCAAATACACAACTGGAAAAGGAGATCAGAGTGGCAAAGAGGAATTATTCTGAAAAAATAAGGATTCAATTCTCTTCCAGTGACACGGCTTCAGTGTGGAAAGGTCTGAAAGAGATCACCAACTACAAGACATCATCCCCCAGCACTGTGGAGAATCAACAACTGGCAGACGATCTGAATGAGTTCTACTGCAGGTTTGAAAAAACACCCCACACCCGCCCTGAACACCTCTCCACACAACCATTAACACCTCCAGCAACCCCCCTCTCCCCCACACCTGCAATTCAGATCAGCGAAGACGTGGTGCGCTAGGTTTTCCAGAAGCAGGAGAGAAAGAAAGCACCAGGCCCAGATTGTGTTACACCAGTCTGTCTGAAATCTGCTGACCAGCTGGCCCCCATCTTCACACAGATCTTCAACAGATCACTGGAGCTGTGAGAAGTCCCTTTATGCTTCAAACGCTCCACCATCATCCCCATCCCAAAGA
The DNA here is from genome assembly GCA_039654775.1 of Spinibarbus caldwelli. NCBI lineage: Eukaryota > Metazoa > Chordata > Actinopteri > Cypriniformes > Cyprinidae > Spinibarbus > Spinibarbus caldwelli. The sequence continues at coordinate 7,916,553 of CM077237.1, forward strand.
AATCCAAAATTACAGGATTAAATGACTACAGGCCTGTGGCTCTAGCGTCTGTGGTCATGAAGTCTTTTGAAAAACTAGTGCTGGCCCACCTGAAGGACATTACTGGACCCTTACTGGATCCTCTTCAGTTTGCCTACAGAGCAAACAGGTCTGTGGACGATGCAGTCAACATGGGACTGCATTATGTTCTGCAACATCTAGACAGACCAGGGACTTATGTGAGGATCCTGTTTGTGGACTTCAGCTCGGCCTTTAACACTATCATTCCAAATCTCCTCCTGCCCAAACTAACTCAGCTCTCTGTACCCACCTCCGTCTGTCAGTGGATCAACAGCTTCCTGACAGACAGGCAGCAGCTAGTGAGGCTGGGAAAATACACATCCAGCACTTGTACGATCAGCACTGGAGCTCCTCAGGGCTGCGTTCTCTCCCCACTGCTCTTCTCCCTCTACACCAACGACTGCACATCTAAAGACCCCTCTATAAAGCTCCTGAAGTTTGCAGACGACACCACACTGATTGGCCTCATTCAGGACAGTGACGAGTCTGCTTACAGACAGGAGGATAAGGAGCTGGCTGTCTGGTGCAGTCTTAACAACCTGGAGCTCAACACACTCAAAACTGTGGAGATGATCGTGGACTTCAGGAGAAACTCCCCTACACTCCCCCTACTCACCATCATGAACAGCACTGTGACTGCAGTGGAGTCATTCAGGTTCCTGGGCACCACCATCTTCTAGGACCTGAAGTGGAACATTCACATAGACAAGGCCCAGCAGAGGTTGTACTTCCTTCGCCAGCTGAGGAAGTTCAACCTGCCACAGGAGCTGCTGAAACAGTTCTACTCTGCCATCATTGAATCCATCCTCTGCACTTCAATAACTGTCTGGTTCAGCTCAGCTACCAAATCTGACCTCAGAAGACTACAGAGGGTAGTCCGGACTGCTGAGCGAATCATTGGTACAACCCTCCCCACTCTCTAAGAACTGTACTCATCCAGAGTGAGCAAAAGGGCTGGCAAAATCACTCTGCACCCCTCACATCCAGCACACTCCCTCTTTGAGCTGCTGCCGTCTGGTCGACGCTACAGAGCTCTAAGCACCAGAACGGCCAGGCACAGAAACAGTTTCTTCCCTCAGGCAATCCATCTCATGAACGCCTGACAATAACTGTGGAACACACACTATTTATACACGTATACACTTATTTATCTAACACACATACTTAGTCTACATTTCAATTTGCACATAATATACCTGTACATACAAAACTGTCTATTGTAATATACCTGTACATACAATTGTCAGTTTGTATATTGTTATTCCTTATTTACTTGTTCTATTTTTTAATTCTTCTTTTTATTATCTGTTTTTTGTTCTGTCACTGTCATTCTGTTGCACTGTGGAAGCTTCTGTCACAAAAACAAATTCCTCGTATGTGTAAACATACCTGGCAATAAAAGCTCATTCTGATTCTGATTCTGATTTAAAGAGTTTGAGCATTTAAAGTGGCAGATGACAACTGCTGTGCACACTTATATTAACTAGAGTCTATCATCCCCTGGTGTAGACACTAATATAGTTATGTTTATAGTTGTCATTCTTGCTGTGAAATGTCTAAAATGTAAGTTACTCAATATTAATTTCTTGTTTATTGAATTGTTGTATAAATGTCACTCCCAATTCGTGGTCTGTGTGATATTGCGTAACTGTAACAGCTGTAATTTTATTCGGCTACTTGCCGATTTAGGACGTAGCAACAAATTCCCAAGACACCATTACTAAAGTGTTTGTGAATCAGGTTTCATTCCGTGTGTGATGAAATCCATGGCACATTTAATAAATCAGTTCTCTGTAATATAGGCCTCCCCTATACCACAATCCTTTTATACCATCTAAATCACAGCTCTTTCTCATCACATTCTGGAAGTCATTAAAACGATTCTCTGCTGTTTGATAGATCGGCAGTGTTGATTCTGTGTTTGTGGAGGTTTGATATGCTTTATTGATTCCGTTGGTAAGAGACTGACAACAGCTGCTGCATGTCTCGTGGTTAAGACAGCGATGGAGCATCAACAAGCAATGGGGACACTGGCATATGGTGAGAGGTGGCCTATGTTACTTCAGGCGCAAACATGCACACACAGTTGCACAACATAATATGAAAACACACACAAGGCCTGAGGAAGCAACAGACTTGTGCTTGAATCAAACAGTTCCTTATGTTGTGACACAATTTCCTCATTTTTTAGTTTATCATTTTGAAGAAAAACTTTAAAAATTAACAGGTTTAGTAACTAGTTCGGAATTCTAATTTGTGTTATTACCTTTTGATTTTTGCTATATATTGCTGTGTCAGTAAGAGGGGTTTTCCTATTTATTATTCTGTTCTGCATGGACTTGCTTTCAAATTAACGGCCAGCTACAACAAAGCAAGGTCATCTGCTTTTTTTTTAATCAATTTTAATGAGGAAAGAAAGGTGAAATTTTAATGGTAATTAAAGGAATAGTTCACCAAAAAATGAAAATTACACCATGAATTAGTCACCCTCAAGCCATCCTAGGTGAATATGATTTTCTTCTTTCAGACGAATACAGTCGGAGTTATGTTAAAAAATGTCCTGGCTCTTCCAAGCTTTATAATGGCAGTGAATGGTTGTTGATATTCAATAGTCCAATAGAAGTACAATAAAATATATAAATCCATCATAAAAAGGGCTCTACGTGGCTCTGGGGGGTTTATAAAGGTCTTCTGAAGCGAATCAATGCATCTGTGTAAGGAAAATATCTATATTTAAAAATTTTTAAACCGTAACCTCTAGCTTTCTGAACTGTCGTGCATCCACAAGAGAGTGGCGTTCCAACAAATGATGTAGGACGTAGGTGTAGCATAGGGTGAGTAAATCATGTGGCAGTTTTCATTTTGGGTGAACTATCCCTTTAATTTCAGTTAAATATTTGCACTGATTATTAAACAGTAACAGAACTCTGTTCTGATCAACCGGGACTCTAGGAATAAACATGTTACAAGGAAAGGATTTTGGACCTATTTAAAGCTTTGTTTGAGGTTATTTGATTGTCATCTCTTAGTAGAACAGAAATATTTTGAGGCGTGATGTTTCCTGCCTCTGATTTGTTCCTCTGACACAGGAAAGAGTTTTGTCTCTTTTAAAGAAGGATGATTCACTTTATGATTGACACAGCTAGCTTCAGTCTCACTCCCTGAACACAAGAAACAAAAACCCCAAAAATCAATAGAAAGGATCTATTTCCCTTTCCTCTTTTAGTTAAGGTTTTTCATTTTAGAAATGAAATTCAAAAGCCCTATTTTTCCCAGAAACTACTCATGAAAATCTCCTCATATAAGTGCTATATTAATGAATTCTCATTACTGCTTCAAAGAGAGTCACATGTGCTAATGCTCGTTAAAATCCAATTCAAATTGTTCCAATTTCTATAATGTGTTACAATCTGTTGGAAGAATAGGGTGACACACTCAAGAGGTTTTCAAATAGACCTAGTACAAAGCCTCTGGAAACAAAAGCTGGAAGCGGATTGACTTGAAAAGTGTTATTATGAGACTACAATGAGTTAGAGAAATGGATACAGAATGGAGAGGCAAAAAGCATATCACATTCAAAGAACTAATTTTTTAATTAATATAGGGTCTCTCAGTAATTGAGACATCAAAGTTTGGATTCTTGTAAAATATTACTATAACATTATTACCCAACAACGCTTATTAGAAAACATTACACTGTGTTTTTAATTGAACATTGAACATTAAGTGGAGACACAACGCAGTGCCAAAATTGTAAATTGCACTAAAGTAAAAAATGATGTTCTTTTAATCAACCATTAAAATGTATAAATATTACTGTGACTGCCCAACAATATGTATAATTCTTAACATGACATAGGCTGAATTGGACATGACAATTTTGTAAATGCGTAAACAACAGAACTATGATTTATCTGGCTAGCACATGGAGCAAATGTTGGGCCAAATATTGCATTAGGTTGCTGAATATGAAAAATCACAGCCAGATGTTGGCATATGGCCAAAGACGTACCCATTCAGGATTCAGGGGACTAAATGTAATAATTTAGGAATCGGCATTGAAAACTTAATGTCAGTCAAGCTAATCTGAATATTAAGGGGACATATGGGGGTTTCAGTTCTACATCTGCCTGATTTAGCTTGTGTCTACCAAATGACAGATGAATTTGTACCAAATTACCCTTTGACGTCAAAAATAAAAGGAAAGCTATACTATTATATCCACAGTTATATAGTCTGAAGAAACTAAAACTGTACTTTTTTGTGAGGTGATGTGTACTTGCAGGAATGTGTGTGCCAATGTGTGTGTCTTTGTTTGATAATGTTGTGTCTCTTCATGAATAGATATGATGATTGTTTATCATGTAGTGTTGATTAAAGATCAGCAGAATCAGGCTGCAACATGTGGAACACTTGTTATCCTCTATGACAGATCTGCACGCCATGTTGCTCATATTATCAGGTACAAGGATATAGTGAAGGAGAAGTGCTGTTACAGTTTTTACCCCAGTGAATAACTAAGAATAGGTTTTATTTGTTAGTTTCTGTATAAACATAAAGTCTTGGTAACAAAAAAGTAATTGTAAATGTCCACTTTCATTGCACAGAAGAAAAAGTTTATTGAACATGCATGTTGACAAAATATATAAGCTGTCACAATGAAACTTGTCTTTAAAAGGCTATTATAGACTTTTAATGGTAAAACGTGAAGATAAATTATTAATGAGGTAGTAGCATAATAAAATATTAAATCTTTATTTAGGCCAACAAATTAATAAAAAAAAAATATTTAAAATGTAAAACATATTTGACAACTTGCCCCATCTTGTAAACTATATTATCATCCAGCTCTAATCAGATAAGGCAACTATAAGGCATGAAGATATGAAGATTTTATATATAATAAATATTACTTGTGAAAAAGCTAGTAAACAACAGCCATACTGTTAGTCTTTGGCTGATTTTTTAGCTCCCTCTAGTGACTTTTTGTTTTCTGACACATACACTCTTAAAAATAAAGGTGCTTAAAAAGGTTCTTCAAGCGATGCCATAGAAGAACCATTTTTGGTTCCACAACGAACCATTCAGTTAAAGGTTCTTTAAAGAACCATCTCTTTCTTACCTTTTTATAATCTGAAGAACCTTCTTTCACCACAAAGAACCTTTTGTGAAACAGAAAGGTTCTTTAGATGTTAAAGGTTCTTTATGGAACCATTTAGACAAAAAGGTTATTCTATGGCATTGTAAAGCACCTTTATTTTTAAGAGTGTATATAACAAATGTAACAATTTGCTTTAAATGCAAAAATGGAATGTGGATTCATTTTTTCCATTCTATTCTCCATTCACCTTCTTTGGAAGATGTGATATCTTTTCTTAGATGTGTTTATACTGACCACATGCTATATAACAAGCAGCTGTTTCAGACACTAAAATCATAAAGAAATGGCTTACTCATTCTCATTAAAGTTTGACATGTGGGACAACAGCCGTGCTTGCATTTATCAGCAGAAAGATGTTTTGCATATCCTGTCCTTTTGGGAAAACAAAGCGGCTGTGGGAATACCCACCTGTCAGTCAGGATGATTGACATTATCTCAATAAGCATTTTATGATGCATGGATTGAATAATTTCACATCTTCCCAAAAAGGAAATGGAAAAATCAAGCGCAGACTCAGTTTCTCCCATCACTTTTTGTTTTGATTTTTCACTGTTCATAAAACATTTCTGTTTCCATCAGTGCGTTTAGAAATACCTCTTATTTTATCTGCATGTAATTGTGTGTGTGTGTGTGTGTGTGTGTGTGTGTGTGTGTACCTGTTTTTCTATTCAGGTGGGGACTTAAACCTGAATACACACAGACTCATGGGGACTCGTGTCATGGTGGGGACCTAAAATGAGGTCCCCACGGGTAAAGAAGCTTATAAATCACACAGAATGAAGTTTTTTTGAAAATCTAAAAATGCAAAAAGTCTCCTGTGAGGGCTAAGTTTAGGTGTAGGGTTGGTGTAGGGCAATAGAATATACGGACTGTACAGTAGAAAAACCATTACGCCTATGGAAGTCCCCACAAGGATAGCGAAATAAGTGTGAGGTGTGTGTGTGTGTGTGTGTGTGTGTGTGTGTGTGTGTGTGTGTGTGTTTGTTTCATCCAGAGAAGCCCAGGTTTTTTATGCCTGATTTCTTAGTAATCTATGCCAGGGTCCTCATTTTGTGTGCTAATTTCTATTATTGAGGTATCAATAAATGTTGGATACCTATGAATGATAACAGAAAGAGCAAGAAATTTAAATGTATAGTCACACACGTCCTTTCATACCCAAGTTTTAATATTTTATGAATATTTCACTGAAATAAATGAGAAGTACTTTACATTTTCACACTTGTCATTTCCATGCAGTTTCCACAGAAAATTATAATCTTTCAATGTTCTAAAAGCCTTCATTAAAATGCTGACATCCATTTTCTCATCAAGACATACATAGAGTGCAGATCACAGGGCCAGAAATAGCAAAGGTAGTACAAGGACAGTGAAGGCCTAAACCAGTGACATCACAGACTCACAAATGGATCGGATTAAAACGAGCAGTATCCAAACATTGCTGTTTAACAGCAAATTAGTTATTGTGGTAGTTGTTAGACTTGTCAATATTTCATTTCATGTTTCATTTTATGTATATCTTTTGAAATTAAATGTCCAATTACAACTATGTGACAAATCATCTCTGGTGCCCTAAACACCAGTTTGTTCCTTTGAGCTTCTCTACTGCAGTGTTTAAGGCTTGTAATAAACTATGGCAAATTACATTAAAAACCTATTTTTAAAAAAAAAAAAAAAAAAAAGCTTTGCCGGAGCATTGAAATTAATTTGTACACTAGATTACATTTAAGTAATATTTAGTTTTCAAAGTAATAATTTAGAGCAGCCCTATAAATAAAAAAGAAAAAAAAAAAATATATATATATATATATATATATATATATATATATAATGAGAAAATTGCATCCGTTTTGGTCTATAACAAGAATTCCTAAGGATTAGGTTTTGTATTGGTAAATGCCTGTTCTCCTTAATTAATGCAGCAGGGGACTGTTTAACAGAATTTTTAATTACATTTGATCACATTTTAATAAGGTATTTCGAGATGTTAAATCATTTAACTAAAACTGTATTTTCATATTGCATGAGGGGACTGTTGCATATTTTAATTGAATAGATCATTTTAGTCACCTAGAGACACTTTTTACACCCTGTACAAATGAGTTAGAAAGTTTGACCACTAATGGAAGCACTAGACCAAATACAATTAAAGTTTTATAGAGAAATTTTGAAATAATTGTCACATTTTCATGACTTACTATTCAGTTTGACTCATATCTCAACGTGCAGATACTGTGAGCTATTTTTGCATTTGGTTTCTTTCAGTAGTCCTATTAAAACACGAGGAGGCGCTATAGTAGGAGTAGTAATTTATTTCCACAAATCACAAGACTAGTTCCATGGCTTCAAATGGTCGTGCTACAAATATTATATCTGTGTATGTACTGTTTTATTTATTTATTTTAGAATTTAAAATGAATTTTATGTGTTGTCTTTGATTTTATAATAGGCTATATTCTAAGTTATAAAAGATTTTGTCTCACATGCTTTGACCTTCGTTTAAATTAAACACAAGTTAACTAAATCAGACACAGGATTGGATAATTTAATATAATTGTTTTTTTTTTTTTTTACTAATTTATTTATATACGTATTCGTTCATCCATTCAATATTTTATTTTACATTAGACTTTCCTTTACATTAAACATATATTTAATATTTTCAGCGGGCGCAGTCTAATCTAAGTCGCATTTACTCTGTATCAGCGAGGCTGGCGGCGCGACAGAACGAGAACGCTCGCTTGCAGTGTAACGGGACACTCAGAAGAGCTGTGTGATGTCACAGGAAACCCGTTACACACTCTTTGCTGCTTCAGGGGCCTCAGCTCATCACCGAGCACATCTCCCAGTACACACTACACACTACGTACTGCCGCAGCGGAGAACAGAGGACCGAGCATACGAGGTAAGAGCGAGAATTTATTAATATATGTCAGCATGTATTCTTACGACGCTTATTTCTCGATCTTGGTTTCTAAATAAACTCACTGCGCACTTAAGCAAACTTTACTACATCCTGCTGTGCCATATTGCTCAGAACTGAATTAGGAAACTTATTTCAATTAATTTTTTTAAGTAAATTCTATTAATTCTATTACTTCTTGTTCGCGTGATGAGACACTCTGAATTTGATGATTTATTATTTTGCTTGTTTTTGAAGAACCTTTAAAACTTCAAATGTTCCTGTACCAACTTAGACTAAATCACTTTTTTTTTTTTTTAGTCAAGAGACTGACAGTTAATGATCTCAGTTTGACTAAAATGTAAATTAATCAGTACGAACAATACTAGCATTTAAACATTATACAAAAATAAAATGGTGAGTTTACATTACAATATAATAACAGTAGTGATAAACTGATATTATTGGTTAATATGTCATATATCTGCCAATATTTGGGCATTTTAAGGTTATTAGCATTGTACAGTAACTGTACCTAACTGGCCGAATGAAGTGGTCATTCTGCTTAGTGTGAGTCTGGAATCTAACAACAGCCTTGTCAATGCACATTTTCTTTCTTTTCTTTTTTTTTAAACTATCATTAGTTTATATATTGTGGAAAATATGTGTTTATTTACATATGGTAATAATTTGCTGTCATTAAATTATAATTGCTGGTATTAAAGTCCTGGTGACACCCTAGATGCCACTAAAAAAATCCTTATCAGCTGACCACTAATTAACGGTGATGTCTTTTAATTGAATATTGAGGTTTGTATCTGTGTTCTGGATAATGAATCTCTTGAACACTTCATTAAATAGTTTTAAAGAAGACCTGTTTTAAGAAAAGTCATGAAAAAAACTATTTAAATGGGTTGGAGGGTTCTGACCAATCATATTATTTTGACTGGTATTAAAACTTGACATACAGTATAACTGTTATGTAAATATAAATGTTGACTACTTACACATTTCACATTACATTTTAAGGACTTATATTTGTTATTATTGTGTTAATGTGAAATGTGCACACACACACACACACACACACACACACACACACACACACACACACACACACACAAACACACACACACACACACACAAGCAAAACATTTTAAAAAAGGCATGAGATTCACGCTTTTGAAATTTCTTTAAAAATGACAGAATGCTTTCAACTGAATTATAAGTCATCTCTCTGAGTATGAGTATATAATTTCCGCTGAATTCAATTTGCTGTGCAATATGTTTGCAATATGCTGTGTCACTTTAAGATAAATCCTTATGAGTGAAGAGTGGAAAAATTTGGTGTTATATTCATGGGTGTTTCCTAAACGGACATGAGTTAAACTAACTGTCTGTGGGCTTCCTGATTTAAGATCTGGAGAGTGGCTTTTTGCGACCAGGCCCTGTAGAGAGAGAGTGACAGGAGAGAAAGGGAGGGAGGGAATAGGTGGGAGGGTTTGGGTATGAGAGAGAGGGGTCTCTGGGGGGTCACATCTATAAACCACTCCTTTAGCTTCACAGGAAGGGCAAAAAGTTATCATGTTTCAGCCCTCTGTTTTTCCACCAAATACTGGGGTCATCCAGTCATCCAGAATGTCTAGGAAAACACTTTATTTTCACATTCCTATTAGAATGACATCTAAGTGATTTATGCTCACCGCCAACACCTGGATGGCCAGATTTATAGCTGTTTTTCCTCTGTTTAAGTTTCATTAAGTAGTTTTATGGACTGTTTTTGTATTTCTTTCATCACATCACTGTCATTTTAAGGTAGATTTATTATAAACGCATTCATCAAGAAAATGTTCAGCCGATTAAGAAATGTCACTCACTGTTTTTTTTTTTGTTTTTTTTTTTTACATATCTTGAGTTAACAAAGCACCATCACTATGACACATCTGCATTTCTTTCTGAACTTCTCAAAGTATTCAATGTACAAAGACAATATTGCTACTCTGATATCTTGGTGTACGGGCACCTGATAAATTATATCAAGATATTAGGTACAAATTAATCTGTCCTGTGAAATGGCATGAATTCTGCACAAAACAAATGTTATATGTGGTATCTCAATAAATGGCTGTCTGTTTATCTTGAATGAAGTACTGAGAGTGAATCTGTCAGGGTTTGGAGCTTACAGGACTGAGTTCTTGTATTCACTTAAATGCTGATGACCCAGAGACACATAAATGTTCTATTGATGGTGATTTACATTGCTTAGGCGAATATGTTTTGCCAGCTGGAACTGATTTGGCTGAACTAGAAACAATTGTGCACACACTAGAGGAATTGTGATGGTAATGTAGAGGTTACAGTCAATGCAATTGACTAATGTTTTCAAACAGGTTTCCAGAACTGTCTGACTGGACAAAGATCTGGCCCAAAACTCTTGTCATTGTTCGTACAAATGTTGCAATGTTGAGCTGGCTGGGATGTTCAAATCGAGCAATGTACCACAATGTTTACACTCTTCAGTAATGTATTCTACCAATGTCTTAAAGTTATCTCTACATATTAGGAGAGAGTAAAACTGAAAATTAGACAGAGGTGTGTTGTATAAGAGTTGTTATAAGTCCTGGTCCTGGAGGCCAACGGCACAGCACATTTTGTATGCCTTTTTCAAAGAATCTGGCACATTGGATACTGTAGAGAGACATGACATTTATTGAGCCTGGAGCTACAACAGTACTGGCTTGTGCAGTATTCCGAGTTAGATAAATCTACAGACTCTGACCTACTGATTCAGTCAGAAATAGTTTATGAAGTCTGTGTCATTTCACAGTGAAATTTCTGGAGGTGTGATTTGTAGCTGTGATCTCATTCTGGACAGAAAACTAGGCATACAGTGTCCCACCAAGAACACTTCAGCAACAGTTAAAAATGTAAGACAATCACTGCATTTAGATTAGATTACATCTAATCAAGTTGCATTTTAAACTAAACATTTCACAAAAAGATGTTTGCTTTCAGTGAAAAACATAGATATACAGTTCAAAATTCATTCTTTTAGGTTGTCAAATTTAATGGAACGGATTATGAGGTTACTCTGCTTGGACATTAACTTCACACCAACTAGTCAGCTTGAGGAGAACACACATTTTAACCAGCTAAAATGGTTAACAGAATGTCTAACAATTGCAAAAATAACTCAGAAAAAGTCAAGTTAGATGAAAGCTCTATAATGAAATGATCATTTGTTTGCAGGTGCCAATTGCTTTGATATTTTGTTTTTTAATCAATGTATAATCAATCCATAATTCATGCCATTGTTGTTTAATTCAGTGGGCGCCAAAATATATATTTTTTTATGATATCAGAGGGTGGCTTCCATACCTACTCTATCCCTATTAACCATGTCTTTTTTCTCTTAAATATTTTGCATCATCTGATCTGTAATATCGGAAATGAACTAATTAATTGGAGAAATGAAAAAAGAAAATTATATTTTATGTGTTAGTCCCCATTACCAAACAGAACATGCATGTGCTGAAATGCACTCCTCCTCATGCAATTCAGTTTCATGCTATTAAATCAGATAACAGAGCAATGTGAACTATATATATATATATATATATATATTACCTTTATCATTATTTATGAAGCAAAATACTGGTATTATTACAGTAATACAAGATAAAAAAAAGTCTTATACAGAAATTTCTTCAAAAGTCACGATTATTGCCATTTTGCATCGAGAAATATTTCCTATCCAAATGGAAGTTATAAAAAAACCACACGTTCGCTAATTCACTTAGTCTGGACTTCTGGGAAGCATGTTCATTTTTGAGACTAAAGACAAATCCAAATGGATAATTTTCCACATATGAGTCTAGTCATGTGGTTTCGGGTCCTCATCCAAGCAGGAAATGTTTGGAGGCCGAACAAAAGAATCACATGACGTTTCAGCCCCTTGGCCATGGCCATACCGACAGGTATTAATTTAAAAAGGAAATAACAACAGAATCAAGGCAGATGTTAAAGATGTTTTGTAATGCTCTGATAGTTCCACATGGAACACCATAAAAAGAATAAACCGGGGTTGTGTATAATCAAACTGTAGTCCAGGATGTCATAAAACATTAGCATGTAAAAATAGTGAATACTTTTTTTGCAAGCAACTTTATTGTGGCTAAAACAGATCTTCTTATGCTTTGAAACTGATTTATGATGTTATCTATATCAAGCGAGCCAAAACAGTCACGGTGAACCGTGTAATGCATGTTTAATGATTCCTTCTTGCCTTTTGTGGTGATTATCGGCATCCTGATGGATTGAACTTTCATGTAAAGCAGGCTTTGATTCTGCCCTCTTTTCCAACTTAACAACAGAGCTGTTACCGCACTCCTGGGAGCAACAATAGGTCGACAGTTCACCTAGCTCCAATGCCTTGTTTTCTAGGAACTGAGAATTTACTGTCAGCTTGACAAAAATAACCATCAGACATTCTTTAGGGAAATTCCTAATTTCATGTTTTCATTTTAGCTCACCTACACTCTTTGTTTAGCTTAACAATTAACCTAAATATACCAGCAAAGTCTGTTCATCGCTCAATTCTTTGGATGTAACACTAATTACTTTGTTTGCTTTCAGCGGAAACATTCAGATCATTTGGATACACAAAAGCCAAACAGTGGAACCATGTTTGAATGCTGGATTACCTCATTTCTCTTTCTGTCAGCAACCTCTGAGGTATTTGTTTGTTTTGTAATAAACAATTTTATATAAAAGTTATACAAAGATTTATATCATTTTATTGGGTTAACTTGCTAGCTAGCTATTTATCGTAAAATAATTCATCAGTAACTTAAGTGTAACAAAACAAACTGATCCATAAAAAGTACTTACCACACCATCAGTAATTTGAGTGTGTTACATGTGCTCAACTATTATGCAATTCAAAGGTCCTGGACAGACAAACAAAGATTTGTTTTCTAAGGTCTATGTATCTGCCATTTTTGTTGTTCATCATCTCATGTCATTGTTGATCTCTTTTTTTCATATTTTTGAATAGTTTTTTGTGGTGGTCCTCTCAGAGAACAACACTGGAGGTACGGCACAAAAGAATGCCCATGAAATGGACTTCACTCGTCACAATATTTTGACCGCCCAGTTTGAATGTTACCAGAAGATAATGAAAGACACTAATCACAACAGAACAGGTGAGAGGTTCATATTTCACAAAGATTCTTGACTATGAGCTATAGCTATAAACTATGCCCTGACGTACAGTTTGTGGGAAGTCGTGGCAGTTACAGAATTCCACTGTAAAAGGGAGGTTTATTTTCTGCCCTCAGTCTTGGATGCTCTTAAGAATATTAGGGGGCATAGACCGAAACCGTTTTGTCACATCATCCTGGAACTTACAGGAAGGCTGTTATGTGAACAGATTAACTGGAAACATTCTGTGGGGTGTGTCCTACAACATGCATTTGTTCATCTACAGAAGCTCAACATTAGCTGTCTGGCCTCTGAATTAAGATTCATTGCTGTCTATGAGACATAAGTTACAACTGAAGGACAGTGATTAAAGCTTGACAAGGGGAGGCGGATGTTCTGTGACAGCTGTTAAAAGCAGTTTGGCAAAGACCCCCAAAACTGAGGATCCATTTGCAATTCAGTAGAAAGATACAACATTTATAGAGTGCAATAGTGTCCACCCACATTTTCTGGACATGGTTTCCATTCATTTTTCTTTAAAGAGCCACAAACCAATGCAGCTAGCTACAAGGTGTATAACAGCATTACAATCTTTAAATGAAGCAAAAAAGGATTTGAAAAGATACAAGACTGTGTATTTAATGACTTTAATGGGGGAAATAATTACAATTGCATTGCAAATGACATAATCAAAGTGTGTGTGTGTGTGTGTGTGTGTGTGTATGTATGTAAACAATATAGTTTACATTTATTGCAAAATATGCATACATTTACAAATATTTAAGTAGTTGAGAGTGTGGTGTTTCATGGGAGGGGGTGTTTTCTGCTGAGATCTTTTGGCACGATTTGCTCACCACAACTCTCTTATTGGTGGAATTTTCTTTACAGTATGATGGGTAATGTAGTTTCCATTAGGAAATATCACTGTTAAATACGATTCTTTAAAAAATAGGTTGAAATGCAAACTGATGGCTTCAACAAAAGCATATTCGGTAACACTTTACTAAAGGTTTTTGGGCCATATTTACTAAGAGCTTGCACCAGTGCAAACCATCTTTTGGCGTTAAAATATTACTGTCTGGATTTACTCAAGACGCGCAGTGAAGAATTAGCGCTGAAAAGGTGTGGACAGTTATTTTTGCGCCTGAACTTATTGAAAATGCATTGGTGGGAGTTTCCCATTCAGACACAAAATTTATGGGAGGAGAACTTTTGCGCTCGTCAAATTACTGGAATTTGCGCCATTTTGTAACACCCCAAAAAAAACATGTCTTAAAGCAGGCGGCAATTTGCGCTGTTCTTGGTAGATTGCGCTAGTCATCATGGAAATTATCTGTCTACGTCTGTGTTCTTTAATGTGTAGTGCAGTAAATCTTTAAATCACCTTTGGCTCTGCACCCCTTTACCTAAATTCAGTACTTCAGACCTATGTGCCCTCTAGAAGCTTGCGTTCTGCAAGTGAACGCCGCATGGTTGTGCCTTCCCAAAGAGGCACAAAATCATTTTCTCAGACTTTTTCATTAACTGTTCCCATCTGGTGGAATGACCTGCCCAACTCAATCCGAGCAGCTGAATCCTTAGCCATCTTCAAGAAACGGCTAAAAACCCATCTCTTCCATCTTTATTTGACCCTCTAACTCTAGCATTCTCTTTTCTAACTTTATTTTATCTATCTCCTTTCTTTTTATTTAAAAAACAAAAACACACACACACACACACAGACACACACACACACACACTTGACCCTCTATCAATTGCATATTTATTCTCTAACTGCTAGCTTTTCTTTAAAAACAAAAACACTAGCTTTCTTTTCTATATTCTGTCTACTTGTTTAAAAAAAAAAAAAAAAAAAAAAAATCTTGCTACGTGTACTGCATTAGGCTAACCGAGACTGGTCATATCGCTTGCATGTTGTTGCTCTTTTGTTGGTTTTGATTGCTTCTATTGTCCTCATTTGTAAGTCGCTTTGGATAAAAGCGTCTGCTAAAAGACTAAATGTAATGTAATGTAAATGTAAATCACATGCAGAATCATCGGCGCTTTTATGGAATTGTGCTCTAACGCTAATTTGCCCTGTTTAGTAAATTTGGCCCTTGATGAATAATGCAATATAAAGGGTTATTAAAGGGTATAATGCATTATAATTATTCATAATGTGCGTTGTAATACATTATATCTTGACGTAAATAATTATCATTTAAAATCCATACTGTAACAGTGAATTGATAAGAGTTATAATGTATAAACCGTGGTTACAATTATTCATGAGATTGTACAATGCATTATAAGGTGCATTACAAGGCATCATTAATGCATTAAAACTACTTTTATAATGCATTATACATAAATGCTTTAAGTAAAGTGTTACCGCATATTCCACTGAAACCTCGATGCTCACAGTAAATAATATCAGTCTTTAAAGTTATTGTTAAAAATCACTTTCCCTATGGAGAAAATGAATGGAATATTTCTTTCCAGAATCCACTTTTTTTTTGCATATTTATTGTTGTTATTGATAACAGATCATTATTGTCTGTAGTCTTTTTTATTGTACAGCAGTCTTGTCTGAGAAGCAGATTGCCAAATGTAGACACCAAATACTAAGACCCATTTTACTCATTTTTCTACAAGATTAAGATTCCAAGTCCTTATGTTATTAATAACTGCAAATAACTGTATTGCAGATGGTTCTATGTGTAAACGGACCTGGGATGGATGGCTGTGCTGGGACGATTTAGAAGCAGGAGTCACTTCAGCCCAGCACTGTCCAGACTACTATAATGACTTTGACACTTTAGGTGAGTTTGACACTTCCCGCGTTAGATTATTTAATCTTGCTCACTGAATGAAGGTTGTTTCATACTATATATGAAAGCCTGACTAATCCAAATTGTGTTTTATCAGAAATGGCAACAAAGATTTGTACTGATTCAGGCCGTTGGTTCGTTCACCCAGAGAGTAACAGAACATGGACAAATTACACGGGCTGTACGCATATGTCTAATGATCACAAAAGGGTGAGCTCTAATTTAGAATTACAGTGGTCCTTTCTTTCTTCAAAATTCACACACTTTCTTCACATAACTTTAGCTTTTGTTCATATGGTAAGTTTTGTATATCTAACTTCTTTCTTTCTTTCCTTCTTTTCAGACAGCACTTAATCTCTACTACTTGGCTTTGATTGGTCATGGATTGTCTCTTATATCTTTGTTTACTTCTCTGGGGATATTTTTCTATTTTAAGTAAGTAATGTGGAAAAAACCTTGCTGCCATATCATATAAACGTACCTCCCTTTCCACCCAATCTAATATAGTTTGCTGTTTTCTTCCACTCAGGAGCTTAAGTTGTCAAAGGATAACTCTACACAAGAATCTGTTCTTCTCTTTTGTGCTGAACTCGGTTATAACCATCATCTTTTTCACTTGTGTTGCAAACAACCAAGAAGTAACAGAAGCCAACCCAGTAAGTGTACAAAAAGAATAGTGGGCTCTCATGTCAAGCACAATATGACCAGGAATGTATATTAAGAATGTGAACAGGGTCATGTTGGTTTCACGTTGATGTTTTTTCTCCCAGGTGAGCTGTAAAGTGTCTGTATTCATCCACCATTATCTCCTGGGCTGTAACTACTTCTGGATGTTGTGTGAGGGAATCTACTTGCACACACTCATTGTGGTGGCAGTGTTTGCTGAGAAGCAGCACCTCATGTGGTATTACCTCCTAGGATGGGGTACGTGTTTTTCATCACCTCACTACAATGCAGCAAAATAAAGTGGCTTTCTGTTTTCTTTTCACATTTAATGAGGTCTTTCTTTTTAAATGTTTTCCAGGCTTCCCTTTAATACCTGCATTTATCCATGCAATATCCAGAAGTTATTACTACAATGACAAGTGAGTTAAATTGAATAGGAATTTAAGAATTCTGATCCTGCTTAATGATTCAGGGTCCATAATGATTTCATTTACATTTCTTTTGAGGAAGCATCCCTCCTTCTAATAAGTGGTTGTAGTTATCTACTGAGCAACAGTACTTTTTATATTACTGTTAGAAAATACTTATTTTGATAGCATATTTTAATGTTATATATTAATGTTAAATGTGATATATACAGTGAGTATATACATTATACACTACCAAAAAGTTTGGAATATTTAAGATTTTTAAAAAGAAGTCTTCTGGAAGGTCTGCATGTATTGGGCGTAAAATACGGTAAAAACAGTAATATTGTGAAATATTATTACAATTTAAAATAACTGTTGTCTATTTTAATATATTAAAATGTAATTTATTTCTATGATGGCAAAGCCGAATTTTCATCAGTCTTCATTTTAATATGCTGATTTTGTGCTCAAGATTTATTATTTTTAATGTTGAAAACAGCTATACTGTTTAATATTTCGTGTTAACTGTGATACACTTCCTTTCAAAGGTCTTCTATAATTAAATGGATATTTAAATTAATATTTTAAAAAAGATAAATAAATTTTATTCATCAAAGAAGCATTTAAATTGACCAAAAGTGACAGTAAATACATTTATAATGTTACTAAAAAATGTTGTTCGTTTGAAATTTGTTTTCAACAATGACAATTACTGTTTTTTACTGTATTTTTGGTTAAATAAATGAAGCTTTGGTGAACATTAGAGATTTTCAACATTAAAAATATTAATTATTCCAAACCTTTGACCCTTAATGTAGCCTATATTTCTTTCTTTTTGCCAATACTTTCTCTCGTGTCAAATTTAATTCAGACTGCACGAAAAAAAAACAAACAAAAAAATATTATGCTGTAGATTGTAATAAACACTGTTAAAGCATTGTAGTACCATGGAACCAATTTTAAAAAAAGAATTAGTTCTCAATTTCGAATTCAGTGTCAAAAATTGAACATTCAGTTCATCCCAGCTTCTGTCAGGACACAGGAATACAGTTACGGTTCTGCTTTCCGTAAATCTGAACTTTTCTTACGCTTTTGTCCACAGCTGTTGGATAAGCTCGAACACTTCTCTGCTCTACATTATTCATGGTCCCATCTGTGCAGCCCTGTTGGTAAGTCTGTTTTTCTTTTTTCTAGTCTTACTTTCTTTCACTATTTCATCTTCTCACACTTAATCTCTCTTGTCTATCTTCTACCCACCCTTGGAAATGTATGTGTATCTGCATGATCTTGATTTCAAAAAATCAGCTTAAGCTCTGGCAGTTTTAATCAAAGTGCCGTGTTCTCTTTGTTGTTTGTGTTGAGGTCAGTTTTGCTTAGGAATGAATTTCAATGCAGCCCATAAAAAGCATGTAATGAACACATGCTCAGTATCAAATAAATCTTGGACTGACTTCTGCAGTGCTGCAATTGCCAGTTTAAAGCTGATTTTGTGTCATTATAAACAGTTATTGCTGTTTACAAGGATATTATACTTTCAGAACTGGTTGATGACAAATATCCAACCAAGTCTCACAGGATAACGTAACTGTTTTACGAGGTGGTGCTTTTATTTATTTGATGTGAATCGCACAAAAATGTATGATTTTTAGGGAAAAAAAAGCATTAGGGTCCACCCCTATATGTAAGCAGATTGTATGGAGAAAATCATACAAATTCATATTAATTAGCCAAATATCGCCAATCTCAATACAATAACCTATTCTCAAACTATTTGGTCCACCGCCAGTCTTGAATATATGGTTATATCCATGGCTGTTTACAGTATATGACAGTTTACAGGTATTTTGATAGCCTTATATGTCTAAATATGTTTTTCCAGGTAACATAACATAATCCAAACTTTAGAATTTAGCTTTGAATCCATTCTTGAATGTACAGTGGAGTCCAAAAGACATTTTTTATTAAAACCTGAAAATAAAAGGAAACTTAAAAAATAAAGAAAACGTGACGTAAAGTGTGTCTTTACTGTGTATGGTAAAGAGTTTTGGTTTAGGGGTACTGCAATGCATTTCTTTCTATCTCTCTCTTTATAGTTGATTTTTTCTCTGCTTGGTTTCCTCAGGTTAACCTCTTCTTCCTTTTAAACATTGTGAGAGTGTTGATCACTAAGCTGAAGGTGACCCACCAGGCTGAATCCAGCCTGTACATGAGGGCCGTCAGGGCCACCTTAATCCTGGTACCTCTACTGGGCATTCAGTACTTACTGCTGCCCTACAAACCCGACGGACGGCTCGCCTCCGAGATATTTATGCACACAATGAATATACTTATGCATTACCAGGTAGGTGTTGTTGACAACAGGACAACAAGGAATCAATTATCAATTTATTAATAATGCAAATAAATAAATGCAAATAAATAAATCACCTTGGACCAAATAAATATACATATTTAAAACTTTAATTAATTCATGTTTAAATACGTAGTTAAATGTTACAATAAAATAAGTCATTAAAACCTAATTTTTATATGGAACTTGCATTAAATTGCATAGATCAAAGACCTACCTACTTTCATTTATCAACATTAAATGAAAGCAATGGCATTTTTTAATCACTTGACAAATGAAAATAGAAAGCAATTTGTAAATACTTTATAAAAAAACTTTTTTTATTAAATTATAAGAAGTTAATAAGTTAAATGTTGCAAATTATGTATTAATGATATATTATTTATTGTTAGATTTAACAGAATTTTAAATGATTAATTAAGCACTTTTAATCTCAGTTAAGTCTATTAAATCTTATTTAAATCTTTAAATCTTATTTAAATTAAATTATATTTAAATGAGTACTGTCAAATCGATTAATCACGATTAATCGCATCCCAATTAAAAGTTTATATCAGTTTTATATAAATATGTAGTGAATTTTGCTTTCGCCAACCTAAGGAGGCGAAATAGTGTAGTGATGGGTACTCACGTCACAGGTGATGTTATGATTTTTGGATCACGTGTCACTTAAGGTGTGGTTAGGAGTACATCACATAAGAAAGATTGTTGGGATACCTAACTTGTAGAACCTTACTGCATTATCAACACAAGGAAGACAGAAGTGTAATAAAATAAATTTTATTAACAAAAGATAGACAAGAGTAATCAACAACTACTAAATGAATACCATGAATGAAAAAGGAATAAAGTGCATAAAATGCATAAAATGCAAGTGATTATGTTGGATGTTGCTATGGCAGAGCTATGTTATCTTGAAAGATAAACTGTCACTACTTTGAAACAAGTAAGGTGAAGAACCTTATTATGCATCAAACAAATACCTGAAAGATTATTTGTTATCAACTGCAATCAGCTATATAACATCTAATGTCAATTAGAAAAATCATATACTGATAATACACAACAATGCCAAGGTCTCTGGAAGAGGTTTGGATAGGTGATAGTTACGTTCTCTGTGGTTGAGTGAGCAGTCCGGTGGCAGTGACTTCATCCACTGGTTGTGCTGGTAACAATGCAGTGGGGAAAGGAGCAGGAATCCATTTCGACAGCCTTGAACACGAAGCGCTGGAGGATGCTGATCTCCTGGAACACCAAAGGGTCCTAAAATCTGGAACACACAGATGTGAGCCTGAAGTAGGTGCAGAAGGTCCTTAGCCTGGAACACGCAAGCAAAGGTACCTTGGAGTGAAGGTTTGCTCTCTGGAGCTTAACCTTGTTGCAAATGTCTGTGTGTCTTCTGCCTCTCTGGGCTAGAGACTCAGAATTCGGTTGATCCGCTTTGTCTCTCTAGGATGGAGATTCAGGATGTGCTGCATCTGTTGTTGTCTCGCTGGACGAAGACTCTGAATGAAGTCTGAACGTAGACTATCTCTTTCCTCGCAGGCTGGAGGCTCAGAATGTGGTCGTATCTGTTGCTGCCTCAAAGCTGCATACTCAGGACTTGGTATCTGTTGTTGCCTCTACCCTCACGGCCAGAGGTTTCGGTGTTTCTGTTAGAGTCTCTCCCTTTTGGGACTCAGACTCAGAACGGAGGTTGATCTGCTATTGTCTCTCCCTTGCAGGGTTCAGACTCAGAACAGGTTGTTTCTGTTGCTACCTTCCCTGTAACAGGCCGGAGACTCAGAACTGTGTATCTGTTAACGTCTTTCCCTTTCGTGACTCAGACTCAGAACGGATGTGTCTGTTACTGTCCCTTCCCTTACGGGCCGGAGACTCAGAACGGGTTGTTTCTGTTTCTGCCTTCCCTGTAACAGGCCGGAGACTCAAAACTGTGTATCTGTTAACGTCTTTCCCTTTCACGACTCAGACTCAGAACAAGGAGTGTCTTTTGGGAAGGTACCTTTATCCCTTTCCGATGAGGAGGAGATTGCAATCTAGTGCTTCTCCATTTCCAGGCTGTGATTGGCTTTTTCCATCAGAGTGGGGGGACACGGTGTGGCCCACCCTTCTTTCCTCCTGTGGAACTTATTTGCATAGTCCAAACACACATTTAGAAAAGTGTCACTAAAGTTTTACCAATGCATCATTCACTTACCAAACCACAACCAGAATACCTTTGGCAATGTTACGAACACATTAAGTCCAAACATAATGGAAGAAGATTGAAGTGTCATGCATGCATTCATTTGTCCATTAACAGCTGAGTTTGTGTAAGATGTTGCACTACACATCGCTGTCACTGAAAATACTTATTTCTCTGAATAAGTATGAGATGTGTGTGTTGTAGTGTGCATCAGTTTAAAGGTTTGAAAATATAGTTATGAATGGATTTGGATGGAACTCTGTGATCTCTCTCTTTGTTTCACCCACTGCGGCTGTGTCCAGAGGTCCTAAGGAATTTTTATGGCAGTCACAGGCCAAAACCTGAGGAATCAGTCTGTTGGTGGGTGAAGGGCAGAAATTGCATTTTGACCAATAGGAAGTCCCGTCCTTCCCGGGCTTTGTTCCAAAGGTCTTCTTCTTGCCCTCTCAGAGGTGTCTGGCCATTGTCCTGGCATCTTTATCTGGTGGCGTTGGACAGTTTGCTTATGTTAGTCCACCAAGATCCAATCAAAATGTAGCAAACCTCTGTCCACTATTGTGGTCAGAGAGGGGCCCTGCCATAAACTGGGCCCTGGAATGTGCTGTCCACTACAAATATATATTGCATATTTCTTAAATATATACATGTATGTGTGGGTATTTATATATACATATACTGTAAATATACACAGTACACACACATAATATTATGTAAACACAAACTTTTATTTTGGATGTGATTAATCACGATTAATCGATTTGAAAGCACTCATTTAAATCTGCATTTTTTGTTAATGTGAAAAGTGATTTATTTACATTTTTATTTTTTAATTAATACATTAATAATTGTTTTCTTTTTCATGGCACTTGTTCTCCTCCATACACATTGGCTTACACTCGAAAAAAAATGTAACTTTGAAGCTTATCAAATTTTTTTTTTTACACAGGGCCTTTTGGTTGCCACTATATTTTGCTTTTTCAATAGCGAGGTAAGCAATTTTTGTATAATTTCAATGCAATCATAAATGTTAATGTTTTTCTTACATGTAGCTCAAAACATAAAGATATTTGTCATTATACTTACTATCTGTCTGTATTTTGTTTGTTTAGGTGCAAGGTGTATTACGAAGGCACTGGAACCAGTACCGCATCCAGTTTGGCAGCACATTTGCGAACACTGAGGCCCTGCGTTCTGCATCCTACACGACCTCCTCCATGACAGAGGTCCATCGATGTTACAGCATCGACGGCCACATTGAGACTCTAAACGGCAAGAGTTTCCACAGTCTGGAGACCACCATTCTCCGATCAGACAGCTTGTACATGTGAGAGACTCTAACTCTTTGACCTTTGGGAGAACAGCCTCATGAAGAGGACCACTGACTGAGATGTGAGTGAGAAGAGGCCTACTGGACAAGCATCTGGTTACTTTGGACTACAGACACCCAGAAGCCTTTCCTGTTCCGTAGAGGCCTTAGTTATCTCCTGTTTATGGATGGGAACTGGAGAAAATACTGTATTTTATATGGAATATTAAAGTCACGTGAACCTTTTCCATGATGATCCAGTTGAACACTTTGGAGAACATCACACATTATCAGATTTCTTTGATTGAAATGGAGGTGTTCTTTGGGTGAAACTATGAACTGAGGATCACACCCTAATGAAGCTTTTTTCTTTATGGCACTGTGTTGTTTTTGTGAAGGTTGAGCCACATTGATGCATTGGATGATGGATTCCACATCTATGGATCTATGGATTTTTCTGGCTGTATTAGAAGGAAGGAATAAAAAATGGAAGAGACGAAATCACTAAGACGTGATTCCAGAAGATACCGATGACCTTGTCCTGCTCTTTTTGTTCATCCTGAACTATCAGTTGATTAATTTTATGTGAAATTTTTATCCACATACAGGGCAATATTGACAATATATTCTATGTATGCGAAATGTTTTATTGTCTCTTAGGAGGACTGAGTTTTTATAAATATGTGTATATATATACTTTGATTAAAGAAACCAAAACAAAATAGAGTTACTGTCATCAAAAACTAGAGTCACTGTCAACATACATTCCCCCGCTAAAAGACTAGCAGATCATGGTTTTTGGTTAAATTAGGATAAACCAGTCTGGACTAGTATGTAAATTCCTGCTGGTCTTTTCAGCAGGGTTATCTTATTCATTTTTGATTTATCAAAACGTCTATCTTAAACTAATTTATCTGTAGTTCATTTGAATCTCAGTATAGGTGGGTCTCGTTGTTCAAGGGTTCAAAGTTACATTAGCACATGTGGGTTTACAGATTTTGGAGATCTACAGATCTACAAACAGAGATGAGGTCTCTATGTGTCTCTATGTCTGGAACATACAGATGCGTTTGGCGCTTTTTTCACTGTTGTGTTTCTTAAAACATTTTATGTGCACATGCTGGATAAATAAACATTCATATTTTCAGACGTAAATTCATTTCTATGTTTGTGTCTTATGCATGTTTTCATTTGTATAAAGATATGTATGTCTTTAGTGTTTTGGAATCTATCTTTCTATGAAGAACTTTTAACCTCCATAATGATTTTTATAGTGGAAAAGTTTCTTTAGATATTAAAATGTTCTTAACAATTAGAAAATCATGGCTGTTTTAAAGGGATAGCTCAAACAGATATCAAAATTCTGTCATCATTTACTCACCCTCAAGTCATTCCAAACCTGTATGAGTTTCTTTCTTCTGTTGAACACAAAAGAAGATATTTTGAAGAATGTGGGTAATCAAACAGTTGGTCGTAGCCATTGACGTTTTTTTGTTTTCAACAGAAGAAAGAAACTCAAGTACAAGTTTGGAAAAACTTGAGTGTGAATAAATGATGACAAAAATTGAAATTGGGTGAATTTAAGAACAGTTCACGGAAAGGTTCCCCTTCTAGGGACCTCCATGCTGCACCTCCTAGGGGGCACTATGGGGAATGCAGCCTGCATGAACGGTGTCTGAAGCACGTGTGAAACAACGGCAATCTATTGGCCCACATGGCCCATGACGTCATAGGCGGGGTGCCCGGAAGTATAAAAGGGCACCTGCTGAATATGTCATGCTCCGTCAGTTTGAAGTGCGTGTGAGAGACCAAGGCAGGTGAGCACTGTGGAAAGTGGTCCCACTGTTGCCGAGGCACGGCGAAGACTCAGATCGCAGGATTCGCGGGGTTGAGACGCTCTTTTTGGGTTATCGGATCCCGCGGATAGCGCTCGAGTCCGTGTTTGGATTCTAACACTCGAGGGCATGTTCTGCTTTCGTGTTTATCTTGGCGAAGAGCATGCGCTCATCGTGATGAGTCACGGTGTCTAGGCTCTGCTCGCATTTGTTCCTGTTCCCGAGGGATGCGGAACAATGCGTTTGTGTCTCACGGCCCGGTTCCGCCTTTGCCGCGGCACAGTTTCTCACCTCGCGGTCATCACTTTGATCTGCGAGATCCGCACACCCTCTCTAAACGGGTTGTCGGATGTCACAGATACTATTGGGTTGTTACGACGATTAAGTGCGAGCACGGAGTCGTTTCAGCCCTGATCCTGCGAGTTCATGAGCGGAGCTATATTCAGCTCGGCCCTGCCTCTCTAATATGCATGTTATTGTGTGTGGAGAGCCTCGCTGGGCGTGAATATATTTTAATGCTCTGTGGAGAGAGGCTTGCAAGTTTTCTCTCCCAGGGTTTTCAGCACCTAGAGTGGTTATGGGGAATGTCTCTTCCTGTGTTAAGCCGGAGTGTAGCCGTCTGCGGATGGTTATGCTCCAGCCCAAGCTTACTTTGCTCTGGAATATGGCGGTCTGAGGGCAGCCATGTTCTAGCCCAGGGTTCCTCAAATCTTACCCTGGAGGTCCAATCCACTGCAGAGTTTCGCTTCAACCCTGATCAAACTCACCTGTCTGTGATTTTCTAATAATCCTGAAGACATTGATTAGCATGTTCAGGTGTGTTTGATTAGGGTTACAGCTAAACTCTACAGAAAAGTGGATCTCGAGGTCCAGATTTGAGGAGCCCTGTTCTAGCCTGTCTCCTTAACAAGGTTGGGTTCCCCTTGACACAAGTTCTCTCGATTAAGTGCTGAAGTCTTTGTCTAGGAATCTGCTATTTGAGAATAGCTGTGTTCCAACTCGGAGACTGCTTCCCTTTTAGGGTTTTTAAATAGTGGTCTCTGTGAGCCCCTTGCATGGACTGTGCTGTCTCTCCTTCGGGATTTTAAGTAGATGGCCCACTTCCGTGGTCTGGGCTATCTTCAGCATTATCTGAGTGAACTGCTATTCGAGGATAGCTGTGTCCAGCCCTCTAGTGTTATGGCCTCAGCTTACATCAGACTTTGATTGCTGACTATGATGTTTGTGTTCGCTCTTTAGCGAATCATTTACTGAGGGTCTGGATCTCCCTCTTGTGAGCTCCTGGTCAATAACACGGGGCTTCGCTAGCCTGCTGTGGGACTGACATGGATTGGGGACCTCCTTAGTATAACCATCTGAGGGTGGTTATATTCCAGCCATTGTTATGGCAGGACGGGCTTACCTGAATACAGCTATCTGAGGCTAGCTGTTTTCTACTGCAGTTGCAGTGAGCCCTCTTATGGAGTGGTCCCCTTTCTTAGAGCCTAGCTATCTGTGGATAGCTATGTGCTAGCTCAGTGGTCGCTCCCCTGCTTAGT
Organism: Spinibarbus caldwelli; assembly: GCA_039654775.1. Taxonomy (NCBI): domain Eukaryota; kingdom Metazoa; phylum Chordata; class Actinopteri; order Cypriniformes; family Cyprinidae; genus Spinibarbus; species Spinibarbus caldwelli. The sequence goes on from CM077237.1 coordinate 7,942,978, forward strand.
GTTTTAAGTAACAGTCTCTTGAGCCCTTACCTAGACAGTGCTGTCTCCTCTCTTTGGGTCATAAGTAGATGGCCCACTCTCTGTGGTCTGGACAGCTTTGTAGGAAGGCTATCTTGGCTATGTTATTCTGGTCCACAAGCCTTCATAAGACCTTAGGGTCATAGCTATCTGAGGATAGCTGTGTTCTAGCTCAGCAGCTACTCTCTTTACCTAGGATTTAAATAGCGATCTCTTGAGCTCCTCTAGAGGCTTTCTAGTTAGCCTCTTCAGTGGTCTTGTGTATCCAGGCTAGTTCTGCTCACATAGCATATCTTAACTTGGGTGGGATGTTCCCCTTGATCTGTTCGGGTTCCCCCGTTTCTGCCAAGCTGCGTGAGCGGCCCGTGGCGTCAGTGGCATGGCCCCTTTCTAAAGGAAGGCTTGGTGTATGCATGTCGCTCCCTTGGTGCTCTCCCACCAGGTGGACAGGCATGCGCCTCGGCATGGCATGGTTGGATTTTGTTCCCCATAGTGCCTCCTAGGGGGCGCAACGTGGATTTCCTAGAAGCGGAACGTCTCGGGTTACGCATTTAACCATGGTTCCCCGAGAGGGAACGAGACGCTGCGCCCCCTTGCCATGGCTTCAGCCTGCCTGTTTACGTGTCCTTCAGACAGCTAAAGTGAATGACGTATTCAGCAGGTGCCCTTTTATACTTCCGGGCACCCCGCCTATGACGTCATGGGCCATGTGGGCCAATAGATTGGCGTTGTTTCACACGTGCTTCAGACACCGGTCATGCAGGCTGCATTCCCCATAGTGCCCTCTAGGGGGCACATCGTCTTGTTCCCTCTCGGGGAACCATGGTTACATGCGTAACCCGAGACGTTCTTTAGGAAACCCAAAATGGTTTTTTGAAGTAACTGTAAAAAAAAAAAAAAACACTTTAAGATTGGTTGTTGAAATCTAATGTTTTACAGCAGAATTGTCCAAAAAATTACATTACCGATTAGTCATAATGACACCTGATACAATTCAGACATACCACCTATTAATTTTGAAAAACTGACGACTTTGTGCTCTGCTTGGAAATATATGTTGAAAACATGTACAGGTGCATCTCAATGAATTAGAATGTCGTGGAAAAGTTCATTTATTTCACTAACTCAACTCAAATTGTGAAACTTGTGTATTAAATAAATTCAATGCACACAGACTGAAGTAGTTTAAGTCTTTGGTTCTTTTAATTGTGATGATTTTGGCTCACATTTAACAAAACCCACCAATTCACTATCTCAACAAATTAGAATATGGTGACATTCCAATCAGCTAATCAATTCAAAACACCTGCAAAGGTTTCCTGAACCTTCAAAATGGTTGCACAATAGCCTATACAATCATGGGGAAGACTGCTGATCTGACAGTTGTCCAGAAGACAATCACTGACACCCTCCACAAAGAGGGTAAGTCACAGAAGGTCATTACTGAATGGTTGGCTGTTCACAGAGTGCTGTATCAAAGCATATTAAGTGAAAAGTTGACTGGAAGGAAGAAATGGGGTAGGAAAAGGTGCACGAGCAACAGGGATGGCCACAAGCTTGAGAATACTGTCAAACAAAGCTGATTCAAACACTTGGGAGAGCTTCACAAGGAGTGGACTGAAACTGGAGTCAGTGATCAAGAGTCACCACGCTCAGACGTCTTCAGGAAAAGGGCTACCAAGCCACTTCTGAAACAGAAACAATGTCAGAAGCATCTTACCTGGGCTAAGGAGAAAAAAAAAAACTGGACTGTTGCTCAGTGGTCCACAGTCCTCTTTTCAGATAAAAGTAAAGTTTTCATTTCATTTGGAAATCAAGGTCCCAGAGTCTGGAGGAAGACTGGAGAGGCACAGAATCCAAGCTGCTTGAAGCCCAGTGTGAAGTTTCCACAGTCAGTGATGAATTGGGCTGCCATTTCATCTGCTGGTGTTGGTCCATTGTGTTTTCTGAAGTCCACAGTCAACGCAGCCATCTACCAGGACATTTTAGAGCACTTCATGCTTCCTTCTGCTGACAAGCTTTATGGAGATGCTGAGTTCATTTTCCAGCAGGACTTGGCACCTGCCCACACTGCCAAAAACACCAAAAGTTGGTTAAATGACTATGGTGTTGGTGTGCTTGACTGGCCAGCAAACTCACCAGACCTGAACCTCATAGAGAATCTACGGGGTATCGTCAAGAGGAAGATGAGGGACACCAGACCCAACAATGCAGATGAGCTGAAGGCCACTGTCAAAGAAACCTGGGCTTCCATACCACCTCAGCAGTGCCACAGACTGATCACCTCCATGCCACGCCGAATTGAGGCAGTAATTAAAGCAAAAGGAGCCCCTATCAAGTATTGAGTACATATACAGTAAATGAACATGCTTTCCAGATGGCCAACAATTCACTAAAAATGTTTTTTTTATCGGTCTTATGAAGTATTCTAATTTGTTGAGATAGTGAATTGGTGGGTTTTTGTTAAATGTGAGCCAAAATCATCACAATTAAAAGAACCAAAGACTTAAACTACTTCAGTCTGTGTGCATTGAATTTATTTAATACACGAGTTTCACAATTTGAGTTGAATTACTGAAATAAACGAACTTTTCCATGACATTCTAATTCATTGAGATGCACCTGTATATACTCTGTATGTGTTTTGTGATGGAAGTATAAGCACTTCAAGAGCAAATACAAGTTTAAACATCTTGAAATTATCTAAAAGAAGTGAACAAGACCAGCATGAATGTTCACGTGTTGCTGTAGTCAGTTACTATAACTGGAGAGATTTAGTCTCTAATTATTTCCTGTTTATCCATAGCTCTGTTCCTGTTTATTCTCCAGCTTCCAATATAAACAATCATATTCATTTATATAAGAGTCTATTCTTTGTGTTAAAAGCTGCACGTTAGTCATAAGGAACATATATGCATTTAATGTCACTGCAAACGTAACTGAGATATTATTAAATTAACAAAGATGGCGGGTGTGTTCCTGCAGTGAGCGCATTTCCCACTGGAATACTGATGTTTTTAAATATGCTCTGTTAAAGGCAGCAGATTACTAAAGATACTGTTGGAGGTCACTTCACAAAGGGATATGTGAGTGCTTCAACAGGATGTGTAACTTCCTCACTAATACACACATACAAGCATGCACACACACTGTGTAAAAAAAATTGCAGAAGTAGACAGCGTGCAGCTGACGTGTCTCTGCCTTTGGGAAAAGCACAGGAAGAAACCTTGGATTTGGTGCTGCCACACTATGGGGTCTCACTTTCTCTCTAAATGTGTGTGTCAAACACACGTTATGTAAAATCTGCAGTTATCAACGTTCTCTGAGGTCAATGTTTTGTGATTGTTTGCATTGGTTCCATATGTGGTATAGGGGCCCTTGTCATCAGCTCTACTCTCAGCAGATAAATTGCATGCACAAGGACCTGCAGCAAATGCAGGCAATGGGCCTCGAGCAATTTTTCAACCCTCAAAAAAATAGTTAAAGGTGACATATCATGAAAATCTGACTTTTCTGTGTTTAAGTGCTATAATCGGGTCCCCGGTGCATCTACCAACCCATAAAATGTGAAAAAGAACAACCAAGTATCTTTGTTTTGGTAAGCCTTTCTCTGCAAGCTTGTGAAAAAAATGAGCCACTTAGATTTCACTCCCCCTGTGATGTAGAAACGGGATCTTATTATAATATTACCACCCCTTAATCAGCAAGTTTCCACCCATGGCGCTGCCATTGTGTTTTCGCAAGCCACAACGGTGTACCAGTTCTAACGCCATGGCGAAAGTTCGAGCAAAGCATGCTAACTGTTCTGTCTTTGGTTTCACAGACGAGCACAGAACACTAGAGTCCCAGCCTCAGAGGAGACAAGAAAGCAGGAGATTTCTTTTTTTATTTACTGTATATTAAGCTACTGCCACAGAGATCTAATTTAAACATGCAATTTCTTTCCCAGATGTTTACCTTTACAGACATAACTCGTGTGTTTTTAACATAAACGTGTGTTTATTTGACAGTTTAAGCGCAATAAGTTGTTTAGTACTCACATGCCGTGTGACAGCCACTTTCTGTGCGCATGCTTCAGATATGTGTGCTCAGAAAACCGTATAACAGAAGTTTAAACTAATACGGTTTAAAATGCATGATTTCAGCGTGATAGACATGATAATCAAATCCAAACAGATGTTTTTTAGCAGAGTATCTGAGGAACAAGCTGTAAATGCACAGCCCTACTCTGGAAAAGGGGGCGGGGAGCAACAGCTCATTTGCATTTAAAGAGACATGCATGAAAGCAGCCTATTTCTGCTTCCACTCAAGACAGGCACTTTTAAAATGATAAAATAAATTATCTTTGGGGTATTTTGAGCTGAAACTTCACAGACACATTCTGGGGACACCTGAGACTAATATTACATACTGTAAAAAAGGGGCATAATAGGTCTCCTTTAATATATTTTTTCACGTGTAAATGAATAATTTTAAATGAATTGTTGAGGGCAAAGATCAAAGATAATCAAAGATAAAAACTACAATAGAAATGGTTTTTCTTTGTTTGCCCTACTGAAAAAAAAAAAAAGAAAAAAAAATAGCCTGCTTAAAATATCCTGAGCTGGTTTTCTGGTTTAAAAAGCTCTCTCAGCCTGGCAAAGCTGTCTCTCAACCTGGTTTAGTTTTTTGGCAAACTCATCTCTCAGCCTGACCCACTAAAAGTGCCTAAAGTAATCTGTCCATTTGCATCTGTGGAGGGATATATTAGCATGTTGCTAAGCTAATGTCGCACACAAATGTTGGGTGACATTTTTTCTACAACAAAACCTTTTAACACAGAATAAAACACATTTATAGAGTACAATGTGGCTCTCTGGTGTTAAAAATACCCTTTTGATTTTATACTAAATGTAATAAACGATAATCAAATTATTTTATAATTTTTTTTGCCTAAATGTACTGTCACATTTACCACTGTTCAGCGAATTTTCACAGGCGGAATCCTGTTATTTCAATAGGAATCCATACAATTGGAAATTTTACATGTAGGCGAAAGATTTACTCATGCAAAATTCCCAAAGGGCTACTCAAAATCTCAAATCTACTCAAATTCACCGCCTTGACCAAAAGAAAGCTGCTTGGTTTGAAAGTGACTTCTGTGTGAGCTCCGCTTCATAAAGCCCTACATTATTGACAACAGACACTGGATCTTTTTGATCATTAATGAGATCACACCTTAACATCTGGAACAGCCTTTCTTTCAAGCATGACTAAAATGTTTCCTACGGTAGTTAGGTAGCTCTGGTGCAGCTTGACTTTGGAATCTCTCTCTTGCCACATGTGCAAAATAATAATGTCTTAATCCAAATAAAGATAGAAATAAACTAGCTGTTTGTAATCTAGTCCCTATCAGCACAGAGAAGCTGTTCTTTTCCATTCTTCAATAAAATCTTTTGGCAGTGAACATCACTTCCCTTTTCTATAATTGTACTGTGTGAACTTCTGCACCCATCCTAAATTCACAGACGTCTCTGACTCTTCGAGAACACTCTGGTTTTACTGGGCCAACAGTCATAGACTTTCCAGCCAATAGAAAACAAAGCAATTTTAATGATTGAAATTAATTTGTGAATTTGCTGTATGTCAAGAGTCTACTGAGATTAAAAACAACAGTGAACGTTTCTTCATCAATTTTGGCTGGTGGCCGAAATATTCTTTGTGTTTATCGCTTGTTTGGCTAATGCTAACGTTGTGTTGTATGTGTTTACTGAGAGCTTGTAAAATTTATTTATTGGTTTATTGTAATGTTCTCATTCTGAGAAACCTCCAAAGATTGTGATCCAAATACTAGAAAATTTCTTGTTAAAACCTCAAACAATCATTGTCATAACAATCCAGCACAGTCTGGGTTTCCTATTTCCATTAAATTTACTTGTTTCCCGCAATATGTGAGGGTTTTTTTTTTTTTTTTTTTTCCACTGCAATTGTTCAAATATTTGTGGTATCATTTCTTGGGACCAGCACTTTAAGCTAACATGGGTTTGAGTTCATTCTTGCTGGTCTGAGTAACAGGATCATACTGCATTCATAAAGAGTACAATAGTGACATATTCTGAAATTCCCTTTGTGTTTTTATTACTCATCATTCATGAATGATTGAGTAATTGTTCGGATGAAAGTGATATCTGCAGTGCAACAAAAATAAACCACAGACAGGTAAGTTAAGCCAAAAGTTGCTGAAGATAGTGATCTTCCTCTGATTGTGTGTGCTTACTGGCAGTCTGCTCTGTTTTCAAAGAACATTGATTACTAAGCACCTACTTCATTGTTCGCTTAAGAGGATTTAAAAGTGGTCAAGTTTCCTGCTGCATTCTCAGTATTAATTAATTAATTTGTGGTCCGTGCACTGAAGCACTGAGCATTTCCCATGAACCTTGAACAAGATACAATATATGCTTTCATCTTTTAGAACCTTGCTCATGTAAAGCAGCACATTCTGTTCAAGGAAAAAAAAATACAAAGTCACATCTGAAAAAAGATGTTATACTCAATAACACAACATAAAGGCATATACTGTAGCATTGTGGGTTAAAAAGAGGATTTTAATTTCATAGATTGCCAAAGTAATATCTGACGTGTAATATATAAGAGACTGGGGCAATTTGTCACAAGGGATTTATCTCAGTAAGTGAAAAGCCAAATAACACAAATTAATATAGTTGAAAACTATAAATCTTAAATTGGGACGAACTATGTGTTTTTCAAAGTTTTAATTTTGTAAATTTTTATTTATACTGTGCTTTGCGAAAGTATTCATACCCCTTCATTGTTGTCACGTTTTGTCATGTTGCTGCCTTACGTTAAAATGCTTTAAATTACTTTTTTTCCACATCAATCTACACTCCATACAGTCCTTCAGTCCCTTCAGTCCCTGCCGCTGAAAAACAGCCCCACAGCCTGAGGCTGCTACCACCACACTTCACTTTGGATGGTACTCTGCAGGTGATGAGCAGTGCCTGGTTTCCTTCAAGCATGATGCTTGGAATTGAGGTTCTTCAGACTAGAGAATCTTGTTTTTCACAGTCTGAGGGTTCTTTAGGTGCTTTTTTGCTAATTCTAAGTGGGTTTTCACGTGTCTTCACTGAGGAGAGGATTGAGTCTTGCTACACCGACATAAATCCCAGATCGGTGGAGGGTTGCAGTGATGTTTGTCCTTCTGTAGGTTTCTCCTATCTCCACATATGGTCATGGGGCTCAACTATAGTGACCCTCAAGGTTCTTGGTCACCACTCTAACCAAAGCCTTTCTCCATCAATTGCTCAGTTTGGCCAGAAGGCCAGCTCTAGGAAGAGTCCTGGTTGTTTCAAACTTCTTCTATTAAGGGTAATGGAGACTACATGCTTCTGTGAACCTTCAGTGCAGCACAATTTTTTCTGAACTCTTCCCCAGATGTGTGGCTTGATGCAATCCTGTTTCTGAGCATTACAGGCAGTTTTTGACCTCATTGCTTGGTTTTTGCTCTGATATGAATTTTTAGCTGTTAGACCTTTTATTAAGACGTGTGTGCCTTTCCAAATCATACCCATTCAACTGAATTTGCAACAGGTTAACTTCACTTGAAGTGCAGTAACATCTACAAGCAATATGAATGCTCCTGAGCAAAATTTGAACTGTCCTAGATAAGGGTATGAATACTTATGCAATGGAATCATTTAAGTTTTTTTATTTTTAATAAATTTGCAAAGATGTTAAAAACCTTTTTTTATCGCTTTGCAATTATGGTGTATGGAGTGTGGATTAATGTGGAAAAAAAATAATTTAAATCAGTTTAACATAAGGCAGCAACATAACAAAACATGAAAAAAATTAAGCAGTATGAATAATTTTGAAAGGCACTGTATATTAATATTGTTGCCAAAAGAGTCATACAATTATTTATAAATAAAAATTATTTATTCTTTGTACAAAAGAATTAGTTTTTTTTAAATGTATATGTTTATACATATAAGATCAATTACACAAACATATTTTTATATTATACTGAAATATACATACATTTATATATAATTAATATATTAAACATTATAATTGTTGCTCTTTCAGTAATTCTTTCATTAATTGTATAAACAATTGTACTGTAGAATTTATTTATTAAATAATATTTAATAAATAAATTAAACGGAATGAAAGCTTGTGACAGCTTGTCCCAGTTTAATATGGTTTTCAATTTTGTGTTTATAATTGTTGCTGTTTCATTATTTTTTTGTGTGTTTTATTGATTAAATTTAGCTGAAAACACTTTCATTGTGTGGAACCTTTTTTTGGGCATTAATGGTGAAAGTTCAAAAGGTTTTTTTTGTTTTTTTTTGACCCAGTCTCTATATACAGTGGGTACGGAAAGTATTCAGACCCCCTTAAATTTTTCACTCTTTGTTATATTGCAGCCATTTGCTAAAATCATTTAAGTTAATTTTTTTTCTCCTCAATGTACACACAGCACCCCATATTGACAGAAAAACACAGAATTGCTGACATTTTTACAGATTTATTAAAAAAGAAAAACTGAAATATCACATGGTCCTAAGTATTCAGACCCTTTGCTCAGTATTTAGTAGAAGCACCCTTTTGATCTAATACAGCCATGAGTCTTTTTGGGAAAGATGCAACAAGTTTTTCACATCTGGATTTGGGGATCCTCTGCCATTCCTCCTTGCAGATCCTCTCCAGTTCTGTCAGGTTGGATGGTAAACGTTGGTGGACAGCCATTTTTAGGTCCCTCCAGAGATGCTCAATTGGGTTTAAGTCAGGGCTTTGGCTGGGCCATTCAAGAACAGTCACGGAGTTGTTGTGAAGCCACTCCTTCGTTATTTTAGCCATGTGCTTAGGATCATTGTCTTGTTGGAAGGTAAACCTTCGGCCCAGTCTGAGGTCCTGAGCACTCTGGAGAAGGTTTTCATCCAGGATATCCCTGTACTTGGCCGCATTCATCTTTCCCTCAATTGCAACCAGTCGTCCTGTCCCTGCAGCTGAAAAACACCCCCACAGCATGATGCTGCCACCACCATGCTTCACTGTTGGGACTGTATTGGACAGGTGATGAGCAGTGCCTGGTTTTCTCCACACATACCACTTAGAATTAAGGCCAAAAAGTTCTATCTTGGTCTCATCAGACCAGAGAATCTTATTTCTCACCATCTTGGAGTCCTTCATGCGGGCTTTCGTGTGTCTTGCACTGAGGAGAGGCTTCCGTCGGGCCACTCTGCCATAAAGCCCCGACTGGTGGAGGGCTGCAGTGATTGTTGACTTTCTACAACTTTCTCCCATCTCCCGACTGCATCTCTGGAGCTCAGCCACAGTGATCTTTGGGTTCTTCTTTATCTCTCTCACCAAGGCTCTTCTCCCCGATAGCTCAGTTTGGCCGGACGGCCAGCTCTAGGAAGGGTTCTGGTCGTCCCAAACGTCTTCCATTTAAGGATTATGGAGGCCACTGTGCTCTTAGGAACCTTAAGTGCAGCAGAAATTTTTTTGTAACCTGGGCCAGATCTGTGCCTTGCCACAATTCTGTCTCTGAGCTCTTCAGGCAGTTCCTTTGACCTCATGATTCTCATTTGCTCTGACATGCACTGTGAGCTGTAAGGTCTTATATAGACAGGTGTGTGGCTTTCCTAATCAAGTCCAATCAGTATAATCAAACACAGCTGGACTCAAATGAAGGTGTAGAACCATCTCAAGGATGATCAGAAGAAATGGACAGCACCTGAGTTAAATATATGAGTGTCACAGCAAAGGGTCTGAATACTTAGGACCATGTGATATTTCAGTTTTTCTTTTTTAATAAATCTGCAAAAATATCAACAATTCTGTGTTTTTCTGTCAATATGGGGTGCTGTGTGTACATTAATGAGGGAAAAAAATGAACTTAAATGATTTTAGCAAATGGCTGCAATATAACAAAGAGTGAAAATTTTAAGGGGGTCTGAATACTTTCCGTACCCACTGTATACCAAAATCTGTGAACATCATGAAAAGCAATCACAAACAACATACTTTGATGCCAGTGGATTGTACCAACCAACCACACATCTGAAAAACCCAGTGCAGGAAAGGAATGGGATTCCAGCACTAAAGAACAATGGACCGAATTCCAAGACCAGGGACAAGCCACATCTGGCTCAAGGATGAGGACAGCTCAAACACTCCTGCTGGACTTGTCAGTTCCTGATGGACATTTCTAATTTCTTTCTTTCCAGGAATATTACTCCATTTACTGCAGGACAATCCCTGAACAGATTCTACAGTTGGCTTCACATGCTGCTTGCAAAAAATTATGCCTTGGAACAGAGAAGAGACTTACATAATGCCCAAAAACGAGTAAAAGAGGCTTCGCAGTGATGTAAAATAAATAAACTAAAATAGATTAATAAATAAACATTCCAAGACCATAAGCAATGACCTAATTAACTAAGTAATGAACTAAATAAGCATCAGTACGACTGACATTTGAGAGCAATGTACAGTACATTTCTGAGAACAAAAACTTAATTTTATCACTTTTAAAAGCACAAAAGGGGCTGCATGCATGTTCTACTGATCAGCAGCACAGGAAATGGAATCTTCAGAGCAGGAAGTCCTTGTCCCAGTGAGCGAACAGGCCAGTTTAGGGACATGCTGTCAGAGGCCCACGATGCACCTCCCTTCAGCTCTGATGAAAGTGTCTTTTCCCTCTCTTTTAGTTCTCATTTTCTCCACTCACCCCTTTTGCTGTATTAGTCTCTCTCTCTTTGCTCTTCATCCCTTGCTCTCTCATAGGTACGCCCGTAGTGTCTTCTAGAGAGAGCACGTTTTCATCATTTGCAGTTTCCTGCGATTGTTCTCTACTGGACTAGCAGAGCCCCACCAGGGCCGTGGCGTTATCTGGGAAAAAGGTGGAATGTTAAATCACAGCCTTTCCTGTCTGTCAGCGGGAACCCCAGCCAACCACCACAGCCATAGACAGGGCCGTCCATGAACTCTGACCTTCATAATGAAGCCCAGGGGAAGAGGCTGGTGCGTTTGCATCACAGACCACAATAATCCACAGCTCTTAATAATTCTTCAACTGGGACAGAAGACGAATAAAAGAGCCAACTTAATCATTTCTTTGAGTGATTCACAGATGCGCAATGGACCGCGCATCCTTTTTAGGTCAAACTGGTTGCGTTGTTATTGATTGCGGCAAATGCTGAGGTCATAAATAATGTTAATAGTTTTTTTTTTTTCAAATCGGACATACAAACGCCATCTGGTGAGAGAGGAATTCTCTAACGTTGTGTGTGGGCAGTTTACAAACAGCTGCGGCGATGGAAAGCGGCTGTAACACATTTACGTTTGTGATTCTTTCGCGCACACACATTTATGGTTGGCTAATATCAAGAACTCCACACCAAGCCATCCAGTTTTTTTTCTGCAATTAACTGAAGTTTTACTCACTGTCTGAGAATTTCCCACACTGCCTTAGGAGGAGAGTAACACGCACAAACATCCTCCCAAAACAGTTTGCTTTTTCATACTAGTACAGTTTACATATGCTGTCTGCTCTTTGTCTTTAGCACCGTTGTTCTTTCAAGACACTGGGTGGTAATAAGTCACCAAATTATGTAAGATTCAACAACCCTGACGCATTATTTGTTTTCATCGTTTAAGAGAAGACAGATGTTTTAACTGGCTTGCGTTCAGAACTCTTACAACACAACATGTTCAATGTTTAGAGCTCTGCCGCATGGCTCTTAAAAGACAGCATCAAAACACACACAGCGCAAGGTGAACTCCTTGAACGGGTGGGAAAAAATCCTTCCCAGGGTCCTTCAGGGCATTCAGAGTCAGGAAGGATAAGGAGGGTAGCTGGGAAAGGTTGAGAAGCTAAAGACACACACACTTGCACGCATACACATGCACGCTGTGGCATGATGAAGGAGCCTTCTGCCAGTGTGTTGCCGTCACTGTGGGCGAGGCGTGAGGAAGGTCACGGGCCTGGTGGGGTGGCTCAGCCCGTGCTGGACGGGCCGTAAAATCTGCCCTGGGAATCGGGCGGAGATTGAACAGATTTAGCCGAGGCTGTATTCACTTCCCCGGGAAACGAGAAATATTTACCTCCCTGTAGGGCAGTTGGGGGTGGGGTAGAGAGGGGTCTGGGTGGGGTTTTCACTGGAGATGGATTCACTGACCCACAACCTAGTGTGTCTGCTGAAGTCACCGCTACCTCGAGCAGGTCGTTATCCTCCCAGATCCTTCAGGAATAATTATCTCCAAGTCTCACTGTGCTTACAATATGTTGCTTAATGCTGCGCATTGTTATTTGCAGGACTTTTCAACAGACTACTTTGATTTATTTAACGAGAAACACTGGTTGAGACGTATTGGACAAAAAAGTGGAAAGTTCAGACTCCCACGTCGCTGGGATCTTTCATTTCTGCACTGCAAAATGGTCTTAACTGTCCGCATACACGTCAAAGACGCACACCACTAATTTGTTATTTAGCTTGGGATTTAATCCACAGCATTTTACAGTGCAGCATTTTACTAACCAACCTGAAACAAATGAACACCCACCCACTGTTTCTAAAATCTTCCTCTTTCTTCCAGAGTCACAATTACTAATTAAAGAATTAGTTACCAAAAAAGGAAAATCACCCTTGTGTCATTCCAAATCCATAAGACTTTCATTAATCATCAAAACGCAAATGAAGATATTTTAAAGGGGTAGTTCACCCAAAAATGAAAATTCTGTCATTAATTACTCACCCTCGTGTCGTTCTGAACCCGTAAGACCTTCATTCATATTTTTGATGAAATCTGAGAGCTTTCTGACCCTCCATAGACAGCAAGGGTCCTATCACATTCAAGGCCCTGAAAGGTACCAAGAACATCAACCAAGTGATTCAACTGTAATTTTATGAAGCTACAAGAATACATTTTGTGCAAAAAAAAAATAACAACTTTATAACAACAATTCTTCTCCCCCGAGTCACCCATGCATCGTGGTACTCTCCATAATGGTGGAACGTGGTCACATGGAGGAGAAGAATTGTTAAATAAAGTCATTATTTTTGTTTTCTTTGCCTACAAAAAGTATTCTCGTAGCTTCATAAAATTGCGGTTTAACCACTGATGTCACATAGACTATTTTGTCAATGTTCTTGGTACCTTTCTGGGCCTTGAACTTTGTAGGACCCTTGCTGTCTATGGAGGGTCAGAAAGCTCTCGGATTTCATCAAAAATATCTTAATTTGAACGAAGGTCTTACGGGTTTGGAACGACATGAGGGTGAGTAATTAATGACAGAATTTTTATTTTTGGGTAAACTATCCCTTTAATGAAACCTGACAGATTTCTGTCCATAAATTTAAAGTCCTTCTCCCAAAACTTTCAGTTTAGAGAACATTCAAAAGTAATGTTTTCATATTGTTTGCAAAATGATAAAATGTTTGTATAAAAATAAAAAATGTTTTTTAAACATAAAAAAACTGATGTTTTGAATATTCAGAGAACATTCAGAAATAATGTATTCATAACTCAATGGGAACATTAGTAAACTTTTTAGAACATATATTTGTTAGCTGGGTACTTGTTTCTGTTAGATCTCAATTTTCCTAAATAATAAAGGCAAAAGGCCAATAAACAAATACTAGAAATGAAGAGAAATTGTTCAATAAGTTTAACCCAACAAACTTCCTGTTACTTTTTGATGCCAAGGACCACCAAATTTGATTCCATTGCAAGGGAACCCCATCCTAAAATAAAAGACATTCATATATTTCCATGTTTTTCACCTCTTTACAGTGTGTGAAAAATATTAAGCGTTTATATTGTCATTGTACTGAATATGAAAACAAGTTATCTGAAATGAATTTTATTTTTTTTTTATTTTATTAAGTTGTATTTTTTATTTTCTTCCTGCTATTTGAGTAACCAAACATTTTCAATTCAAATCTATTTGTATAGCATTCAAATATATTCAAATTTAAATATAAAGCATTAAATTTTTTCACAAAATCATAATGTATATTTGGTTTGTATTTAGTTAATACATTAACTTGTATATTGTCTCTGACCATTCTTTACAATACAGAATGAAACATTCATTAATTTTTAATTTAAAAAAATGTGTACATGTATATGAATTGTGTATATTAATTAAAATCTCATTTTAATTAATACAGTATCTTAACACATGAAATTTGTCGGACCCAATATAGACCTAAAAAAATATTTAAAAAAAATATATATATATATTTTTAATTTTTTTATTTTCTCTCAAGTTTTCTACAGTCCCACAAGCACTCCCTTGTTCTCCTCTACCCCACGTTTGAAATCACCTCCCGTAGGCTATAACATATCGATGTCTTGTGACAGAAGCCACACGCAGCCTTTGCCTCGGGCTGAAGGCTGGCTCACGAGCCATCTGTGTCACTGGGTGGTTGAGTGGGTGTGCGGCTGCTGGGTTTATGTGACTTGAGCAGCGCCTGTGCTCTGCTCCGGGATCTGAGAGGATGGAAGGGGGCCAGATGACTTGGAGTGTCTGAGCCAGATGTCCAGATGTTCCCGCTTGTCTCTGGTCCTCCTCTCTCACCTCTTCAGATAAGAGCAACCATCTGAACTCAAAACGTTGTAAGAAATGTTGCTCTGTGAATGGAGAGTTGATTCCGAGTCAAAAGGGTGATGAAAACAAATAATTGAAGGATTAGTTGTCAAGCCTTTTTTATATATATATATCATTTATTCAAATCATTGTGTCAAAGATGGACATCCAAAAGTGAAGAATAAACTGGGGATGTCCATTCTTGCAGAAATATTGTGGGCAGGAAACAATAGAGTAGAAAAATAGAGAATAAAAAGATGAGCTGATTTAGGGATGGAGTTCAGTTTTCAGTTCAGTACAGTGGAAATTTCCACCTTGATTTAGTCTGTATGGAGAATTTTCTGTCAAACCTCAAGTGTTACAGGTATATTGATACAGCTGCTGTCTGTGATTCTATGGGCTCGTGTCTGCATTAGATCTTACCTTCATTTGAAAGAGGCCAAAGAAAACGAAAACAGGCAATGAAAACTCTGAGCAGCGCTGTAGGGCTGAGCTGCTTCCTTTGATTCAATGATACTATCCTCTTGTGTTTGCTCTGGGCGAAATGGCACCTTGCAGCGGGCGTTTGTTCAAAAGGTTGTTCACACACTCCCCTGCTCTTGAGGGAGCACTCAGGAAGTAAGCATTCCAGATGGAAACCCACGACTCACGAGCACTTGACGATCCATCAACGTGCGTCAAGCATTAACACGAACAGCCATTTCTTTAGATCCCAGATAAAAATCATGCGCCATTGGGATTTTGCCCATTTCTTTTTTGCCTGTAAAACAATAAAGCATTTATTTTCATAATCACTTATAACATTTTCTTACCTTAGATTTTTGACATTATTTTAATATTTAATATTTTTATTTTTTAAATTGATGTATTTTTTTTCTAAAATTGCTTGAAGGTTTTTTTTTTCCTCTAAATCTTATAAAAAAGAATCAAGGCATGTGATCTACACAGCTTTTCATGAACACAATAAAAAATAATTATTTATTGATTTTCTCATTATATGAACCAATATAACAGCACAAAATAAATATCTACATCAATTTTCACTAAACAATTTTAATAAATTTTAAAGGATGGGGATTTCAGTTAATATTTCAGCTATATAAAAATGATTAATTGAAACTGAATTAAACTGATTTATGAAAATGGACAGTTTGAACAGATTCACAGAAATTAATCAAGCTTATGAACAAAGAATATAATATAATATAATAATACAGCTATATATTTTATTATTTATATTTAATTTATTTATTTTTGTGTTTATATATGTTGTTCATGTTCTTGTTTATGATGAAATTTTAATTTATAGCAAACAAAATGACCCGTTGAATTAATTTTGGGAGCGATGACTGATGAATATATTATTAGTCCAGTGCCTGTATATAAAATTATGGCCAAGTTCAGAGGCTGTCATATGTGGATCAACTTAATATGTTGTGTATTTTCAACAGTTTCAATATGAAAAATAACTTTCATATTGATTCAATGGATTTATTGCATTTTGGAAAAAAAATAAATAAATTAAAAAAAAATTAAAAAAAACGTATCATGGATTTATTGCATTTTGGGGAAAAAAAATAATACAATTTTATAATAAATCTCTGAAAATCAAAATCTGGATTTGAATTTTTAATGTTATTATAATCTAAAGACGCTATGCGAAAGTTTGAAACAGAAAATAGTGGTTTTCATCTTGCCACTTTCTTGGTAAAGAAAACACATTTTCACTCAAATTAATCAAAATGGATTTATAGCGTTTTGGAACCAAACTCTTCATATATATATTTACAATTGTATAGTTTTCATTGTTGTCATTGTACAGTACTGCAACCTAAATTATTAAAAATTTCTCTAAAATATTGTTAATAATTAATAATTATTTGTCTAGTTCTTAATCATTCAAATTCATTTGTATAACATTAGTCCTAATCCAGAGTAACCAATTTTTAAATTTTTTACATTTTTTCTTTGAAATCTTCTATGGAATACATTTCCAATACAGTCTGAATACATTTCCAAGCCCTAATGTTTGTCTGCGCCTCAGTAAACATGCTAACAACAAAACAAAGCATTATTGTCCACAGCAATGCTTTTTAAAATCATAGCATATCATCTCTGTGCTACTGGAGACGTTCCAAAGATCGCTACACTGATCTGTTCTCATGTCCCTAATGTTAATAGTGCACTTTGCCAACATTTTAAATAGACCAGGATTCTAAAAATGTGTGTGTGCCTGTACAAGAGCCCAGGAGAAAGCAAAGCAGAAACAGAGGTTTATGTTGGTGCTGAATGGGGTGGTGACCCTGTAACATGTGCTGAATGAACCCTTACCCCTTTCTCTTCCTGTGCTGGTCCTTCCTCTAAAAAAACAGAGATCACACCATATAAGAAACGAAAGGTGAGGAGAAGAAAAAGAAATAAACATAAAGCCCTCGAAAGGTCACTTTTCTGGGTGTAACCGCCAGCGAGTCTAAACAGCGCTGTTTTATAGGATGAGCTGTATCCCCTTTCGTGTTGGTTTTGCCAGACCCGACTTATCAGAACTATTATCAATATTCCACTTGAGTATATCAAAAAGTGAAGGATTTATTGCTGGAGGCAGGGAGCTTCCCACTCAGTCACACATTTTCCATTTCAATCCCTATTTTAAACACTTCTGTATAAAAATTGCTGTGAGCTCAGTGTGTGTGATGGGAGGGGGTGAAATGGCTGTGCTGGGAGGAAAGCTCCATTATGATCTGCATGATTTAGAGGCATTGATTTAGTGTTCACTTACAGCATGGCTGACACAAACAGGAATCAGGGATCACAGCTCTCTTCCTGACCCTCCTCTCTTAACTCTTTCAGTACTTTCTCTCACTGTCTCTCTCTCTCTCGCTCTGCCACTCTTCTCCTCTCTTTCCTGCTCACACCCTCCCACCATTTTAATAGTGGCGTGATGAAGCTGCAGTCTTTAAATATGAAAATATTCAAAAATATGATGTATTAACCACAAGTGAAATAATTAATCCATTTTTAAATGAAAATGACTTGCATACATTTTTAAACAAATTGGCCTTCAGTTGTATGGCCATTTGATTTGCCTCTAAAAAATGTTATCAAAAGTTTTTACAGTGTGAAGATCATGCTTCAATTGGAATATTAGACATGTGATGAGTGAAGAAAACAAACAAAAATCAAGGTAAACAGAACATGTGAGCATAATATTTGTATTCAGTGATTTCCAATCAAACTGTAGTTTTGGAAATTATGCTAAATAAGTAAAGGATACTTAAAATCTTAGCTATGAAATTAGCCTTGGCAGGGAAAAGGAGTCATCCATTTTAAATCTGAAATGTTTATAATTTCATTTCCACTGAAGAATGCTATGAAACACCATGTGAGATGTTCTGGAAATGTTAAAAAAAAATAATAATATAGATTTCCACTGTTAAGTAGTATGATGTATGATGCAAGGCCAAAGAAGTGATAGCAACAGTGTTTCAAAAATATGTAAAACGAAGGGTTGTTAGATGCCATAAGATATGTGTGAGATTTTAACTCTATAAAACCTATTGTATCATATTTGATACAAAGTTTCTAAGGCCTCCAAATTATGTTGTACACAATCTACTATATGCCTTCTGTTGTCTGATTGATAGTTACTTGATATTTCTAAGCAAAGCCTTTTAATATAATTAAGTAAACTCAGTAATGACTTTTTTATATTGTTTGCAATATTTCAAGATGAACACTTGTTCGACTTACATAGAAGGTTTAGGTTTACTTAATTATCCATACAATCAATATGTCAATTAGATTATTAGTAGACAAATAAACTTCTCTAAAAAGTGCGTTTTAAAGGGAATTTATTTTCTAAAACTCATCAGGGCCAAAAGTGTCCACAGTTTTAACAGTGGATTAGCTTTTAATACCCACTTTTTATTCTCGGTTAGCAGAACTACCCCCAATGATCAAGTCAACCATTGTTGTTCCACCAAATAGTCTCCAAGTAGACCCAGAAAGCTCTCAGATATAGCCCATTTCAATATAATTTCAAATTTCCCAAGTGTGTCAGCAAGTTAAATATTCCAAGTAATATTTAAACAAGTCATCTAACCACAAAGTGTCGATGTGCTTGTGTAAACCAGTGTTGGAAAAGTTTATTGAAATCATCCCGTGTCTGGCTCCTCAGAGGGAACAGTGTGATGTCAACACTTTTTATGTACGCAAGCTACGTCAGAGGTGATGAAAAGACTGTACTACAGTTTGGGAACAGGCAACTGATTCAGGGTTTGGCTGGTTAACATGGCCGGTCACATAGCATCTTTCTCCATTGACAGACATTCAAACGTTTGTTTCATTTTATGTTTCGTGATAGATTATTTGGGGGTGAATTGTATATTTTTCCCTTTCTGCTGCTCTTCATGTCACAGTTTAGGAGAGTAAAGGGTTTTGGCAGGGTTGCCATGTCTGTGTAATAAAACCAGCCCAATTGCTACTCAAAACTAGCCCAATCGTATGCCGGAGCATATTGGCAAAATCAAAATCGCTCCTAAATCGTGTTCCGTGAGTCAAAACCTCCTTCTGAGGGATTCTACCTTGGCTGCAATAATGTTCTGGGGGGGCAAGGCGTTTTCCTTCAACCTGCAGATTGAAAAGCAATGTGCAGCAACAGTATAAAATCATGGACTTGGCAACACTGGGTTTAAGACTGTGTGTATTCTTGAGGTGTCATAAACCAATCAGCATTGTCATGACGTCAGAGGATCATATGGCATTTATGATTCAGGCAACTGATTCAAAATGTCACCAAAATTGTTGTGCCAATGAGCAAGGATGTTTATATACTGTACATTAACATGCTTACAAAAATGTTTAAAAACTGTAACCAGATTGATTGCTATACGTGACCAACCCATTTGAGATGATAATTCTTGGCTTAGCAGGGTCTGTTTTTTTTCTGACAGGCTCAGCAAAAACTTCCTGTTTTCAGGCCGGCTTTGCAGTGCAGAAGACCAAAGGAGATCCATTAGCAAATGCTAAAAACACTCTGTCCTGTAGCCATTGGGTATTTACAGCACAAATACCAATTGTAGGCGCCTCAGTTTTCTGTTGTGCACACAAATTCAAGCTTACCACGTCATATTTCATTTACTATATGATAAATTCCATGTCATATAAATGAAAACACATGAAATCAGTGGACAGATGAAAGGACAAAAGGGTACATTGATTGAAATGGATGGGAATCTCACGGGCAATAAAAACAGGCGTTGTCACACTGAAATGCCTGAAGTGATATGTGCATTATGAAGCATGCATGGGTCAACAGATGTTTTGATGATGTAATCCATTACAAACTACTTTACGTAGGGGTGGAATCTGCAGAGTGATTGGAGAGCAGTTTGTCATGCTCCAGCGCTATGATGCATCAGCACTGTGTAGTTTGTTTTGTAGGATTTACTTTATGACTGTACACAGACACTGCAAAATATATTAGCCTGGAGATACAATGTGTTCGTACATATTTGCAATCCTTACAAAATCACATGCAATATCTGTTTTTGTATACAACTACTGGTAGTTGGGAGAATAATACGTGGTTTGCTAGTATGTGTGTCGATGCAGCTTTAGTCTTGTGCCACATGTGAATTGTCTTTTGATTTATGATTGTGCAACAGAGCAGGAGCTTTTGTGCAATATCAGATCTTTTGTACCATATCAACCCATATTGCACACGCAGAAGCGCACATGATAGACTGAATGTTCTGCACACAAATCATGACCTCCCACTGCAAGAGTCTAATATAAACCAGTGGTGATGTGAGATGCGGGGCCAAGGAAGGCAATAGTGCTTCAAAAATGTGGAAGGCATCACTCTCTCTATAAGCAAGCCGAACCCCAAGGCACATGGTGTGTGTTATGGATCTCAGAGGGCCTTTAGATGACAGTAAATATAAGTGAGATTCTAAAGACCAGCAAGAGCTACATTTTCACACAGTCACATATTTTGATGATCATTATCTTTCACACTGAAATTGAAATTGAAATAATCTGTTTGCTGTTTAAAAAGGGAGTTCACTACATGATACTAATGATAACAGTCATGTATTGAGGCCAGTTCCCACAGATCAAAACTTGACCAAAATACAGAGAGCGATAACCATTATTACACAGATGTCTTGAATACTCGATGATTGCTCGATCTCAATATACTGCTGTCACAAAACAAAGCAGTCAACTAGTATTTTGACAAAAAATAAATTTTTACTAAGGCTCGAGCCCCAGTGAAATACTGCTGTGCCCAGTAAAATATTACTGATGTCTGTCTGAAGATGGAGATTATAGTATATACTAACCTGAAAATCATTTTCCTTGATAATATTTCAGTCATGTCATGTGTTTTCTATCAAGTGTTTAGTATCAGATCTACCCTGCTAAAAAACTATAGAAGCCCAATAGAAACCATCACAGAAATTCCAATGGTTTCCATTAAAATACCATTATAAACCACTAGCTTTTTCCAATAAAACCATTACAAAATTCCTTTTTGTAGTGTGTTTTGGGCATTTTTCCAATAGGATTTAACATCCCACCAATAGAATCCATCACATACCAGTAGACACCATTATAGTTTCCATTAAAACCAACACAATTCCCATTATAAACATTAAAACCATTACATTTTCTATTGTGTTTTGGGCAGGATTCTGTTTTTTTTTTCAGCAGGGTAGAGACGCCATATAGTAGCTACGCGAATAAATCACTCTTTTCACAATTTTGATCTTTTGGTCAGAAAAGTTTGCAAAAGGGTCTGAATTTGTTCGCGATTCAGTTTGCGATTATTCTATTAAAATTATTCTTAAAAGTTTACTAAAAATGAACTGATATTATAAAGAACTACGGTGACCGCGAGGGGACGTTTTCGGTTCACTTAGTTTTTTTGTGGCCACGACATATTAACTCGTGGGAACGTGATATTATGTCGTGGCCACGAGATGCTATTGAGGGAACGACATCCATTTCTCGTGGCCACGAGTTTAATGCGTAAACAACCCTGCGTGACCATAGCAACCCGGGATTATCAGAGATGGATAAAACATTTTTTATTAACATTAAACATTTAATTTAATATTTGTATATTATTATTATTATTATTAGGCTATATTAACTTGTTAGGGATATCTTTTTATATTTATTTCATATAAATATAATATTTTATTATTTCCCCTTTCAAATCGTGTATCGCTTTACCTAATTAACATTCTGTATAATTATATTTGCTACCATATATTTTGCAAATACTGTAAACGCCTGACAATTATGCCAATACTTTATGATTGTATTTATGCCATAGACTGTAAGATTTATGCCCGTGTGTGATGATAAATGAGCGTGTTGTGTTTTCATTTACAAATGAAACTACGTGAATGATTCATTCCCCAACGAAACACTATAAGGTTTATAATTATTAATTCGCAGAAATAAAATGAAATATATATTAAATTCAAACTTTAAACTGCACATCCAGTAGGCTATAAATTCAGTTAGCATAATCAAACATTTATTGGCATGTCGAGCATTTACAGTAGGCTATTATTTACAAAACTAGTCGAAAATGAAATGAAGGGGAAAAACGAATATAAAAATATAATAATAGGCTAATAATAATAATAAACAAATTTTACGGAAAAAGATGATCAGTTAATGGACACAGCAAGACTGGGATGGATAAAAATGTTTTCTTGCAGGCCTATTTTATTTTATGTACTTTATGTAACATTTATTCATGATAAACTTAATTTGAATGCTGTCTACATCGCATGCAATAGCATACAATCCGGTAGCCTAAGCCTATGGTTAATATAATAATTTAATAGTTAATGGAATAATCTCTACAATAATTAATACAATAATTTCTTAATTCAAAATAAAATAATAAATCCATCTCTGATAATCCCGGGTTGCTATGGTCACGCAGGGTTGTTTACGCATTAAACTCGTGGCCACGAGAAAAACAAGTCGTTCCCTCAAAAGTATCTCGACATAATATCACGTTCCCACGAGTTAAATATGTCGTGGCCACACAAAACTAAGTGAACCGGAGACGTCCCCTCGCGGTCACCGTAGAGAAGCGAGGCTACAGAGACTCAATACCGCTGTCTAGTGGTGGTAGGTCGCATTTACTGTTTATTGAGCGTAGCTTGTTGCTATAGAAACACCAGACACAATAGCAACACCTGATTCGAGACACAAAGTTTCACTGTGCAGCCAACGTGTTCATGTAACGAATTAAAGTTTTTATGAAACGTCTAGAGACGTACATTATTAATTAAAAAGTTTACTAATAATATATGCGTATTTTTGAACGAAATTGAGTTAATAATGTTCCGGAAAACAGTGTGGAGGAAAGCTGTGAGTGAGACGGTCAGCTCACATCAACACCGAGCTCTGAATACCACCATTTTTATTCTCAAAGAGTTTGGACCGATTGGATTTCTCCTGAAAGAGAATGGAGACAGCAAACATTATAAAGTAAGCTAACATTGCTTTGTAGTGTTTGTTTATTTACATTTTTAATATATTTTGTGCAAATTAACAATGCCATTTCATATTTAAGGTGTGTTTGGGCGATCCACACACGTGCACCTGCCCTCAGTTTCAGAAAGAGAAGGATCTTTGTACACACATCTGCTGGTAAATAAATGCTTTGGGTTGAAAGATTGGTGTTTCTTCAATAATGGGCACTTTTACCTTTTTTTCCTACATGAAAGTGTAGGTCTGGCCCTCTGGGGTAAGGGTATAACAATAAAATCTGTATGAAAGGCATTTGAAAATTAGCATAAATAAATTATCTGGGCATTGTATAACATTTCTAGGCTTTAATGTTATCTAATCGGATAGTTTTCATAAATAACAACCCCTGGGACAGAA
This sequence comes from Spinibarbus caldwelli, assembly GCA_039654775.1. Classification (NCBI taxonomy): domain Eukaryota; kingdom Metazoa; phylum Chordata; class Actinopteri; order Cypriniformes; family Cyprinidae; genus Spinibarbus; species Spinibarbus caldwelli. The sequence goes on from CM077237.1 coordinate 7,966,511, forward strand.
AAGTGCATATAGTTGAAGATACACATATACAGTTTGCATGTTGAGATATCATCTAACTTTACCTCATGCCTTACTTCACCACTTCATTTTAGGATCTTAATGCGTAAATTTCGACTTCCACGAGATCATGAATGTAAGTAAGACATTCATTTTTCTTTCTAAGGTGTTGGCATCATCAATACAATCCTTTCCACTGAGATCTTGCAAACAGATGCACATAAAGGCACATACTACAAGTGTCTTTCTCATAATTTGTTCTGTTTCAGACTGTTTTCAGTACGGTCTTGCGGAGAGACAGATCCTAGAGCTGTTACAAGGGCTTCATGTGACCAAAACTACATCTCCTAATGACAGAAGGAACTCAGAGCCATCATGTCCTGAGCCAAGTGAGGAAGACGGAAGCATCAGACAGAAAGACATTGAGAAAGATGATATATGTCCAATCTGTCAAGAAGAACTTTTGCTGAAAAAATTGCCTGTGACCTATTGCAAGTAAGAGAGCTTATTCAGAATTAATCTTATTTAGGAAATCAAATAGATACTTTCTAAATATGTCTAAAATATGTAAATGTATGTAGAATTTAATAATAAATACTGTATTAACCAGCAAGTGAATATGTTTCATAGTTGAAACATTTGAAATCAATACATTTTTAAACATAGAAATGTATTATGCCTTTTCTCAGTCTTTAAAACCAAATAGCTGGTTGATGGTTGCATTGTAATTATGCATAATTTTTAAGGTTGAGTTGTGGAAACAATATCCACATTTCCTGCATGAAAGTATGGGCTGATCATCAAACAAAGAGGGACCCACGTGGCCTGCTTAAGTGTCCACTCTGTAGGGAGGACTTTGGCACTTTTAAGCAGCTGATTGAACAGGTACGTCATTCCAAGACAGTCATTAAAATTTTCTTTACTACCCTTTGTCTAAACTTAAATCATATTGGGTTTAAATGTGTTATCCTTGACAGGTGAAAAATGCAGGTGAACTGTTAACCTGCTATGAGAAGGACTGTCTGGACAAACATCTGGGTGTTATGTGTAACAGCTGCCGGGTTTGTCCAATCATCGGCAAATGTTTCAAGTAGGCATCTATCACACAGTCCAGACATACAGTCAGGTCCATAAATATTGGGACATCGACACAATTCTAACATTTTTGGCTCTATACACCACCACAATGGATTTCAAATGAAACGAACAAGATGTGCTTTAACTGCAGACTGTCAGCTTTAATTTGAGGGTATTTACATCCAAATCAGGTGAACGGTGTAGGAATTACAACAGTTTGCATATGTGCCTCCCACTTGTTAAGGGACCAAAAGTAATGGGACAATTGGCTTCTCAGCTGTTCCATGGCCAGGTGTGTGTTATTCCCTCATTATCCCAATTACAATGAGCAGATAAAAGGTCCAGAGTTCATTTCAAGTGTGCTATTTGCATTTGGAATCTGTTGCTGTCAACTGTCAAGATGAGATCCAAAGAGCTGTCACTATCAGTGAAGCAAGCCATCATTAGGCTGAAAAAACAAAACAAACCCATCAGAGAGATAGCAAAAACATTAGGCGTGGCCAAAACAACTGTTTGGAACATTCTTAAAAAGAAGGAACGCACTGGTGAGCTCAGCAACACCAAAAGACCCGGAAGACCATGGAAAACAACTGTGGTGGATGACCGAAGAATTCTTTCCCTGGTGAAGAAAACACCCTTCACAACAGTTGGCCAGATCAAGAACACTCTCCAGGAGGCAGGTGTATGTGTGTCAAAGTCAACAATCAAGAGAAGACTTCACCAGAGTGAATACAGAGGGTTCACCACAAGATGTAAACCATTGGTGAGCCTCAAAAACAGGAAGGCCAGATTAGAGTTTGCCAAACGACATCTAAAAAAGCCTTCACAGTTCTGGAACAACATCCTATGGACAGATGAGACCAAGATCAACTTGTACCAGAGTGATGGGAAGAGAAGAGTATGGAGAAGGAAAGGAACTGCTCATGATCTTAAGCATACCACCTCATCAGTGAAGCATGGTGGTGGTAGTGTCATGGCGTGGGCATGTATGGCTGCCAGTGGAACTGGTTCTCTTGTATTTATTGATGATGTGACTGCTGACAAAAGCAGCAGGATGAATTCTGAAGTGTTTCGGGCAATATTATCTGCTCATATTCAGCCAAATGCTTCAGAACTCATTGGACGGCGCTTCACAGTGCAGATGGACAATGACCCAAAGCATACTGCAAAAGCAACCAAAGAGTTTTTGAAGGGAAAGAAGGAAAGGAAGTAAGGAAAGGGTGGTGGGTGGTGTGTGGCCAAGTATGGTGACCCATACTCGGAATTTGTGCTCTGCATTTAACCCATCCAAGTGCACACACACAGTAGTGAACATACACCTGGAGCAGTGGGCAGCCAATGGTGCGGCGCCCGGGGAGCAGTTGGGGGTTTGGTGCCTTGCTCAAGGGTCTCACCTCAGTCGTGGTATTGAGTGGTATTACAATCCCTGCCAGACCCGAGACTCGAACCCACAACCTTCGGGTTACAAGTCCGACTCTCTAATTAGGCCACGACTGCCCCAAGAAGTGGACTGTTATGCAATGGCCAAGTCAATCACCTGACCTGAATCCGATTGAGCATGCATTTCACTTGCTGAAGACAAAACTGAAGGGAAAATGCCCCAAGAACAAGCAGGAACTGAAGACGGTTGCAGTAGAGGCCTGGCAGAGCATCACCAGGGATGAAACCCAGCGTCTGGTGATGTCTATGCATTCCAGACTTCAGGCTGTAATTGACTGCAAAGGATTTGCAACCAAGTATTAAAAAGTGAAAGTTTGATTTATGATTATTATTCTGTCCCATTACTTTTGGTCCCTTAACAAGTGGGAGGCACATATGCAAACTGTTGTAATTCCTACACCGTTCACCTGATTTGGATGTAAATACCCTCAAATTAAAGCTGACAGTCTGCAGTTAAAGCACATCTTGTTCGTTTCATTTGAAATCTATTGTGGTGTATAGAGCCAAAAATGTTAGAATTGTGTCGATGTCCCAATATTTATGGACCTGACTGTATACTATTGTTCAAAAGTTTGGGGTTGGAAAGATTTTTTTTATGTTTTTGCAAGAAGCCTCTTATAGTCACCAAGGCTATATATTTTCTATTATCACATTATTATCAATGTTGAAAACAGTTCAAAATAAGCACTGCTTATTATTCTTGTGAAAAATGTGATGCATTTTTTCAGGATGAATAGAAAGTTCAGAAGAATAGAATTTATTTGAAATAGAATTTTATGTGTGTAACAAATTTGTAACTGTGTAAAACTCTTTGTTTTGGTCAGTTTAATGCATCTTTGCTAAATAAATGTATTAGTATTAAAATACTTCTACTGAGCCCAAATGTTTGAACGTTAATCTGTTTATTCTGATTCTGACTATTGTTGGATTGGAGTGTCATATACAATGCGTTAAATCTCATTGTTCACAGGTGCACAGAGTGCAGTTATTTCCATCTGTGCAAGGACTGCTTTAGGAGAACAGTCCATCCACAACATTGCTTCATGGTTCGAATGGTGAGTTTTTAAGATTCACACGTGAGCAGGACATATGCTATTCGTAACTGCAGAATGTAGTTCTTTAAAGCATAATTTATGGCACTATCAAACAATATAATAAACAGCATTATTTGAATGTTTAAATTAATGTTTAGGCTATTATAGTGATTAAGGTGTAGTAATGCATTATAGAATTACTGATAGAATTCAGAGGTTACATTTTTTTTTTATTTCTTTACTGTTGTAATTGTGCAGAAAAGAGGTCAGCCATGGCAGACAGTAGAACCTCATGCCTCTGAGGAAACACAGAAAATGGAAAACCACTCAATTGGTAGTAGGTTCGTCTGCTCCATTCTAGCTTCTCTGCAACATAATTCTTTTATTTTTAATTCCAAACCCACTTTAAGGATTTTTTGGGGGAAATTTATTGGGAGACATTATTTTATTCTACATTACAGCTCCAGCAGCATGTCTGGTGTAATGTGTGATATAGTCCCGAACTATGTAATGAAGAGTTTGCCAATGGTGAGAGTTCGGAAAGAGTCCAGACTGCTTTATCCGGGTGTTCAGTGTAGAATCTGCCTCTCAAGATTTCAACTGGGTCAGCATGTCAGAACCCTTCCCTGCAAACACAAGGTAACACATCTCAAGTACAGCTCAGCTCAGGTGTGTTGAATACTGATACAGCTTTAATATCTTTTTTTATTATCAATTTTTTCTCTTTCCTGAACCTGACCCAGTTCCATACTGACTGTATTGATCCATTGCTCCGCAAGTCTAACTGCTGCCCACTGGACTGGCACGTCATCTACAGTCCTCTTATGTGGAATCCCAAAAGTGGCAGAACAGAAAGCTCTCCGGCTCCATCTAGTGATGTTCTGAGCAAGCGTACCGATGACCAGATCTCAGAGTTCTTTCTACCAGGTATTGGTTTGCAGGCAAAAAGAAGTGCTCCATCTCGGTTGAGAACAGTGACATCTGAAACAGGGTATTCCAGTCCTTCCTCTGTGGATTCACTTAGTCAGGGTTTTCGGGATCTCTGCATCAATAGTTCCCACATAGAACCATATACCAGAATGTCCACCATGAAGCAGAATTATACGAAAGAACATCGTAGGAGCTTATCAGTTGGGAAGGCAATAGCTGCAGAAGCTGAGAGGAGAAATTCCTTTCCAAATAGGCCCTCAGCAGTTAGTATAACTTGTTTGAACGTCCAGTCAGCTTTGGCCAGAACACAAAATGACCAAGAAAGACTCACTGTGGGCATTAATGGGTCATCCAACATGACTCCAGCTTTCGGCGGGATCAGACCACTGAGGAATGGTCGCTTAAGACAGAGACCAAGGCCAAATGGGGTGGATGTGAAGGATCTTCATCTATGGATGACAAACAATCTTGTCAAAGTTATACTTAGCAGAAAACAAGAGTAAAGTGAACAAGTATGCAATCAAAAAATAATGATAGCAATTTGCTTCAAGGGTGTTTGGATTACCTCCACAGTCCAGGAAGCAAGAATTCAAGACACTCAATTGTATAATATTAAAAAGCTTTTATGAAACTGCGGCTATTACATTAAAAACCAAACGCACCCTGAGGAAAGTTTTTTTTTTTTAATGTTATAGCCCTTTTTTAAAATGGGCTTTTTAATATTATACCTCATACGAGTGCCTTAAATTTCTTGTTAAATAAAATCAAGCATGTTAGGCTTTCTTGTATTTAGAAAATACAACTGAACTGCAGAATCTTTAAACTCAAAATTAACAATGCGTGATCTCTGCTGAAAGCAAAGGCAAAGACGGGGCATATTTTACATTTATGTTGGTATAAGAGACAGTTCTTTTATTATTGTCTTTTACATTTGTTAATTATTTAACGTTTATTTATATGGTTAAAAATCAAAAATAAAATGTATGCTTTCATTAATTCTAGATACATAAAACTCATGAGTATTTTTTATTTTTGGTCAAGTACCTTTATTAAATGTGCACAAAAAGGCAGATTACAAGCTGTACTTTAAAGCATCCAGGAATGGCTCATGAGCCATTTAAACCAGTGTGTTGAGAAATCATTAAAATATATTACAATTAATGAAATAATTAATGATACAATACAACATAAACTACGTTAAAAACATTCAGCTGACACAATGCAATCTCTCCTCGGTCATACTTCATTTAAAATGTCAAACTCAGTTTGCTATCTTAGTTTAAATTTGCTGCTTGACAACAAGAAGCTAGTGTTTTATTGTAACTGTCAATAAGGATGAAACAGTTACAATTAATTGACTAAAATAATAAAGCTAAAAAAGCTCCAAAACATTCAATACATGAGTTGATAATGATTTGTCGTCAATCTGTGAAGAAATATTTCACACACAAAACACATTAGCACAAGAAACATCTTAATATGTTAGGTTTATGACTTGTACAGCTGTGCTTCCAGCATTGGCCTTGGTAAGGTAAACCATAACCTGAGACATATCTTCGATGTTTTTGGGTACTACATTCTTACACATGAAAACATTGAATGATAAAAGCATCACAATGGACGGCATGCAAATGTGACTAGCAATAATACATTAAATAAGTACAGTGCGTTAAAACGGCATATGACCTCAAAGGCCTTAGTCGCTCCCTCAGAAAACTCTTTGCAACACACTGGTGTTCTTTCTGAATTGGAGAATATATAGTGCTTAGCTTAACATTATATGATAACAGTGCTCATTTTTTCCACAATTTATTTTATAATTAATTATGGCACTGTGTGGCAGTTCCTTGCGTTACATTTCAATGTCTGTAGAACTGAACTGGACAACAAAAACTGATTCCAAGCAAGATCCAAACTGATCGCATTTAAACAGTTTTGCAGACTCACTAGAAGAGTATTGTGGGTACAAGCATTGTGCTCACAGGGCAACAAGTGTTTAAAAATACTTATATACTTTTACAATGTACTTTTGAAGGTAAACAATGTAGGTAAATGTTCTTTCAAAGAAGTTTGTAAAATTGTACAAATGAACTGCTGACAAAATGCTGGATACAGCATAGCCACAGGAATTGACTTTGAGCTACGGCAGGTAAGACAGGCATTTTTGTTTTATTCATTCTTCCTGATGTTTATGTTATAAGGCAATTTGATCAAAACCATTTTCAGACACCAAAAAGCTACGACTGCACGCAGGTTATTCAGTTAGTGTTTCGTTTGGGGTCTCTCCTCCCTCACGTGTCGAGATGTCTTCTTGTCAGGCTTCTTGTCTCGAACCTTCCGCAGTCTCCGTGGCGGAGGGGTAGATTTGGACTCGCTAGAGGTGTCTCCTGCATCCCTGTCCTCCGGGATGTTGGGAATAGCTGCACTACTGCCCTCCAGGGTGTTCCTCAGGGACGTGTCCTCGGGACTCCCAATTTCACTGCTGCTCAAGTCCTGCTCTTGATTTCCGCTTATTTTAGCCATGCTAGAGCTTGAAGGTTCCTCACTTTTTCGCAGAGGCTGCTGCAGCTCGTTCATGTCCACTCCAGAGTCCAAGCTTGTGTCATTACTGCTGCCTGGACGATGTCTTCCTTGAAGCTCGATCACAGAGTGACGAACCTGGGCTGCTGGTTTACCATCAAGAGATACAAACCAGGCCCGGGGCGGGTGAATGGACGGCTTGCCCTTGGAGAGCTCCAGTAAGGTTTGCTCTGATATTCCCTGAAGTTCCCCCCGGAAAGGCCCCATTCTGGCTGCTTCATTCAAAGTTCCTGGGACAGATACGGATTCCAGGAGATGACTGTACCGGCCCCATAACCCTGGGTTTGCGGCAGCGGCTTGTGCTCCTTCTAGAGCCTGTTGCTCATCACTGTCCTGCTGGGGAACTTTAGGCAACGTCTGAGTGAAACTGTCTTTCAAGTTCCGCTCTGTCTGACCTCCATGCTCCATGCCATTCCGTGGGAAAGTGGCAGATCTACTTCCAGACGGGTCAGCTTGTCCCTGGGAATTGAACAACTCTGGGGCCGGTACAATCGCCACAGACTGGTTATAGATGTGGAATAGCTTGTCTCTGAAAACTACATTCTCCGCACCATTCTGACATGAGCCATTCTGTTCCGATTTTTCCCGAAGCTTTGCCACCTCGTCACTATTAACATAGAGATTAGACACTTGGGCTCTGAAGCTTTCTAACCCCACAGCTCCAATATTCTCATACAGATTGCCAGCTGGCCGACCAACATTTTCCACATAAATGTTGTAGTTGGCTTGGTGTCGTGGAGAGTCTGATGCATCATGGCCGATGCCTCTTGCAGCCAGAGAATAAGACCGGTCCCCATTATGAAAGAAAAGTTCTTGAGCCTCATCAGAGCTGGTGGAAGTGGTCTGGTCTTTCTTCAGTACAGTGAGCCTGGTGGAATTCCATCGCTTTCTTCCAGCCTCATAGTTCAAATCTCTGTAAAACAAGATAGGAAAATTTAGCTACATATTTTGATAATTGCCCTTCACATGAAAATAAGGTTAAGATTAAATATTCAAGTCATGCAATTCAGTGTTGCTCATTTGTGTTTCACACAATGATGTTTGCATGGCTGATTAAGCTCTTACCTGCAGTGAAATACAATCACAGATAAAAATCCAATGACTATCACAAGAGTTCCTCCCAAGATACCCACAAGAAGGTATGTGTGGTAGGAAATGAAATCCATTGAGCTTGCGAGCCCCATATAACCTAGATTTACACAAACATAAATCTGGTTAGAGGGCTGCACATGAACACAAGAAGATATGGATTTTAGTGTTAAAGTAAGTAATGACCGTGGAATGCTTTTGGATTGATAAATAGTAATAGCATGGGCTGATGAGTGAGATTTTACAATACATATTTTAATTACTTATCTTAAATACAACTGATTCCTACCTGATGATGGTGGTGGTGCAGCAATCCAGTTACCAAGTTGAGGTGCTACATAATTCCAGACTAGGCCATTTTTGTCCATCTGAACAGTGCCTATACCTTTATTTACCCAGGTACCTGTGATAAAATATATCATTAAGTCCTTCTTTTGGACACAATCCTAAATTCAAAGATCTCCTAACCTTGATACAAATGTTATTGTGTAAAAGCATGAAGCTTTTACTTAAAGTTTTTAACAATCGCTATTTCTCAATAGTTACGTCACTTTTTCAAAACTCTTCACGCAGTTCTCCTAACCAACTTTCAGCTTGTCAGCTTGACACAGCAGTTAGTTTCACATTCAGTGTGCACTAAAATTAACTGATGTCTCAAATCAAGTAGTTTTCCATAAGGTTGTCACTCAACAAATGCACTTCCATTCCTACCTGGTCGCATGACAAAAACGTACCTCTGGGAACTTTTTTGCAAGACGTGAAATACATACCAACATGTACATATCACTGCAGTTTCCAACAGAAATGAACACTAGAGGCGGTAAAACATTGAACACTTGTAATCGTTTTCATACACACTTATGATTACAGCTCCATACGTTTCGCTTTCCGGACATAACAAGCTTGCTCAGAAGCTCAGCCAGCACGGAATTGGACTTAGGATGCAGAATCCTTGGGTACGAATTCCGTCAAAAACATGACTCACGATGAAAGAGCTGAAAGATGAGAGATCAAAAAGCAAGCTAAAACAGCATGCTAGCGATTGCGTTTTTACGTCACATTCACTTTTGTTCATATTATCAGGTAGGTTTAGGTGTAGTGCAGATGGTACATTATTTTAAAATTAGACATAGCGCCACTCAATGGACATTTCAAGTCAGAACTGTGGTGACACCTACAAAACCAAACGTACTGTTCCGGGAAAAAAAAAGAACACTCCTTTAGCACCACCCAGTGGACACATCGAATGTGTCATGAAACGTACATGGTGGTACATATTTTGCATCTTGTGAAAAAGTTCCCACAGGTAAGTTTTTGTCATGAGACCAGGTTGTTCCATTCAATGTCATTTCTGTGCCACTAGCCCCCATTAGGGTCCATTAAGTGTGTTGCTTAAGGACTATAATGATGATAGTTCATAGTCCCCACTTCAAGAAAACAGTGGACGATCTGACAAGCTTCTTTTGAATGGGCAAGTTTGCAGTCTTTAAATGCCGAAATGTTTTTCAATCACCTGTGGTCATGTCGAAGGTCCACGCAGGCAGCGAGTCAGACGGTCGCATGTGGGTGTTGTAGGGAAGTGGTATTTTGAGCTGAATGGGTCCTTTGACGTCAACTTCTTTTCCATTAGACACTAACTGGACACTGATCATAGCCAAGGGGTTTAATTTGGCATTCCTATAACCTGTAATTGGGAATACAGTGATAACTGAGATTCATTTAATAATCTGCAGAAAATACATTAGAAAACTGTGTAAAGGTGTGTGGTCTAGAGGATCAATATTATGTGTACAATGTGCCGTCATGTTATCTCATTTAAATCTGGGTATAAAAATGGCCTGATATTGCCTAATCAATAACAGGTAATCAATAACATTAACTAATCAATACAGCATAAAATCTAAACAGTAATAGAATTTGTAGCTTTCATTGACTAAAACTGCCCTATAATATACTTCCCTCACTTACAGATCATTAACATTCAGTGAAACACACAGGGTCAGCATTCACTCAAGAGATGTGATAAGAAATGACAGGACAACTGTTTAGATTTGCTTGTACCACCTTGTAGTCAGATGCAAAAGATAATTTATCCTTTTTTTCAAATTCATCTTACCTCCTTTACCGCTCAGGTTTAGAGTAAAGAAATTTGAGTCTTTTTCCATAGGCAGGGTTGGAGCTGTCAGATAGGCTGACAACATGGAGATGGTATTGTTCTCAGACAGTTTGAGGAGACTTTTGGGAAACTGCACACTAGGTTGAAATGAAAGATCTGTAATGTGAAAATAAATAGATAATACAACAGTAGATATTTTGTGTCAGTATATCCAGAGTAGTGCTCCGTGCAGCAGATATATGTAGGTACTACATTAAATTATACATTATAACATTTAAAACAGCTCTCAATTTAAAAATAGCTGTATGGATAATTGGATAAAATAATAGGTAATAGAGATGTTTTGTCTGACATACCAGATGCTTTTCGAGTTATCAGCACAGTATCATCAAAGAGCCAGGTGTTCCCTTGTGTTTGAGGGCGCAGGGACATTGTAATAACAGAAAAAACTAGGAAATAGCATAAAAACAAACACTCAAGCCTCATTTCAGCAGCCAAGTTTCTCACATTAAAGTGACATTAGTTGTTTTTCTCTATATGTTTGAAGGTAATTTCTTTAGAGCTCAAGTTGGGTGTTATAAAACAAGCCAGGGCCAGGGTGAGGTCACATGGTTCACAGCTTTCTTGCTGCCTAGTCTTCTTTTTCTCACTATTTATTTTTTCATCTCACTGAGGTGTTTATTGAGCATAAATCACTAAAATATGCAGAAATTAAGAGGAAACTTAAAAATACAATAATAAATACATCTCCTAATTAATACATGCCTATAAAAAACATAACAAAAATCATAACCTGATGTCATCAAATCATATAAAATACACAATCTAATAAATGAAATAAATTATACATTGAGGTTATAAACTTACTGGGCATCTTGGTGGTTTTCCAAGGCAGCTGGGTGAGTACATAACCCTCCATGCTGGCCACCAAAGTGAGGGTCAGGCCAAGGTGGTATGGGACAGTGACCGTGACCTCTCCATTATCCAGAGTCTGGCTGGAGTGAATCTGGGATCCATTCAAGAACACACCCACCAGAGCTCCTTTCAGGAACCTCTGGCTAGATGCATCCTTAACCCAAATCTTCAGGGTCAGGAGCGACTCTAGAGACAGAAAATGTCAGGTTTTTGTGGAAATGAATAAAAAATGTGCATGAAAAATTTATATTGCTCAAAAAATGAGCATAGGAGGATATTTCGGTTGCTTGAATGCTAAATTTTGCCTCAAGTGCTTGTAATATGAGTCAAAGATAAGAGAATTAAAAAAAAAAGAAACGAATTGAAACAAAGGTTAACCACATGCACCAATGTTTATAAGTTCATTTAGGTAACTGAATAGTAATTGCTCAACGCATTAAAAACTAATACAGCCAACACTGGGGAAAAAAAAAAAAAATTGGTTGGTGACGGTAAAATCTATGCCTTGAAATAGTAATGACCATTGGACCCATGGCTAGGCAGAGCGACTTAAAAATAGATCAAAGTGCCAAATGTCGGATGAGCACATCAGTGAAAAGCTGAGACTTGAAAAACCTTGAAAATCCTCTTTGAAATGCCTCTCAATACTGAAAAAAAGTAGTCAACGCCTCATTCTTTGCACATGTGCAGATCCTCAAAACAACAATATAACCAGGATGAAAAAATGGCAGGCACTAGAACTTAGTCAAATAAAGCAACGCAGCCTCAACATTATTATTATTTTTTTTTTTCAACAACACTGAATTTTATTGGAAATGCTTTGGACTTAACTTCAGGCCCTGATATTTAAGCAAGATTACTATCACATATAACTAGATTACTATAATACAACCACCTGGTACTGAACAAAAGATGTAACAGGAAATTCTCTACTATAGCACACGGTAACACTGATGTTATGAAATTAGGTGTACTCTTTGTGGTGTTCTAGACCCATCTGTGAATGGTAATGGCAGATGCTTTCAAGCTGGGGTCCAGGAATCCCCAGGGATCAGCAAAAAATTTAGAGGAAATACAGGTGCATCTCAATAAATTAGAATGTCGTGGAAAAGTTCATTTATTTCAGTAATTCAACTCAAATTGTGAAACTCGTGTATTAAATAAATTCAATGCACACAGACTAAAGTAGTTTAAGTCTTTGGTTCTTTTAATTGTGATGATTTTGGCTCACATTTAACAAAAACCCACCAATTCACTCTCTCAACAAATTAGAATACTTCATAAGACCAATAAAAAAACATTTTTAGTGAATTGTTGGCCTTCTGGAAAGTATGTTTGTTTACTGTATATGTACTCAATACTTGGTAGGGGCTCCTTTTGCTTTAATTACTGCCTCAATTCGGCGTGGCATGGAGGTGATCAGTTTGTGGCACTGCTGAGGTGGTATGGAAGCCCAGGTTTCTTTGACAGTGGCCTGCAGCTCATCTGCATGTTTTGGTCTCTTGTTTCTCATTTTCCTCTTGACATAGATTCCCCATAGATTCTCTTTGGGGTTCAGGTCTGGTGAGTTTGCTGGCCAGTCAAGCACACCAACACCATGGTCATTTTACCAACTTTTGGTGCTTTTGGCAGTGTGGGCAGGTGCCAAATCCTGCTGGAAAATGAAATCAGCATCTTTAAAAAGCTGGTCAGCAGAAGGAAGCATGAAGTGCTCCAAAATTTCTTGGTAAACGGGTGCAGTGACTTTGGTTTTCAAAAAACACAATGGACCAACACCAGCAGATTACATTGCACCACAAATCATCACAGACTGTGAAAACTTAACACTGGACTTCAAGCAACTTGGGCTATGAGCTTCTCCACCCTTCCTCCAGACTCTAGGACCTTGGTTTCCAAATGAAATACAAAACTTGCTCTCATCTGAAAAGAGGACTTTGGACCACTGGCACGTCTGTGTGTGGTGGCTCTTGATGCCTTGACCCCAGCCTCAGTCCATTCCTTGTGAAGTTCACCCAAATTCTTGAATCGATTTTGCTTGACAATCCTCATAAGGCTGCGGTTCTCTCGGTTGGTTGTGCATCTTTTTCTTACACACTTTTTCCTTCTACTCAACTTTCTGTTAACATGCTTGGATACAGCACTCTGTGAACAGCCAGCTTCTTTGGCAATGAATGTTTGTGGCTTACCCTCCTTGTGAAGGGTGTCAATGATTGTCTTCTGGACAACTGTCAGATCAGCAGTCTTCCCCATGATTGTGTAGCCTAGTGAACCAAACTGAGAGACCATTTTGAAGGCTCAGGAAACCTTTGCAGGTGTTTTGAGTTGATTAGCTGATCGGCGTGTCACCATATTCTAATTTATTGAGATAGTGAATTGGTGGGTTTTGGTTAAATGTGAGCCAAAATCATCACAATTAAAAGAACCAAAGACTTAAACTACTTCAGTCTGTGTGCATTGAATTTATTTAATACACGACTTTCACAATTTGAGTTGAATTACTGAAATAAATGAACTTTTCCATGACATTCTAATTTATTGAGATGCACCTGTAATATTTAATTAAATGAATTAATATTTAATTCGAATTAATGTTCTATAATCTATTTTGACCTTTGTGCATTGTAAATGCCAACTATTTTATTTTTTAAACGTTTTATATATATATATATATATATATATATATATATATATAGAGATAGATAGCAATTTGGGGGTCATTGGCATCAAAAAGTTGAAAACCCCTTACATTAAAGATCTAATGGATTTGATTTTACCATCTCAAACTGAAAAATCTTGGATGATTCTGGCTCTAAAATAATCCACCTTAAATGCATAATGACTCTGTACATTAAAGATAAACAGTGTGATGTTGCTCAACCATATCAGCTATTCACCTTTAAATAATGTAGTCATGGCTGTCCTAAATAAAGCCTGAAATAGATGGCTTCACTGCAAATGGCCGTGTACAAAAGCTCCGCAGGCTCACAAATAATAGACACATAATGAATGCTATAGGCCAATGTTATGAGACAGCAAGCACAGCGGTCAACAGCGCACCCACATCCTTTGTTGTCATGTACCCCATCATGAAAACATCCCTATTATTCGCAAGCACGCCGCATGCAGAGCTCATGGCGGAGCTGATGCTGAGGATGTAGATGATGCTGAAGATGAACCCAGCGGATGCCGTGACCGTTACCTGATGGAGGCACCGTCGCATCCCCCTGTTCCTGGAGCGGGGAGGTCTGCGTGTCGCTGGCATTGTCCTCCTCCGAAAGCGAGGCGAGGCCGCGGGAGAGCACCCCACCCTCCGCTCTCCTCACGTACCCATCCTCGCAGAAAATCAGCAGCGCGGCGAGGAGCAGACACCCCGAAAGATCTGGCATGGCGTCTCAGACATAACTGCACTCAGTGACACGGAGGAGGAGAACGTTGTTGTCTTTTTCTGTCTTCAGGTGGCTGTGTATGTCACGGTCACATCATGCTTCTCGGGTGGACCGATGGATATCTGAGAGAGCTGCTGGAGTCAGACGGGTGCGCGCGTTGCGTCAGAGTTTACGCGATGCCATCTGCTGGCTCAGTGTTTTTTCTCTTTGTTAAAGCGTGCGCAATTACGCAATGCTCTTTTCATGCCTAGGTAACTGTCAAACACTTTACCAAGATATTTTAATTTATTTGTATAACGTATTTTAAAATAGGAGTAAAATGCACGTCTCTAAGAAATCGTTAATACATAAATACACACTCATGTTTCGCTATCTTAGTGTGGACATTAGACAGACTTACATTTATTTTCTATCAGATTAATGATATTTTGCGTCACTTAACCCAACTCCTACCCATTAACTTCCCCATCACAGAAACGATCAGAACACTAGGTTTACATAAAAACATATTTTGGCTAATTTATAAGGCTTTTTAATTAGTCAAAGTGAGGACATTGGTTCTCACAAGTATAGTCAAAACAAGTACACACACCTTTAAAGCCACCAAATTGAATAAATACCACACATGGAAGTTAATGAATAATGACAAAAATAAATAACATTTATATCATTAAAACAAACTGCTGTATATAAAAGCTGTATATAACTGTCATGAGAAGTAAACAGAATCATTGTTCATTAGCTTTAAGAAGACATCTGAAGGACAAAGCAGTTTTTTTTTTTTTTTGAGGTATAGAAATACCTCCATTTTATTTGAATAATTCAAGCGAATTACATGTTATAATGTACAACATACAAACAGACTGTGGAAAAAGTCTTCTGTAAAGAGAAAGTCTTGAAAGAAAAGGTGACCACATTTTCTCACACACCCATTCTCCAAAAACAAAAAAATAAGTGTTAATAACATAAAAACAAAAACCAGGAAATTAAGGGTCTTATTTTTTTTTTAAATCATCAAGAAACATCATCTCTTTTTCAAGCAGCCCTATAAACGAGTGAATGAACGTTCCTCAACTGCACCATGTAAGATTATGAATCTTCCAAGATCCTCCCTTTCCCCAAACCAGCTTCTAAGCATAGTTATTTAAAGCACTCATGCTGGTTATCAGTTCACCAGACTTTTTTTTTTCTTAACTGAATAAAGCTTTAGAGTGCTCACCAACCGCTGATGCACAATAGAAAAAACAAAACAAAACAAAAACAAAATCATAATGGAACCAAACAGCTCCCATAAACTGTAGATTTATCTGCATATTATGAAAGCCTTGTGATAGGCTAAGAACAGTGGTTACGCTGCCAATCAGACGTTGGCTAAAGTCACTTCAAACAGGAGGTCACAGGTCAAGAACAGCAAGCGGGAGGAGACTGAGACAGACTGCTAGGCCACGCCTCCTTCCTCCCTGCCAACACTTTAAACCTCCTCCTCTTCATCATCATCCTCCAAGTCACAGAAGTCGATGGATGGTCTGCTGTCCTCCGCCTCATCTTCATCAGATTCTGCGTATGAACCTTTGAGTCCGAACATAAGGAATATGCAGAAACATTATATAAAAAAAAACAAAAAAAAACAAACAAAAAAAAAAAAAAAAACAACTTGAAGGGGGAAAGAGGGCGGGAGAAAAAAAATAATAAAAAATGCCAGATGCCACCTTCTGGTGGAGAATTAAACATAAGCAAGCATTTTTAACACCAACCAGGCCCTGGTAATTCCTTCTATGCATTCAACAGCCAATTATAACTCACTATGTTAGTTCAATAAATAAACACATGTAGTAATGGGCCATGCAAACAAATCATTACATTTGCTTACACTTGAAATTGTCCATTTTTTTTTTTTTAAAACAAGTAGAATTTTTGCATATTTAATACCAGCACCAGAAAAAACACTGGTTTATCATCTGTACTTACCTATGCATTTAAAAGAAGTTATCAACAATTATATCAAGATTAATATAAATGAACTAAGATATAGGGGTTTTATGATGCAGTACCAAAATAAATAGAATTCATAACATACTTTCGAGATTGTCCATGTGCTCGTGTAGAGTTCTCGCCAAGTTGAAAAACTGAGCGAGAGAGGGGAGAATGTTTTGATTTTCAAAATCACAACAGCTTATAATGAACACTTTCATACCGAGTGACACACCACACGAGTCAATGTGCTGAACTTGGACAAGAACTAAAAGAGAAAACAAAGCAACAGGAAAGACGTAGAAGTCTTACCCCAGCATCATTTACTGCACCCAGGACATCAGAAAACCTCTGCTCACACAGGTGCAGGAGCACCACCAGGTACAGCCCACAGCTGATGAACTCATACTCTGACTGAGGAATGGAACACAAACATGAAGCTAAAAGTAAAAAATAAAAATATAATTCATGTAACAGATAGATGCGACATTACTTGCGTCAAGTCTTTGAAGATGTTCTTTATTCTAGAAACTTTCGTTTCAGTAAAGAGTCTGTGATGGGATTTTAAGCAAATACTTGTTCTGATTTATTGTTTTTCTATGTAGATGTGCTAGACAGATGTGGCGCTCAAGTTAAAAGTTAAACATCTCTAGATTAGCATTTTCCCCTCGTTCCTTGACCCTGTGTAATTTTTTTTAATGCAAGAATGCATTCTTTGTGAATGGCTCTTAAAAGGTCTGTTTACATCAAGACAAATGTTCAGTGTTACAATAAACATTTTAATTTAAATGGACTAAGGCATCTGATCAGGACGACTCGAACATTTACATGCTTGTCAGTTTGACTTTTTTTTTTTTTTTTTTTTTTTTTTAAACAGAGGGGTTCATATGGAAGCCCATTTCCACCACTGAATAAAGAATAAACAAAAATGGTAACTGCATCTTTTTAGCTCACAATTCTGAGCTTTTCCCCTCGCAACTGCGAGCTTCCCGCAATTCTGACTTTTTTTTCTCTCAAAAATTCGAGATATAAACAATTGCGAGCTACAATGTCCAATTCTGAGAGGGAAAAAAAGACTGATGTTTTCTCAGAAATACGAGTTTCTCTCACAATTCTGCCTTAACTCGCAACTGCACGTTAAAGTGAGAATTGCAAGATATAAACTATAAAAGTTCATTCATATCTCGCAATTGACTTTTCTCAGAATTGAGAGTTTAAAGCTTGCAATTGCGAGTTATCATGCAATTCTGAGAAAAAAAAAAAAAGAACTGAGAGATAAAAAGTCGCAATTAAAACTTTGATGACTTGGTGGAGCTTACGAAAAACCATTTTGCTAAGCGACAGTGAATAGCAGAGGAAGAATCCAGAACTGACTCGTGCCTCTGAACTGCTGCATTCAGCATTGTTTGATGAACACCAAAGCAAATGGAAAAACTTGAATGTCTTTTTGAAAAGATGTAAATACGGTTTGACTTCCTTCTTTGTGACAAGTGAGAATCAGAGTGAGAGTTTGGCCTTTGAAATAATAGGTAAACAATATCTAAACAATGTGCTCTATTGTGTACATCTTGTGTTGATGCACTTACCCTTTCATGAGATCTGTAGAGTTCATTGATGTCAAAGTTCTCAATGTTCAGGTGCAGTTTTTCCTTACAAAGTTCACAGGTAGTGATGGCCTCCAAGTTAGAACCTTTGTGTCAAAGCACATATATGGACTCAATATGGAAGAAAAATAGCCGCATTCACCTTTTATTAGCAAATTTAGCCCTCAATGAGTTTAACCACAGTTTATCTGTACCTTGGTAATACCATGTTGCTTTTGGGAAATAATAGAACCATAGTATTCTCCAAGTATTCTCAAAGTAAATACTTTGGTACATAATTATGGTAATCATTCTGAACTGTACAATAGCACTGCCAAAGCATTCTTCCAGAATGGCTATTAGCCTCCTTCCTCTGTCTGCATTTTTAAACTTTTGAAGAACTTCTGACAGTTAACAGAGATTCTTCACAACTTGACATTTTCAAACGCATGCTTTTTTATCAGTCTGCTTTCACACTGTGTTTTGCATCAGTAGTCCTGAACTGCAGGAAATGAACCCCAAATCCTCCTTGTCAGACTGAAACTTAAAGCAGTTCCTTTCTCAGTGCACATCAAACAAATGAATATACACTATATAAACACCTAATTTACTTCTGCCCTTAGGAAAAGACACTCATACCAGAGCTGATTTTGGAGTGAAGCCATTTCTTAATGCAGTCCTGGTGCACATACTGCAGGCTGCCAGTGCACTTGCAGGGCTCGATCAGAGGGTTGGAAATTGACTGCTCCCCCATCTGACAGATTCGGCACAGATCACCCTCTTCCTCATCAGAGTCCTCCAACAGCAGGCTAAAAGTAGAAAGGAGGTGTGGTTAAAATCAGCAAATTTAATTGTGAACATCTGCTCCTACTACACCAAGTGTGCCCAATCATTCAGAATTTAGACCCATTTTTACTTCACCACAACTTAACCAGCTAATCAAGATCTTCACGATTAACTAGAAACTTTCAAGCAGGTGCATAGGAGCAGGTTGAAGCTAAACTTTGCAGGAAGGTGGCCCTTCAGGAACAGGAATGGAAATCCTGTGAGACACAGCCTATAAATAACTATGTGATGAGAAAACTGCACGAGTAGTAATTCATTGGTTTAATAAAGTGCATCTGAGTGTGTACTTCAGCGCTTCGACACGACCACATCATAAAATTGCGTCTTGATTCCACAAATCAAACTTGCATACACTTAAAATATGTAAAGTGAAAATTTTTTTGTTCCAGGGCTTATGGGCAGTATTAGCTGAAAAATATGTACACAAAAACAGATCATAGTATTTGTTGTTTGCTTATCTACTGTAAATATAACTGCATAAAATTAATGAATCGATTTAAGCTTACCATGATAACATTTATCTAGCTGGAATTTGCAAAGATGATATGTGATATCGGAAGCATCAGTTAAAATCATTTTATTTATTCATTTATTTTTTTAATCAGTCTATTGATGGATTTATGTAGCTATATAATAGCTACATTATATAAAAATTATATAATACAATTATACATTTAGTAATAATAATAATAATAATAATAAATTATTATTATTATTATTATTATTATTATTATTATTATTATTAAATTACATAATATATGATTTATTATATTTCCAGTTATTCTAATCAAATTAAAATTGTGTAACCTTATTTTATAAGATTTATATATCTCTTTGTAAAGAAAAAAAAAAACTCATTGTTGATCCCCGTCTTTGTATTTTTGAATGTGTGTGTGTGTGTGTGGTTTTTTTAAATGTTTGAATATATCAACATAATTAATGCTTCAAAACATTGTTTTGCAACTAAACCAGTTTTTTGTTGTGAAATATGCACTCAATTGTTTTGGATGTAATGTGACCATACCTTTACTGTAAGTTTTTTTTTTTTCACCACAATAACTAGAGATCAGTAAAATTGCCCTCTGACCTCTCCTGAATCTTTCGCACCCTCTCTGGGTCTCTGGAGGGGACGGGCTTGTTTTTCGCCTGCTCATCAGTTTGACTCCTCCCTTCTGCTCCCACTCCCACACCAATAATCATATTCTCAGGCATACGGAAGAGGGGGCTGGTCATCACCCTGCCCATGCCATGGCTCCGTCCTGCCAGACGGGCTCCATCCTGCAGTAGTGATGCAGAGAGACCCGAGGCTCCAGCAGAGGGTGCTGCTGTGGCGCCCTCTGACGACGACTCATCTTCATCATCTTCACAATCCGTGCCTCGGTCAGGTGTTTTACGGCCATCACGATCAACAAGAGGGAATTGGGGTGAACGATGAGGGTCCATGCGAGCACTTTCATCACGCCCTTCCCTCCTGCGACGAGAGAACAGCGGGGTACAGCGGTTCCAATTCAGCCAGGACAAGCCTGCTGGAGATCGGAGCGATTCTTGTTCGTGCTCTACTACATCAGCGCTCTCCTGGACGGGAGCGAGAGATGGCCCACGTCTGCGCAAGAACGAAAATGCTTGAACAGGGTCCGAGTTCCTCAACTCTGCTTCCAAATTTTCTCTACTGACAGGAGGAGGGACTTCAGAGGGCGGGGCTTCATCTGGGCTTGAGTCATATGACCGAGAATCAGAGGCAGAGCTGACGGTAGAGTTTGACTCCTGACTGGAGCGTCGGGAGAAAAGCCGGGATAGCAGACGCCTGGTTGTTCGCCTGCCATCTGAGTCACCGCCATTCTGAGCAGGAAGTGGAGTGGGGGCGGGGCTAGAGGAAGGTGGGCTGGAGCTACAGCTAGTAAGGGGTGTGTAGGGGGTGGAGCTCCAGGATGAGAGCTGGGATGGGTCCGAGACCGAAGCGGAGGTTCTGGTGGAGCTAGCGCTGGACCGTGGCTTATCGCGAGAGAACAGACTAGACTGGTAATCTGAGGTCAGCCTGTGGGAGCTGCGTTCCAGAGGAGAAGGAAGGTACTCGGCTGAGATACGGCGACTAGATGAAGCATTCTCTCTGTGGGATGAATACTGGCTCTCTTTGGGTCGAGCACCTTGTGCATAGGTGGAGGTAACACGCTCTGAAGGGTCTGAAGCATAAAAAGAAAAGTAGAGTTACCATGATGGGCTACAACATAATGCATTAGACCAGTAGGTTTTGGACCAGAGAACATTAAACTACAGTCTATACTAATGAGCTGATCAGGTGTTTGATTAAGGAAGAATTTAACTCTTCTCCAGGTACAGGGATGAAAACCACTGCAATAGGCTATGCCCACATTAATTTGGATACATCTGAAAACAAAATGTTCAAAATGCCCTCAGTTCACACTAGCATTTTTAAACATTTTCCAAAAAGTTGCTCATCCACACTGACATGTCTGACAAAAGAGTACAATATCCTTCACATGATGACTAAATACAAGTCATCATTTTGAAATAACTATTTTCTCAGTCCACCCAACAATGCAAAAACACTGCTTTTAAATTTATCCACTTGGGAGAGTCTTCAAAAAGCTGTTTTTGCTGGTTAAAAACGCTGTCTCAGTGTGGGAGACAAAATGTAGAGAATAAGATGCATTTTCAAATTCATCATTATAATTAATGTGGACTTAGTCGAAGGCTAAGGATGACATATAATGTTAGAAGAAATCCTAAGATATCAGCAATATAAAAATGTGAATTCTGCATAATATAATACATTATAATAAAGCGTTTCCATCCCAAGTGTTCATAAAAAAAAAAAAAACTGCCACTTCTGAGAAAACAGAAACGGCCAGATGACCAGAGTAACACTTAAAATGCTTTGAAACTACTGGCCTAATCCAATGCAAAATTTTCAGTTACTTTTTAAAAAAAAAAAAAAAAAAAGTTTTTTTTTTTTTGTCTTACTGAATTTTACATAAACTTAGTATTACATTATAAAGCAAAAAAAAAAATTAAACTATAAAGTTCAAGCAAGCATTTTATTCAGTTTTCATTCAGCATTTTAGGCAATATCCCAATATTTTTATATTAAAAAAAAACAAACAAAAAAAAACTGAAAAAGTGAGTCATTCAATCAAGCTTAGAACCAATCAGAGAAAGAAAACAGACTGCAACAGCAGGACTAGACTGGTAGTGGATGATTGTATCTGTGTAAATATGAGTATGTGTGTGCATACACAGTGAAGATGTCAGCCCACTAGGCCGGTAACTAGACTCCCCCAGTGAGGTCAGTCCCGAATCCCCCCTCTTCTCCAAATCTCTGCGGGCCCAAAGACCCTCTGATGGAGTGGACGAAGATGAGGAAGATGATGAAGAGGATGATCTAGACAAAGGACTGATGGAGGATTTCCATGAAGAATCTAAACACAAGATCAATGTGTTAATCCACCATATATCCATAAATTGAAGAGACACGTAATATTAGCTATAATTACAGTATTTTAACGCTTTAAAAATATTTTTGGAACTACTTTTTACTGTGACATA
The DNA here is from genome assembly GCA_039654775.1 of Spinibarbus caldwelli. Lineage (NCBI taxonomy): Eukaryota > Metazoa > Chordata > Actinopteri > Cypriniformes > Cyprinidae > Spinibarbus > Spinibarbus caldwelli. The sequence continues at coordinate 7,989,039 of CM077237.1, forward strand.
CTTTCTAAAGTGGAGTAAGAGCTGGCAGGTTTAGATGTGGATGGGGATCTGGAATATGCTGCTCTATTTGTGTAGGAAAGTTTTGCTCGTTTAGACTCGCTGTCTTGGGACGTGCCAAGAAGTCCACAGTAGGTTCCCGGTCTTCTCTCAGAGTCTGTCTAAAATGCAAATACACAAACACAGTCAGTCAGATGTCATACACGTCTGGGTTGTTTGCTAAATTGTCTCCAAGATTCTTGGACTGTTCACGTTGCAAAAGGGCCCTCAAATTAGATTTTTTTGGTAAAGTTGTAACATAAATATGTAAACATCACAACAAATTTCATACTTAATACACAATTATGTTGTGCAGCTTTATAAAACTAAAAGAACTTTGTACATCCAATCTAATGTCGTAGCATTAGACACTTTCCCATGGTTTAAAATGTCATGTAATTAATGTAACAATAATAATAATAATAATAATAATAATAATAATAATAATTATTATTATTATTATTATTATTATTATTATTATAATAAAAGCCCTTTATATAACTTACATATACATATAAAATGTATACACAAAATACTTACAAGTCTGCCTCGGTCCCCACTGGCAGATTCTGTCCATGTTCGACCACAGGAAGATGATGATGATGAAGACAGGGAGACAGGAGTAGAAAGCTTCCAGTTTGAGTGACGACTTTCAGTTGAATTGTAACTTCTTGGTGAGCTCAGCAGACGGGAGCTCTAGAACACACAGGAAACATGAGAAATGAACAACATCTGAACAGAAACGTGACAGGAAGAGACCCAACACAATTGAGTCATTCAACTACTGTTTGTTCTACATCATTAAAGAAATACATGGGCCAATATTCAGACTTAAACAGTCAACCACAAAGCCTCTGCAAATAGTTTTTTACATGAAGCATATGGGTGGATTGTTGCTTTGTTATATCGAGAAATCCCCTGTGGCAAACTATATATGGATGAGCTGATGGTGGCTAACATTGTTTAATGTCCACTTCAACACTGACTAATGTAGTGATGTAGCCATGTTCTCAGATGTGATCTTTAAAACACACTCTGGGAGTCAAAAACAACTCTGGAAGTTTCAGTAACTTTATCTAGCGAGACAGACCTTGACAGGTTGACGAGATACACCAGGGCCAGGAATCTAGTGTGCACTATAAAAAGCCCAGTGAACCAAAGCAGTGTAACACGAAGACCTTTCCAGAGCCCCAGCAGTGCTGCGGAATATGAGATGCTAATAGAGATAGCACACTGATCTCCATAGTGCCTCTCTCATGCTTCGAGAATCTTCATGAAGTTTTACTGACTGAAGGGGTGGAGAAAACCAATCAACTTACACAGTAAAGAGAGAGGGTAGAAAAGAAGAAAATCCCTGAGATTATATTATTATTATTATTATTATTATAAATATATATATTTTTTTAGGAGAAAATAATTGTTAACAACAACAATAATATTAAATGCTAACATTAATATTATTATTGATAACCCTCAGAGACGCAGCATATCAACTGTAATGACTGCATAAAGCAGATACATACAAAATTTTCACTAAATAGTGCTGGGTTTTGACAAATTTCACAATTCGATTCTGACTTCAATCCAATATCAATATCGATTATTCTAGCCAAATTTTCTAGGAAAAAAAAAAAAAACAACAACTCTTAATTAATGCTGTAAAATACACATGAGAGTCAGTTGGTACTACATTACTATAATATCGATTTTTAAAAATTTATATACAAATGCTTAAACTCAATGAAGTTTTTATAATAATAAAGTTACAAATACATAAGTATATTTCTACTCCAATTCATTTTTTGAAACAAAAATTTAAATGGTGGCTGTCATAAAAACTTGACGGATTTATTCAATGTAAACATTGAAGAACAGGGGGAAAAAGGTTAATGAATATGTTATTTGGTGCATATATTTAGCAAAATGCTCCTCTCTATAGTTAATTTTTCTAGCTGACTAACGAGTTTATGGTCACGATGTTTGTTTCTGAGGTAAATGTGACGTTACAGTATGTGACAGTTTACAAACTGTTATACTGACGTCTTTCTGCGGTTACATGAGACATGACAAATTTCTGTAAGCTGTAATCTTTCTTTTAACATACCTTCGGATGTTTATTCATATTCATTTCGTGCTGAAACCGCTATTAAAGGGAGGAGACGATCAGCGCGCTTCATGCTGCCGCTTCTCTTGAACTGAGGCACGCCCGCGCTACAACGATCTGTCACTCCACATTATTAAACAACGCCAAAACTGCATTTATTGTTTGAATACTGTAATAAAATGAAAGAATTTGAAATCATATCAAAAGTAACAAAGCACAAAGCTTATTGCGATTTATTTGATAAGATGTGCGCTATACAATGTTCCGTTCACTAACTGAAAACAGGCTAGACTGATCGATTCTTGGGATTTAAGAATCGATATTGTTTCGTAAAAATGAGAATCAATTAAAACTGAAAAATCAATATTTTTACCCAACCCTACTAAATATGGGTAAAAACGTACTCGGTTACTATTGTAATCCGGTTCCCTTGAGATATGGGAACGAGTACTGCGTCTGTAAGACGCTTGTATGGGAAGACTTTTTTTCCCCTCTTCAACTAAAGCCTTTTCAATCACGCAGTGAAACTGCACGTCCATTGGTTCGTGCAGTGCTATAAAATCGAACCAATGGCTCGGCGGCGGCGCTCAGGGAACCGAGGTTATGATAGTAACCGAGTACGATCCCTTTCGATATTTCCACTCGTACTGCGTCTGTAAGACGCTTGTATGGGAACCAGTACAATCACTCCGTGCTATGACGGGGAATGACTCAAAACCATAACTCACGTGGGAGTAAGACCCAGGGGAGTTAATAAAACACCAAGCACAGGCCGAGCCCTCAGGGTCATCCGTGGCCTGGGTGTCGTCCCGTATAGTTGATACTTGGTGTCCATATAATATGGACCATCCAAGTGAAGGAGGGACTTGAACAATGTTGGTCAAGTGAACCCATAAGACTGCTTAACTAGCCGGAGGCAGCAAACTAAGCAGAAAGGACTCTGGCCTGCAAGGCAGGGACATCCAGGTTGTAAAACCTTACAAATGTGGACGGCGAGGACCAGCCCGTCGCCTCACAAATTTCCAAAATGGACACCCCGCTGGACCATGCCCAGGACGAGGCAATTCCTCTGGAATGGGCTCTGATTCCAATGGGGCACTGCAAGCCCAAGGAGGAGTATGCCAGGGTGATAGCCTCCACTAACCACCTGGAAATTCTTTGCTTCGTAACAGGGCGACCCTTAGCGCGGTTACCGAAGCTGACAAAAAGCTGATATGATCTCCTGTATGAGGCAGAATGCTCGATGTATACCCTAGGGCCCTGACGGGGCAGAGCAGGGACAATTCCTGGTCATCTGTCAAAGGGGAAAGCGCTATGACCTGGGCTCTGAACGGAGTGGAGAGCACCTTAGGTACATAACCCAGCCTTGGTTTCAGGATGACCTTGGAGTCGTTAGGCCCAAATTCCAGGCAAGCAGGGTTGATGGAAAGGGCCTGTAGGTCCCCTACTCGCTTAACCGACGCCAGTGCTAACAGCAGGGCGCTTTTAAACGAGAGTGATCTGAGGCTTGTGGATTGCAATGGTTCAAACGGGGGGCCTTTCAAAGCCCTTAGTAAGATTGGTAAGTCCCAAGGTGGAACTGTACAAGGACGCGGGGGTTAATTCTCCTGGCGCCTCGTATAAACTGGACCACCGCACTATTCCTGCCCACCAATCGGCCAGCAATAGGGGCATGGAAAGCCGCTATGGCTGCAGTGTAAACTTTGATGGTGGATGAGGAACGCCGATTATCCAGCCTCTCCTGCAGAAACGAAAAAACCACTGATACATCAGAGATAACCAGATCTAAGTTGCGGTCTTGGCACCAAGCCGAGAAAATAGACCATTTCAGAGCATAGAGGCGCCTGGTAGACGGGGCTCTAGCTTCTGCCATAGTGTTCAAGACACGCTCTGGGAGGTCGAAAGGCTCCCGTTGAGCGGCCACACATGCAGGGCCCATAACTTGGGCCGTGGATTCCACAGCGTGCCGTTCGCTTGAGAGAGGAGGTCCTGTCTCAAGGGAATGGGCCACGGGGCTGCTTCAAGCAGCTGGAATAACTCCGACACCCACGGCTAGTTCCTCCAGAGGGGGCTATTAGAAGAAGCCTGTGCCATTGTTCCCTGACTCATCTGAGTACCTGCGGTAGCAGAGCAATTGGAGGGAACACAGAGCAAGATGTTGTTCCTCAACAACATGTTTGCTACTTGGTTCATTTTGCCCGGCACATGCGTCGCCTTCAGTGAGCGTACATTGGTCTGAGCCCCAACAAGAAGGTCGTTTGCCAGTGTGCAGAGGCGTTTCGAGATGAGGCCGCCCTGGTGATTTATGTATGACACCACAGACCTGCTGTCGGAGCGTATTAGCACATGGTGTCCCCTTATGTCCGGCAGGAAGAATTGACAGGCACGGCCCACTGCTAGCATCTCTAGGCAGTTGATGTGCAGACCCGACTCTTCTTCGGACCAAAGACCGAAGGTCGGTTTGCCTTCGCACAGCGGTCCCCAACCCTTGTTGGACGCGTCTGTCATGACAACCTTCCTTCTGTGCGCCGTGTCTAAGATCACACCCCGCTTCAGCCAGAGGGGGTCCCTCCAACGGGCCAGGGCTGATACACAGGACCGAGTCACTGTTATGCGATGGCAACCATGACGCCAAGCCACGGATGGAACCCTCTGCTTCAGCCAGAACTGGATGGGTCGCATGTGAAGCAGGCCCAACTGAAGTACTGGCGAAGCTGCTGCCATAAGACCCAGCATTTTCTGGAAAGCCTTGAGCGGGTGGGCGGTCCCTTCCTTGAAGGAGGCCGCGCGGTGCCGAATCGTCATGGCTCGTTCCACTGAGACAGCTGCTGTCATCTGCACGGAGTCGATAACTGTCCCCAAGAACGACACTCATTGGCTGGGTGACAGTATGCTCTTGGCAAAGTTGACCCTGAGCCCCAGGCAATCTAAGTGGCTGAGGAGGAGGGTCTTGTGCGATGTTGAAACTGCCTCTGACTGGGCCAGAATGAGTCAGCCGTCGAGGTAGTTGAGGATGCGGATTCCCATCTGTCGCCGAGGGGAGAGAACCACGTCCATGCATTGCGTAAAAGTGCGGGGAGCCAGGGACAGCCCAAACGAGAGGACCTTGTATTGATATGCCACCCCCTTGAATGCGAATCTCAATAATCGTCTGTGGTGGGGGGCTACCTGGATGTGAAAGTATGCGTCTTTCAGATCCAGAGACATGAACCAGTCCCCTGGGCATATCTGCGAGAGGATCTGCTTCAATGTGATCATCCTGAACGACCTTTTTACCTGGGCGTGATTCAGGGGTCTGAGATCTAGAATAGGTCGGAGGCCACCGTCTTTTCTGGGGACGAGGAAGTAGCAGCTGTAGAAGCCCGATTCGCTCTGGGCTGGAGGAACGACTTCTATGGCTCCCTTTATCAGCAGATTCATCACCTTTGCGCGCTGGACTTAAGCGTCCTCACTGCGCACTGTGGTGGCCTTCGAGCGAATTGGAGTGAATAACCTCGTCTTATCGTAGCCATTACCCACTCTGACACACCGGAGATGGCCTGCCAGGCCTCGGCCCGTGTGGCAAGAGGTTGAATAGGCTCTAAAGAATGGCTACGTAAGGGCAGGACGCTTATGGTACGAAGAAGAGGAAAATTGCGCTCTTTTCAAAAAATGTTTGCGTTTTATTTTTTCCGCTATCACCGCAGTTGGATGCCCGGCGCTAGAGTGGGCCCGTGGGGAACCAATAACACACTTCCCTCTGCACCCAGCGCTGAGCATTAGAGGCTGCTTACAGGGTGGTCCAGCAGTAGCAAGACTCGGGCCCCTCCTCTTTCTGCCTGGCTGATCAGGAGAACTTCAGAGGCGCCGGATCCAAGGCGACCTTGGGCCGGGGTCCTTGGCGTTTCGGGAAGGGGTAGCGTCTTGCCGAGCAGGAACGCCCTCTATCCTGCTGATCCTTAGGTCAGGGCTCGGGAGTGGCCGCCGTTGGTTTGGCGGGCTGCTGAGACAGCGCAGGCTTGGGCGACTAGAAGCAGCAGAAGAGCTGGCATGTTTCGGGAGGAAGTGTCATATCGCTTGAGACGACTTCTGAGCCTCCGTAAAACGCTCCGCAAAGCCCTCCACAGCTGGCCCGAACAGGCTGTTCGACGAGACCAGAGCGTTGAGGAAGGGAACTTTATCCACCTCTTTCATCTCCGTCAACGTGAGCCAAAGGTGGCGTTCCAACACTACCAGGCTGGACATCGACCGCCCGATGGCCTGGGCGGTGGCTTTGGTGGCGCGCAGGGCAAGGTCCGTCGCGCTTCTCAGGTCCCTGAGTGAAGCTTCATCGAGACCGGCCTCCTCACTGGTGAGCATCTTGGCCTAGAAGACCTGGAGCACAGCCATAGAGTGCAGCGCCGAAGCCTCTTGTCCAGCCGCCGAGTAGGCACGTCCAGCGAGTGCAGACGTGGCTCTGCACGGCTTGGACGGATGGCTCGCCCTCGCTTTCCATCCGATAGCTGTGGGTGGGCAGAGATGCGCGGCCACGGACTCATCCAGAGGGGGCAGGTGCTTGTATCCCTTCTCTTCAGCAGAGTCAACGAAGGTGAGGGCAGAGGAAGCAGAAGGACGGATGCAAGACGAGTAGGGGGCACGCCAAGATTTAGTGAGCTCATCGTGGACTTCGGAGAAGAAGGGGGACGAGCGTTGGCGGGGGGCTTGCTGGCCCCCCGGGAGAAACCAATCGTCCAGCCTGCTGCGAGACGGCTCCTAGACAGAGGCCACTCGAGCCCGAGCTCACTGACAGCCTTAGTCATCTGGGTCTGGCTCTGCATGAAGAGGACGGCGGCAAGAGGGCGGGGTCAGTCACCGAGCCCGATATCTCCTCCGTGTCCGAAGCCGCCAGAGAAAGGCTGTCATCCATCTCATCGTCACTCCCACCGAACGAGATCATGTCGCTCGCAGCCGCGGAGGGACACTGATCAGGTTGAGTGAAGAGGACCAGCGAATCCTCTCTCTGTGGTGACGGCGAGGCACGCGGGCACTGCGCCGACGTGAGCTCGCTCCTCTCCGGCCGCTCGAATCCTCTGCCCCGCTGTCTTTTCCTCACAGGTCCCTGGGAGGAAAAAGACGGGAGGGTGCGAGGGGCGGATTCGCATTCTGAAAAGAAAGCTATCCACGAGTGCAGAGAGGCGAGACTGAAACTCTCGCAATGAGAGTAATCAGTCCCGCTGAGCGCAGCGTCAGCGTGGGATTTCCCCAAGCATGACACGCACTCAGCGTGACCGTCATCAGCGTGCAGGGGAGTCCTGCACGTCTTACAATGACGGCGCGGCATTTGAAACAACGCCGTCAAAATTTGCTTGAATTTTCCCATACAAGCGTCTTACAGACGCAGTACGAGTGAAAATATCGAAAGGGAACTACAAGTAACAGCAGCTAACACTCTGAAATGTATCTACACTTCTGGTGGGGGGGAAAAAAAAAAAAAAAAAAAAAAAAAAAAAATGCACATGCCAGATGGCCAATCAAAAAAAAACCCCAAAAACTAGCTAAATTTCAAAATATGAATAAAAACAAAACTTAAAAAAAGCATAGCGAAACTGTTGGTGTGGGTTAAAATTGACATATTACATAAACTATATAAGCTTTCTATAGTAGTAATCATAAATGAAGTGTTTTTATACTGATTTTCATGTTGAAATTATAATGCATAAGTGACTGTAAAGCATGTATTTTAAGTACAGGAGCAGCATATTTTGAGATTTTATATTTGGCTAGTTTTTCCATTTTTTTGATTGATTTTTATTTTACACAAACCTGGCAACCCTGATGTAGGGCAAAAGGAAGCCTACTCAATGATTGGTACAAAAACAAATAGAATCTTTTTCAGCATTTCCTCAAGTCTCATTGACAATTTTTATTAATTCATTTTAAAAAAAATCACCACATTATATCTAAAATATGCTTTGTTATAAAAAATACCATATTTAAAAGCTTAAATAATGAACTTTCATTATTTTTCATGACTCTATCCTTACTGTGCTGAATTTTTGTGAAGAGAAAACCGAGGTGAAATTTTGCAACCCTAACTGCCCATTGTTGTATTTTGCAATGTTTTGCCTAAACAAACCAGTATTTATAACAGCTTCATTAAGACATGTTTAAGAGTGAGGGGGGAAAGAAAATGAATATCAATTCTTAGGTTTCTTAGTGATACATATCATTGCCCCACAGAGTTCTATTCAATCTAAAAGAAAGAGTCAAAGTTATTTTCTGTGGTAATGAATATATCACAGATGCTGTCGATAGAACTATAAAACCTGTATTGAACCTGAAACACTCCTTTAACTATGCTGGGTTACATAGGATTTCTGGGTGACTGGTTCAGCAGAAGGGACTGATGATTCAGAGGAGATGGCAGTCCTCTACCGAGAGAGACTTAAGCTGCACTACCTGTGGATGTGAACGCAGACACTACAGAAATGAATGTGTCACTGTAATACCTGATAGTCGGAGTCTAATTTGACAGAAGCATCTCTGCTAAAGCGATCTCTTCCCAAGACGCTCCCTCTGCCATAGAGCCGACTCGCACTGAGCGCTGAAGATGAGGAGGAGAGGGAGGAGGGCGATGACAGCGAGGAAGAGCTGGAGACAGCAAACGGAAACCGTCGAGACTTTGAATCCATCTCTAAACTGCACCCTGAGAGACAGAGAGACACAACGTTACAGACGCATATCCATGACAGCAGTCACCACTAAATTCCATTTAAAAACAGGACTGGTAATGAGAGGTTTCAGGCGTGTCTTTAGTCATGTACTTCCATAAATTGTTAAGCATTACAAGTTGCCTCCAGCAGTATGATGGTTTTAGAGACATAGTTCACCAAAAAATGAAAGATTCTGTCATGTACTCACCGTCGCATTGTTCCAAACCTCTGACTTACTTTCTTACCGCTTCAGACGCCATTCATTGTAATTACATGTTAAAGAACTATTAGCACATTATTAAAGGTTTAGTTCATGCAGAAAAGAACATTCAGTCATTTACTCACTCTCATGTTGAAAGCCTGTAAGCCTTCAGTTTACCTTTGATATATTATTAAAATACATTTTTAATACCCTCAGTATTTTTCCCCAAACCACTCAAAGTCCATGCAACCAATATTTGTATGCTTCAAAAAGTAAACCATACAAATACAGCAGTTTAATCTCTTTATTTGAGGAACAGATTTTAATTTAGGTTTTCATTTACATATAACCATTGATCAAAGCACATACACCGAGCACATCAAATATGGTAAATATAAGCTCAAATGTTTTGTTTTCAGTGCAAAAACCAATAAAATTTGTTCTTGTGCATCACGCAAGCAAGACACTGTTGTTGAGCTTCTGTTTTCCATATTTGATGTGCTCTATTTATGTGCATTGAGCAACATCTATATGTAAAAACCAAAATTAAATCTCTTCTTCAAAATGATTGGGTGTTTTCAAAGGACTTAAATCTGTCAATTCATTTGGATTAGTTCTACAATATCTCTATGTACTTTATGAAGTGAGCACGTTTTGGTTGCAGGCTTTCAATGGATGGACAACAATTATGTATCATTTATTAATAATATAATCATTTATGTTCCAAAGTCTTATGGGTTTAATGACATGATGGTGAGTAAATGACGACATTTTAATTTTTGGGTGAATGATTCCACTTTAAAAAAAAAAAAAATCCTCCTGAAAGTCACATGGGTTTGGAACATGAGGGTTGAGTGAATGACTTTAATGAATTAATGCTTCAAAGTACTTCAAGTATGAGTGAAAAAAAAAAATAAAAATAAATAAAGTGAATCTGAACAATGTTTTTACTGCAATCAAGAGTAGAGAGGATAAACTGTAGAAAATAAAAAACAAAAAACAAACTGGTTATGAGTCTATTGAACCAGAGTAGAGTCTCATATGCCTGATATTACCAATAACCAGCAACTCTGGGGGAAAAGCCACTGGCACACAGACAGTATGGACCACCTCAACCTGTTGTTTTATATCATAACACACTTTCCTCCCCTCAGAAAACCTGCATACACATCTTCCTACTGCACCCTTCATCAAGCCCTCTATAAATACACACCCCTCTACAGTAGAGTATCAAAATAGCACCTTCCTGCAATGAAAGCTCTCTGCTGTATGTCAAGCTTTTTCCAAATCACATTTGCCAAGTGAGAACACTGCTAAACTTAACCTGAAGGCACTGAAGCACTGCTTCAGTCAGGTGTCAGACAGAAAAAGAGCAAGCGAGAGAGGGGCTATTGCAGGCTTAAGCCTGTACTTGAAATATATACTCATTTAGATCAAGAATGTTGTTGAGAACATATAGCAGGCCTCAATTTTTAGTCACTTAAAGGAACAATTTTATTGCATCATATTATATGAAGTGGCTTAGTACATCTCTTGCATCATTTAAAAAAAAATAAAATAAAAACACCTTTCTTCTGAATGTCTGTGCTAATCCCTTCTATACAGCAAAAGTGACAAAAAAAAAAAAAGCACAAAAAAATCTTCTGCATTATGGCTGCAGAATATTTGGAATATATCACAGCATTGTTCAAGGAAGAGAGCGAAATTTGCCATGGTCACTTCACATTCGGCCACTATTCATATTCATTTAATGGAGATGAAAAGCTAAGAAGTCTGGTGAACTTCTCCTTTTCTGTTTGACAGAAGCAAGAAACTCATGGGTTTCGAAAGACATGATGGTGAGGAAATAAGCATCCGTTTTCTTTCCGGGCATTTTTCATAGATCAACATTTGTAAAAGGTACTAAAAGTGAATGACAAGCAGAATGAGAAATACATTAACATTAGGGCGTGTATTTAACAAGAGGCAGAACAAAAACACCTGTGAAACCCTGTGGCTTTGTTTGCCGATTATGCAACCAGTGCTAGAACATTCCTGGCTTGTACACTCAACAAAAATCACACAAAACAGTACACTAACAAAATGAGGAGACATTTTAAGTTAATGCCTCCATGCAGCTTCCTCATCTTGAGGTTTCTAAATGCGTTTAACACATTTCAGCATGTGCTCTTCCTTGATTTCATGTGCATCAGTTAGTACTTAGAGTATTTTAACTGTCAACGGGTGCAAATTTGTTGCACTTGCATGAACTTGACAGCACACAAACAGCATAATTTTGATTGTAAACCACAGCTGATGCATATCAAACAGGTGATGTGGCAGTGATTTGCATTAGCTCAGCACAGCTCTCGGGTTACAAGCACATTAAAAAAAAACAAAAAAAAAAAACAAACGGCACGCAGAGGAAGTAAACAAGGAGTATTTATCCTGTACAAAAGCTTTTGGTCCAATAAATCAGACGGATTTAACTCAATGCATTCAAAAAAGGACATGTTCATGACATGCGCCACTGACCCGTTAAACTAGACGCTCTAGGTTGCATGTGATCCCGAGTCAGTCGCATTAATAAACCAGCACTCTGCCAGATGTCTAGGCCCTGTTTTTGTTAGCCAGGACACTTCGTAACTACAAGAATAAAGCTCGCTGGGTAATCGAATGCAGTTAAATCCTACGCGTTTATATTAACACTTAGCAAACGCTACCCGTTAAAACGCACTTATTTCTCCGTGTTAAAATGCTCCGATTGGTATCACTTCCGTGTGAACTCACCTCTGATTTTCCGTCTCTCTGTCTTTAATATTAATGGCGTCCGTGTGTTGATATAGGGAGGGTCACGTGGTTTAAAGTGTAAGCGGACACCCGCAGGAAACGCGTGCGTTGCTGATTGTCAGCTGCCCCCGCCAGTGAATGACAGTGTAGCGAAATAAGCCCCGCCCTCTTTTCTTATTAACATTGACATGCTGGATGTAAATTAAACATGTGTTAGGTTGTAAAATCCAGAATAAAATTAGAGGTGCCTCTCGAACATCTCCATTGGTTCTATCCAGCAAGTTAGCATTTGCAGAATACGGAAAATATACAAATACAAACTTCCTTAAAACTGTTCACCGTCACATTTTGGTAGAATATACAGAAATGTATTAATAAGACCCATTTTATTGTTGGTGAAAAAATGTATTTCTTTGATACACAAATGATCTTAGGTAAGATAAAAAAAAAAGTAGTCTATGATTTAATTAGGTCTGTTCTTTTTATAATTAAAAATATATATATTATATTTTAATATAAGTTTAATTTTAAAAAAAATCTAAATTGCATGTATATAAAAGTAACAATTCATTAAGGTCGTACTAAGTGCACTGACAGTAAGAGATTCTTTGGTTAAAAAATAAAACATCAAGGCTTTAATTATTTGTGAGCTTTATCATTTAAATTGTTTATACATTTTACTCAGAATTTTGTCAACATGTTACGTATTTACTCTTGGGCTTTTTCCTTTTTCTGTTAGTTGTTAGTTATAGTGTTGTATAATGTTGTTCACTGAATAATTAAAGTTTTGTTGTAAAACACAAGCTGGCCTACAAACGCAGTAATGTGAAATAAATTCGGTAGATAATTGTACTTTTTCTAGCAGCATTCAGTGTAAATACAAGTAAAATATCGATCCAGTAAATAAAACTTTAAATTGAACAAAATTAAACAAAATGGCATTTGTGAAAGATTTATTGTGGTTTTTATAGCTTCTTTTTCGGCTATTTGTTTAATTGTACAGTAGAGGGCGGCATAATGCATCTGATCCAGTAATAACCGCACCGTTTCACTTGTGTTTGCTCACAGCCACATGGCATTTGTTCTGTCACTGCGGTAATTAAAATATTGCGAAGTGTGATAATAAGAGATTAATTTGAACAACGCAAACAAAAGATGTTGCTTTACAAGTTACAATGTCTTAAAATACACTAACTATATTCATATAGCTATTTGATTAACCGAGGCAAACAATTTGTCATTATGCACACAAGCTTAGAAAGAAAAAAAAAAATCAATTTCTGAGTCTGGGAAGACTGATAGCTGATACAAAATGCGTTTTCAATTGCATCCATTTTTTGATTGAACAGTTAAATTAATTAAACAGCAGGCTTTTTGACTTTATTTCTTGAGAATATTAAATTAATTCTTTATAATTGGGTCATTGATCATGGCCAGAGATAAGCTACTTAAGAACTACTTTATTTAATAACTGGTTTACTTTACAGAAGTCCACCACTGTGTGCTCAAATCCATTTTTAAAGAGCAGGAAGAGAGGAAACATCTTTGAAATCTTTAAAACAAATATAAAAGATCACCGCCACATGCCCTGATGTGCACATATGAAAGAGCATTTTATTAGGAGACAGATTTTAACCCTGCCTAACAGAGGAAGAGCTCTCTTTCACTCTTAATCCTTACATGGTGACAAAGGCCCTATAATGAAGAGGTCACCATCAGAACAAAGACAGAACACAGGCACCACCCCCACCAGTATTTGCCTTGTCCGTCTGCTGTCATGTTCGGCCTCCCACCGGTGGATGACTGGATTAAGGAAGGGTTCTGAGGTTTATGTTTGCAAAAGAGGAAGGAAGCACTGCACACGGGTGCCCTGCGTTGAAATCTCATATCTTTTTCGAGAGCAAGGACACGAGCTTCTACACTCGGCTTGATTTTTTGGTGCTTTAAATCCAAGCACAAAAGTTGAAAGGAGGCTGATACATGCTTCTGTATTAGGAAACACAGTCTACAGTCATGAAATTAAACGGTCACAGATGAGTTTCTTTTTTTTACTGATAAGAAAAAACAACAGCGAAGCGATCAAGGGTAGAAGTCAGCAGCTTCAGACTTGGCTGAAAGAATGTCTGGCCTCTTTCTCCACAGATGTGTAATCACAAAGGAATGCCTGCAGACCGCTCTGCTTTTCCAGCGGCCTGCGTTCGCTCATTCTCTAGTCGCTTTCCCACGCCTTCCCCTGGTCTCCAAACCTCTTGCTTTTTTTTCCTGGCCGAGGTTCACAGCACATGAACACACCTCAGAGGGTCATGCTTTCACAAAGGACACAATGCCACTTCAGTCAGCAAAGCAGCGCACAGACCCTAAAATAGAATTGGTTGTTAGAATAAGTTTGTCTGCCCTCCCATTCATGCGATTGTCGTTACTCACACACACTTCCCCAACATCTGACAAGAAAGTCGCTCTCTTCTGAGCATCTGCTTGGTGCATTTTCCATCCGAAATATCAGTCTGTGAAATTAGGACGAGGTTTCAGCCACTTTTGTTTGCTCGACATGATTGCAATTGAGATAATCAAGAAGTGTGGCAATCCAAAACGAGCAAAAACACATGGTGTAGTTTACTTTCGTTTTGAAAATCACGGACGCTAATCCTGCACAAGTACATAATGTGGTGTATTCCAGCTAATTTTCTCTTGATTAATGTAATATTGCTGCGTAAACATTCCTCCTTTTCCTTTTTTCTCCCTCTCTCGAGTGCCTGGGAAAGTATAGAGAGCTGACAGGAAAAACTACCTGTTAGTTGTTTATTATTTTCCAGTCCTCCAGGTGTATAGTGACTGCTGTGATTATCCGTGCTCCACCCAAAACCACCCTGCTGAGTGGAGATGGATGGCTCATGGGGGATAAAAACACACTCAAACACACACACTCGCATGTTGCTGGGGTGTTGAGACGTGGCTATTATCACGGTGTTGCTGATGGCCTAGTTTTGATCATACAAAAAGGAGGTTCCTCCAAATGTCTGACCCTGCTTGCCGCCTAGAGCACAGACAGCAGTGAGGCGAAATGACTAATTAAAGCAGACGTTGTTTTTGCATAAATCAAGGTTTGATACGGACTGACAGTTGGCATGAAAATTTAAATAGATTTCTTGAGAAGGGAAAGGGAGAACAAATGCGAGCGTTCAGTTGGCATTGTGCAATTTGGCGTTAGCCAGACAGGAAAGGGGAGGTCCGCAGGAAGGTGTTTTGAAATGAGATCATTAAAAAGAAGTTGAAGGTGAATAAGACCGAGGAATGCTTATAGCTTTGTCTCTTCGTTCAGGGTTTTCAGATGTCTGTCTTTGAAGGCACACAACAAAAGCCAAGCCATCGTTTTTCAGGTGGAACACAGCAACGGCTGGGCTCTACCTGACCTATCGTCGCACTGCTCCTTTGCACATTCTCAATTGATTCAATAACATCCCTGTTTTCTATGCCCTTGGCACCGATGCTCGTGGCCATAAATAGCTTCCATATGACATTCGTAACAGCGCATATATGCGCACGATAAAGTGGTATGCTAGCGTCGCTCCATTGTTCCAGTTGAGCAGAATGTAATTGAGAACAGCGCGTCAAGGCCACGGAGAATCATTTAGACACACTCCTTTAATTTCAGAATAATTCTTACAACTGTTGTTTAAGGCGTCATTTTTTAAAGGGAATTTATGTTAAATATTTCCATTAGTGCCTTGCACTGTAGGCAGTATGATAACTTAAATAGTCACCCAAAAGGGTTATTAAATAATATTATCTTTACAAATGGAAGCGGGCACAGCCGCTGAAAGCTAATCTCGGGAAATTGATCAGCCGCACGAGCTGTCCTCTGTTTTTCCTTCCTTCCATCCATGAAAATGTACCTCTGTCTTTTTTTTTTTTCCCCACAGGATGGATGTTGCAGGGTTGCTTGACAGATCCTATTTTACTGATCTTGGTGAACGCTCAATCTATTTTCCTCCCCCCCTTTATTAATCCTCCTAATGTTTTCTCTCCTCCTCCGGCGGCTGATGCACTCTTTGATATATCATTGCTGAAGGGAGCGAGGGAAAATGTCAATTACGACTGCTAAATGTGAACATTTAACTACTGTACGGATGTTAGAACCGCTGCTGTAGTTTTATAAGAGGGCTGGTATGTTGAAGAGAACGAAATGCGGATCATTTTCTTGGTTTATTGGTCAGGTTAAGTTGAACCCTGAGCTACTCTCAAATAAAATCTAAAAAGTACCTTTTTTTCCCCCTTCCAAACTGTGCTTTAATGATAAAATGATGTATTTTGTCTCCTAAATTGAGGAATTAAAATCTTCATTGTGCTGTTCTCCTGTGAGATCTGCAGTCTGACTCAGACCCCTTTAGGAATGATTGCATCTCTATGAGAAGATACTCCATTTTAAAGCCATGACTGGATTCGTTTTTTTCGCTCACATTAATGACCCCTTCCTGGAAATGAGTGTGTGTGGGGAAGAGAGAGATGGAGAGAGTAAGCGAGCGAGGAAGAAAACAAGGGCTGATGTCAGTGGTCTGTCACCCCTCGTGGTTATCCCCCGTGGGTCTGCCACTCCATCACTTCCTATCTGTTTACTTCATCGCCGCCATATTAACAAGACTTTCCCCACATAGGGATGATGCACCTACAGTAAACAGCGGAAAAAATTAGGTTAGCATCTGTTCGCATGCCTTTGCAGAAACATTACATCCATAGGTCAAAGGTCAGCTTATGTGCAGCCATTAGGATAATGATTCTATATGCACTAATAATCATGACTGGGGTGCAAAATTAATAGAAACTATTTTTGGCTGACACTGAAACTGCATCTTGCATTATTTTTATTATTTTTAATAATAAAAATACGTGGCTTCTTTTTTCCCTTTACAATGCAGGTTATTGTGTTGCAGCTGTCAACTGTACCTGTCACAAAAGTGATTTTCTTGACATATTTGTTGTTTTGAGTGATTAATGCAGGGAATATTCCACATGGAACAGAGAGAGAATAAAAACTTCTGTCCTAAATAAATTTTCTACCAATGTAAAGTTATTTTCTTTAGTAGACGGCTTGTATGCATTTCATTTGAATCACACACTTACATCAGCAAGGTCAGGCTAACGTTCAACCAGTCAATTAAAACCATGCAGTTGCAGTTTCTGATAAATTTACCAGCTAACTACAGAGTAATTTGTTTTAATTTTATATGATGTAATCATTTGTAACCTGCTGAGCTGCACTGTAATACAAATATGTTCATTTTAAAAAACAAAATGACAGTTTTTATGTCTTCTAAATATAACTTTCCCAGTGTTAAAACTGCTCTATATATATATGCTTAATCATTGAGTAGGTAGAGGAGACAGCCTCTGCCCCAGTCAAATATAAAAATGGTTTTCATTGCTGACTCACATACAGGTGTGTGTATATATCACACCAGACAGCCTGTATTTTAACTCGACTATGAACCATAATCAAGCGGCTCGCTCTCTCATTTGGAGTCAGATATATTAAGAATTTATGGCTGTATAAATTATGTAAACATTTAAAGGTCATCTTTTATTTATGGATACAAACAGCAGCGCTGACAGAGGAACAAACAGCTTGAATACATAACAGAAACATTTCTGGTCGCATTGAAGCGATTCTAGTCTAATTATCAGTTTCTGACGTGAGCATCAGTTGCTCCAAAGTCAGTCGGGAGAAAAGTGCTCTTTGCTCTTTTAAAATGGTCTAATAAGGCAAAGCGAAGAAACTATTGTCTCTTTTGCACTGATTAGCTCTTTGCCTACCGATTTTATGCAAGACTAAGTGAGAGGATCGCAATTCAATTATTCCAGAAAGCAAAACCTTAAGGCCACCAAATTGCGTAAAGACACTATTTGAGGCTCTTGGAGAGAAATTTGTGTCATTGGAAATTAAACGCTTTTGTGGCGCTGGAAGGTTAGTGTTGTTAATGGTATTAGGGAATGTGGTGTTCTGCGATGATTAAAATCTGTGTTGGAGAAAGAAAGAGAGAGGGGTGAGAAAGAAAAGAGGAGGGAAAAAAAAAATCAATAGCTGCAAGCACAGCTCCCGCTCTAGATGGACATCTCCTCTGTCTTTATGCACCCTAATAGAAAAATAACAATTAAATCCAAATCGCCACATTAATTTGGTTTCCATCAGTCTCGGGGGAGATCATCTTTACCAGTTATTATTCGCTAGGTTATTATATCTTCTAATCAAGCCTCTTAAGAAAAAAAAAACAGTCCAATGGAAGAGACAGCCTGTGTTCCCTCCACTTCCCCCCTCCCCCAGCAGGCTTGCATTGCACTCATTGTACTTGTGCTTATTATGTTTCAAATGACCGAGGTACGGCTGACATTCTGGCTGCACGCAGAGAGGCCCAGCCTCCGTTAATGACGCAGCTCATAGTCCTAAGAGCCTCGGCTCCTCACCCACCCACCCACGCCCCAACCCCCAACACACACACACACACACACACACACACACACACACACACACACACACACACACACACACACAGGCTCTAATGAAGAACCACCAACACAATTACAAACCCCGGTGTGCCTCTGCTGGAAGAGGGGAGGAGGTTATACACATAGTCACTCAGAGGGAGGAATATTGCCATCATGTGTGCACATACACAAACAAATTTACACACAATTACGGTTTTCTTACTGTGGCCAGGGTGGTCTGATGATCACAGATAAACATGGACCGTATGCACACGTTTAGATGCACGTCTTGCACACGATCGTCTCATCTTGTCCTCCCACTCTCCGGAGCACTGATCCCCAGAGGTCTGCCTGCCTGTCCGTGTTCCTCCATAAGCATCCCTTTTCACCCAGCTTCATCTCTACAGGTGAGGAGGGGGTCAGAAAGGATCAATGAACGCATGCATAAATTGGTAAACGAATGTGTGTGTCCTCTGTACGTTCTGATGCTTCCAAAAACACCAGTGACTGGTTCTCCTTTGAACAATTTCAAATTTAGTTTCATTACACGCACATTAAAACAACAGCAGCAGTATTTAGCGGTAAAGTCACAAACGGTCAGCAATTATAATCAGGATTAGCTCATCAGCTGTAGTTACATGACTATAACACTAGCACTTTCTGACTACAGTGTAAGCTTAAATTATTAAAATGTGCCTGACAGTTTGCAATATATACAGTTGTTACGTGTATAAATGTGTTAGTTATCCACTCTTTTTCTCTCTAGCGTTAACATGTTTATAGCCCTCATTATCAGGGTTATTATAGGATAGTTATCTAAAACTGAAACTAAAATTAAAACCAGGTAGTTGTCAAAGCAACATTTCTCATTTTATTTTAGTTCAACTAAAATAACACGACTGAAATAAAAATTTATAAAAACTAAATATATGCACGTAAAAAAACACCCAAACTACTACTACAAAAAAAAAAAAATCTCTGATTAAGTTAAAATTAAAATGTAAAATATAAAAACTGAATCAAAATATTACAAATATTATAATAATTTTATAATAAGTTTCTCATTTATACTAAAATAACACTACTCATTATTAGTGAAACTTATTAGGAGAAATCAAGACTGGCCACAATAAATAAAAATAAATCAATAAAAAAATGAAAAATTAAATATTAAGCAAATATATATATATATAAATTATATAAAAAAATTAATTAAATTAAAATATTTAAATGAAAATTAAGTGCACATACACACACGTTATATATAAGCATATCTTGTCTCAGTGAGAAAAGCAGCTTTCCGCTCATCACACAAAATAAAACCTCAACGCACGCAAGTCTCACATAATCTGAAGCGTGAAGCTAAACTCTGAAGAGTTGGCCCTCTCTTGCTCCTCTTTTCTCCTTCGTGCTACCCCCCTCTCCTACTAAGGAGTGGCAGCATGTCCCTCCTCGCCCCCCTTGTTGTTGTTTTCTTGCTCAATGAAATAATCTCCCACCCCCTTCATCCCTCACCCCATGCCACCCCCCTGGCCCAGTCTAGGTCAGAGGGCCCCCCTCAGCCTGTTGCTGATTGTGAGTGCAGCGGCAGGGAGAAAAAGCACACAATTAGGCACAGATGGCTGTCTGCCTCGTGGTGCCCAGCTCGGCTCCCGCTGCAAAGGGCCATTCTTCCGCCTCTCGCTTTGCCCGCAAGTGTAATTCAAATGAGAGATCAATGAGAGTCATACTAAAAGTAACAGTTCCAATTATTCTGCCTTTTATTTTCTGTTCCTCCTGAGCGTCGCGGGGGCAGATCCTCTTTTTTCTCTTTTCAAAGTGAGACGACATCGGCTCAAATGATGCCACTATCTTTTGGATTACGGAAATTCTGTTGTCAAATCGCAACGTTATCACCTTGTCTCACTCCCCTGATGATTTGAGGGGAATAGGGTCAGATTAGCCGGGTTAATCCATAATCCCTGAATTTAGCTATTGAGGTAACTGGAGACAAATGCAATCAAGTTTGATCATGCATCGCTGTCTTGTGGTTTATCTGACAGCTTTTGAATGACAAGTAACCAATCTTAGAATTAAATTTCCATTTCACTGGACGCCATATTATCAGATTTCCACTGCTATTGTACAGCATAATGTCTTCACATTCATTTGCAAGCACAATCTCATTAACACGTGCTGCCTTGTAACTTTTATACACTACGTGCCAATTTTGATAATTGATCATATAACTTGATTAAAAATGATATTTTTTTCCACCCCATGCGATTTCAAAACAATGCTCGGTCATGATGCAAATATTAATTATTAATATCAATAATGAGTAAGAACTGATTTCACTTCTGAAACAGTCTTAAAAAAAAAAAAAAAAGCTGACATAACATACTAACACAACCTAAAGCGTTAAAAAACAACAGCCTTACAGCGTTTTCGGCTCTTCGTCATTGACAGATGTTTTGTAAATAGTAAACGACGCTAAAAATACAGCGTGCAATGTGCATAATTCGGGCACTAACACATTCTTGCCTTTTCACGGCGAATAAAAGTTTTATCGTTTAAGTATTGTCCGCTGACGTCACTTTGATTCCTTGAAGTGAGGCAGAATAAACCTTGAAAGGACTCTCCTTCAATCTGCTGCTCGTAACTAACACACACACAGTCACTCACTCACACACACCGAGACTCAATTACTGCCCAATTCCCTTCTTCATCATCTCCTGCTACACCGGCCTCGTCCAAAAGCAAATCGAAAAAGGAAAACAAAGAGCAGCGTTACCTGAAGTGATACTTCGAACCCGATCGAGCCGGAATTACGCGAAGTGTCAAAACTAAGGGTAAGTTTTGGATTTATTGAGAGCTGGATCAGTTATTTCATTGGAGAATCAATGCTGTGTCGCTGGCTGGCTTGTTTCTTAGCGAGGGCAGCTAACTCGATAGTTTCTTTAGGTTGGCTACGCGTGTCCCTCGAGCGTAAAAAGCGCAAAACTTGTCAAAACCGTCTCAACGGCGTTGTCGGGAAAAGCCGATCGAGAGAAATATTCCGATGCGACTGCGAATATCGCAAAACTTTACGAGTGGACACAATGTTGCGCGCGGGGGTTGTGACTTCATAATAGAAATCTGCCTTTGTGCCCTCTCGCGTGCGCTTTAACTGCTACGTTTTTTAAATGTAAACTATTAGTAAACACTCCTCAGTGTATCAAAACATGTTTCAAAAGAGAAAGCGCTTCCCAGGCGTTCGTTTGGGTACGTAAAAATGTAATATTTGATCTTCTAGGGCTTATTTGAAAAGGGCGATGCGGGAGAGTCACTTGGAGGAGCTGACGCTACCTTTGGTCTGTTTAATGTCCGTCTCTCAGATGATGGCAAAAGCTAACAGCTCTTCATTGAGACAACATGATAAAAGCATTTACTTTGCATACTTTCCTTTTGATAAAAGCTGTTAAAAGCACTCGGTTTGGTGTTTTCGACGGGGAAATCGCCTGCTCAGTCGCAGCGGGTCGCTGGTGTTGAGTCGGAGCTTCGCGTTGCTCTTATCTTTGTTGCTTCCTTAAAGAGCAGCAGCTGCCGCCTGGCCGAGTTGTTGAAATTTATCCCTTTGTGTATATTACAATATCCTCCATTTTTTCTGCCCTCTAAACAACAAGCCTCACGCCATCTTGGTTAATTTTAACTGGCGGATCCGTGTAGTCTTAGGACTCGACCTGCTCATGTCGTTACAGGCAGAAAGTTTAGAAACGTCTTATGTGGTTGCGGTGACGTCATGTGAAGTTTAAGTAAAATGTGATGTTTTGCTAAGAAAGCGTCGGATTTGTTATCTCGCTTGACATTGCTGGAAAACTCTGCTTTTCGGTTAGTTTTGCTGTCGGAATGACTCTGGATGAATAAAAACAAAGGTTTTGATGCGATCTTGAGAATCGCACGCGATGTTTAATGATGCGGTGTTTACAGGTGGAATCCATGACATCAGCACGTAATGATGTCATTTAGTGAGGTGAACTGTTTATTGTCTTTTCTTTGTTTAAAAATTAGATTTTTTTTTTTTTTTTGGTAGTTTAAAAATTTCATAATTCCCATGAAGCATTTCTTAAGAATGTGCTCTGATGATGAATCATGTTTTCACATCCATTTCAGAGATTTTTTTTTTTCCTCTTTTCCTCGAATGACCAGAATCGTATTTTGATCCTTTCAGAATTAGGCACTCAGACATATTTGAGTTTGTCACATGAATTTATAGCTCACGAGGTTAATAATTATGGTCTCACTGAACAGTCATTTCCTCATTTAGAAGACTTCAGATGTTAGATTATGGCATGTATATGTACTTTTAGGGGCGGTTTCCCGGACAGGGTTTAAATTAAACCAGGAGTAGGCTTAATCTAGAATAGCTAATCTTTGTTTAAAAAGACACAGATTAAATACAGATTACTAACTCCTGGACTATGGAGTCCTGAGCTAAAATAAACTCGATTAATTTAAAACCAACTATGCTAATCTGAATTGGCATGACAGAGGTTGCCTGTAAAAACTGGAATGAACCAAGAAAAGCTTACATTTGTATGGAACTGAGAAGCAAATCCAAGGAAAACAATAGCTGCGGAAAAAAGCCTGCAATCAACAACAACAAAAACAAACAAGCAAACAAACCACAAATGTTAATGAACAAGAGAAAACTTTTTTAAAGCAAGCAAAGTAAACTGCACACATCAGGTGTCGAATAATAATAAAAAAAGAATGCCTAGGAATGTCTTTGTAATGAATTCTTGCATAAATTATTGCAATTAGCTGTTGTTGTCAGTTTTGTAACATATTTTTATTATTATTATTTATTATATTATACATAAAGCGGCTGTTTTAAAGATAGACAGATTAGAGAGAGAGAGAGAGAGAGAGCTTTTTTACCTTTCAATCTTATCAGTTCCCTGACCTGAACCCATAGAAAACTGAAGAGGAAAGAGTATGAACATGGAGCTGAAGACCCCTGAAGGGTCTGGAGAGATCCTGTATGAAGGAATGGTCTCTGATCTCTTGTCAGGTGTTCTCCAAACTCTTCAGGCATTACAGGTGAAGACCCATAGCTGTTAAACTGGCAAAAGGCAAATTTATTTTCACAGGCTTCTTTGTTCATATCTACCAAGGGTGCCTATAATTTTGATATATAAAGACTGGAAATACATGTTAATCTGAAGTTAAATTTACCTCCTGGTAGATTTAATTTAAGCCTCAATTTAGTCCTGAAGTAGCTGTAGTCTTCCTCCAGTAAATCAGCCTATTAAATTCTGGACTAGACCAAGTCTAAGACTATTTAAAACCACGACATAGAAAGCAGATTTCTGTTAATCTGGTTTAAATGGCCATTTTAGTCTAGGACTAGGCTTAATCTCTGTCCGGGAAACCGCCCCTTATGTGTCTGTGTGTTTTATTTGTGCATGTACACACACAGTGTGTAGGCTAAGAAGTAGCTAAAGATAGTTTTACCTCAGTAAATTTGTAGTGGTTTGTGAATGAACAGTCCACTGTACCTTCAAAAAAGCAAGTGTTACATATTTGAAAGTTTCTGTTATGCAAGTCATGAACTTTTTACAATTAGCGGTCAGCGATGCAAAACCCGCAGGCTCGCCATGGGCTGGTTAAATGGCTGAACTGTGTCTGTTTTGTATCGGTAGGGCTCTGTCTCATCTAGCCCAGTGCCCTAGTCATTATGCATGGAGCAGGCTGTTGTTTTTACAGAATGCCTCAGATGGAGAAGTCAGTGTTTCCACCTCCCATCTCTTTGTCTGAGTATGTGCTTCTGCTAAAGCCATGAGAGCAGGGGAGCAGATGTTTAGCCAAACATCCTGACGCGATGCTTTTCTCTTGTGGGAATGCCGCCTCTTCCTCCCTGTTCCCGATGCATCGCCTTGACAGCTGCTTGATTTCATGGAACTGCTAAGAAGCCATTAGCGGTATCAGTGAATTGAAACGGAACAGTCTCACCCACTCTCTTCTTCCATTAGAAATGACTATTGTTGGATGTTTTTTTTTCCCTTTCTTTGTGAGAGTGTGTGTTTGTGCTTATTCTGAGCACACAGAAGATCTCTTATATACTTGTGCTGTTTTTCTTACCACGAATTAGGGAGAGCAAATCTGTCAGGGCCTGTTTGTGCTGTTGGGGTTTGAAGGGATCTCACACTGTGCTCTCTCAAGCACACCCAGACCACTGGATGTCTGTAGCTGCGAAGAGAGAGAGAGAAAAAAAGAACTTTGCTCGGGGTTAGAGTGTCAGCCACACGTTTCTGTCCAGGATGTTTGTTGTTTTCCCGACAGGATATGGGTTAGGCTTGTGAGAAGATGTTCGTATCTAGGAATTAGTTTAATTTGGGATCTTTAGAAGGATCTTGTTTAAGCTCTGTTTGCATGTCTTTGTTGTGCGTACAACAAATGATTGTGGTGTAATGAGCTGATTACGAGAAAATGTGGGCTGTAAGAAATGGGTCTCAAGTGCAGAAGTTGTCGAATGCAAGTTTAGCGCAGGCAATCCCAAATGCACATAAACAGTTTGGGTTTATAATCACACTTCCTCCAAAACCGGGCACTGATCAGTGCGGTTCATTTAAAGATGATTTGAATTTATTGAATGTTCCACTCATGCTGTTACATATGAATGACTGGAGAGCAGTTAACATGCACAGCCCTGCCTGTGTCTCATAGTCTAAATGGCTCTATGGGGTTTCATTCTACATCTTATTGGATTAGATGATATTATAGTCAACTGCAGTGTATAACATTGTGCTTTCACTTTAACAACTTACTTGACAGCCTTTCCAGATGATTACTTATGCCTTGGTTATGTTTAGTAAATGAACCCTCTATTTTTAGCATTGTAAATTCAGATTATTTAAAACCTTTGCTATGATTTAAATTATATATATATATATATATATATATATATATATATATATATATATATATATATATATATATATAAATATAAATAATTATTTTTATTTTTAATATACAAAAATTGGTTTTTGCATTGGCACAAAAACCACAGCAAGATAGACCGTTGTATAAATCAAAATAAGAAGAAAGAAAAGCGTAGTTCTTCCCTCAGCGTCATTCTGGATTATTTGCAGCATCTTTTTTGTTTTGGTTTTTAAACATGCATCAATCATTGCACCATTAATGGCAAAATTGATTTCAATGAACTTCGGAAAGCTCAGCCTAGAGTTTCCGGATTGTCGTTTGATTTAACCGCCCTATAAAAGTCTGAGGCAGCGAGAAGTTCTCACCTGATCATAACACCTGTCATTTAAAGAGCTCGAACGCAAGCGCGGGCTTGATTATACAAGCTGTGGTGTGCCACGTGTGTGGCCAGTAACTGCCAAATGAATCAGCCCCGAATACTCAATGCTGGAAGGTCAGCGGTGAATTTGTTTTCTGAGCAGCTTGCGTCCTTGCACTCATAACGACTTGGCAAATCACCTTGTAAATACTTACAAATACTCTTCCCCGCGCTGCTTCATGAGACGACAGTTGGCATGACACTAAATGGTATCATGGATAAGTGCATCTCTATCTTGACTTACTTGGCTAATGATTTATTTTGTCGTTAGCAAACAGCTTTGATTGTAGAATTTCCTCTCAACATTTGGCTCTTACATAATAGCGGGTTTTGTGGGTTGCTGTTTAGCGTGAACATTAGCGCTTGGGAGACAACTGTTTGTGTCAGCAGAAGCGCAAGTCGGTCGCAGCAGACTTGATAATTGTGTCGCAAACATGATCTTCTTTACCTTTAGCCTGCCAGTCCGTGGTAACGAGGCAGAGGAGCCGGAGATTCGCGTTTCTGCAGACAGTTAAATGAATGGGCTTTTCTACCAGCAGCTGAAGCGGGTCACACCAAACTGACTCTGTTTTCAGATAAACACAGAGAGGACATAGGGGCTGAATTTCAGAGGCAGGCAATTAGCTGCTTTTTGGTTCAGCGTCCCTCGGGCCTCTGTTTATCATTCAATGTGAGAATATCCCTGATGAAACTCAAGGTTATTTTTGTTGGGCTGTCTGAGCGCTTGTTTTTCACAGACAAGGTGAAAGGGTTGATTTTTCCCTCAAGAAAGGCTTCATATTGAGACTTGAGAAAGAAAAATCTCCTTTGCTGTAACTTCACAGTAAGGAATTAAGCTTCGGGAAGTGTACGTTCAGAATGCGTGCGTATCTTTCCGCCAGCCTCTGCTGTTAATCAACAAGGCCGGTCTTGTGCTCGACACCTGAAGGTCGTCATTCTCAAACCTTTCTGTGCGCCTGTTGTTCTGCTTTCCATCTGTACCCCCCACCTCTCTCTTTCGTTCTATCTATCTCTCTCAGCTCCTCAATGAGGGTTTGAGTGCATTAGTGATTCCGGGCAGCAGAGGAGTATTCTGGAGAGATGAGGGCTGTTTTTTCCACCCTGCGCCGGTTGTGTCTCCGGTGTTGTTTGCCCTCCAGGAGACTGTCATGTTGCCTGTGCCGTGGGTTGCCACTGCGGCGCTCCGTTCCCCCCGCTGAGATAATGGAGCCCGTGTTTGAAATGCCAGTAGTTTGGCCTATTTGTTCTAGTGCTTATCGCTATATTTGCATCCAGAGTAGAAATAGCCATGATTTCAGGAATGGCTGGAATGATGCTCCTCTTGTGGGAGAGGGCAGAAGGGAGGCTGGGTGGGATTTGGCAAGAGCTGTGGGATGGGAGAGAATCTACTGCACTGTGACAGCTGACTGCAGGACATACACACTCAAAGACATTCAGAGATTGTGCTCAAGCAGCCCCCTCTTATTTATTGATCTTGCTGAATTTAAAATCTGGTCACTGCCACCACAAAGCCTTTTCATTTTAGCTGCGCTGGCAAAGAGCACCTCGGCGCAGCAAGAATTTCTAAATTTTTAATTTGTGCAGAAAGGCCCACGAAATGACAAGGATGAGATGGAGACAGAGAGACAGAAAAAGGATTGAAAATAGAATCCTTTCAGCTGACACCATAATGTGCTTTAGAAACCAAAGTCCTTTTTGTTTTGCGTAAATTTGCTTTCTCTCACATTTTACATAAGCTTTTATTTGATCTCTTAAGACATTAATATGTTTAGTAGGGCAGTTTAGTGGAGGACCAGCATTTAACCCTGACATGACACATGGAGTAAGGTGTATTTTTTTTTTTTTAAAGTAAAATAATCTAGCCTGGTTTAAACTAGGTCTTGAACAGTAAACAAACCGCTGTTGGATTAGCTGGATTAAGGGTTCTAATCTGCGTTCACGTGAAGGTGCATCATGGTGTGTTCCTGGAGTCTACAGACGTGGGATTAGGCGCTTCAGCAGGCCTCATGCTTACCGACCCGCAACAAATGTGTGTGCGTGTGTGTTTTGAGGGGGGTGTTTTGACCGGGTCTGTCTCGGTCATTAGAAATTAGGCTGAGGCTGCTTTGTTTAAGGTTGGAACGGACGGGTGATTCTTTGTTTAAATAATGCAATCAGTTAAAGAGATAAGGTTAAGGACTGCAGGTTGTTTAGGTAGCGAAAGAGTGTTTGTGTCATCAGATTGTTCTGTGAAACAGACTGCGGTGCGGTTGTTTCACATGACACTCAAAATGAGAGGAAAAACACTGAATGTGCGCTCTCTTTCTCTCAGTTTCTATCTCTCTGTATTATCTCTGTTAGATGGATAGAAAGCTGTGAAACCCGTCTGTAATATGAGCAGTCAGCAAACTTGGCAATAGCACTAGAAGAAGCCTGATCCAGAGGCCATGAAGAGCCTCTTGTTGAGTCCTTCGAGTGTTGGTGTGTGTATGATTGCGTGGAAGTGCATCTGTAGGTTTGTTCTGGTGGCAAAGGATCATATGGACGCATTCTAGGGCGAAGGATGAAATGAATGGAAGAGTGAGCAGTGCATCCTTATTTGACCACGGTGTATGTGTGCGAGCGCCTCCGTAACCGACAGCCTTGTTTTGTGCTCTTAGGGTTTTATCTGAGTGTGTGTTAGTGTGTGTGCACATGCATACGGGTGACTGTGCATCTATGTGTGTTTGTGTGTGTGTGTAGAGATGGAAATATCCTTTGCTCCTGCAGGCTAGAATAAATCCTGTGTGAGAGCTCCCTGGTGTAATCCAAACACTGCCAGCTAATTTAAGCAATGCATTCAGTCTAGAGCTCATCTTCACTTCCTTCAGTCATCTATTCAGCCATCACCTTGACTTCAGTGTTACAGCTCAAAACACAACCCAACACAACTGCTCAAAACATCACTACACCCCAACAGAGCAGCACAACACGCCACTTTATTGAACATCCCAATTGAACATCCCAATAACGTAACTTGACAAACCACCACACAACCTAATACTACCTCTCAACACATTATCATAACCCAACATTACAGGCCCAACACTACACCTCAACGTGCCACTTGACTGAACATCCCAACACAATGCTCAGTCTACCATCATAACCACATACACTTTTGCTCATTACAGGTCCAACACACCACCAGATGATCCAACCCAACGCTTCAACATGCCACTTGACAGAACATCCCTACACAATGCTCAGTGCACCACCATAACCCAACACAGCTACAAACCACCACACAACCCTACACTTTAGCTCAGACCACTACAACCCAACACTACAGTTAAATACGCTACCAGGTGACCTGATATAACAGGCCAACAAACCACTTGACCGAACATCCCAACAACATTCTTAACACACCACCCCAACTCAACACTGCATCTCAGCACCCAACAGACCACCGTGACCCAACACAGCAGTTCATCACACCACCACATAATGTAATACTATACCTTAACTCACCAACATTGCCCAACTTGCTACCAGATGATCCAACACCTCAACATGGCACTTGAATGAACATTCCAACACAATGCTCAACACACCACCATACCACAACACTACACACCCACACGATGACCTAATATTGCTGCTCAACACACTTCCCCCCACCTAAACACTTAAGCCCAACACACCACCAGGTGACCCAAAATAACAGCTCAATACACCACTTGACTGAACATCCCAACAGCATGCTCAACACACCACCACAACTCAACACTATCTCTCACACAATCTCAGAACAACAGATCAACAACACCAGATGCCTCAACACAACACTTGACTGAACATCCAAGTACCATAACTCAACACAACACCATAACTTAACAATACAGCTCAACACCACACCCGATTACCCACCGCAACGGCTCAATACATCACTTTTGTGAACATCCCAAAACCATGCTCAGCACACCCACTACAAGCCAACACTATACACTTAGCAAAGCACCATGATCTAACACAACAGATTATGCCACTAACACAACCCACACTACATGCTGCTTGACTGAACATCCCAACTCCACCCTAACCCAACACTACACATCCAACAGACCACCACATGACCCAACAAAACAGCTCAACGTGACATTTGTAGCATCCAGAGGTGGGGGACTCGAGTCACAAGACTTGACTCGAGTCTGACTCGAGTCGCAAATTTAAGGACTTGTGACTTGTTTGACTAAATAAAGAAAACGACTTTACTTGACTTGGACTTGAGATCCAGTGACGTGAGACTTGACTTCACTTGACCTTCATGACTCGACAGGACTTAACTTTATAACAACTCTAAATATTATTATAAATCATTGCGTCAAAATTTGGTAAACAAAACGCAAGCCACTGAACCAGCGGCAGAAGTGATCCGAGTCTGCACAGTTCATGACTGCACGAGCACAGGAACACAGTGCGCCAAATACAGGGAGCAGGAGAATCTCGCGAGATGTTTGGATTAACACTTCGAATCGAAACTGTATGCATTTGCAAAGCCAGGACATCAGCACTTCATAAAGGAAAGGTATGTAAGCTTGTTCGTTAGTTGAAAACAGCATTGTTCTTAAAATTCATTAAATTAAAGTGATTATAAATTATTAATCTCGTGTTTGTAATTAACAACGTCAAACTGTAATTTCGCTGGCGTTTGTCTCTCAAAACAGTGCTTTAGTGTCAAGTATCCCTCTTTGTAAATCAATATATGGAATTGTACCATGGAAACCACAGTGTTTTATTGATTAGTGATATTTCTCTTGAACCCAAAATCCAAGACATGTTGTCAAAATGGCCCTAGTATGAGTTTTTATATTTATAACATACGATATTTAGTAATATTTTCAGCGCAGCTGCCAACAGTTCGGTTCAGCCCACAGCTAGAGTTATGCGCGTCTCTAAGCAACACACTGAATACTGAACGAATCCAGGGATTTGAACGAAATGGTTGAGTGATTCAGTGGCCCATTCTTGCTTGTTCATGAACGAATCAACTGTTTTGAATGAATCAGTTCAATGAACACTTCTGTGATAAAGCAGTGATTTGCCACCACTTACTGGCGGCATTAATGTCATAGAGTAGGTCTATCATTTAATTTCATATTTCTATATTCAGTTTTTTAAATTATTTTTTCCCCCAACAGAACAAACAGAAAACAAAAATGAAACAAAACAAAAAGCTTAGGCAGACCTTAAAGATAAAATCAAAGAAATCGATAAGTTACAGGGGAAGATACATAAACATTAACAGCAATAGGCTTCTTGTTTTGAGCCATGATGACAGTAGTTTCAAGAACAATGTAGGCAGTCATGCAAAGTGAAAGAAACAGTCCAAATAGGGTGTCTATAGCCGATGAAAATTTTGGGTCCATTTTATTTCTGATATAAGGGTTGATTTGTAGTCAGCATATTATTTTAAATTTAATAGCATGTTTTGTTACACACTGAAATTCTTTAGCGTGCTCCCAGACTGAATCCCAGTCTTCGCTGGAGATATTTAGTGCAAAGTCATTTTCAAACATCTATTAAATATTATCTGTGTCTCCTAGGATGGTCAAACTCAATGTAACATAAATATGAGATACATATTTTTATCTTGTATTTTTATCAATATTTTCTCAATTACAGACTTATCGGTATACAAAGTAGTATTTTGCCTATTTTCAAAATGTTATATTTAAAACATTATTATTTAAAATGTATAATTAAAGTTAATTTCAGAGGAAAAATGAATAAGGTCGTGTGGCAAAAATATATTTGTTCCTGTTTGATACTGTGACTTGACTTGACTTGATCCTTATCAGAACTCGACTTGACTTGCTTGAGGTGAGCCACTGACTTGACTTGACTTGCTTGATTAGTTTGTACTGTGACTTGAGACTTGCTTGAGACTTGATGGTAGGGACTTGAGGCTTGCTTGAGAACATGTGTGACTTGCCCCCACCTCTGGTAGCATCCCAACACCATAGCTCAACACAGTACCACAACCCATGACCCCAACACAACAACTCAGCCTACACCATGACCCCAAATTATACCCAACACTATAGGGATAGGAAATTTGTCATCATTTACTCACCCTCATGTTGTTCCAAACCTGTATGAGTTTCTTTCTTTTCTGAAGAACGTTGGGAACCAAACAATACTGGTGCCCATTGGCATTGGCTACAGTGAGACATTTCTCAGAATATGGCTCCACAGAAGAATATAAGTCACACAGCTTTGAAGTAACATGAGGGTGAATAAATGATGACAGAAAATTTACCAGAACAATGAAGTGGGCTTCTTTTGTACTGTACTGTCATCAGCCAACCTGCTGCATCAACACCAAGCATACTTCAGACCAAGTGACATCATGTTCCTAATATATTGTAATATTTGTTGGAAACATATATTTTATATTTGTTTTAAAAGGCAGGCATTTTTTGTTGTTGTTGCTGCTTCACTGGATTGATGTCAGGTTGATGGCGAGAGCTTTCACGTTTTGTGTGTTGAGCTTAGGGATGATAGATGACTATCTGGTTGGTTTGTGTGTGTCAGTGTGTTTGTTCGTATGTGTGCGTGTGTTTGAGAGGAAGGCGTGACAGCTGCATAGTCAGTGGGATTGACCTTCACGCAGAGAAATCTCAAGGCCTGTTTGATTACACGGTATTCTGCTGCTTTGCGTTCTTTAGCGCTTAACTTAATTCGCGGACAGCGTTTAATCTGTGATCGGCTTCTTATGACTGCCAGTGTTATTGTTCAGGGCCCTCAATTAGGGTACATGTTGTTCAAATAATATGGTCACATGTAAGGTGTTATCTTTGTTTTTTTTTTAATGGTGGTATTGTGCCAGCATATACTTCACTAGATATAAAGTGGCCTTAAAGAATAAAATGATGTTTGGACTCTGTTAAAATTACAAGGTCTCACTTTCTCTTTGTGGTTGACTAAAATGTAAAGTGTTAGATTTACTATTATACAGTTCTGCTCATGCTTACATACTGCTTGCAGAATTTGCAAGATGCAATTTGAAAGTTTATTTTTCATAAAAAAAAATGAGAGCATAAAAATGCATTTACAGATAG
This sequence comes from Spinibarbus caldwelli, assembly GCA_039654775.1. Lineage (NCBI taxonomy): Eukaryota > Metazoa > Chordata > Actinopteri > Cypriniformes > Cyprinidae > Spinibarbus > Spinibarbus caldwelli. The sequence goes on from CM077237.1 coordinate 8,021,704, forward strand.
ATTCCACAAAACAAAATAACAACAACTCAAATAATTACCTTGTTTCATAATACCAAATGTTGCCTCCACAAGCATCAGTAACTCTATGTACACTTTTAATAGTTGTACATAAGTCTCTGGTTTGTTCTGGGAAGTGAAAACTACCCACTGTTCTTAGCAAGTTCTTTGGTTTCTCAGCATGGATTGCACATTTGGCTATATGATGCTTCAGGAGTTAACAGATGATATTAAGAACAGGATGAAACACCTTACAGATTCTAAGGTTTATGTAAACTTATGGTTACATTGCCCATTTTTTCTAATATTTCCTTTAACATTTTGTACTTATAACTTCGTAATATCATCATAGAGACAATTAAAAGTGCATGTGTGAGAATTCTCAACTATCATTAAAACGTTTTAAAATGACATGCTTGAGATTCCTTGGACTGACTAGTGAACAAACGTTTTAAGTTCATGTTCTCAAAAACTCTTGTAGGCTTTGCATTTCACATGCATTTTACAGCATTTCACTTAAAGGCTAACCTAAAGTAAAGCCTCTGATCATTTTCCCATTAGTTTGTTTGTTTTCGTATCTGGGAGTGCCTAAAACATGTTTTCTGTTCCTGCCGTGTCTGGCGATGACTGCAGAGCTTCAGAAACTTTTCCACATGTTCTACCTTTGTTTAAAAAGCGCTCCATTTCATGTGGAGACACATGAGTGTTTTTTCTCTCTCTCTTTTGCTCACTCTTGTTCTTCATTTTGTTTCCATCTGGTCTTCATTTCCACCAGACTTCAAAGGTGAAGGAAATCGAGGATAGGAAATGGGTTAAATATTAATTTGGCCTTATTGTCACGAGTTGCTGTGTTCTGCATAGATGAACTTTTACCACAAATGTAAAGCCAAATTACTGCAGTGTTTAGCAGTGCATTCAAAGACGATTGCTGTGTCCTTGTGTGTGAGAGAGAGCGACTCTGTGTCTGTGTGTGTGTAGCACGGTTCTTCCATTAGCGTGTGAGTGATGACCTCCAGTGTGGGCAGTTTAAGTTATAGCGCACCCCCTCCACTCTCTCAGATGGAGCTAATTGTCTGGTGGCCATTTTTGAGGAAGTGTTTCCAGGTATGAGGTTTTTTTTTTTTTTTGCCCTCTGGATGGCCATGTCCTTTTTCCCCCTCTGTATTTATATTTTTTCCCATCCCTTCTTTTCTCCTGGATAAACCGCAATCGGCCTAATGATGAAAGAATAAGATTATCAACAAGAGAGAAAGAGATCTGGTCCAAGGCTGTTTTTTTTCCCAGTCACAGAACTCACACACAGATTCCATTTTGTCAGCTTTCAGCTGGGCATAATACAGCGATAAAAGACTCTGCCCTGCAGCCACACTGAATCATACAGAGCAAAGAGAGGGAGAGAGAGCAAGAAAGAGATGAGAAAGCGAGTGAAAAGGAAAGAGAAGTCTCTTTGTGCTGTGTGCACTCATATTGTATGAAAAAAGATGAATCACTTCTATTTAGGGATCAGTTTCCTGAAACTGGACGGGTGAGACGATTCCACAGGAGATAGATTGTCGGGACTTGCCTGTGTTTCTCTGAAGGGTTGAAGCTAAACGTCTGCAGTCGTGGCAAGGTGCTCCCTAAAGGACCGGCTCCTCCGACAGGAAGTATCAACCCAGAGCAGACAGAACAAAAAGGAAAAAAACCCTCCCCTCCCATCTTTTCTCCTCGCACACCATCCTCACAGCTGCGCACAGTTTGCAGTCTATCCGAAGGGGGTGCGTTATCATTTCATCTAAATTCCTCCCCCTAGGCAAGTCAATAAAAAAAAAAATGTAGCGTCAAGACGTTTTTGATTAGCTGGTCCTCAGGATGGATGAAGATGTTTGGGGAGAGCTCAGCACTCACCGAGCGAGCTTTGATCCGCTACGCACAGATTCCGGCCTTCGTTGGCAGTAGCGCCGTATTATTGTGGTAATGATCAGGCCGAACGTATCGTGTAGGAAATGATCAACCCCACCAGCACGCTCGCCATTATCTCAGACTTCGTCTCTCTGAGCTGTCATTACGGCTGAACTCCCCCCTGGTGACATCAGCTCTAACGCCGCACGTGTCCTTGGCTACTGCGGCGATGGAGCGCCTCCACCGTAGATGGATGAGTCGGATTTTGATTGACGTGCGGATGCTGTCAGTCACAGCCTGGCTCAGTGTGTAGCAAACAGTGGTAAACTGTTCCAGACATCTAACTGTGCCCAGATGGAAATGTTTTAAAGAACTAAAAAGAGGAACTAACTGCCCAGCCACAGATTCCTCGGAGTGTGTCTGCTGTTCGTTTGTGGTGGTAATTTGTTTTAGTTTTTTTCCTTATTGTGCATGTGGTGTTTGTTTCTGAGCACTGTGTGTATGTGCAACTTGTTGTTTGTGCAGATTGAGGAGATTGGAAACTGAATCTGATTCGTGTGTCTGTTTCACCTTTGTGTCTCACTGCTGTGATGTTCCTGATAATTCTTAAGCACACACACACACACACACACACACACACACCAACAGAAAGAAACACACACAAATGCTGTGAAAAAACTGGAGCAGGCTGGTTTTCTGCACAAGACAGTGTGTGTGGTTGGAAAAACGTCCCACACACCCTGGGTTTTAAAGCCTTACTGTAATTCCAACAGGTTTAGCAGGAAAAAAGACGGAACCGGGTGCGTGTATGAGCATTCACACATTCATGTGTTTTTGCTTTACTTGTGTGGGCATGTGAAAAGTGGTTTTCAGTGTCTTTGTGTACGTATGCGAGTGTTTTTCTTACTTTAAAACCATTGGCAGCCACAGGTTGTGTGTAAACACACTGTATTACTCGAGCCGCAGCGCTGAAACCTGTTGCAGTTGACTTTCCCCCTTGAGGCCGAAGCTTATTATTAAGTGTAATTTAGGACAGTTTACCTCAATTTGGCTTCTGTTTATTGACCAAGTGTGGCATTAAAACACTTTCCTTTCTGTTTCTTTTTCCTGGTCTCCTACAGGTGGACAAGCAGTGATGTCACACAGCTGAGGACATTCCCACTCAGTGAGTATTCGTACCATAATGCTTAATAGCCAGTTGTCATCACTTTTTTTTTTTTTTTAAACCTTCCTGGGACTTTGCATTTGTTGCAAGACCAGTTTTCCAGTTTTGAAGTCATTTGTCATGGTTATGCACCTCTGTGTTTGTTTCGGGTAATTGGACGCTGTAACCAAAAAGGGTGAACACAGATTCAGCCGATTTAAACCTAATTTAATTTCGTTCTTAGGATGTGAGCCCCTCTTCTCACCCCTCTCCCTCCCAATTAGCTGAAACAAAGCTCTCCGAAGGCAATTGTTAGGTTGACATTTCTTAAGCGTGCTTTGTTTTTTTTGTTGTATTTGTAAAGATCTTTAATTTGGCAATTCATTTTCACAGCCGAGTCTCTCGAACGAACCGCAGCGGTGGAGAGAGTTTGTGCTTTGGAACAAACAAATCAGCCAGTTTCTCTCTCTCCCTGTGTGGGCTCAGGCTAATTGGTAGCGTGGATGCTGGTCGCGGTGTTAGCGGTGATGCTAGGCAAGCGGCAGCCTCTCAGGGCTCTCTGCTCGGCTGCATCGTTTCATTCCCCAGCTCCCTGGTGGTTTCAGAGAGTGACAGAAATACAAGGATGTTTTTTTCCACTCTCTTGCCGTCTCCTCCCTCTCATTCTCTCTGTCTATACCACTAACAAGTGACAATGTAGAGTTTGAGTTCTGGAGTGCTTAAGACTGAGAAACGGACTGCAGCTGCCTCAGGTGAACATGCAGCTGTGTGTAGACCAAGTGCTTCCTCAGATGTGCGTGTATGTGTGAGAGAGAGTGTGTGTGTCTGTCTGTGTGGTGGCTAACAGATGACTTTTATTAGAAAAGAGCTCCATTCACACTCCAGAGGAAACGATATATATGGAAAGAAATATAAGGATGGCAAGAAAGAGAAAATGGGAAAGGGAAAAACAGAGAAAGACACAGACAGACAAAGACAGCGAGACAAAGACGGGCTCTCAGCTACTCAGCTACACATCACTGCGGCCTCTCGCATTGGCAGCAGTCACTGCCACCGTCTCAGCAATCAATAATGGTAATGGAAGCTCCATCTGAGCATTGATTTCTGGGAATTGTAGGAAGGCGTGAAGGGTCATCCGTGCTCAACGGCTCTGCTCGTTTAGTGAAGGCGAGACGGGTCAGGATTTCAGCATGAATCACACTAACATTCCTGTATGTCTGACTTACAAGGCAATCATGCTTTGGAGGCAGCACCGTGCATGTCCTTTTTATGCCAAGGCATTGCACTAGAAAAAAAAAAAGATAAAAATTGGAGAAAAACTCATTTTTGGGGCTGTCAGTTTAACACCTTCATTTACTACTATTAATTACAAAAAATAAGGTGTTAAAGGGATTGACACATTTAATCATGCCCTCTGACTTACAGGCAACGTGCTTCATCAAACCGCATTAGCAGGCGGCAATGAACAACAACTGTGAAACAGAGATACGTCTATAGTAGTGTTGTTACTATAGTAGTAGTAACTAAAACATAAAATTGTTTAAAATAAAAAATAAAGATGAAAAACATGAAAAATTAAAAATAAGACATAATTTGAAGTACTTCAATTAATAAAACTAAAACTAACAATAAATTAAAGCTAAATAGAAATAATATTAAACTATAATAATGACAAAGCACATTACAAAATTACTAAAACGTAAACTAAAATTAGAATGACAACTAAAAATATATATTATACAAGTAGAGAAATAATAAAATAACACTGTTCTTTAAAAGTCTTTTAAGTCTAGCTCAGACAGATTGGTGACTTAATTACAGAATCCACTTTTTTGTCTATTCAGTGGTTTACTTGTCTACCACAATAATGTGACATTTTTGATTTACTTTAATTTGGTAACTTTTATCAGCAAATATAGAGACGTAGTTAATTGTGACTTATTTATAACGTGACAGATTTATAACCTGCATAATATGCAATCAATTAACTTACAATTTTTTAAATGATTTGATGTTTTTTTTCCCTTCAGAATGTTAGAACCAGCATTGCAAATTAAGGATATACAGGTTCAAAATTCGAGATTCAAGAAAATGTAAAGTAAGTTGCTTAGGAAAAGTCTCTGCCAAGTTCATAAAAGTAAATATAGTGTTAACTGATATTAGAAACTAAACAAAAGCATGCTGAAACCTTGCAAGAGTATCGGTTATAGGGATTAACTTTCCTTTCTCATGAAAAAAAGAAAGGAAGGAACAAAACAAAACACTGCTTGGACACCCAGAGGGAATTACAAAAGTTTATGGATGGAGAGAATATCAACTAGTCTCTTTGGAGAGTTGAAATTGTAAAGTAAAATCAGGTCTGTCAGGACATATCGAGGAAAAACACACTCCTCTATCCCTTTCCTTCTGAAATGGGGGTTATAAGTTGTAGTCACTGAAAATGCTGGAGACTATATGGAAGAGAGAGAACTGAGCTCTTGCAATCTTGCCCAGGGGCAAACCAGCTATTTATTAGCGCACATGTTAAACCCTCTCTCTTCAAAGCAAACTTTCCTCCCAGCCTCCCACAGAGGAGGAAAGAGAATAATAAAGCAGAGGAAATGGCATTTCTCTGCACAAAGTGGATATGAGTGTGTTCAGTGTAACCAACTACTCTTTATTTTGAGTAGAGAAAGAAACGGAAAATAAAAGCAAAGGAAGACAAAAGAGGGTGGTGAAAGGGAAAAAAAAGAGGCAAGAGAGTGTGTTTGAGCATAGATCTTGGCCAGGCAGTGTCAGGCTCCTGGCCTCTCTCTTTCTCTTTCGTGCGTCTCTGGGGACGGCTCATAGCTCATACCTCCTGCTGGAGAGATCTTGAGCAGGAATCATGATAGAGGGGTCTGTTTTCATTGCTGGTGTTGTGCAGTAGGAGTGTGTCTGTACTTGTGCGTCAGAGGCAAAACATACCGGTTGTTTGATACAAATAATGCAGGCCTGCTGGATTCTGTGCGCGTGTGTGTGTGTGTGAAAGGTGTAATGGACCCCTGCCTGAACTCTGCTGGGCCCTCCAGATCCCCGGTGAGAGTTATTACCTCAGTACAAAATGCTGGACACACACACATATGCACACACACAGTGAAGGAGAGAGTTTGAAATGGGGTGCCTCAAGTGTCTGTCATTGGACCTTTTTGTTTTTTCTCTCTCTCTTTGTCCCTCTACTTGCCGCTTGCGATTTTACTGTTCCTTCTTGCCTTAAATATTTATGCCCGGCCAGGGTACGAGGCCATGTTGATTCCGACTGTTCTGGAGGATACAGCAATAAATACTGAATCTTCCGTAGAGAGAAAGAATGAGTCAGTTATGAGGCAGTTAATATTCAGAGTACATCATAAACATAATCTACTATTATCTTTCCTTAGCCAGGCCCCCCACTTGCATAAGTGTTATCATCTATGGCTTTATGCACGTACACACACAATACACATGCTCTCATATGGAGGTTCCACAAAGTGGATAGACGCTATTCATTTGCTGTTGTCATTGTGTTTTAAAGTGGCAGCGCAATGACAACATAAGCCAAAAATAACAGTATAGGAACATGTAGGCACTCCCGTATCCATCACAACTAGAAAGATAGATAAATGAATACAGAAAATAGAAGAGTTAGAAGATGGGGCTGAGAGAGAGAGAGAGGGGAAAAACATCCAGAAGGTCAGGATCAGCGGGTGGCCATCTAAGGGAGCGACATGGAGAGACTCCGATTGAGTTTCACCCGCCCCGTTACCGTGGAGATCCATCCAATAATACCACCCTATCCACAGCAGAATCACTATAATACACTACACCTACAACAGACTGACAAATAGTGCACTGGCTAAACTGAGACAACCACAGCAGGCAGTGCTCAAATCTGAAGCAATATCTCGCTAATGCTCTGTATGAATCCACGTATTTTGCTTCAACAGCACAAATGTTTTAACTCGGCCCAACCCTAAGACAGGTGTCCTTTTGAAATAATGAAAACTACCTATTTGTTGATTGTGGTTCAGCTAAACACGGTGGAACCATGTGGGAGTGTCAATGTGGTTACCATGTTTTTGGATTGCAGATAACTCAAGAGCAAACCTATCCAAATTTGCAGGTACCTGATGCTCCGTAACACCTTCTGCTTAAAAACAGACACAAGAAACGAATCTAAGAATCAAAACGGACACTAGGCCTTGGGGCTTTTCAGAGCAGCTCAGCATAAAAGGACAAGCACTTTATCGGCACTGCTCTTACAAATGTACTGAAACGGCTCGAAATTAACCAGCAGTCACCTTCAGGCTTTCTCCACGCAGCCACTTATGCCATTAAGCAAGCAACAGTTGATTGAAAAATATTTTATTTTGAGTCATTTTCTTTCCTCCTGAGTGGGTAAATGACCATTCGCTGCCACCACTGTCTCCCTTGAAACAGCTTCTTCCTTAGATGAAGATGAATCGTGAAATGTCATTTTTAAAAGTTTTTGAGCCATTCACAAGAAGTTAAAAAACAAGAAGTTGAAATGGCAGATACTCATATCCTTCAGATGCTACTTACACCACTTTGTATGTTCTTTCAGGCCTCTTCCACAACTTATCAAGGTTAAATAAATCTTCTTGTAAACAATACACAATGAAAGTCATTAGACAATAAGTTTAAAATGCCTCATCGACACTAGACCCTCAGAGACCTAAAGAGAGCCAGACCAAAACCAGTTCCAGTTTAGACCCTCTAAAAGACCAGATTAAGAATAGGACCCATGAGGCCTACATATAATCAACGAATCATCTAAACAAATAGAAAACAAAACGCTGAACTCTGTACAGCTTAGGTAATGTCTGGGACTTTCCACAAATAGGGTTTTTTCAGTAAATGGTGATGGAGGTTAACTTCAGAAAGTGATTGTGAACTTTAGGAGGTCTAACTAGACATTATGTGAGTTCATTTCCGGCTCATTTTTTATGAAGTTTGCAATTTTTGCAACCATGATATAAAAAATTCTGGTGTGTTTAAGTGCAGTTTAAAACCTTCATTATTATGAGTTTTATTTTTAGCAATAACATTAAATAATCTTCAAACTTATGTAGTCAAAATGTATAAAAGTAACAATAACAACATACAAATATCAGTAACATCAAATACTAGTAACAGTGTTCAAACTTAAATTAGCTTGTCAATCTATTAGTTAAAAAAAATAGAAAAAAAATTGTTATTTGTGCCACTTTTTAATGTTTTTTTTTTTTCATGGGCCAAGTGTACTGCATTTGTGGAAAGTGCCATAGAATTCATGCAAATTCTATGCAACAGTGAAGACCTTAAGAACATTGAAGACAGACTTCTGTTTTATTTGAAAAAGGGCTCAAGACCAAGTGTGAACGATTAAAGCCCCGACTCTAATATCTTTTCAAGTGATTCTACAAATGAGCATCCCTCAAAACGTCTTGACTTGAGCATGTTACGTCATGTAATTAGTCTGAGCAAGTAGGGTTTATTGTGTCGTTTGTAAAGACAAGAGGTTGAGATGATTTGGTAGATGGATGAAACACATCGAACATAGCTACTTTCTTTCTAATGCTGGTGTACGTGTTTGTGTGTATGTGTGTTTTCCCGTGCTGATGCTGAAAACAACGTGAGGACGGATCTGAAGGAGTGAGCGCTGGAATACTAATGAACAAACAGAAGAAGAGGCTGTGTGCTCCCGTCTACCTCTCTGCAGTGGGCTCACTCGCTCCTCTCTCTCGCTCTCTCCCTTCATCTGCACCTCTCGCTCACACAGAGGATAAACTGTGTACATGATGACATTTACACCGCAGTTGCACGCAGAGGGAGTGTGTGTGTGCATGCGTGTGTGTGTGTGTGAGCCCTCTCATTCCTCTCCCCACCTCTCTTTTTTTTTCCCTGCTCTTCCTTCATTTTGCTCTGTGCTCATCTTTTCTCCATCTCTCCTTCTCTCGCTGTGTGTGTTCAGCACAGGATGTGCACCTCAAGGGAGCACACACACACAGGCCGTTATTTATGTCTTTTTTGAAGGGCAAATATAAAAAGGAGTGGCTTTGCTTTACTGCCACAAATTTGACGCACTGGCTGTGGATCCAGACACACACTTATGACTCTTACTGAACAGTAGCCATAAACTGTGAGTGTGTGTGAGAAAGGAAAAGCAGCATCACAGCTTACATGCTTTGCTCTGTAAGGTTTATGTTCCATTTAGAGTGTAAAAACGTGTGTGTACAAGGTGTGATGAGGGGGTGTGTGTTTTTGAGGTCGGCCGGCAGGCGTCTCTCCCCTCTCTCAGAGGAATCGGGCGGTTAAGGGCAGTTAGAGGGGCTCTTGGGGAGGTTGGGGGCCCTCAAAGAAGGTTAAAGAGATTCTATTGAATCTATCTGCCCCCCTTTCCCACACACCAAGATTTGACCCCTCATAAACACACCTTTCACACCAACCACACAAAGTTTCTCACACCTATCTCATTCATACTCCTAGACATAAACACACACACACACCCAGTCCTAGAATAGCAAGTCACCCAGGGGTCTCCCTCCCTTGACCCAGGGTATTTAGAGAGAATCTGCGGCAGGCCCTGAGCTCAGAACGGGAGCCGGGACGATCTGGATCCAAGATGGTCCGGGGAGATTCTCTGAGCATATCAGGGGCTTTTTGTATTCTGGGTGTCCAGGGAGAGCTCATTACACTGGGTGTGCATTCGCAGAACCTCCCTCACCTCTTGGAAATAGAGAGAGAGCTGCGATACTGGACCTCAGGGAGGTCATTACAGAAAGAGAGGCTGAGATAGAGAAAAAAAAACAGGGAGAGGTGGGTATGGAGTCTTAGAAACAGAAGCGATGAAGTTGCTGATTCGTGCCCACGGTGGAGGTCTCTGAGTGAGATTTTGGGCATTTTTGCTGCTTTCATTTGTAGCGGTAGTGGAGAAAGGACTGGCAAATGATGCCAGGCAGACTCGAACCTGCATCATCCACATGAGCACCACGGCTCAATAGCTGCATGCACTCAAATAATCCCGTAGTAATCAGATTGATGGCTCAATCTTCATGTAAACACCTCAGTCAATCCAATTGATCTCAATCTGAATGAAAAGGGTGATATAGACCTGAAATAATCCGATCAATTTGGGAAAAAATGAGCATGTAAATGCTTGAATCTGGCTGACTTCTCAGTTGGATTTAAAGATACCTTGTCACTTTTCTTTTTTAGATATTTAATCAAGGGAAAAACGACAAGTAATTACATATTTGTGGAAGACATTATCATAACGGCTTTCTTGTTTTGCTACACCATGGCACTGACTGACATGATGAGGTTTCAGAGGAACTTACAAACATTTGACCACTGAATGACCAATCAGAATTAATTATTTCAGACAATATGATAACGATAATTGAATGATAGCAAATGATACACAAAATTGCTGATTTATTTCACACAGCATCACTCCAAAACATAAAA